>OY970759.1:625000-1250000 GCA_963853795.1 Xestia rhomboidea
ACAGTCTTTCATATCTGGATGAATAAATGGTTTGTGACTTGTAGCGTGGTGATTCCTATTAAATGGGCTTAGTTTTGCCATTGTCCTTTGGAGAGTCTGTCCATAAGTTTCTGGTGATGTATTTTGCTTTTTCGGCTCGAAAAACATTCCAGACAGACGTATGTTTGTTCCGAATAACATTTGTGCTGGGCTTATATTTTCTTTCAGTCGAAGTGCTGCTCGTAGTCCTAGCAGAACTATAGGTAATTCGTTCGACCAGTTTGTCGTGTTGCCGCGCGCGATTAGCGCGGTTTTCATTGATCTATGCCAGCGTTCAACTAAGCCGTTTGACTGCGGATGATAACTAGTAGTCCTGGTTTTCTTAATACCAAGTGACTTAGTTAGAGCAATGAATAAGTTTGACTCGAACTGTCGTCCTTGGTCCGTGGTTATGGTATTTGGGCATCCGAATCTTGCTATCCAGGTGTTTATGAGAACTTCCGCTACTACTTTTGCTGTAATTTCTGCTACTGGTACAGCTTCCGGCCATCTTGTTTCTCTGTCGATCATTGACACAATGTATCTGTTGCTGTTGGATTCTGGTAATGGGCCGACAATGTCTTAGTGCACGTGATCTAGACGTGCTGTAGATGGGAACGTTCCAATTGGAGCCGAGTTGTGCCTATGTGTCTTGCTTTTCTGGCATGCCTCACATGTTCTCGCCCAAATTCCAACGTCAGTATTAATGCGTGGCCAGAAGTAGTGTTCGGTGATCATTTTCTTCGATGCTCTTATACCGGGATGTGTTATATTGTGCATAGTGTCGAATACTTGTTTTCGAAGTGACTTCGGCACATACGGTCGTAATTTTAATTTTGAATTTTCGCAGAGTAGTTGTCTCGTTCCTGTTAGCTGTATTTTTTTTCCAGCTAAGGTTGTTTTTGTTTAACAGCTGAGTGAGTTCAATGTCCGTGCCTTGCATATCTGCCAACTCATTCCAATCCACGGGTGTCGGGCAGTCTATCTGTTCGACTCGTGACAATGCATCGGCCACCGGGTTCATGTTACCGGATAGGTGACGTATGTCTGTTGTGAATTGTGCAATGAACTCGAGGTGACGTAGTCGCCGTGGGGCTATCATTTTACTTGTGGAGTTTTGTTTAGTAGTGAAGGCGTGACATAATGGCTTATGATCGGTGTATACTATCAACCCTCGTCCCTCGACATAAGGTTGGAAATGCGTTACTGCCATGTAAACTGCCAGCAGTTCTCGATCATATGTGCTGTATTTTGATTGCGTTTCACTCAATCCCTTTGAGAAAAAGGAAAGCGGCTTCCAGTTTCCGTTTTCATACTGTTGTAAAACGGCGCCAACGCACGTTTGAGATGCATCTGTCATGAGTGATAGCGGGGAATGCGTTGTTGGTGAGGTCAATGTAACAGCGTCGCTTAGACTTGCTTTACATTGATCAAATGAATCTAGTGCCTCTGGAGTCCATTGTATTTCAGTTTTGTCATTCTTCTTCGATCCAATGAGGTATTTGTTCAACCGAGCTTGATGTTGTGCTGCTTGTGGTAAGTTGTTCCGATAAAAGTTAATCATGCCTAAAAATCTTCGTAACTCTTGCACAGTTTTTGGCATTGGGTATTTGGTGATTACTTCGACTTTGTCTGGTAATGGTTTGATACCGTCTTTTTTGATCTGATATCCGAGAAATTCTATTTGCGTTTTACCCAGTACGCATTTGGCTTGATTTATTGCGATGCCATACTCGTCTAGACGTTTGAACACTTCATGTAAATGACGCCGGTGTTCGCTGATTAATGATGACGCCACTAATATATCATCTATATACACGAAGATAAAATCGAGTCCCGCTAAGACTGTGTTTAAGAATCTGACAAAGGTTTGACCTGCGTTTCGTAGTCCGAACGGCATTCTTGGAAATTCAAATAGACCGAACGGGGTGATTACTGCAGTCTTTTCTACCTCTTGTACTGGAATCATCGATCGTTGAGTATATATTGGTTCCTGGTAATAGGTATATTAAGTCTAGTACTCTCGGAATCGGGTATCTATCTGGTACAGTGATCACATTCAGTATCCTGTAATCACCACATAACCGTAATTCGCCGTTTTTCTTTGTTGTCACGTGCAAAGGGCTTGCCCACGGGCTCTTGGAAGGACTGCATAACCCTGTCTCTAACATATGTTCTATCTCTTTTTTCACCCTTAGGTACTTTTCCGGCGGCAAAGGTCTTGACTTGGAGTGAACAGGGTGTCCATTGGTGATGATTTGATGAACTACGTTGTGCTTCGGTTGTGACTGTGCGTCTATAGGTCTCAGAATGTTTGGATAGTCTGCTAAAATGTCTGCATAATCTTCGGTTAAATTTACGGTCCGAAGTGTTGGTGTGCTTGACTTCATTAACTTTGCGTTTCTCTGGAGTCCAGTCGTACCATCTATTAAGCGTTTATTTCGAATATCCACCAAAATGTTATTTTTTTCTAGAAAATCAGCACCCAGTATCGGTTGCGTAAAGTCAGCAACGATGAAAGTCCAATGGTACGGCCGTCTCAAATTCAGATCTAACGTCAGCGTTTTGTCGCCATATGTTCTAATTCGCGTTCCGTTTGCGGCGTATATTTTATATGTATCGTCTGATTTTAAATTTCCTCTTCTAGGTATTGCTGAAATATTAGCGCCAGTATCTACCAAAAAACGAAACCCACTTTTTCGGTCGGTAACGCACAGGCGGTTTGAAGGTATGATAGCGCTGACGACCGCCTCTGTCAACGCTGAACTCAGTTTTCCGACGGTTTCTTCCAATTGCATGGTTTTTCGCAGTTCCGGGCTCGATTCCTGTACCCAAGATGATACTTGCATAACCTATTGGGACTGTCGGGCGAAATCCTCGTTCTCGAGTGGGATCTTGCGCGCGACAGGCTTCGATTACGTCTATTATTACGGTGTCCTGAGTCTGAGTTGGACTTCAAGGCTGCTATCTCCATGGTTAGCTTGCTCATTTGATTGACTAACTCAACCATAAGCTGTGTTTGACCGCTTGATATTTCCGACACTTCACCTGATTTTCCTTCCAAAATCTTGTCTGCTATAGCGGCGAGGTTGTCGAGTTTTTGATCTTGACTGACCATTAACACTGCTCGAACGTGATCAGGGATTCTTGACATCCACAGGCTATGCAGGGTTTTTTCGGCCACCTGACTCTTAGGTGCCAATTCCCTCATTCGTCTCAATAGTTGCGACGGTTTTTGGTGGCCTAATTCCACTTCACTGACTAGTTTCTGGAATTGTCGCTCCTCAGACGAAGAAGAAGTCTTTCTTTAATGGCACCGTATTTATTGGTGTCAGGCGGTGAAATTATTATGTCGGCTACCTGACTTACTGCGTCTTTGCCGAGCTTGGAAACTACTACTCCGTATTTTGCTTCGTCGCACTGCTTTTGGGGGGCCATCATAGTCTCGAACTGAGCAAACCATACTCTAGGCATCTCGACCCAAAAATCCGGTATCTTCGAGGAAATTCCTAGTGCTGCAATTTCGGCTTTACTGATGTCTGTCGCTCCGCATGTTGGCGTTCCACTTCCACAGCTTCCGCTTGAGTTCATGTCTTCGGTAACTATGTGCCTCTTGAAAACCAAACCAGGGAGATCTGCTTGTGGAAGGCTGATAAGGCTGTGCAGTGCAGTTACCACGACATGGAAAAATTACAAGAAACCAATTTTAAATCGCAGCGCGCGTTATCGTTCGATATCGGGGTCACCAGATTTAAGTGTACCTACTGCGTACGTGTTTATTGGGTGTTGTGAGTCATGTAAATAAAACAACTGATTTCGGCGAGCGCTAGTACATAACTGAAAATGAATAATTATTTATTTCGCTATTGCGCTTGTTGACCTACATACAAATCGTTGATGACGATGCACCACAGTTTTGATACTAACATCGAAAGCTGCTGCTAATTCAGCTGTAGATTGAGAATCATCAGCTTCCACAATCGCCTTTAATTCGTCACTGTCGACTAAAGTTTTCGGTTGACCACGGGGTTCATTTCTTAGGTCGAAATTTCCAGAACGGAACCGGCTAACCAATAACGGGTGGTGCGATCGTTAGTGGTGTTCGCTCCGTATACGTCGTTGATGTTGCGTGCCGCTTCTGCTGCTTTGCTGCCACGACGGTATTCATACTCCATAATCACTCGAATTTTTAACGTATCCATTATGACGAAAAACGTACAAATGCGATGAAAACGTACGCTAACCATTAAACAAATGACTAATTTTCAAAAAAGAATTACATATTTTCAAAGTAAAAATAATTTGAACTTAGAATTCTTAGCGAAAAAATTGGACTTGAAATAGCCAGTACGGCAGAACGGCAATTTCATAGATAAAGACCTATTACATACAATTTACGGTTTAGTCTTTATTTTTTTTCGGATGGGAAATCATCAAATGACTCCTCCCGCTCTGGGCGGAGCAGGAGGGAGTGTCAGACTTTTTCTTGCGGACCCCTTCCCTATTGCTGACTCTCTTTGAGGCGCGTGTGGAACACGAACGCGCCGTCGACACGGCCTGTCGTCATAAGACGGACGGACGGCAAGCTAGCCCATAGCTCACCGTCCACAGGCCCGCGCCTACGGTGGCCGGAAGCCACCACGTGGCCCCCGACGCCCGGGGCGTCTCCCGCGGCGGCCGGAACGTGAGGATCTCTCCCTCTTACGTTCCGCCACCTCTTTCGCTAGCATGACTGCTTCGCAGAAGGAGGTGACGGCGTCCCATTCCGTCTCGCTCCGGACCATGGATTGAACCAGGGCCGGGAGAGAGAGGTCACCGCCGCCGATCGCCGCTTCGAGGACACGGCGGTGCTCCGCCCAAGCGGGGCACACCTCCACAGTGTGCGCTACCGTGTCCTCCGGTCGATCCTCACAGTGGAAGCACCCGGGCGTCTCCTCCCGCCCGATTCGGTGCAGGAACTTACCGAAACATCCGTGTCCGGTAAAAACCGCGTCAGGCAGAAGGTGAGAACGCCGTGGCGTCTCTCCAGCCACTCCGCAAAGAGGGAACTTACCGCCACTATTGTGGCGGAAGTCCGTCCGCTGAGCGACAATTTGCCGCGGCAGCGGAGTTTCCCCCCGGCGTAGCACCTCCGCGCGCCACTCGTGTAGGCGCGCGAGGACTATCGCCTCCAGATCCCATGGCGGCAATCCGGCAAGGAGGTTCGCCGCCTCGCGGGAGATCGTGCGGGACCCCCGGACCAGCCTTACGGCTACCACCTTATTGGGCGCGTTCAACTAGTGGGTGGCTCGCCGCCTCAATGACCGCGCCCACACCGGGGCCCCGTAAAGGGCCATGGACCGCACGACTCCCGCGTAGAGCCTCCGGCAGGAGGCGTTTGCCCCCCCCAGGTTGGACAGGAGCCGCCTGAAGGCAGCCCCTGTCCATTCCAGTTTGGGGGCCAAACGTCGGAAATGCTCCACGAAGTTCCACCGGCTGTCGAGGACAAGTCCCAGGTACTTCAGCTTCGACTCGCCGCCGATGGAAACCTCTCCTACCATCACTGAGGATCCCGGAGGTGGCGCATTCCGAGGCCCATGAAAGCACATTATGGCCTCGGACTTGTGCAATGCGACCTCGAGACCCAGTTGCCGGATCCTCTCAACGACTATCGCAACCCCGCGAGTCATGATTTCGGCCGCCGCCTCGTGCGCAGCACCCAGTCGTACCCGATGTTCCACAAGGGCGGCCCTAGAACCGATCCCTGTGGAATACCGCACGACATATCTCGCCGGTTCCAGTCTCCGCTGCGACCGGGGTAGCTGACGTACCTGTCCGTCAGGTAGTCCCCGACCACACGACGTAGGTAGTTCGGCACCCGGCGATACCGGAGTGCCTCCCTGATAGCTCCAGGGCATGGAGTTGAAGGCGTTGGCGATGTCGAGAGACACCGCCAAGACAACCTCATTCCGGGACACTGCATCCTCCGTCGTGAGGGCTCACACGCGCATGATGGCGTCCACCGTAGAGCGCCCCTTGCGGAAACCATACTGGTGCTCCGCAAGGTCCGTCCCGGTCCCCGCAAGGTGCTCGGCGAGGCGGTTTGCAATGACTCTTTCAAAGAGCTTGCCCACCTCGTCGAGCAGCACCACGGGCCGGTAGGCGGACGGTGAGTCCGCCGGGCGCCCCGGCTTCCGAATGAGGACCAGCTTCCCCGACTTCCAACGAAGCGGGAACTGGCCTCTCTCCAAACATGCGCTAAAGAGCCCTTCTAGTCGGGGCCCGAGAGCCTCCGAGGCCAGGACCTAGGCTTTGCCAGGCAACGGTTTATTCTGAAATAATTAATCTGCTTTTGTGCGAATTCAACCGTCAATTAAACCAATGGCGTGTAAAAAAATTCGTTAAAACTTTTCATTCGGAATATTCGGTAATCTATTACATATAGATAAAGTAGGACCTATACAACAAAATAGTAACATCATGTTTAATAAATATATAGACCCCATTCTGCAGCCAGAATCGTCTTCTTACGAGGAAACTCCTCAACGGTAAAAAGCACTAATACGAAAATATGTAGACGCGTTAATATTTGATGGATTAACATGATATCTATCAAGACCCCATCCTGCAGCCAGAATCGTCTCCTTACGAGGAAACTTCTCAACGGTTAATGGCGTGGACACGAAGCTTTGTATAAGAGTTCAATGATTACGACAAAACTAAAACTAAACATTTATGAATAAAATTATTAACTAAAAACCTTTTTAAAAATAAGCTTTTACAAAAATGCACTGAAAAGAGGGAAATAAACTTTTTAGTTAATGAACTACCGAAAAATGTGATTTTTCACCCCAAATAAAAAAGTAATTTCCCAGGAAAACAGTATGGTTACGTCGGCGAACAGTATGGTTACGTCGGCGAACAGTATGGTTTCGTCGGCGAACAGTATGGTTACGTCGGCGAACAGTATGGTTACGTGGGGTGTAGATGTAATTATTATTTTCTTCGTATTTATTATACTTCACATATAATAAATAAATAAAAATAAACTAAAATTAGCCTTAATTGCTGTTTAAACCTACAAAACATTGAATCTAACTAACCATATTATTTCTTTATTTTCTTACTTATATATAATTTCATGTATCTGCGTTCGGTTCACAAACAGCTTGTCTTTCGACATAGGCCTCCTCTAAACATTTCCATTTTTCCCTGTCTTTGCCACTCGGATCCATTCTGGGCCCACCACTTTTTTGATTCACATATGTAGGTATTGTTAATTCGTCTAAAATTTATTTTTTAAACTTTATCCGTAACTGACCGTAGCATCACTTCCAATTTGGGCCCTATCAGAAAACCAGCGCTGTGACGTTTTTTCAATGTTACAGCACCATGCTGAGATAGGGGCCTTTTGGTCTTGTACAGGACCAATTTCGTTTTCTTTTTGTATGTTTAATTTTTATTAGTTGATAATTTCACCATTTTATTTTATGTCTTTTGTCCTGTGTGGGCTAATAAATTTTCATTTATTTATTTAGTAAATAGAGGACTTACAGCTAATAAAACCAAAAAAAAAGGAAACCATAGTCACCAGAAAGCCAATTACAAGTCCTCACGTATAGACTTATAATAGTAATCTATGGTGTAAGCACAATAACACAAAACATACAGCTTTAAATAAGTAAGAAGCTATATAAAAACTAAATGCTTTTTCTTTCTTTCAAAAAATGTTTCATAGAGTTACTTAGTTTGATATACAGAATGCTTGGTTGACGGCTTCTTGAAAGGTCTGTTTACATCCTGTATAAAATTCAAAGTCCTGACTGATATATCCGCGCACAGCCTTTGGGCTGTGCGTGGATATACTGGTCTTACCCCCGAATACGTCACGTCACTCAAAATTTAAGGGCTGCTTAATATTTGAGCAGCTCCTAAACTTTAAATTTTGTATGGCCAAACGTCACTTTTGAGTATCTGTTAAATATAAGTGCTACTTAAATTTTGAGTGACGTTTCAGTATTCGGGGGTTAAAGACATGAAATTTGGAGGGTGTAGTCTTTGTGAAGAGTAGGTATCTTTTTATAGAATAGAAATTCCAGCCCTAAGAGGGTGAAATGAGGGTTTTAATTTTCTGTGAAACTTTATATTCTCTGGGTCGATTGACTCGAATATTGGTGTACACATTCTTCAACTCCTTTCTCCTTCTTTACTCTTCTTAATTGATATTACTATGAACTAATACATATTTGCAAGTTATAAGTAAACTGTGCATGTAAAACAAGTAACATTTAATTAAAAGTATCAAAAAACCCGACTACAAATTGTATTATGTACCTACCTTTGAATATATTTGTAATCTTCTTTTAATTTCCTACATTTTGATACCCTACTAGATTTGGTTAAAAAAAAAGTTAACGAGTTACAATAGATTATAGAAAATATTTGATACGTGTTTTTGTTTTATTAAATTAATAAAAAAATACAAAGATAAAACGCGTCAAAGATCATGAGCCCAGGCTTGTGACGTCACTTTCCGGTAAAAAATGTAGTCTTCATTTTTTGTTTACGTGAATAAAAAAACATGTGTTCAATATTTTTTGGAAATCTATCTCACGGACTAATTAGATTTATTTTGTCTTCTACCCCATTGTTGAAATCAATCCAGCCGTTTGGAAGATACAAGAATGATACAGGTTATAAAGAAATATAGTATAATTTACAAACATACAAGATACGTACGCAAAACATTAACTCTTCCTTGGCAGTCGGGTAAAAACGCGAGTGTGTCTGTATTACTCAAAAAAAAAATTACATACTTACACTAACTATTCTATATTATTTATTCAACTTTAAAAGTAAAAACTAATTTAGTAGAACCACACTCTCACTATTATATTTTCAAGGCTAAAAATGAGCCTCTGAGAGTTATCTTACGGCCTCTACAACCTACACATTTTGCATCCTGCGGAAAAACTTTTATCACAAAGGCTCTTTTCGTGCCTCTGGATTGGCACTTCTGTTGGATATACCGCTATAGACAGAGGTTGAAATAAATTAGGAGCCCCTTGCCCCCAGGCCTTAATAGCCAATTATAATGTCATACACAATGTTGCACAAATAGAGCATGTAGATATTTTGATCTCAAATTACATAGGTATCCGTATTAATTCAAAGCATGATGTAAAAAAATTTCGTGCTCGCTTCGCTCGCTCTTGCCGCCTGCTTTCTCTTGAATCTTATCATAGTCTATAAGTCGCCCATGTAACTCCTGTATGAAGGGTCAAAATAATTCTAACTTGTCCAAGGTAGTGTTTTAAATATTTCGACCTCGCTTCGCTCCCTCTTGCAGACTACTTCGTGTTGAATCTTGACTTGGTCTGTATGTCGACCAAGTAGTTACCAGCACGCGTAGTATGAGCACCGTAGAAACGAAAGAGAATCGACAAATCTTTTGTTCATCGTTCGAGAATCGACTAAATGACAGAGGAACAAAAGATTTGTCGATTCTCTTTTGTTTCTACGGTGGTCATGCTAAGTGGCTGGTTGACCCTACATACAGGAGTCTGTATGTATAGGTCAAAACCATTCTAACCTGTAGGGCACGGTGCTAAAATTCTCGAGTTCGATTCGCTCGCTCTTGGAGCCTTAGGTCTTCTGTTATTAAAATTGTTCCCAAGTCTATTAATGGAATTACCAGGAAGCCCTCGAAATAAAAATTTTCTTACGTTTTTTTGCAATTTGCAGGTCAGTGTCAGGTTGTATGTTGATGAAATAAGAGTCATGGAAGTAACACGTGTGTAGTTAGAGAATTATAATCATTAAAATCATCAATACAACCCTCTAAGTTAATTTAACCCCATTGAATGAAAAATGCAAGCCATTTTGCAAATTTGAATTTTGCCCCAGGTACAGGTACATCATATTTCTTTCTCTCTCTCGTATACGCGTTATTTGGTGGAGTAAGAAGTCTGTTCGCAAGCATGCATTGTTTCTCATCGGAAGCACTTTAACGTGAGATTGGAGCTCTTACTTTAGTAACTTTAGTGAGATACAGTTCTTAGCTACAGAAAGGGAAAAAGATGCATTAAAATGTACACGGAAATACGAGAATAACCGAAGCCGGTTCATAGGTCGCTCGTACGCGGTTTAAGTGTTGCGTGTTGTTGTTGTAGTAGTTACCGAGCACGTGCATGATGATGTAGAGCAGGTTGTAGCTGGTGTCGGGCTGGAACACGTCGCGCCACTCGCTCGGCAGCGCCGCCACGTGCGCGGCCGGCGCGCGCCGCTCGCACTCGCGCGGCAGCTCGCGCACGAAGCGCGCCACGCCCGCCCACAGCCGCAGCGCCGCGCGCGCCAGCATGCACACCTTGGTGGAGCCCCAGGCGGCCATGCTCTTGCGCACGCTGGCGAGCAGCGAGCACAGTGAGATGGTGGTGAAGTCCCAGTGGTGCGCGCTCGCGTCCCAGCCGCGTGACGTCACCATGGCCGTCAGAAAGTCCAGCACCGCCACGTTGCTCACCAGGGAGCTCCAGGCGCACGAGCTGATGTCCCTAATAATGAAAACTTTGATCAGTTCAGTTCAGTTCAGTGATTCATATTATGATTCTGCTAAAGCGGCCATTTTAGGCCCGTAGATGAAGAATCCAGTCCTTCATTCATTAACCGACTTCAAAAAGGAGGAGGTTCTCAATTCGTCGGAACCTTTTTTTTTTTCACTATTGTTTGTTTACTTATTAGGCACTATTAGTAATAGTAAATTATTGCATCGAGCACAAAGTAATTTATTACTGCACCGAGTGCACCGAATCTAACAGGCACGAGGGCTATATAAATTACTTAAGGCGAGGTGCATAATCTGATTTTCTTTCAACTTCTTCAACTTCAACGGCTTCGTGCTGCCCGACCCGGCGCCACCTAGTCCCCCGCCCCCCCCCCCCCCCCTCGGAGTGAGGAGAGGAAGAAGACCAGCAAGACGAAGACCTCAGCCGCCGCCAGGAAGAAGAAGACGCCCGATGCCCGGGGGAAGAAGGAAGAGGACGGAGCGAGTCGAGGCGCAACTGCTGGGGCGCGCGGCCCGTCGACGTCACCGGCGCCCGCGCGTGCTGCGCCGGCGCCGTCGCCGAACCGACCGCACATCGTATCTGTGCGCCCGTCTGCGCCCCGCCCGGTCCCATCCAAGGCCCCGAGCCCTCCTGCCGCCGCGAAAACCGACCGCGCACCGCAAGCGCGCGTCGCCGCTCCCGCGCGTGCGGCTGTGCGCGCTCCCGTACCGCATGGGCAAGACGCCACGATCCCGTGGCGAGCGCCCACCCCGCTACCACGCACCCCAGCGACCACCACTCGCGCATTGGCGCCGACATCAGCGCCTACTGCGCGCCCCGCCACGCAACCCTGCGCCGCCACGACTGCGCGCCCCACCGCGCCCACTGCGCCCCCTGGGGCTGCGTCCGCGGCGAGGGCCTCAAACCGTGACCCCAGGCTAGCACCTGGAGCGCGCCAGGCTCTCCAGTACATGGCACCCCAGGCGCCCCAGGTGCACGCCTCGCCAGCGCCCCCCCCCGTGCCTCGGCCTACGACTCACCGGCAGAACGATCGGCATGCTCGTCGCGAGCCGGCTCGAGCATGTCGCTCGAGTCTGCTGGGTCGGAGGTCTCGGGACCGAGTGCACTGAGGAGGCGCACCCCAGGAGCAGCACCGTCGCCGTCACGGAGTCATGGCTCCGACCCTCGGTCGGAGTCACGGCCCCAACGACGCCGACGCAGCACGGACGAGTCCGAGGAGGAGGCGAAACGATACTGCCTCGACCCGCTGCCACGGCGCGACCACGCGTCGCCGCGGGGAGAGCGGGTCGCTGCCGGGTCGCCTACCTTTGCGGAGGCCACCCGCAGCACGCCTCCTCCCTCACCACAACCGACGCCGACGAACACAAGGACGCAGCGTGGGGTGAGTGTTGACAAAGCTGTCTCTCCCTCACAGCCTGCGGCCCCCCGAGACTCGGCTGTCACGCAGCCCAAGCCGAAGCCGCAGCAGCGACGGAGGTATCCTCCGCTGGTGGTGGAAAGGCTGCCAGGATGGGCCGCCCACTTCAGGGCACTCAAAGATAACCTGGGCCACCCCCCCAGCGCCAAACCTTTCGGCGCTGGAATTCGGTTCACTCCAGAGAGTGAACTCGAATATAGGGTAGTCCAGAGCTATTTGACTCGCCTGGAGAAGGAGGACGGCATCTCATGGTACGCCTACTCGCTACCGGCGGAGAGAAGCTTCAAGGTGGCCATCAGCGGGCTGCCTATTGACACCACTCCACAGGAGATCGAGGAGGAGCTCCGCGCGATGGGACACCAACCGGAATACGTTCGCCATATTAAGGCGAGCCAGGGACGTCCCGGTTGCGTGTTCCACGCCGTACTCAGCAGGACGCCTGAGGTACGCAGCATCTTCGACACCTCCGTGTTTTTAAACATGCGGGGTGTCTAGATAGAAGCCTGGCGGGGCAAGCGTGGGCCCGCCCAGTGCCACCGGTGCCAGAAATGGAGGCACTCGTCGCACCACTGCCACCGGCCGCTCGCCTGTGTCCGCTGCGAAGAGGGACACACAGCGCGGGATTGCCCCCGACCACGTGACGCACCAGCTACGTGCGTCAACTGCGGGGGCGAGCATCCCGCCAATAACATCAAGTGCCCCTCTTGCCAGGCAGAGATAAGGGCAAACAGGCGACCGGCAACGGTCGTCGAGGGGCCAACAGACGTGGCCACTACCGAGGCCCAAGGTGAGTCGCTAATGGCGGCGGCCAACGGGCCCACCAACAGGGGAGAAGCTCCCCCCTCCTTGAAGCGGCGGAGGGGAAAGAAGAGGAAGCGAGGGGGCAAAGGTAAGGCACCCACGCCCCCCACCGCACCTGAGGGAGACCTACCGGACGACCTGCCTACGACCCTGCCGCGGACTGTAACTCCGGCTGCAGCTCCAACGCAACCCAAGGTGAGGACGACTGCAGGGCCGACAGCTGGTGCCGGCACTGCGCGGCCCCCGGCCCTGCCCCAACAAGAACTTCGTGCCAATTGCGGCACCACCAGCACCGGCTTAGCTGCCGAAGTTGAAGCCAAGAATAAGGGAGTTACAGCCCGCGCCATCCAGCTGCTGATGGACCTGATGAAGGCCATCAGGCAGGGTCAGGACGTGGAAATGGTCGTCCTTGACGGCCTAGCTGAGCTACCCTCTCTGTACCACGGATAGACCGGCAAGGACGACCCATCGGATGCCCGCGGCCCACAAGGCAAGGTCGCCCCCCCCCCTCCGCCGCCTTCACCACCGGATTGACCCAGGTAAGCTGTTTCCCGTTACACGCAGCTTACCTGCACAATGCGACTCTACACCCACTACATGCACCCAGCTGCGCGAACTGTTCTAAGTTAATATAGGCAGGACGCGCAGCTATAACCACACATGCACCCCTCTACAATCACGTAGACTCACGCGTGGACGCGGCCCTCGGGCCCGCGGAAATCGCATACATGGGCGGTGTTACACACAAAATACCGCCCACACACACACGTCGTTCCCTCAGCCCGAACCACTGCCGGCTAGCTCTGGTTAGTGGGGCGGGCGGGAATCACACACCCACTGTAGGTGCGCTGTAAGTCGGTGCCTCTGTCGCTGGGCCTCCCTCGGGTGACCGGGGGTCTCACCCAGCGGAGACGGACCGCCGAGGCACTGTGTAGAAAACAGCGCTGTGGCGCGCCTACCGTTTACATCACAGCAACCACACACATGGGCGCATGTTGCCATCATGCGCCCACAAGACCATGGACAGAAGTCCACCAAAGATAAGGGTCCCGCAGTAGCGGGCCCAGGTATAGCCTCCGCGGCTAGGGGGCCAAGTGCCCCGTTACCGCCTGCCGCGCCCCCTTGCGGGGGCGCAGCGAATACTATGTATTCTGTAGCTCTTCAGTCGGTCTTCGGATACGACTCAATACAGAGTTCCCCTGCTCCCGACAAAACTGTCCGTTTACCGGTACAGCGCTGCTGTATATTTAAAATAGCTGTAAACTTGCTGATAGCGACATACACATTTTAATTGGGTGGCTTGGCCACTGTACGAACTGTGACCTTATAAGGTCTGTTCGCCTATTGTTATCTTTTACTAAATGCCATTTTTTATGTTGTGTAGTATTTTGAATTGTGTGTGATATTTGATTGTATTGGGTACTATTTTGTATTGGGTGCAATAAAACTTTCTGTAATTACTAATACAGACTTGTTTATCCCAATAAAATGGGAACTCCAAACCCTGACGATATACCTCTCGGCACTCCTGATCCTACATCAGAAGTGGGATTAGGTTTAGCCCAGGAATTGGAAGGTGTTGGTGATCCATGGCGTGTCATGTTTGCCTATCGGAAAATCCTCTTCAAGGTGGTACTCTTATTATTGCCCTCACTAAGGCCTTAAAGGGTAGTGCTAACGTATGGCTTTCCCAAGTATCGTATGCAGGTATGACCTGGACAGACTTTAAGAGTCTCTTCCTCTCTCGTTATGCCATTTCGGAAACTGTTGCCGCTACCCTCGTTAACCTTCATAACAGTCAACCAAAAGAAGGTGAATCTTTAGCCGCATATGCCAGTCGACAGGTCACATCACTGACATCTAAATGGAATAGCCTGAGTATCGAACACATTGTTGTTTCTACTGTACTGGCCCCTGTCTCCAAATTTGATTCCCGTGCTCATCGAGCATCGATAGCATTAGTTTGTTCAGAATCGTTTATTGAATCGATTTCTGTAATTTTTAATATAGGTCATTTTTTATCCCAAAAATAATGAAAGCTACGTAATTTATAGTCACACTACCTATACTAACAATTATATTATAGAACAAAGTGCAATGGACCGTAACTCAAGGCAATAAGACTTTTGTAAGTTTAGTTTTATTTGTATTAACTTACTTCCCCCATTCAATACATAATAGAGAAAAATGAACATTATTTCAAGCAAGTTAAAATCTTTACAAAAACAGTTGAAGTAAACTTAGCAATTTATCCGCACGCACACACTAACAGACCCTGGACAAAGAAACAATAGTTACCTATACAAAGAATCTCAAACTCAAATCATTTATTTCAATTAGACCATTACGGCACTTTTGAATGTCGAAAATACAAAAAAAGCAAAGCTATAGTCACAGTCACAAGGCATAATAACTTGAGAAAGTACTGTAGTTGCCCATTCCCTAACGGTGGATCTCTATGGAGAAGAACGGGCAAAAAACTCCATGGACACTCTTTTAAATCAAAATATTGTTACAAAATCTTGGTTCCATCATTCATGTTGAGATTATACATATATGTGAGAACGATGTAGAAAGACGTGCACATTAAGAGCGTCCAGAGTAAAATAATAAATCAAAAATTTTAAAAATAAAGTAATTAAAATGAACGAACCGCGGCAGCTAAGAGATGACCAGTCCCAACTGACAGCGCCCGTTCACGAACATGACGCATGTATCGGCGCCATTCAGCTCGACCATATTTAAGGGAACTAAATGACCCGACACACCCGCCACCATCAGCGAGACATTTGAGTGAGCATGACATTCTCTCATAGCCACCAAGGCATATTCAAATCAATGAAAGATAACTAAATGTAAGTGGTGGCTGAACAGTACAAAGTACTCACACATGTGCTATGCAATTTATATAATACTAAGAACTGGAATCTATACAATGCAAGTAGGTATATTTTTACAATCTTCTGCAGCTTCCACAATACATTAACATGGGAATCAATTCTTCTTCTACTTCTTTGCGTGTCGATAGACTCAAATAATGCCCGACCATTACAATCTATTAGTTTGCCCCTATGGTTGTGGAGCAGGACCAGCATTTAGCCAAGCATTTTTATCATCAATGTAATCCCCCAAATTATAATATGCTTGCCTACATAGTGTGCGTTTTATACAAGATTTAAATTTCGTCTCATTCAGTTAAAGAATGTGGGGAGGTATAATAGGGTATAATATAATGGGCCGACAATGTCTATGTGCACGTGATCTAGACGTGCTGTAGATGGGAACGTTCCAATTGGAGCCGAGTTGTGCCTATGTGTCTTGCTTTTCTGGCATGCCTCACATGTTCTCGCCCAAATTCCAACGTCAGTATTAATGCGTGGCCAGAAGTAGTGTTCGGTGATCATTTTCTTCGATGCTCTTATACCGGGATGTGTTATATTGTGCATAGTGTCGAATACTTGTTTTCGGAGTGACTTCGGCACATACGGTCGTAATTTTAATTTTGAATTTTCGCAGAGTAGTTGTCTCGTTCCTGTTAGCTGTATTTTTTTCCAGCTAAGGTTGTTTTTGTTTAACAGCTGAGTGAGTTCAATGTCCGTGCCTTGCATATCTGCCAACTCATTCCAATCCACGGGTGTCGGGCAGTCTATCTGTTCGACTCGTGACAATGCATCGGCCACCGGGTTCATGTTACCGGATAGGTGACGTATGTCTGTTGTGAATTGTGCAATGAACTCGAGGTGACGTAGTCGCCGTGGGGCTATCATTTTACTTGATGAGTTTTGTTTAGTAGTGAAAGCGTGACATAATGGCTTATGATCGGTCTATACTATCAACCCTCGTCCCTCGACATAAGGTTGGAAATGCGTTACTGCCATGTAAACTGCCAGCAGTTCTCGATCATATGTGCTGTATTTTGATTGCGTTTCACTCAATCCCTTTGAGAAAAAGGAAAGCGGCTTCCAGTTTCCGTTTTCATACTGTTGTAAAACGGCGCCAACGCATGTTTGAGATGCATCTGTCATGAGTGATAGCGGGGAATGCGTTGTTGGTGAGGTCAATGTAACAGCGTCGCTTAGACTTGCTTTACATTGATCAAATGAATCTAGTGCCTCTGGAGTCTATTGTATTTCAGTTTTGTCATTCTTCTTCGATCCAATGAGGTATTTGTTCAACCGAGCTTGATGTTGTGCTGCTTGTGGTAAGTTGTTCCGATAAAAGTTAATCATGCCTAAAAATCTTCGTAACTCTTGCACAGTTTTTGGCATTGGGTATTTGGTTATTGCTTCGACTTTGTCTGGTAATGGTTTGATACCGTCTTTTGTGATCTCATATCCGAGAAATTCTATTTGCGTTTTACCCAGTACGCATTTGGCTTGATTTATTGCGATGCCATACTCGTCTAGACGTTTGAACACTTCATGTAAATGACGCCGGTGTTCGCTGATTGATGATGACGCCACTAATATATCATCTATATACACGAAGATAAAATCGAGTCCCGCTAAGACTGTGTTAAAGAATCTGACAAAGGTTTGACCTGCGTTTCGTAGTCCGAACGGCATTCTTGGAAATTCGAATAGACCGAACGGGGTGATTACTGCAGTCTTTTCTACCTCTTGTACTGGAATCATCGATCGTTGAGTATATATTGGTTCCTGGTAATAGGTATGTGAAGTCTAGTACTCTCGGAATCGGGTATCTATCTGGTACAGTGATCGCATTCAGTCTCCTGTAATCACCACATAACCGTAATTCGCCGTTTTTCTTTGTTGTCACTTGCAAAGGGCTTGCCCACGGGCTCTTGGAAGGACTGCATAACCCTGTCTCTAATATATGTTCTATCTCTTTTTTCACCCTTAGGTACTTGTCCGGCGGCAAAGGTCTTGACTTGGAGTGAACAGGGTGTCCATTGGTGATGATTTGATGAACTACGTTGTGCTTCGGTTGTGACTGTGCGTCTATAGGTCTCAGAATGTTTGGATAGTCTGCTAAAATGTCTGCATAATCTTCGGTTAAATTTACGGTCCGAAGTGTTGGTGTGCTTGACTTCATTAACTTTGCGTTTCTCTGGAGTCCAGTCGTACCATCTATTAAGCGTTTATTCCGAATATCCACCAAAATGTTATTTTTTTCTTAAAAATCAGCACCCAGTATCGGTTGCGTAATGTCAGCAACGATGAAAGTCCAATGGTACGGCCGTCTCAAAATCAGATTTAACGTCAGCGTTTTGTCGCCATATGTTCTAATTCGCGTCCCGTTTGCGGCGTATATTTTATATGTATCGTCTGATTTTAAATTTCCTCTTCTAGGTATTGCTGAAATATTAGCGCCAGTATCTACCAAAAAACGAAACCCACTTTTTCGGTCGGTAACGCACAGGCGGTTTGAAGGTATGATAGCGCTGACGACCGCCTCTGTCAACGCTGAACTCAGTTTTCCGACGGTTTCTTCCAATTGCATGGTTTTTCGCAGTTCCGGGCTCGATTCCTGTACCGAAGATGATACTTGCATAACCAATTGGGACTGTCGGGCGAAATCCTCGTTCTCGAGTGGGATCTTGCGCGCGACAGGCTTCGATTACGTCTATAATTACGGTGTCCTGAGTCTGAGTTGGACTTCAAGGCTGCTATCTCCATGGTTAGCTTGCTCATTTGATTGACTAACTCAACCATAAGCTGTGTTTGACCGCTTGATATTTACGACACTTTACCTGATCTTCCTTCCAAAATCTTGTCTGCTATAGCGGCGAGGTTATCGAGTTTTTGATCTTGACTGACCATTAACACTGCTCGAACGTGATCAGGGATTCTTGACATCCACAGGTTATGCAGGGTTTTTTCGGCCACCTGACTCCTACGTGCTAATTCCCTCATTCGTCTCAACAGTTGCGACGGTTTTTGGTCGCCTAATTCCACTTCACTGACTAGTTTCTGGAATTGTCGCTCCTCGGACTCTTCGTACACAGCTAGAAGTCTTTCTTTAATGGCACCGTATTTATTGGTGCCAGGCGGTGAAATTATTATGTCGGCTACCTGACTTACTGCGTCTTTGCCGAGCTAGGAAACTACTACTCCGTATTTTATTTCGTCGCCCTGCTTTTGGGGGGCCATCATTGTCTCGAACTGAGCAAACCGTACTCTGGGCATCTCAATCCAAAAATCGGTATCTTCGAGGAAATTCCTAGTGCTGCAATTTCGGCTTTACTGATGTCTGTCGCTCCGCATGTTGGCGTTCCACTTCCACAGCTTCCGCTTGAGTTCATGTCTTCGGTAACTATGTGCCTCTTGAAAACCAAACCAGGGAGATCCGCTTGTGGAAGGCTGATAAGGCAGTGCAGTGCAGTTACCACGACATGGGAAAATTACAAGAAACCAATTTTAAATCGCGGCGCGCGTTACTACTGTTCGATATCGGGGTTACCAGATGTAAGTGTACCTACTGCGTACGTGTTTATTGGGTGTTGTGAGTCATGTCAATAAAACAACTGATTTGGGCGAGCGCTAGTACATAACTAAAAATGAATAATTATTTATTTCGCTATTGTACTTGTTGGCCTACATACAAGTCGTTGATGACAATGCACCACAGCTTAAATGTAAACAATATTAGTCATGCGCGAACATTATTAGTGGGATGTACTTCCGTAAAGTGTATGCAAATTGTTTTACGCGCGTGATGTCTTTCCAATACACAAAATAATGTTCAGTGAAATGGCGTCAGTGATTCAGTGAAATGGTTCAGTGAAACTTTGGTATGGTGCGTTGTGGTGATAGTGTGGTTCTAGGTTCATAGCTGGCAGAACATTCAACCAAAGGCATGGACAAGAGTAGACCGCAGGACTAGGTAGCTGCTACTCAGCGGCTTCGTGGCCACGGAACGTTCCGTCCGAACACGGCCATCGACAGGGGAGCCGATTGGCGTACACGTAAGTACTCGTTTTCAAAACGAAATACTGGACTATTTCGATGAGAATCCCCATGCCAGTACCCGAGAATCAGCTGATTTGACGCCATCTCTTGACTTTTTTTGTGGGGACGTATTAAATCGTTAGTTTATTTTAGTGCCACAACAAGTGCCGCGGACCTAAAAAATAGGATAGTGAACGCTTTTGATAAAAAATGACGAAGTACTTTCTAAATTAAAACATCAATTATTAAAACGGGCATTAAAATGTATTGAACTTTTCTATTGAAGTTTAGTCGAGCCGCGAGCGAATACCTACTAGGCTAGCAAGACTCACACAGTCGCATACGTAGGTTTGAGACCTACTTATGCGTCTGTGTGCGTTCGTTGATTTGTACTGTGACTACAACATTCTTCCGGAATTAGGATAACTAATTTATTAAATAATCACTGCTTATACATGTTTAATTAAAAATTCAGTGCATGTATTATGATTATAACATAATATACTAATTGGGGTGTCTGAGGTTGTGCGTTAATTACGTTACATGTTATATATTGAATATATTTTAGAATATTATTCAAGTTCCATTTTATAAATGATTTGACGTTAATTTACAAAATGGAACTTTAATAATATTCTAAATGTTACTTAAAATTATATTAATTGATTATGATTTGCATGCCCATGTGACGGCAGAATATGGAGAACTAAGACAACATCTATGTACCAATTTGTATACCCATGTTTGCAAAGAAATAAATGATTTGATTTGATGATTTCAATATAAACGATGTAACGAGGAAGCATTAGGAAGGTATTATCTGTTTGTTTTGGATTGATCTTTGCAATATATTCCAGATTGCGGGCGTGTTGCCGGACGGCAGGGGGGGGGGGGGCGTCGTACCGGCTTACCGTCACAGTTTGGTTTTAGTTAAGAAAATGGATAGAAATAAGAAATGTATTGCCATCTTTCTTGACCTTGCTAAGGCGTTTGACGCAGTCAGTATCTCCAACCTTATAAACAGCATGGGAACAGCTTGATCTTTTCGCTGATTATTTATCGGGAAGATCTCAGTGTGTGAGTATCGGTGACTACACGAGTGATGATCTTAAAATGACGTTTGGAGGCCCGCAAGGAAGTATTCTTGGGCCCACCATATTTTTATGTTATATAAATGAGCTCTGGCAGCTCCAAATCCAAGACTGTAATATTATCTCATATACAGGTGATACTATACTTTGACATTTGTAGATGACACCTGGGAAGAGGTTTATGCTAAAACGCAGGCTGGGTTTTGTTGTATATTGTAAGGGTAAATTTTAACCGCCAGTCTCTTATTATACGCTAATAAGGAAGCACGTCTTTTATTCACTATTGGCGACGAGGATAATCGGAATTAAATATATTTGCGCAGTTTAGTATTACGAAAAATATCTACGAGATATTTGGGCAAAGTTCGGTCTTCCAAGGCAACTAGTGAGCGATAATGGGCCCCCATTTACTAGCGCAGAATTTTTAACAAATAACGGTATCGAACAAATGTTCACTGCACCATACCACCCTGCTTCTAACGGGGCAGCAGAGAATGCAATGAAAATATTTGCATATTGCGGGTAATCAGAAATTAGATCCAGCATTATATAGATATCTTTTAACCTATAGAAATACGGTGCATTACACATTAGGGGATAGTCCGGCAAAAATTCGACAAGTGCAGAATTTACGCACGAGATTGGACATACTGAAACCTGATCAAGAGGCGCGCACGCTGGCGCGACAGACCCACAGCGGACGTGTGCCTGACACAGACAAGTAGTACCGGGAGGTAGGTGTGGGGTAGGAACTATCGTGGGGCAGACAAATGAGTAGCAGTGCAAGTCGTGACTACACTGGTAAAACTGACTTTGGAACTGAGGCACATCGACATGTCGATCAGTTACGGCGGCGATTGGTGTTGCCGAGAGAGCGCATCCACCACCTTGTAATATGAATAGGAAATCACGAAGTTCACTGGCGTTCCCTGTTGAGTGTGTGTAATAAGTGGTCGGACGGTGCGGTCGAGGCGACCGAGATGCCAGGAACCAAAAATATGTCCAACTTAAGTACACAGGGCACGACGGAGAACCGGCCTGGGCTATCGGTGTCGACTCAGTCACCCAACCTGCCAAGTAGTATTGTTACGCAATCTCCAATCATTGTACCCGTGGAACGTAGATTTGCAGAACGTAGATTAAGTTAATGTTCTCTACTAGCACTCAAGTAGAGCGGACGTGTGTATTGGCGATTTTATTTACTATTTGACGTAAAAATAATATAAAAGTGATCTGTGACCTAGATACCAAACCGCATTTTTGTGCTAAGTTTGTGGTTTACTTTGGTGAATAACAACTAGTTATGAGAAATATCTAAGAACTGAGTAAATATGTCAAATATTGATAACAGCCCTCGGAGTATTCCATCTCCTAGCAGCCCTGCGACCAAACCCCAAACACCTTACGATACGACAGAAGAAAGATCAGAAGCAGTGGAAACCTGCCATAGCAGTAACTGGTTGACCTCCATCGACAAATGCCTGAGTGAAATCTGTCTCATTGCTCAGGAAGGAAAGCTGAACTCCGAACAAAAGCTGAGGATCAACAACCTTCCTGCTGGGGCTGCGGGACTGTTCGCAAGAGATACCGTGGCCCCGGAACACAAAGGGCGATGAAGGAACATGGATGGGTTTTAGTCAGTAAAAGTCTGACACTCCCTCCTGCTCCGCCCAGAGCGGGAGGAGTCATCTGATGCTTTCCCATCCGAAAAAAAAAAGGATCAATAACCTTTCGCCCAAGGTAGAACCTGTTTCACAAATGACAGTTTACTACCAGGACTTAAGGCTCAAAGTCAAAGAATATCAAGTGTTTAATGAAAAACGGAACCTTACGAATTGTCTTGAAAATTTCCAGCAAACAATTCAAGCTAGCATTGAAGAGAACTGCATCAAGAAAACTACAGCAGAAAAAGTGTCGTTTGCTGACATGGTTAAAACCAATAACAATAATTACTTGCGCCCAAATAACCTCAGCTCTATTGCAATTTATCCAACAAATAAATTAAAGTCTAGTGACGACACAAAATATCTGGTCCAAAAAATAATATGCCCGGAACAAAAGAAATTGCACGTACGAGGATTACGCAAAACAAAAAACGGGGGCGTTATTATCAGCTCAGAGACAAAAGACGACATTAAAAACTTAGACAATCGTCACAGCTAAGCAGTTCAGGCCTGAAAATGGAAGAGTTCCGACCGAAGACCAAGAATTGCTGTTATAGGAGTTCCGAGCGTTTTAAGTGATCAAGCAAGCGTACGCGTATTGCATTTATGAGCAGAACTTAGCGGACAAGCTGCCTAAATTACCTCGTGACTCTTTTATGGCTTCCATAAAATTAAGTCACAAGTCGGGTAAAAAGGAAGGACCTACGTGTAACTTTATTCTTGAAGTTAGTGCCAACATAAGAAAGGCTCTTATAAAACAAAACCGAGTGTACATTAATTGGACATCCTGCCCAGTGAGGGACTTTACACTTGTGACCAGATGCTTTAAATGTCAACAGTATGGACACGCTGCAAAGACTTGTTGAGAAGGTACCTACACGTGTGGACATTGTGGAGAACAAGCTCATCAATCCAATGAGTGCAATAAAAATGCTGAGCTGCCACAGTGTGCAACATGCTTGCGTTTTAAAAAACCGAGCAACCACAAAACAGATCTAGAGTACCCCGCTAAGAAAATAGCTGAGGCAAGATATGTCAATTCCATTGATTATAATGCTTTTCTATCGATTCATTACCAATATTAGGTACTTCCCATTGTTTACCGCCCTTACGGGTTAGGTACATCTGAATGACGCGTTTTTATTCAATAAGTTCTGTTTAGTAATTTGTGTTATATTTAGATTACTCTTAAGCATATTATTGACCTTTATGTACTTACTAACTGTCGCACTTATTATAATTTTAGTCTTTAGTATTTATAAATAATAACACAATCATTATGTATATTTTACATTTTAGTGACATAGCATTTTTCTCTGTAGACACAAAGTAAACGTGACCTGGATTTTTATGTTATGCTTCATTGCAAACATAATAGAATGTTGCAGAGAAGTTAGCTAAACAAACTGTTTTTCGTACATTGAATAGAATCATAATAATTATGTACCTAGCATATTTATAGATAAGTTATTTACTCGTTATTTGTTTAAGGAATCTTTGATAATATTTAGGTATCTGTCGCACTTATTATAATTTTAGTCTTTAGTATTTATAAATAATAACACAATCATTATGTATATTTTACATTTTAGTGACATAGCATTTTTCTCTGTAGACACAAAGTAAACGTGACCTGGATTTTTATGTTATGCTTCATTGCAAACATAATAGAATGTTGCAGAGAAGTTAGCTAAACAAACTGTTTTTCGTACATTGAATAGAACCATAATAATTATGTACCTAGCATATTTATAGATAAGTTATTTACTCGTTATTTGTTTAAGGAATCTTTGATAATATTTAGGTATAAGCGCTTGAGTGAGTTACCTGAGATACAGGTTTATTCCTAGTTTAGGTAGAATCCAATTATTGTATACCTATAGTTTTTAAGGCCATATTGTAATATTTTTGTATTTCAATTATTTCAATAAACAATTTCAATAAAGACAAGTTGGTGCTGTTATTTTTACTGTTAAGGTGTTGTATATTGTAACGAAAGTTGAGGGTAATTGTTAACCTTTTACGTGCTTGGCTAAATATCAATTGCCGTGCCCCTAGCGCGCGGCTACAAATCGTTAAAATAATACCTACAATAAATAAGGAGGAGCAATCGTTGTATCGATAAAAAAAAGTCAAAAAGTTTTTTATGTTTTTATTTTAAATCAGCCTTATGGCTCCTACAAACAGGCGCGACACAAAGAAACCGCTCATGTCTTTGTGTCGCGTCGCGTGTCGCGCCTGTTCGTAGGAGCCTTTAAATTAACCACCCTAATCACTTTCTTCGTATCACAATCGTTCATCTTTAAGCGAACAAGTAAATGTTTATACC
Organism: Xestia rhomboidea; assembly: GCA_963853795.1. Lineage (NCBI taxonomy): Eukaryota > Metazoa > Arthropoda > Insecta > Lepidoptera > Noctuidae > Xestia > Xestia rhomboidea. The sequence continues at coordinate 649,773 of OY970759.1, forward strand.
AGTTTTAGTACCTCTCCATTACTTCTAAATTCTTCTAGAGATTCGAATAATTCCACTTCGTCGTCACCTTCTAATATTCTTATTAATTCCTCAGTAGTCGTCATTATTGAAATGTGACTATTTTATCGACAATGCACAAATACCCACGAACAACATTAATGGAACTTTCCATTCGTTTGATCCGCTTATGACGTAGGCAGTGGTCGTATTACACAGCATTGACAGCAGCGCTAGGCTCACTAGAGAAATATGTTGCAACCATAGGCGTCTAGGGATGAGAACTAACGTCAAATGTTGGCATTATACAAAGATCCTGAGGGATATTTTTCTTATGAATACTAAGGAAAAGAATTAATAACACAAGGCAATATGTTAAATTTAACTTTATTTCTTATGACACCGTTTATTCTATGCTGAATGATGCATTATAGCTGATTATATAACTGTTTGTTATTTCGTTTTTAAAATGCGCATTACATTGTATCCCATTCCTATGGTCATATTAATGTACCGCGCGCGATAGACGCCGAAGAAAAGTCCAAGCTGCCAATTACGTATTTTTGTTTAAGTTTTTTCAATGCTTAGAGTTATGAAACATAATTTTAAGTAATTGTTGTAAATAAAAGCTCTATTTAATAATAGTTTTAGTTGTACCACGCAGTTAATAGGACGAAAATAGAACGAAAAAATCATGTATGTTCTCTGTCGCAGAAACACGACACGAGCGGTACGGACACGGAAATATTTGTCGCATATATGCGACACAAGCGGTCAAAAGGTTAACCGCTAGTCTCTTATTATACGCTAATAAGGAAGCACGTCTTTTATTCACTAGGTTTAACAATATCTGCCACTGGTTGGTTGCAAATTCACTGACATTGAATGCGGACAAGGCCAAGTTCATGCAATTTCCGTTTGTCACCGAGCCGCGGCCCCCGCGACGACAGCTAGGCGGACAGCCCAGCGCCGACACCGTCGACGCCTACTCCTAGGACCAGACGCCAGCCCGCGTAGCATGGCCACAATAGACAAGAAAGAGAATCGACAAGTCTTTTGTTCATCTGTCATTTTGTCGATTCAATGACAGATGAACAAAAGACTTGTCGATTCTCTTTCGTGTCTACGGTGGTCATGCTACGCGGGCAGGAGACACTTCAAGGGGTGAGTGTCTCTCAATTTGGCCGGCGGCCCTAGTGGACAACGGAGGAGCGACGACCACTACTCAGCCCAAGCCGAAGCCGCCCAAACGGCCGAAGTATCCTGCGCTGATTGTGGAAAAGCTCCCAGGACGGGCCTCCCACTTTAGGACCCTCAAAGAAAAGCTGGGTCAGCCTCCCAATGCCCGACCTTTCGGTACTAGCATTCCATTCTCGCCCGAAAGTGAGGACCAGTTAAAAAGGAAGATGGCGCATCCTGGTTCGCTTACTCACTGCCAGCGGAGCGAAGCGTGAAAGTGGCCATCACAGGGCTGCCGGTCGACACCCCACGGAAGAGATAGAGGAGCTCCGGCCACTGGGACACCAGCCGGACTACGTGCGCACAGGCGCGACAAGGACGACTCGGCCGTCCTGAAGAGGACGCCGGAGGTCAGGTCAATCATGTACGTATACGTGGTGGTATACGTACATGCGTGGTGTCAAGATTGAGGCCTCGCGGGGGAAAAGAGGGCCTGCACAGTGCCACCGGTGCCGGCACTCGTCTCACCACTCCCACCGGCCGACGGGCATTGTGTCCGCCCACGCGACCAGCCGGCGACGTGCGACCACTGCGGGGCTTTTTTATATTCAATTTCAAGAAGCCGTGTTACGTACTTGTCGTAGAGCATGGTGTGGTTGTGTCTGTAGTAGGCGTTGACGACGACGTCCAGGTCGCAGGAGTCGCGGCAGCGCGTGACGTCACGCAGCAGCTCGTGGTCGCCGCGGGAACCGAACGCGATGTACCAGCTGCGCAGCATCACCAGGTACTTGATCTTGTACGCCAACACCGAGTTCGACTCTGTAGCCCATTTTGTGCTGGCCTGCCGAAATAATACAATAGATAGATAGAATACTGTTGAACCGACGTGAAATTACACAAATATTACTAGATTACTCCTTTTTAAACTGACATGGTCACTAACACTAACATTGAGAACTCATCAATCGTTACCGTTACCTTGACTTGGTTTATTGTCATATTTTTAATCGACTGCATTCCCATATACACTAATAATTATCATTACTGTTAACGAACGTCTATGAGTACAGCAGTTATACACTGTGACGTAACTAAGTTTAAAAGTTGTATTGAACTTAGATAAAAGTAATCGCGATCAGCAAGTCTAACCAACGTTCCAACTATAACAGGGTCAATAATCCATAGCGATGACAGTTCTTGTACGCAGTTAGTTGCGTTCCTTTTAGAGAAACAAAAACAAACCTGTAAAGTATGAAAGTATCCATTCCCAGACACAATATCGTCCAGTTTCTGTCCGTGCAGCATGCCGTCGTGGTCCGGCACGTCGGCCCGCAGCGAGTACCAGCGCAGCGCCAGCGCCCACAAGTACCCACGCGCCCGCGCCCGCGCCCGCAGCGCCGCCGTGACGTCACGCCGCCGCGGCCCGCACGTCGCGCTCACCACGTCCGACAGGACACACTCCAGCTTCCCTTTACATTCTACTATTATGTCGTAGTGGGGCCACTGGAAATTGTTTTAGTACTGGTTATATGTAGCAGACGGGTGGAATCTGCAGCGTTTAATGCAAAACAAAAAGTATGAAAATACTCACAAACGCATATCCTTCGTGTAAAGAATTGATGACAACATAAGTGTAGAGAACATCGCAGAACTCTCTCTGAACACACTCGTCCTTCAGTAACACATTGCACCAAGTTTTCTGTTCGCTCGGCTCTTCGTCATCATCTGCAGAGTTGACGTCGTGTAGCAACAAAGTCCGCAAGTATATCGCGCGGAAAAGCTGCTTATTTACATAGAGCAGTAGGTCCGTTTTCGTGAGCTCCTTTTCGTCGCTCTCGGCGGAGTGTCGCACGACAGCGGCGATGGCGTCGTCGTCGTCGTCGTACAGACAGCTGAGCTGGCACGCGCACACCTCGCGCCGCAGGGCACGCGCGTGCACGTGCAGCTGCTCGGGCCCGCTCTGCGCGTGCACCTGCTGCGGGAAGGCCAGCATGGCCGTGACGTCATCGCCGTCGCCACCCTCGCAGCGGTTGAACAAGTGCGGGCATAGAGACACGATGTTCTCGATTTTCGTGATGTCGAGCTTTTCCATGCTGGAATGGAAAATAATGCGATACAAAAGTAACTACAAATTAATTAATTATTTACACGGCGCGGCGGCATATTTTTCAGACGCTGATGACGCAAACGTGTTTTAAACGTGAATCCAGTCGCAGCCAGAACACAAGCAAACATTCAGAAATTCAGTAGCGTCGTAAACGCGCCTTCGTGAAACGCGTGATCATCTGCGCATAGAAAAATCGTGTGTACGCGCAGATGCGGCTATGTAGACACGATGCGAACGCGCTTCTCGCGCACCTTTATATCGTTTCGAACACGCATTTGAATCGATACAAACGCAACAATCTCATATTAAGGCGCCGTAAAGGTGCGTCGATGGCAAGTTACATACGCCGCGTGGTTGCCCTCTGATATTTACACAAAGTTATAAACTTTTTAAGTACGTTTCTATGAAAGAAACATCGGTACTAACGTCTGGAACAGCTGGTCGTGTAGGAAGCTGGCGGCTGCGTGCAGGAAGTGCGCCCGCGCCGGGCCCGCCAGCGCCGCCGCGCCGTCCGCCCACGACGAGCGCACCTCGCACCACGTGTCCACTGACAGCCTGCTGTCGCCTCTCTGCCAATACCAGCTTGGACACTTTACAACTCGTTTCATAGCGGACATTTTGATCTAGTTTTTATGACATATTTTTTAATATGAAAAGCTCGAGCTCGGTCGCGCGCTGCTAACGTAAGGCCGTGTTCCCACTTTGTCGTGACGACAGATAATCGTGTTTTAAGTGTCGTGGCTTGTGAATTTAAATGGAGGTGTTCACATATAGGATGACGCGATTGCTGTCGTCCAAGACTTTTGCCAACTAAAAACCAACGATAAATCACGACAATGTCACGACACAGTGGGAACGCGGCCTAACGTGGCAGCAGATACAGTGTGACAGTCACCGGCACGAGTATGTTGAGGCGGAACAGCTGCAGCACGAGCAGCGCGTACTGCGGCGTGGCCAGGTCCTGCAGTGACGTCACCAGCCGCGCGCCCAGCGCCGCGCCGCCCTCCAGCGCTTGGCCCGCGCCCGGCGCCTGCGCCAGCCCCTCGCACACCGCGCCCAGCACGTCCGCCACGCACTCCGAGCTCACCAGCAGCTCTCCGCACGCACCGTCCGTGAGGCAGGCCAGCAGCAGCGCGGCGGCGTCGCTGCGGGCGAGCGCGCGGGCGGCCAGCGCGCGCAGGGCGGCGCGCACGGTCCCGCCGCGCAGCCAGCGCCGGGCGGCGCGCGCGCGCACGTGCGGGTGGCGCACGCACCTCGACACGCACCACTCCAGCACCGCCGGCGGGAACTGGGGAACACTTCACTCACAGAACACAACATTCCTCGTCAGACGTCCCGATGATGTTGTGGGGAGCTTCCAGTCTAGCGATCAGTAAATCCACAAATGACAGCCGGGATACTGAAACGTGCTCTCCGAGACACGCCTCCGTGCCTCGGAAAACATGTTTTAGTGTTTTAGATTCCTAACCCATCCATAGACCTACGAGTTTTGATAAACCTATTTTTTTGTTAGGTAATCATCAAATGACGGAACGGGAACGGAAGGGAGTGTCAGACTTGTACTGACTAAAACCCACCCATGTTACTTACTTCTTAGCCCTTTATGTTCCAAGGCCGCAGTATCTCTTTCGAACAGTCCCGCAACCAGTTTTAATTAACCTTAAAGATCAACTCTTAAGAAGAAGAAGAGTCTTGAAGAGCACAAAAGGATATGTGGCAGTCTTTGTGTGCATGGTCACCAAGGCAGTACACTTAGAACTAGTTGGAGATCTAAGCACAACTTCATTCATAGCAGCATTAAGAAGAATGGCAGCTCGCAGAGGGACGCCTAGTCACATTTATAGCGATAATGGTCGCAACTTTGTCGGTGCTAACAAGGTACTACAACAGGAATATCAAGCACTTATGAATATCATGCAAGACAAAGATCTAAAAACAGAAGTATTAAGTATGGAAATCGAGTGGAGTTTTAATGCGCCCTCATGGCCATCCGCGGGAGGCCTATGGGAGGCGGCAGTTAAAAGTTTCAAATATCATTTCAAGAGGGTTATTGGTGACCAAATTCTTACATTTGAGGAACTATACACGGTGCTTACACAGATTGAGGCCTGTCTCAACACGAGACCATTATGTGCTATATCAGAAGATCCAGACGATGTGGATTTTTTAACGCCTGCTCACTTCCTAACAGGTGGACCAAAGGTTACCGTACACGAGACTGAAACGGATTTAAGAACCCGTTGGCAGTTGACACAAAAAACTGTACAGGATCTCTGGAAAAGATGGAAGAATGAGTACCTAGTACAACTTACAGAAAGAAGTAAGTGGAGACAAGCAAAAAGGGACCTCAATGTAAACGATATTGTCATGATTCATGATGATAATCTTCCACCGGGAAAGTGGCTGATGGGCAGAGTCATCGAGCTTCACCCTGGTTCCGATGGTCATGTTCGTGTGGTTACAGTAAAAACCAAAAACGGAACACTGAAACGTCCTATCACAAAATTATCAAAACTCCCAGTTAACAATGAATCCTCGCAAATCAAGCAAGTAAAAACGACGGATTCGGGAGAGTCCAACACAGATAAGAAGTCTGAAACAAGAAAAGCAAGCAATCGTTACAATATAGCATCAGTGTTTACAGCAATCATGCTATTTTTTAGCATCATAACAACTTCCCAATGCGCACTTAACGTCACACAATTTAGAAGTAATCAGCATATTTACTTCGACAAACTTTCAAACATGCAGAGCATAAGGGACAACTGGAAATTAATCATATACTACGATTTAGAACCTTATTGGGAAGGAATTACAGCACTTAACAAAAGTATCATATCGCTAGGACAAACATGCAGCACAATTAAAGCACAATCATATTGTGACATAATATTATTGCAATAATCATTTGTTACTCAGTCAGCATTTTGCAAGGCCAGCGAACAGGTGGCGACGAGGTTTTATCGACGGTGTCGGTTACATAGCAAACGGGCTGTTCGGAATATTGGACGCTCGATTCGCGCAACAGTACGAGAAAGATATCACTCTACTTCGCAATAATCAAAAGCATATTGTCTCATTTTGGCAAAATCAAACTTCGGTCATAGAAGCAGAATTCAGTCTCTTAAAGAGGACGGAGGCTACAATGCACAAACAACATAAAATGATTCATCAACAGTTTTCAAACATCGAAAATACATTAGAAGTATTAAAGGCTGAAACTCAAAATCTTTCGAGAGCGAGTGAAGTTTCTATGGGAGCTATAGTTACAAGTAATCTACTACACGACTTAAAATATTTACAGAACGCTTTAGTAGATACAATTACAGACATCTATCATGGGCGATTTAATCCACATTTAATAACCGCCGAACAATTACAAGATCAGCTGAGCACTATAGCAAGTCATTTGTCTACTGACGTCACCTTACCTGTAGAAAATATTCATACGGATCTTGCACAACTTTTTAAACTTCTACGAGTGAAAGCAAGAATGCTTAAGAATTACTCAATATTTGAGGTACAAATACCTTTGATAAGCAGGGACACCTATGAAATATTCAAGCTTATACCAATCCCTGCGAAGAAAAACAACAACACAATGTTATCAGTTAAACCAGTGTCAGATTTCATAGCTGTAAACGTGAAAAAGGATGCCTACATCATCTTGACTGAAAATATAATCGATTCCTGCTTAGTGACAAACGTACACTTGTGTAACATTCATTCTCCTATTTACAAACTAAGCAGAGATAAAGACTTCTGCCAATCAAAGGCATCAGCATGCGAAGTCAACATCGATCCCTGTCAAAACCTTTGGATAGAAAGCCACTCTATCAACAATTATATTTATTTTTGCTGCGGTCAATGTAATCTACGAACAGTATGTGGAGATCAAGTTACTGCGCATCAACTGACAAACTCCGGACTTATAACTATAGATTACGGCTGCATAATCAAATCAGATAATTTTGAAGTAATTGCTCATCAACAAAGAACGAGCGATATTAGTATCAGCGCCAACCTATACTCACCAGTCATTGCATCCATAAATCACGTAATAAACGTGTCTATTCCTCAGGATGTCTTGAATGACTCCAGCATAGAGAGCGATCGAGAGTTTAATACAATTGAGGACAAAATCAAGATCATGAAAGAAAACGGTTTGTTAATTGACAGTCTGTCCTCCCATGACATTCATCATTACACTGCGATCTATTGTATGGTCGCCGTGGTAGCAGCAGGTCTCGGAGTGTTCGCGTGGAGTCCCGCGCTCTCGCCGGCGCCGGCTCGGCCCGCAGCAAGCGGCGCGCCCGGCAGCGGCGCGGGTCCGGCCACGCAACGTGCGCGTGTTCAGGATAGTGTAGTGTATCAGTGTGACAGTGAAAGGGCGAAGGTGGTAACAAGTGCGCGAGTGTTAGATAAAGCCACCTCCCCTATGTTAGGTTCTTATACAAGCATATCTAATTTGTGAAGTGTGTTAACGCTAGAGACACTAAGAATTAGATCATCAAATCATGTTTAATAATTATTTGTTTCTAATTTTAATCAGTTGTAATTTTGTATCTTTTCCTCGGGGAGCATGTACGAGCAAACCCGTACAATTGCATATGTATCAATTTTATGCTGACATCGACGCGCAGCGAATGAATAAAATATACAAATTTAAGTCAACGATCAGTAGTCGCTTAGCACCGTTGGGCTAACAACAAAAAGGACTCATTCGCCGCGAGTCGATCAGTTATCAGTTTTGGGTGTTCTATCAATACACAAATTCAATCATTCTATCAGTCTATCATTTAAATGTACCTTACCCGTACACAGCTATTATTATTACGACAGACTGGATCATGTATGAAAATATTAAATTGTCTCGATTTTTTTTCTGCACTTAGGAATAAGCTAATAATATCTACAAAAAAAGTATCAGATTTATCTGATAAGTATTTCCAGAGAAATAAATTAAATTCTATTAGAGGCGGTCATCAGGGAGGGGGGAGGTAGAGGGGGGAGGGGGTACCCCCTGTACCACCCCCACCCGGCGGAGCCCCATGGTTTTGGAGATATCCATGGTTAAAGTTTTGAGGTTAGAATAGCGCTATTTAGTTATTAGAATGAAAAGGAGTAAAAAATTAGTATCGTTTGGCAGGAAGAGGGAGGGGGGAGGTGCCCCCTGTGCCCTGGCACCACTCCCATGTAAAGGCGACGCACCGTTCTTGAGAAAAACTAATTATAGTTTCCTAACCTTAAAACACTTTATACGGTTTAAGACATTCCTCAAAAAGCGTAGTCGGTTGAGAAGACTATTTCTAGAACCTCTACGACTTCAAGACGCGCGCTCGCTACGCTCGTATTTTACATTACACACCCACTTTCTATTGTTTGGGAAATGAACGTTTAAACTATAACTTGTTTACCAACTAGTACTTTTAAAATTTTTTATTCAGTCAAATATTTCCGTTGGAATAACAGTTTTTACGCAAAAGCAATTAAGCCAAATATTTGTATCGTCAGTTTTCAATTCGGGTGAATTAAAAACTGACGAACTATTTAGATTAGGATAATTACTTATTTAAAAAAATATATATTAGGTTAGGTTAGTGATAGTGTTTTGCTTGACTAACCCACATTGAGCGACATTTATGATTTTCCTCCTACCCACTTAGCAGTTCACATTTTTGTCATTGAAGCATTTGACAGAATAGGATAGGGTTATCCTTGTATGAATTTACTTTTTCAAGGTCAAAGTCATTCCAGCACCTTTATGCGCTTGGAGGGTTGTATTGATGATTTTGATGATTATAATTCTGTAACTACATACGTATTACAGCTGCGATTCATAGTTTAATCAACATACAACCTGACACTGACCTGCAAATTGCAAAAAACGTAAGAAAATTTGAATTTCGCGGGCTACCCTGGAGCATCCACCTTAAATATGTCTGGCCGTAGGAGGTCACAGTTTTAACCTAACCTAACCATTTTTTAAATAAATAACCTACTCTAACTACTTCCATCATAAATAAACTAATATCAAGTAACCATAAATTTGTTTTATTTTTATTTTTGCCTAATATTTTTTGTCTTAACAAATCATTTCACCAAACGTTTATTGTCTGAAGATTGTTTGCTGTAATAAATCATTTGATTAAAGACCAAATGCCATAATGACATAATACTTGGTAATATTTTGCCAAGTAAAAATATGACCAAATAAAAATATGCGTACTAAAATCATTCGAAATATTGCAATGGTATAAAAAAAGGTTGCTAAAATTTGTTTGGGTAATGAAATTTTGTCAAAATCTTTTCGGCAAAACGGCAGGATCCCATTTAAAGCATGTGGGTCGTCGTAAATCGCAAACAAACACACGAAGCAAGACGTGAAAAGTATCGGGGTTATATTATGACAAGTTATGATAGATGTCGGACAGTTTTTTAATTTTTAATTGAGTAGGCTAAGGAAATTGTATAAAAATCCGTAGCGTACCGACGATGGCCGCCTCGAATTTAAATTATTTCTCTGGAAATACTTATCAGATAAATCTGATACTTTTTTTGTAGATAGTATTAGCTATGTGCAGAAAAAAATCGAGACAATTTAAAATGTTCATACATGTCCCATTTTTTTGGTTCTTTAGTTTATTTATTTTGAATTTTGTTTTTCAATGCAAGTCTCTACCTGATATAAACAAGCAATTACTTCATCTGCACTAAAAAGGATTATTTTAATGATTTTGTATTTGGTAGAAAATTATCCAACACCCAATTTAAACGACTACTATGTACTGCTAAACTAATAAAGTTATATAAATCATCAATCAATATAAAATATGTAAATCTTAAACGTTATAATTTTCCTTATTTCGCAAATGGAGCATTAATTCGAAAAGTAGTATCAACAACCCCGAAGTCATTTTAAAAGACCTATTCAACGAACCCTCACACGATGAGGTAGACGACGAAAACAAAATTCATCCCCACTTCACATGTAGGGGGCTACCTTAAAAAAAATAGATTTTCCAAAATTTTATTTTACCACTTTGTCGGCGTAATTGATATACACACTCTTACAAAATTACAGCTTTCTAGTACTAGCGGTCTCTTAGCAAATCCACGGACAGACAGACGGACATGACGAAACTATAAGGGTTCCTTGTCAGGAGTACGGAACCCTAAAAATATGCACTTCTCTATAATTTAGGATCTGCAAAAAATATCGTCAAGTCAATTAATGATAAAAACAAAATAAACATCAAAATTACCTGTTGGAAGGTGTCAAACATAGCGTCTTGTTCCTCTTCAGTCAAGTACTTCATCAGCAGGAACACGATGTCCACGACCGTCTGGCAGCGCATGGTGTCGCCGGAGAGCCAGGTCCGGAACAGCTCGTGGTACAGTCGGTACACGCCAGCCACGTCGAACTGCCTGGCCAGCGCCAGGAACAGCTGCTTGCTGTCGAACTCCACCAGCAAGGTGATGACGGGTGTCACAATGGCGCTGGATATCTGTTTCTTCTCGGCGCTGTCCAAATACTGCGCACAGATCTTGTGCACCACATCCTCTAAGTTGTGATTATACCGCTCCACGACCGACGCGTCACATTGCTGCGTCACTACTGCGCTCTTTTCGGTCACAGTTGGCGCGTCACCATCGAACTTGATGCTATGCTGTTTTTTCACTTCTTGTGAGAACGTAGACTTCAATGTTTGCAAAAGTAGGATGTGTCCCTCGATAAGTTTCCCTATCTCATTATGATCTGTGCTAGATTTGTCAATTTGTGCCAGAACTGTGGAGCCAACGTTTTGCCAAAAGTTTCTGATGAGTTGGTCGTATTTTTCGCTGTTTTCTTCTTTGGATTGTTTGAGCCAATATTTGAGGAGTGAGGCCATGTTGGTCGCGGAGCACTTGATGAGGTTAGTCCTGGTCTGCCCGTCGTGCTGCGCCAGCACACAGCCCAGCCACGTACGGTGCACGCCGCTCACGATCTCCAGTACGAAGTCATTCTGCTGTATGGACAGGTATCGCAAACATTCCGCCAAACTCGTGATCCACGCCTGACGTTCACTTTTTGAGTTCAATATGTTTTTCTTTTCTAAACTGAAAGGGCAATAAATATTAAGGCATGAAGCTATTCTATGTCGAAGTTAATACAGTTTTAACATGAATTGATATATTTCTTACCCAACAAACATAGCATTGAAGAAAGATTCGTAGAAGTCCTTAGTTAAAATATGTTGAGGTAAATATGCTAATAGCGGCAGTAGCATGTTGGATAGATGCCTCGCGTCACCCCAACCACCTGGACACAAGTTATTTTATAATTTATCTTAAGTACCAAATATATGTATGAAAGCTTTTGAAGAAAATCTGTGATCAAACAATGTTCAAAACTTACCGTTTTCTAAAACATCTAATATCCGTTTGACGAGTAATTCTTTCTTGTCCAAATAAGTGTGCCAGTCCTGAAACATACATCTTGTTAATATATACGTACAGTGTATTTGGCTACCGGTTACCGATACTTCAAGGGCATAATAAAATACAATTTATGAATATTCCTAACCCCACACCCCGCGATTGGCAGCCATTTTCAAACATCAACATGCAAGGAAAATGACTACTTATACGTCTCTCACGTCACAAAGTGAACTGTCAACCGCGAACCTGATAATTGGTATTTTTATTTACGGATTATTTTGGAACATTTAACTTATTTCATAATTGTCCTACACCTTTAAGTTATTTTGCATGCTACTGTTTTGTAAACCTTCTCACACAATTACATACACAAACATATATACAAATTCATATTCCAAATCCCTTCCACACAATCTTCAATCACAAAATATACATCACATACAATATAACTAACCAAAAATTTACATCAAATACCAGCGCCGTAAAGGGCTTATTTGTTAGACATTATCATTCTACAAGCTACATATTTCTTTATGCTACTATAATGGTGAACGCACACTTATCCGCGCCGAAAGGACCGACCGTGCCGAAAGATACATTTTCTCATCCGTTATCTGTAGGTCCGATTCGACACGGATAAGTGTGCGTTCACCTTTACTGAGACTTATCTCAATTTAATACTAAAATATTTTTACCCTTATCTAGAAATGAAATTAATTCAACTTAATAATACATTATGATGAGTGACAGTTTAAAAGCACTCGCTGACATAGACAACATAAAAATTGCACGATCTGTTGATTGTGACCCGTCTGATCTTACCAAACACATAAAGATAAATACTAACGATTTCACAATATTTTCCTAAAATATAAGGAGCATTTGTTGTAATTTTGACAGTTTCATATCAACTATATCCACTTTTTCATTTGAAACCGACATCATAACATTCACTGAGTAGATTAAGTGATGAAAAATCTATCCCGCAACTCATAAACTACACTTCCCATATTACAACACGACATTTAAATCAAAATGACGGGGTAGTTGTATACATAAAAAACTCTCTTATGCCCAAAGTTAAGGAAATAAATTTTTCACCACTCCCGCACGAAAGAAGTGTCTTTCCTCTACGAAAACAGTGAGGAAAGTTGGTTTTTCCTCACTGTTTGTACAGTGAGGAAAGTAATGATCCCGTTCAGAAACTAACCTTGCCTGATTTTTTTATGTTAAGTTTTAAAGATATTTTAAAAAATAAAAAAATTTATGCTTAGAATAGAAATATTTATAAGTTAAGATTAATGTTTTTTATTAAATTTATCAAATTATTGTAAGTGTATAAGTTCAGAAACATTAAAAAAGTTTAATAAAATATTGAAAAAATTACATCGTCAAATTTAGGATTATAATTTTTGAACGCACTCAAAAAAAGAAGCCTGTGAAAGAAGTACATTAGAAGCGCGAAAATTCTAAGTTATGTTTACGTGCGATTTTGATTACTAAAAAAAATGAGTGATTCTAGTGAGGAAGATTAAAGTTTAACTCCAAAAGAGTTAAAAATCCTTGTTTCCGAACTATGTTTTTTGCCCAAAAAATCGAAGGCAAGATATCTTAAAACGTTCGATACCTTCAAAAAAATGCGAAAACTTTCTCCGAAACTGTTTTGCTGTCTTATTTCATGGAAATTTCAAACATGAAGCAACCCAGTACATTGTGGAGTATTTATTCTATGATAAAATTAGTATTGGTAACGAAACATAACATTAATATAAAAGAATATCATAAGCTGATTTCATTTCTTAAAATACAGCCTTCTGGGTTCAAAAGCATGAAATCAAAAGTTTTTACGGCATGCCCCAGATGATACTTTTCTCGGATTGAAAGTAAGTTTAAGTGTAATATTTTGTATTTCCTACAATTTTTCACCCTGGTTAAAATAACTTGCTTGGCTTTTGCTAGTTCTAGCAAAAATTCACAGATGGCGCTGATTTAATTATTTTGCTATACTTATTACAAAATTTATTTACCTATTATGACTGAACACTTTCTTGCTGGGAGTGGTGAAAAGTTTTGTATGCAACATGTGAGCAAGTTCATTTGCTATTCGTTTTGTTGAGTCTTTCGCTTACTCAGGATTGAAATTTATAATCACTCGCTGCGCTCGTGATTCTATTTTTCAATCCTTCGCTCGCTCAAGACTCAAAATCAAAAGTCATAGGAAAAACGAACTTTCCTCACTTGTTGGATAAATAACTATAGTCCAGGCATCTTGCCTACAATTGGACATTCTTAATAATATTATTCTGTGTATTTACCGATCCCCATCGCATACAAATAGTGACAGTTTTACAGAATCACTCAGTACAGAACTCAATGCTCTAAGTACGTAGAAAAGTATTATTATAGCGGGTGATATAAATATTACCTAATATTAAACCAATACAGAACAATCCTATGAGCGTAAAAATAAAGTTAATTATCTTACTATGTTATCAACTTATGGCATACTACCTGGCCATATACTTACCACGCGAGGAATAAACTGCTTGTATCATTTTATGCTAAAGATTAATAACAACAAGAAATCAGCTTTTGACACAACAACACAACATTCTTATCTCTATCTAAAATAAAAATTAAACAAGCTGCCCCAAAAACTAAAACTAGTCTGAATTATGAAGGTGCGCTGAGACATTTATAGGAAAATAAAATAGCGGAAATCTTTTGCAATTATCCGATTGAACTTATTAATATTTTCATACAGATCCTAGCAATTAAATTTTAAAAATTATATTTAATAGGTATAGAAATTAATGCAATAACCTCATAAAAAAAATTAAAAAGGAAATATTAAAAGGAATTATTCGCCAACTCTGTAACAAAGAAAAAATATGGAAAAATATAAAGAATGTTACCTATTCTTATAAAACTAAGACCGAAAATTCGAAATGATTAAACTTAATGCCATGCCCTACCGATTCAGTTAATCATGTCAACAATTTTTTCGTTAACATTGGTAAGCAACTGGCCCAGCAAATCCAACCCGACTTAGACTGACCCCCAACGCCTAAACTCTGACCCCCAATACCTAATTAGAAATCAACGATACTGACTGTGATGAAGTAGGAATTCTAATGAGCTTAAAAATTGATAGTGTCCCCAGTTGGGATAAGGTAACTACAAAATTGATTAAATATATGAAAATGGTAGCTGTTCCAATCTTAACTCATCTGACTAACCTGTGCTTTAATAAAGGCGTCTTTCTGGAAGAACTAACAAAATCTATTATTACACGTACACAAGGGAGGGAACAGAGACGATGTTAACAATTATAGACCAATATCAGTCCTACCAGCATTTATCAAAATTGTGGAAAATCGAATAAATAATAGGCTTATTAAATATCTTAGTAAATACGACTTACCGTCGCCTACACAATTTGGGTTCAGACAAGGTGCAGATGCAGTAACCGCCCTAACATCGCTAGTAGCTGAGACTATGGATAGGGGCAAGAAATGTGTTACTGTCTTCTTAGACCTAAAACAAGCGTTTGACACCGTCTCTGTTCCAACCCGGTGAGTAAATTAGGAAAATACGGAATACGAGGAACTCCGCTTTCTTATAAAAAACTATCTATGTAATAGGAGGCAGAGCGTTAGGACTGGAAAGTATACCAGTGACTACGCGGATGTAACTTACGGCGTACCGCAAGGAAGCGTATTGGGTCATAATTTGCACAAAATAGTTACAAAATAAAAACATCAGCACAAACAAATCCAAGACCAGTTGGAAAATAAGATTTAAAACAAAAATTAAACATGACAGTATTAGTATTATAATAAATGCTCAAAAAATAGCGGATGTTTTTAATAGTTATTTTATTGAAGTTATCCCAATACCAGAATCAGGATATAACGTTACCTCACAAATTCTAAATAGCGAAAAATCGTTTTTCATGCCCCTTGTCTACCACAGGACGTATTTAAAATAATCAACTCATTCAAAAATACAAATAGCGTTGGTCATGATGGAATATCAACAAAAATTCTTAAATCAGTTTGTGCAGAAATATGTATGCATCTAAGTCATCTCATTATTACCTTAGCTGCAAAATATACTCGCAAATAACCAATATGGATTCAGATCAGGCAAAAACACAGAAGATGCCATATTAGAATTAATAGGTTCAGTAACTCAAAATCTTAACAACAAGGATAAATCTATTGCTATCTTCCTTGATCTTTCTAAAGCTTTTGACACTGTCTCTGTCGCCCTTCTACTCAATAAAATAGAAAGAATTGGTATTAGAGGCCTACAGCTTAATCTGTTTAAGAGTTACCTTAGTGGTCGCTCGCTAATCATCAGGATAAACAACCACACCAGTAAGGAAGCATTCCTCACCTACGGAGTTCCGGAAGGTAGTGTCTTAGGACCTACTTTTTTTCTGGTTTACATAAACGAGCTCTGTAAACTTGATCTTAGAAACTCAAAAGTAATTGCTTACGCTGATGACACTGTTATCCTGGTGCGTGACAGTGATTGGGACGAAACTCGGCTTATGGCAGAGTCAGCATTGCGAGTGACTATGGCATGGCTGACACAGAATTTGCTCACTCTCAACTTGGAAAAAACCAGATTCATCACTTTTAGTCCCAGGAAAGCGTCACAGCCAGCCCCACCCTTCCGTCTGACAGCTCATGCGTGCCATACAATGAGGACTGCCACCTGTGGCTGTCCTAAAGTTATGCGCACGGACTCAATAAAATGAGTCAATCAAATCAAAGCATTTATTTCAAGTAGGCCAGTTACAGGCACTTTTGAATTGTCGAAACAAAGATGAAAATTAAATGTAGCTACAGTCCCAGTCACAAGACATAAAAACTGTGAAAGTACTGTAGTTGCCCATTCCCTAGCGTAGATATCTATGGAGAAAAACGGCAAGAGGCTCCATGGACACTCTTTTCAATCAAAATATTGTTACAAAATCTTGGTTACATCATTCATGTTGAGGTGCACGCTAAAAGTGTCCACAGTAAAACAAAACAAAAAAGAATACAATTCAAAACCCAAAATAATTCATTCAAATAAGCCATGGCAACTAAGAGATGACCAGTCACAACTGATAGCGCCCGTTCACGAACATGACGCATGGATCAGCACCATTCAACTCAACCATTTTGAAGGGAACTAAATGATCCGACACACGCGCCATCATTAGCGAGACATTTGAGTGAGCATGACATACTCTCAACCGCCAGGGCACATTCAAGTCAAGAGAAGACGTAGGTTTCCAGTGAATGATAGCTTTCTAGTACATAGTACTCACACAATATGGGCTATGCGATTATATAATACTAAACAGATTGAATCTATACAATGCAAAGATAGTTGTACAATCTTCAGCAGCTCCAACAATACCAATTTACTGCTATCAATTCATGCGCCCCTGTCCTTGTGGAGCAGGACCAGCATTGAGCCAAGCATTTTTATCAGCGATATAATCGCTCAACTTGTAATATGCTTGCTTACATAGTGTGCGTTTAATGCATGTTTTAAATTTCGTCTCATTCAGTTCAAGAATACTTTGTGGAATTTTATTATAGCATCTCAAACAGTACCCATGAAAGATGAGTCTACTTTAGCGAGTCTAAAGCCTGGCTGACATAGTTGGTCCCTATTTCTAGTACTGTAATGATGTCTGTCACCTCTTTTACCAAAGAGGTGCAAATTTTTTCTGACGTACATTATGTTTTCGTAGATGTATTGACAATGTCCCGTCATGATGCCAATATCTTTAAACAGTTCTCTTAGAGAATCGCGCCTACGAAGATTATATATGGCTCTAATGGCTTTTTTCTGCAGAATAAAATTATAGACTCAATATCTGCAGCCCGTCCCCATAGCAAAATCCCATAAGACATTTTACTATGAAAGTAACTAAAATAGACCAGTCTAGTGGTATCTACATCGGTATATTGACGGATTTTTCTTGTGGCCTATGCTGCTGAACTTAACCGCCCCGCCAGAGAAGTTAAATGAGAACCCCATTGTAGCCTTGAATCAAGCGTAATCCCCAAGAAAACCGTTTTATCTACGAATTTAATTTTAACGTTTCTCTTTATTTAATATTATATCACAATCACTTCTTTTAACATTCGGTAAAGCAAATCTCATGCATTTGGTTTTTTTTTCATTTAATACCAAATTGTTTGCTGTGAACCAATTTTTGACCTGAAGTAGGGCATTATTCACGTCATCTTAATAATAAGGTCAGTGTAGTAAGTAAGTGTCATCAGCAAAAAACACCATATTTTGAGGTTGGTTTTTTAATAAATAGGGTAGATCATTTATATATACTAGAAAGAGGAAAGGACCCAATATTGAGCCTTGTGGAAACCCCATTTTTACTTTTAAACCCTGTGAATTAACACCATTTATTTGAACATGTTGTTGTTTATCACACATTATAAGATTTTACCAAACAAAGTGCAAGTTTACCTAGTCCGTAATGCTCAAGTTTCTTACTTTTGAAACTTGAGCATTACGGACTAGATTAGGTAAACTTATGAATGATTTACACAATGCTTTGGAGAGGTCACAAAATATTCCTACAGCGTCTTGGGACTCTTCCCACGCCGCAAATATGTGCTTTAATAAGGTTACACCGGCGTCAGTTGTACAACGTCCGTTAGTGAAACCATACTGTTGATCGTGTAAGATTCTGTTGGTGTTGAAATGAGCATTTGATTAAGCATGACCTTTTCGAACACCTTGCTAAAAACTGGCAACACGGATACAGGCCTATAATTATTAGTATCTTTACTATCCCCGTGTTGAGGTCGGTAAAACGACATCAGTCTATTGCCAAATATGTGTAAAATACATATTACTATTACACGCAACTACACCCTTCTAAAAAATGCACTGGAAATATTGTAGGTACATAAACAAACTTCTCGTTTGCTAATAAAACTCAAAAGGTCAAAATGAAAACAGTAGAGTCTGGCCAACGAAAGCTGTCCAAGAAAAGAGTCTAAATCAAGAGCTGTTAACCCTGGCTATACAGTGCTTAAACGGAGTTGATACTATTTATTATTTAGCAAGTAAAATCTTTTTTATATGTTTTATGACCTGTAATGTTCGAGTGTATTATGAAGAATATTAAATAAAAGAGTACTTTTAATTCTGCCTTGATTATTTTCAAATAGTCCATAATTTAATGTACACGTTTCCACGCCACCTGTGAGGTAGTGTGCTTGGCTCGTTTTTTTTAAAAGTGGTTTCTCCGATAGGCCTATTTTGAAACTCAAACCCATTCTTGTGTAAATTTTTTCTAAGGGTTTCGCGTTTTTTAACTCCATTAAATTCGTTTATTTTGTTTCCTATAGCTGAAATATCAAAACTATCCAAATTCAAAACTGTCGCTGAATGTGGACTAGTTTTCCCCGGAGTATTCCACTGTCCTTGATTTTTAGACCATTCAATTTTAATTCTCCTTAGGGTCTTCACACTTACATCTGAAGAGAACAAATACAATAAATTATATAACAGTATATTATTACTAATCAGTCATTAAAGTCAAAAACCATAATAAAATACAAAGATAGTATACTATTTAATTTAGCCATCCATACATTATCATAAATGTAGAAACCCTTCGAAGTAACTGTTAAAAATCTATAATTTCTAAAGTCATTGAAGATATCTTTTCTAAATAAATCATGCTAAGGAGTCTAAGCTTTCCCTGTAGTGAGTGATATGTATATATCACTACAGGGAAAGATAAAATGCACGCGACTACTTTAACACCCTGTGGTGTTAAAGTAGTCGCGTGCCATAGCTTAGGGGTGAGTTCAGTATCGATAAAGGAACCCATAAAAAATCCAAAAAAATATTTCCTAAAAAAAAAAAAACAAATAAAATTTGCAAGATCAACCTAATTTAGTACCTACTATCTTCGAATAGCAATATAAAATAATTTAAATTCTAATCGATTGCTATTTTAAGTTATAGGTAACTAAATTAGGTTGATCTTGCAATTTTTTTTTAGTTTTTTTTTTAGGAAATATTTTTTTTTATGGGTTCCTTTATCGATACTGAACTCACCCCTAAGCTATGGCACGCGACTACTTTAACACCCTGTATATAAAAACCAATATTATGAATGCAAAAAAATATACTGAAATGGATCAAACCATTTACTTATAAGGAAACGGAAGAGCTCTTGAAAGCCACGACATAACATATACTCTCACACAGGCACACATAACACACACTTACACACGCACACACACATTCACTGACACACACAAACTATACTTATGCTAATCTTGTCTTCTTACCTATGATAAAAATGTTATTAAAAATTTAGTGTCGCGCATGTGTTTGGTGTCGCGCGGCCTGCAGCAGTTCACGCAAGCAGCGCGCGCCGTGCTGCTGTGACACGGTGACAGTTACCTGCACGTTGTGCATGAGCTGCAGCAGGCAGGTCCACAGCGGCGCGCTGGTGTCGCGCGCGGCCTGCAGCAGTACACGCAGGCAGCGCGCGCCGTGCTGCTGTGACACGGTGACAGTTACCTGCACGTTGTGCATGAGCTGCAGCAGGCAGGTCCACAGCGGCGCGCTGGTGTCGCGCGCGGCCTGCAGCAGTACACGCAGGCAGCGCGCGCCGTGCTGCTGTGACACGGTGACAGTTACCTGCACGTTGTGCATGAGCTGCAGCAGGCAGGTCCACAGCGGCGCGCTGGTGTCGCGCGCGGCCTGCAGCAGTACACGCAGGCAGCGCGCGCCGTGCTGCTGTGACACGGTGACAGTTACCTGCACGTTGTGCATGAGCTGCAGCAGGCAGGTCCACAGCGGCGCGCTGGTGTCGCGCGCGGCCTGCAGCAGTACACGCAGGCAGCGCGCGCCGTGCTGCTGTGACACGGTGACAGTTACCTGCACGTTGTGCATGAGCTGCAGCAGGCAGGTCCACAGCGGCGCGCTGGTGTCGCGCGCGGCCTGCAGCAGCAGTACACGCAGGCAGCGCGCGCCGTGCTGCTGTGACACGGTGACAGTTACCTGCACGTTGTGCATGAGCTGCAGCAGGCAGGTCCACAGCGGCGCGCTGGTGTCGCGCGCGGCCTGCAGCAGTACACGCAGGCAGCGCGCGCCGTGCTGCTGTGACACGGTGACAGTTACCTGCACGTTGTGCATGAGCTGCAGCAGGCAGGTCCACAGCGGCGCGCTGGTGTCGCGCGCGGCCTGCAGCAGTACACGCAGGCAGCGCGCGCCGTGCTGCTGTGACACGGTGACAGTTACCTGCACGTTGTGCATGAGCTGCAGCAGGCAGGTCCACAGCGGCGCGCTGGTGTCGCGCGCGGCCTGCAGCAGTACACGCAGGCAGCGCGCGCCGTGCTGCTGTGACACGGTGACAGTTACCTGCACGTTGTGCATGAGCTGCAGCAGGCAGGTCCACAGCGGCGCGCTGGTGTCGCGCGCGGCCTGCAGCAGTACACGCAGGCAGCGCGCGCCGTGCTGCTGTGACACGGTGACAGTTACCTGCACGTTGTGCATGAGCTGCAGCAGGCAGGTCCACAGCGGCGCGCTGGTGTCGCGCGCGGCCTGCAGCAGTACACGCAGGCAGCGCGCGCCGTGCTGCTGTGACACGGTGACAGTTACCTGCACGTTGTGCATGAGCTGCAGCAGGCAGGTCCACAGCGGCGCGCTGGTGTCGCGCGCGGCCTGCAGCAGTACACGCAGGCAGCGCGCGCCGTGCTGCTGTGACACGGTGACAGTTACCTGCACGTTGTGCATGAGCTGCAGCAGGCAGGTCCACAGCGGCGCGCTGGTGTCGCGCGCGGCCTGCAGCAGTACACGCAGGCAGCGCGCGCCGTGCTGCTGTGACACGGTGACAGTTACCTGCACGTTGTGCATGAGCTGCAGCAGGCAGGTCCACAGCGGCGCGCTGGTGTCGCGCGCGGCCTGCAGCAGTACACGCAGGCAGCGCGCGCCGTGCTGCTGTGACACGGTGACAGTTACCTGCACGTTGTGCATGAGCTGCAGCAGGCAGGTCCACAGCGGCGCGCTGGTGTCGCGCGCGGCCTGCAGCAGTACACGCAGGCAGCGCGCGCCGTGCTGCTGTGACACGGTGACAGTTACCTGCACGTTGTGCATGAGCTGCAGCAGGCAGGTCCACAGCGGCGCGCTGGTGTCGCGCGCGGCCTGCAGCAGTACACGCAGGCAGCGCGCGCCGTGCTGCTGTGACACGGTGACAGTTACCTGCACGTTGTGCATGAGCTGCAGCAGGCAGGTCCACAGCGGCGCGCTGGTGTCGCGCGCGGCCTGCAGCAGTACACGCAGGCAGCGCGCGCCGTGCTGCTGTGACACGGTGACAGTTACCTGCACGTTGTGCATGAGCTGCAGCAGGCAGGTCCACAGCGGCGCGCTGGTGTCGCGCGCGGCCTGCAGCAGCAGTACACGCAGGCAGCGCGCGCCGTGCTGCTGTGACACGGTGACAGTTACCTGCACGTTGTGCATGAGCTGCAGCAGGCAGGTCCACAGCGGCGCGCTGGTGTCGCGCGCGGCCTGCAGCAGTACACGCAGGCAGCGCGCGCCGTGCTGCTGTGACACGGTGACAGTTACCTGCACGTTGTGCATGAGCTGCAGCAGGCAGGTCCACAGCGGCGCGCTGGTGTCGCGCGCGGCCTGCAGCAGTACACGCAGGCAGCGCGCGCCGTGCTGCTCGCCGAACACATCGCGGTAGCGCTCGACCAGGCGCCCCGTCGCGCCGAACCACGCCGCCCTGCACCACACACACGACCGACATTAACATTACAGTCCATGCGACCTACAATGTATCTTATCGAAGGTAGCATATTATAAAACAAAAATAGCTTTTATTTCCTCTAACCTTCTCAATACATAAACACAACGTAAGGTTGTTAACCCTTCATTACCATTAATCAGCTCCCAGGTCAGGCTGTCACGCGACATACGCCTTCTCTTTTTCCCACCACTTATTCCCGTCCAAAGCAGTTCTTCGCCAACCTTTTGAAAGATCATCCTCCCACCTTTTTACCTGTGTTGCTTTACGTCTTTTTCCATTACTTAGGTACCAGAAGTTCCTTGGGAAGGCGGCATACCAGGATCGAATAAAACAAGTTGTTGCCTCGTACCTGACCTGCGGCGTGGACTGCGCCAGCTTCCAGTAGCCGGGCGCCTGCAGCAGCGGGTGCAGCTGCTCCCACAGCCACGCGTCGTGCGCGGCCGGCAGGTGCACGCTGAAGTACTGCAGGCCTTGCAGGCTGCTCGTCGTTATGCGATTCATCACGAGCTGACGTTCTTCCAAGTTCTCTATTCTGTGGGAACACGCGACTTTTGGAATACATTATATTTTCAGTGTTTCTCTGTGAAACAATATGTAAATGTTTGCTGATTTAACAGCAGCAATATTTATGTTACATTTTTTTTTAAACTTTGCATTCTTAGTCTAATAAATGAAGGGGAATGTCTGTGGGGATTATCTAAGCCTAATTAACGAACCTCTTGTTGATGATCGCTTCAGTGTTTCCGATGAGGTTATCAAGCAGATGTGCCATCACCTCAGCTTTGCAGAATGAGATCACTTCGGGAAGCTTGCTGTCGGGAAACGTGCTCTGTTGATAAAGTACGTGGGTTAAATGTAGTCTGTTCATTATCGTGCTTTTTGGTGGCAAGGATGGGCCAACCGAACCTAGGGTTTTCATGGCTTCTACCTAAATAAAAATTATACCTGCTTTCTCTTTTAGCGAGGGGGCTAATTAGTTTGTGTTACTTGAAATAAATACGTACTTTAATTCTTCATCTTAGTGTACCAATGGAAATCGAAATACCGTCCGAATGAGGGAGGGTCTGTATTTATGCTTTCGTGGTTGCACAACGACATGCTTTGCTTACACTTTGCTTGGTAGTATAGATGCAGGCTACCTTAATGCCTCCGCCGGAGGCGGTAGGGTGGCGGGGTCTCAGGGCACATAACAGTGGCGGTAAGTCCCCTCTTTGAGGAGTGGCTGGAGAGACGCCACGGCGTCCTCACCTTCCGTCTGACGCAGGTTCTTACAGGACACGGATGTTTCGGTAAGCTCCTGCACCGAATCGGGCGGGAGGAGACGCCTGGGTGATTCCATTGTGAGGATCGACCGGAGGACACGGTAGAACACACTGTGGAGGTGTGCCCCGCCTGGGCGGAGCACCGCCGTGGCCTCAAAGCGGCGATCGGCGGCGGCGACCTCTAGCTTCTGGCCCTGGTTCAAGCCATGGTCCGGAGCGAGACGGAATGGGACGCCGTCATCTCCTTCTGCGAAGCAGTCATGCTAGCGAAGGAGGTGGCGGAACGTGAGAGATCCTCACGTCCCGGCCGCCGCGGGAGACGCCCCGGGCGTCGGGGGCCACGTGGTGGCTTCCGGCCACCGTAGGCGCGGGCCTGTGGACGGTGAGCTATGGGCTAGCTCGTCGTCCGTCCGTCTTGTAACGACAGGCCGTGTCGACGGCGCGTTCGTGTTCCACGCGCGCCTCAAAGAGAGTCAGCAATAAGGAAGGGGAATAAGCAAGGGCCGAAGCCTGCCGGGGCTTCGGGACTATTCGAAAGAGATACCGTGGCCTCGGAACACAAAGGGCGATGAAGGAACATGGATGGGTTTTAGTCAGTAAAAGTCTGACACTCCCTCCTGCTCCACCCAGAGAGAGGAGGAGCGCTACGGTCGTGTAGATCCTTAAGGCAAGTCTGGGGGATTCCTTCACGAGGTTGCCACACTGTTCTGGGTCTAATTCTATAAGAAATAGACACATCAAAAACCAATGGGCAAGTGAGCCAATGCACACACCAAATGATCCAGACTGGGCCAGAGCCCGCACCATAATAACCGCAGAGAGAATAAAATGGGCAATCAAGAAGAAGTGTTAAATTGGCTAAAAGATTACTTAACTAATAGAAAACAACGGGTTGAAATTTTAGGCGTCAATAAAGACAGAGAAGTGATAACGTATAAATCTCAATACAGGACCAATACGTATGGTGTGCCTCAAGGTAGTATTTTGGGGCCATTGCTTTTTCTTATTTACATAAATGATTTGCCATCGGTGACAAGGAATAAGTGCGTGTTGTTTGCAGACGACATCTCAATGATAATAAAGAAAGATAATGCAAATTAACAATTTGAGGATAACATTAATGCCGCAGTAGAAGCTGTAATAGAATGGCTTGAACAAGATAATTTATGTGTGAATGTTTCCAAAACAAAATATATTGATTTCTCTAATTGCAAAATGACAAATGAAGCAATGAAAATTATTGGAGGTGATAATGAAATTGAAGAAGTTGGCCATACGAAATTTTTAGGCATGATAATTGATAAAAATTGTAATTGGAAAAAACATATTGAAAATGTATGTAATAGACTAAACAGCATTGCATTTGCACTAAGAAATCTTAGGAAAACTGTTGGACGTAAGGCCGCGCTGTTGGCTTATCATGGATATCAAACTCAAACTCAAATCATTTATTTCAATTAGACCATTACGGCACTTTTGAATGTCGAAAATACAAAAAAGCAATAACTTGAGAAAGTACTGTAGTTGCCCATTCCCTAACGTAGATCTCTATGGAGAAGAACGGGCAAGAAACTCAATGGACACTCTTTTAAATCAAAATATTGTTACAAAATCTTGGTTACATCATTCATGTTGAGATTATACATATGTGAGAACGATGTAGAAAGACGTGCACATTAAGAGCGTCCAGAGTAAAATAATAAATAAAAAAATAAAGTAATTAAAATGAACGAACCGTGGCAGCTAAGAGATGACCAGTCCCAACTGACAGCGCCCGTTCACGAACATGACGCATGTATCGGCGCCATTCAACTCGACCATATTTAAGGGAACCAAATGACCCGACACACCCGCCACCATCAGCGAGACATTTGAGTGAGCATGACATTCTCTCAGCCACCAAGGCATATTCAAGTCAATGAAAGATAACTAAATGTAAGTGGTGGCTGAACAGTACAAAGTACTCACACATGTGCTATGCAATTATATAATACTAAAAACCGGAATCTATACAATGCAAGTAGGTATCTTTTTACAATCTTCTGCAGCTTCCACAATACATTACCATGGGAATCAATTCTTCTTCTTTGCGTGTCGATAGACTCAAATAATGCCCGACCAGTACAATCAATTAGTTTGCCCCTATGGTTGTGGAGCTGGACCAGCATTTAGCCAAGCATTTTTATCATCAATGTAATCCCCCAACTTATAATATGCTTGCCTACATAGTGTGCGTTTTATACAAGATTTAAATTTCGTCTCATTCAGTTGAAGAATGTGGGGAGGTATTTTATTGTAACATTTCAAACTGTACCCCATGAAAGATGAATCTACTTTAGCAAGCCTGAAACCTGGCTGAACTAGTTGGTTCCTATTAACAACGTAAAACTAAGTTATCTGGTTCAATCTTTTTATGTGAAAACATACATTGGTACATCACCTCACTTATTGCAGATATACGACTACCTGTGTCCACTTCACATTCCATATCAATGTTATCAACAGACAGTTTAATAAAATATGGTTTGTTACCTCGAGATGCCACGTTCAAGTTGAACATACTATCGTCTGATTCATCACTCACATAATTATGCCGACCGCCACTACCGCGCACTTGTTTGCACATCACTTTTAAGTGCCCTTTTTTACCGCACTCATCACAACTGTAATTTTTAAAACGACACTTCTCCGCCGGGTGCGGCTTGCCGCAGCGCCAACAGGCCCGCGCAGGCGCGCACCCGTCCGCCGCGTCCGCACGCGCTCCGCCTGCGCCTGCTGAGCCCGCTGCTGCGGCTGCTCTGTCGCCTCCGCCGCCGAGCGCGCGTTGCGGCCTGCGCGGGCGCGTCTGTCCGCCACGCGCATAATGCAGGCCTTCGCCCGCCTCGCCGCCGCCAGCCGGTTTTGCTGAGTCCGCCGCCGCCGTCGTCGTGGTGCCGCTCACCTCGGCATGCTTCTCTGCTGCCTCAAGTGCCAGCGCCAGCTCCACTGCCTCTTTGTATTGCACTTTCTTTTCTGCGAAGATTCTCGAACGCATTACGTCACTTGCCAGCCCTGACACAAACTGGTCGCGCAAATTCTCTTCAAGCGTCGAACATGACTTGCACTTTCCGAAACTGCACGTAGATGCCAGGTGTTTCAATGCCTGCAGGTATTCCGTAAGGGACTCGCCTGGGCGCTGTCGGCGCAACCTGAACACGTGGCGCTCGGCGATCTCCGATCGTTGCGGTTCCAAGTGTTCTGTCACCAATCGCACAAGTTCGTCAAATGTTTTGTTCTCCGGATAACTAGGTGAACACAGGTCGCACATTAACGCATATGTTTCTTCCCCCACAACCGTTATTAACATAGGCACTTTTAATTCTTCGTCGATTTCGTTTAGCCGTACGTACTGATTTACTCGACGAATATAAGCTGGCCATTGTTTTGAGCTCAGATTAAATGGTTGAATTTTACCAATTGGCATCTTGAAACACTCGAAACCCGAAAATTTAAAAAAAAAGTTACTCCAAAATCCCATCCTCGTCGCCAATGTAACGTCAATGAAAGGCGTGGGTCAACGACAGACTGGTTTATTTGGCCTAATGAAACTAACTACCCACCACCATACAATATTAGTACCAACAGATGTCACATAGTGGTGTCTGTCACCTCTTTTACTGAATAAATGCAGATTTTTTCTAACGTACATGATGTTTTCATAGATGTATTGACAAGGTACTGTCATAATATTAATTTCCTTAAATAGTTCTCTTAGAGAATCGCGTCTACGTAATTCATATATGGCTCTGATGGCTCTTTTCTGCAGAATAAATATAGACTCGATGTCTGCAGCCCGTCCCCATATGATATGTCTCATCTGTGCTAAGATACGGCTTATTTATATGAGGTAATTCCACTTACAGCAATAAGGCATTTATTGTGCAAAAAAAAAATGTTTTTAATTAAATTCGAGCAGACCGTTTGTATTTTTAAAAAACATAAATTATTAACATTAGCTTGCTCATACATACTGGAAATGGGAGTATTTGTAAAAAAACATCCTCACATATTTAGTAAAGCCGATAGCCTCAATGTTTATGAGGTGGGCAAAATGTCAAGGGATCCAACAAAATTAGCAATGCCGAGATGTAGAACAGCGTACTGCCATAAAAACACGAGTAGAATTGCAATACAGATTTTTAATAATATACCGAAGGTTATTAGAGACCTGCGAACCAGCTTATTTCAAAAGCATCTCAGAGCTTGGCTTATAGAAAACTGTTTTTATAGTATTAAGGAATTTATGAATTCTAGGACCAAGGGAAAAATTGCATGACATATAAATTATATTTGACATTTTTATTTTAAGCAATTGACATATTTTGTGATTGAATTTGTTTGGTTATCATTTGTAAGTTGATTTTTAGAAAATTTGTAATTTAATTATTTTTGTTTGACATTTGTAATTTGATAGTTTTGACAATTCTTGATTTAGTAGGTACTTATTTTTTTTGACATTTGAATTTAATTATTTTGCTAAATTAGTTATTGTTATTGTCACAAAATGTGCATGCCGAATTTACATAGTTGGCGGAATATGAAAAACTAAAGAAGTGTATAATCTGTAAAATACCATATTTCAGGCAAATAAATGAATCTATCTATCAAGACTTTTTATAAATCCATAGGCTTAGACGAAATTTTCCCCGCCCTGCTACAATGGGTAGTAGACGTCCTAACGCCATGGCTGACCGTCATCTACCAAGCCTGCACAGCACACAAATATATACCACTTGCATGGCGAGAGGTGAAAATCATTTTCATCCCTAAACCAGGCACACCTGATTACACACAACCCAAGGCGTACAGACCAATAAGCCTGACATCTTTCCTACTGAAAACTCTCGAGAGACTCTGTGATCGACACATTCGGGACGGACCTCTTCGGGAGCGGCCACTTCACAAATAATAACACGCATATTCCACAGGAAAATCAACAGAATCTGCACTACATAGTGTGATCTCCAAGATCGAATATGCAGTGGACCACAAATGCTCTTCACTAGCTGTCTTCATTGAAATAGAAGGCGCTTTTGAGAAAACCATCTTCCATAGCATCAACGCAGCCCTCGAGGAACACGGCG
This sequence comes from Xestia rhomboidea, assembly GCA_963853795.1. Taxonomy (NCBI): domain Eukaryota; kingdom Metazoa; phylum Arthropoda; class Insecta; order Lepidoptera; family Noctuidae; genus Xestia; species Xestia rhomboidea. The sequence goes on from OY970759.1 coordinate 678,669, forward strand.
TGGACTCGACCCTGCGAGGATGGATCACAAATATGCTCAGACTGAGAGCCGCACAAGTTACGGTGAACGACACCACTAGAGCCATAGTGGCGAAGGGCTGCCCTCAAGGTGACATCCTCTCACCACTACCACAGAAAAGATAATAGTACTAGCGTACAGAAGTTGCACTTCTTTGATCTTGAAGAAAGCCGACATTTTAAATACCTAAACTCGGGCGGGCTCGATCTAAATTGTGCCCTGACGCCACGCGTTAGCGTCTCGCTGCTTAATGGTCAATCGGTAGGGTTGCCACAAGTACTAAAAATAAAATACTACCAACATTTTTGTATTTTAATGTATTATTATTTAAATGTTAATTAAAATTGTTTTACTTTAATATAATGTCTCATTGTATTTCTTGCCTTCTCTAAAATAACAATTGATTATTATTCTAGTTTTTTTTTTTTTTGTTATAAATGAAAAGATCTTAAACTAGTTTTATAACAAACAATATTTATTTTATTTTTTTCGCCCTAATTAGAAAGATATATTAAATTAAAAATAATTCTTTGAACCCTGTAAGTACCGAAAACACGCCGACAATTCCCGAAGAAACTCGAGCGTGCATGACGTCACAATGTTAATGTTTACTCATCTTATCATACATCTGATATAGTGTTTTGACATAACAACTATTAATTCTCGTTATTATTAATATTCTGATTATTAAATACTATATAATTGGCCTGATGTTGGCAGTATGAAACCACAGAGCAGCACTGCGATTGGCTATAAGGACGACGGCCATGTTGTTAAGTTTGACACTTACAATGTAAACAAACAAAACAAGGAATCTGACGATAATGTACCGGTTGTACGCATGGTACGTCGTATAAAACCACTAAAACCAGTGTTTGTGCGCGGTAAAATGGCTAGTGCGTTAATTGATTCGGGCTGTGATGTGAACTTGATGTCAAAGGACTTCTATAACGAACTTAGCAAGTCAGACATAATGCAGTGTAACGAAATAGTACATTATGATATAAGTGCGGTAAGTTGAAAATTACAGCCGAGGCGATATTTCTAGCCCGAGCCGTAGGCAAGGGCGATAAAAAAGCAGAGGCTGTAATTATCAAAGCGCACGTATGTCATACGACGTTTTATAACATATTTGCGAGGCAACAATACAGCGAAAAGAAAAAGCGCGCGGTATAATTTTTACTTGTTCATAAATTAGCGAGGCGCGCGCATCGGCACTTTTTTTTAAGGCAAAGACACAAAAAACAGCCAGTATTATTATTAAAGTAAATTAATATTTTTGTGTTTTTGTTACAGATAAATGGTTGTAATTTATTGTCAAAATTAATTACATTAAAGAATTAAATGTTTATTTATTATATTTCATCTCCCAAAGTTAATTTTATTCATAAAATGTTGACCACTTTTCTGACATAAAAACTCTTTGCTAAGATTTAAAAAAGGATAAACCGTGCATTTTACTTTACAGCACAAGTACAGTCGTGGTCTTTTCCGCCTGATCAGTTAATTTTTTTTTCGCTTAAATCATGCGGAGGCGTCGAGCCACGGTCCATTAAATTTTAGGCCTATTAGGAAAGCGTCAACTTTGGCGCGCAAAATAACAATAACTCTCGTTTGGCGTGCGTCGTCAGTGCGCTCGGCCGATTGGTATCTTTTCATTCGTTATTTCTACGGCGGGGCTAAAGAGCGTTTCTATGTTGTAAGTGCAAGCAAAAATAAGCTTAGTGGTGATCAGGCGGGAGTGTCCTCGATAGTACGTAATGAGATACATTACGATATTGAAATTGGTGAAATAAGAGACCCTTTACGAGCAAATGTGTTATAAACAACATTACGTTAACCGGTTTAGGCTATTCACAAGTAAAGTCATGTGGTGTTGTCAAGTTAGACATAACGATTGATAATTGTTTATACCATGATACTACGTTTTATGTAATGCCTAACGACTCTGTACCATTTCAAATGATAATTGGTAATGCTTTTGCGAAATGTCATGATGTTTATGAAAGATTGATGGTTGAAAGATGTTGCATATTTCTCTAGTTCTGTTGATTGTTTAGCTCACGTCAGTAATCCTGCTGTAAAAGAAGAAGTAATAAGGTTAGTAACAAGTTATGTGTACAAAGTAAAGAAGCTCCAATAGAACTGAAAATTGTTCTCAAAGATGACTTACCAGTATCTCAGCGGCCACGACGAATCCCATTCAAGGAACAAGAGGATGTTAATCGCCAAATCCAAGAACGACTTGATGATGGAATTATCAGGGTGAGTTACTCAGAATAAATATAAATAAATATCTTTATTTCCCAAAAACACAGATAATTGTACCTTTTTTTTTTTTTTTTTTTTTTTTTCGGATGGGAAATCATCAAATGACTTCTCCCGCTCTGGGCTGAGCAGGAGGGAGTGTCAGACTTTTACTGACTAAAACCCATCCATGTTCCTTCATCGCCCTTTGTGTTCCGGGGCCACGGTATCTCTTTCGAATAGTCCCGCAGCCCCGGCAGGCTTCGGTCCTTGCGGACCCCTTCACTATTGCTGACTCTCTTTGAGGCGCGCGTGGAACACGAACGCGCCGTCGACACGGCCTGTCGTCATGAGACGAACGGACGGCGAGCTAGCCCATAGCTCCCCGTCCACAGGCCCGCGCCTACGGTGGCCGGAAGCCACCACGTGGCCCCCGACGCCCGGGGCGTCTCCCGCGGCGGCCGGGACGTGAGGACCTCTCCCTGTCCTGTTCCGCCACCTCCTTCGCTAGCATGACTGCTTCGCAGAAGGAGGTGACGGCGTCCCATTCCGTCTCGCTCCGGACCATGGCACGAACCAGGGCCGGGAGCAGATAATTGTACCTACAGTTTACAATTTTGAATTAGTGATAGAGAACACTTACATTAAACATTTGGATGCTTCAGAAATCTGTACACAAAAGATTAAACTCTGTCTCTTAAACTAGGGTATCCTGTATCTTAAGAGACAGTGTTTCATAATGAGGTTCCAATTGATAGATGCATGAGTGGACTGTGTCGATTAACCATCAGAAGGGAGAGAAGTTATTGCTTACATTAGTTTTTTTTATTATTTTTTATTAATGTAGGTATAAGTATGTGAAAGGGTGAGGGTGAATGTTTGTGATTGTGGGTGTGTAGGTGTTGGTGTGTGAGTGTGGATAAGTGGTGTATGTGGTGTTGGTGTGTAAGTGAGTGGGGAAGTTGTACGTGCGAGTGTGTATGGACGCGAGGATAGAAGAATTCGAGCAAAGATGGAGATGGGTGTGTGCTTATTAGGCGATGTTATATCAAGCGCGGGATGAATGTGCGCACCCATGCGCACCCTGTTGATCCGCTTCATGAGTCAGTGGAACAAATGTGGCTTGTTTTGAGCGCGAATGGTGTAAAAATCGCCATTGGCACAGCGTATAGACCGCCGTGGATGGATGTTGACATATTTTTGGACGCGTTAACATGTTCAATAAATTCCGTAGCGTCATGTAAATATACCGTTTTGTTGGGAGATTTTAACATTAATTGTCTTAATCAAACTGACTCTAAAACTGCTAAATTAAATGCGTTTCTTAATAGCCTTGACTTAAGTCAACTGGTCACTTCTGCTACTCACTTTACGGCCACTAGCGAGACTCTTATTGACTTAGTGTGTACAGATGCAAGGGTGATTAGCATAGAAGTTGACTGGATAGTCGCGCTAGGCGCACATGCTTTTGTTTTGGCCGTTTTTAATTTTAAAAAAGAAAAAATACTACCCAGGGTTGTAACAAGTAGAAACCTCAAAAATATACAGATGGAGAAGTTTAAGGAAGACTTGAACTCTATGGATTGGCTTGTGCGACCTGTATCAGTTGATGTCAATGCTATGGTGGCTCATCTCAATTTTAGTATTACTTCCCTTTTTGACAAACACGCTCCCCGTAAGACCCAGTTTATAAGAGAAAAGTCATATCCATGGATAACAGATAACATCAAGTTTATGATGTACTTGCGCAATCAAGCACATGTGCGTTGTAGGAATTCAAATTCTGAGAGTAAAATTGAATATTACAAGGAATTAAAAAGTCTAGTGAACAAGTCCCTATATTACGAAAAGGTTGCGTATTTCAAGTTCAATATTAATAATAAAATAAAACAACCCAAAGTTTTGTGGAGGAATCTAAAGACCACTTTGCTACCTTTTAAAAGTGAAACTGGTTTACCCTCTCATATTTTCAATGACCCAGATAAAATTAATTCTCATTTCTTGAATGTCCCAGGTGATATAATGGTACCATCTACATGTCTAAGTTACTATGAATCCCATAGATTTAATGACGGCGTATTCGCTATTGAAACTGTAGGTCAATCAGACATATTGAAGATTTTATCTAAACTCAAATCAAATGCAGAGGGTTTCGACCACATAACACTGGACATGTTTCTTCTGACTCTTCCACAGACTTTGGTTATCCTTACTTCCATTATTAATCATTCCATTTCAACCTCGACCTTTCCTGATCTATGGAAAATAGCCGTTGTGCGTCCGATTCCTAAAATCGCGAACCCAACTACTGTAAAAGACTTAAGGCCTGTAAGTATTTTACCCTTTTTATCAAAAGTACTGGAAAAAGTAGTTAATGCCCAACTAACTGCATATCTTGAGCAAAATAACATCCTCCCTGAGGCTCAATCAGGTTTTAGGGGGGGGCGTAGTACTGCAACGGCTCTGTTGGATGTTACAGACAACATATTATCAGCTCAAGATGAGGGGTGTTGTACTCTGTTAGTCCTGCTGGACTTTTCTAGAGCATTTGATGCTATAAATTTGAGTCTCTTGCTTTCTAAAATGACATATTATGGATTCGACGCCGCTACCGTTAAATGGTTCGGAAGCTATCTGAGTAATCGTCAACAGCTTGTGGAAATTCGAGATGCGAATGGGTCTAGTGTTTCTTCTAATATGAGCCCAGTGGTAAAGGGGGTGCCACAGGGATCGATACTGGGTCCTCCTTTGTTTATTCTATATAGTGCCGATATTATTAATAGTATAAAAAACTGTAAATTTCATATCTATGCAGACGATATTCAATTATACCTGGCCTTTAAACCTGAAGATTATGAGAGTACAGTAAAACTAGTTAATGAAGATCTGGCAAGGATTGTGGACTGGTCAAGACAGATCTCTCTTCTACTTAACCCGGCCAAAACTAAATTTATGCTTTTCGGATCTAAAGGGCAACTGGGTAAAATAAACAGTAACCTTGCAAACGTGACTGTGATGGGCCAACACATTGATCGTGTGTATGAAGCGAGAAATCTGGGTTTGATTATGGACCAAGGCCTTAATTTCGAGGCTCACATCGCAAGCTGCGTGAGAAATTGTTTTTACCGCCTAAAAGTCCTGTATAAAATGCGCCCATATGTAAACGAGGACCTGCGTGTACAGCTCGTTGAAAGCCTAGTTTTATCCAAATTAAATTATGCTGATACCGTCGTTGGTCCACGACTACTAGCACGCACCGAAAGACTTATTCAGCGGGTTCAAAATGCCTGCGCACGTTTTTGCTTTGACGTACCACCAAGGAGCCACTTGACACCATTTTTAAACAAGCACAACATTTTAAAAATGAAATCCCGTCGTAAGCTGCACTTAGCATGTCTTCTTTTTGGAGTTATCAAATATAAATGTCCCTCATACCTGTACTCAAAGCTTACGTGGATAAATAACCACCGGCAGCGCAAGGCCAGGCGTTGTGCTCAGCAGCTGGCTACACCACATCACAGAACTGCAGCCTTTCGAGGAAGCTTCCGGTACGCAGCCTCCAAATGTTGGAATAATATTCCTCCACCAATTAGGGACTTAGAAAACATAAATACATTTAAGGTTAGGCTTAAGACATTTATAATTCGTTCACAAATTGAATTTAATGATATAAATATTGACAAATCGTTTATCTAATTTAACAATCTAATTATTATCTAGCCATTATTTACTACTATTTCGAATTTATTTCATAGAAACTCACCGGCAAATAATGTGGGTAGTTGCGCGGCGGTGGTAGATCCGTAAATCCGTTGTCTGCGATCGCCAGAATCCAAGTGTGTGTACAATCACACATACATAAACTCCCATACATTTGCACAATCATCCTTCTCCGACTCCCTTTGACTCCCTTTGTAATTCCATATTCCATTGTGATAACTAGTTTAGTCTTGGAACTTCATGCTCAGCAATATTAGTCTATTAATAAATAATATCAACCAGGCAGTAGTCTCACTCTCACTGAAATGGCATTGCGGTATTGCAATTTTAAAAATGCATAGGTCGACGCTGCATCGAAGTGCGTCATGTCAATAAACTGTGTTTCGTTTTCGGATAAGTACTTATTTATTTAGCAGGTTTCTTCATGTCTATTATTACCAATATAATTATGTTATCCTCAGTGACAAAAATATTCATTGTATATTATTTATTTATTACACACTTAGAAACGCCCATATAATAGAATAACATTATTTATTTACTACCTACTACCCTCATCCGTGTGTCACTGCGGGGGGCCTACTGAAAATCAGCGCTGAGTGTTTTACACCCAGCATATGCTGAGTTGGTTACCCTTTCGTTATGGGCATGCTCAGCGTAGTTGAGCTGTTTAATTAATTGTTCTGTTTGTTGTTATATGTATATGTATGTGTTGCTCTATTGTGTTGATGCTGTCCAGTAACGAATAAATGATTATTCTATTCTATTCTATTCTATTCTATTCTATTCTATGTAGGTAAGTAAAGTCTCTGTTGTGGCATAGTCCTGTTTAAGTAGCCATTCTGTCACTTTTAATTTTAGGTTGTGCTTGTTGAGGTAAGATATTCAGATGTTTTTGAATCTTTTTGTAAATGTACGCGCTAATTACATAATACTGATGTTGTGCGAACGTGGTTCTGTGTTGGGTGCCTTGGGGAAGGTACGCTTTTTTGGGTTAGACGGGGGAAGGCTACTATGTTTCCTAAGGACCGATTGAAGCACAAAGAGCTGACGGACTGTAAGAACCTTGCAGTCTGCGTAGAGCTGTGTTGTTGGGTATCTATGGGGCTTCCTTGTCATTACTTTTAGTACGGCTCTTTGTGCTCTCTCTGCCCTCAGCACGCAACCTTTCGTTGCAGCACCCCATACAGCGATGCAATATCCTATAACCGATTGGCATAGAGCATAATACACCATTTTTAATATATTGGCGTTAGCAGAGTTTCGGAGGGATTTAAAAATATGTATGAGGCGCAAAGTTCTAGTCGTGACAGCGCCTAGTTGATTTTTCCATGTGAGGCCATCATCTATGAGGATTCCTAAGTGCTTTACGTTGTCACTTCTAGTTAGTGGTGGACACCAGCATGCTGATCGGTTAGAACATGAGTGGGCAGTAATTGAAAAACTGTGTGACGGTGCGGTCTTTCGCCTAATTGCAAATGGATGTAGCAGGTTTTGGTTGGATGTTTAAGGTGAGAAGATTAGAATTGAGCCATTTCATTATTTCCGCCACTGCCGACTCTGCTAAAAATTTGATTATATTCCAAGTAGGGCCGTGAACTACGATCGCGGTGTCATCAGCGTATGTATACATCTTAGTATTTGGAAGGTTCATTTTGCAAAGGTCGTTGACGTAAATTTGAAATAAGGTGGGGCCCAGTATGCTGCCTTGAGGGACGCCGAAAGTAACAAACTCCTCATCACTGAGGTGGGTATCAATTTTAACTCTCTGGGTGCGATTGTTGAGATAATCTTTGAATATTTCAAGTGATACGCCACGTACACCTAAGTGTTCTAATTTTGAGATAAGGATGGGAACAGAAACTGTGTCGAAGGCCTTAGAAAGGTCTAGGAAAATACCTAAACATTTTGTCTTCTTGTCTAGATTTTCAGCTACATCTTGTGTCAATCCCAGCATAGCATCTTCTGTTGAGACACCAACTCGGAAGCCATACTGGTTGTCTGCTATAATTTTGTGTTTTTCCAGAAAGGTCCTGAGACGATTGTTTAAGATCCTCTCAAGGATCTTAGAGAGTGTCGGCAAAACTGATATAGGCCTATAGTTATTGACACAGATTCTGCTCCCACCCTTGTGTATAGGATGGACTATAGCCTTTTTAAGAGCATCTGGGAACACACCAAATTGTAGACAGCGGTTGTAAATGAAGGTAAGCGGTGGAATCAGCACGTGGCGACAGTTTTTCAGCAAAAGTGGCGATATACCGTCCCATCCAATAGCACAGTCATTCCGCAACTGTAAGATAAGCGACTCTGTTTCAGCTTCAACTACTTCTAACAACGCTAGAGAGTTTAGAGGGGAGGGGTTTGTACCATTTAGGTGAGACTGATGGTTAGTCTGAGGTGATGTGGTGTGGTGTTGTGATATTATGTTGTCAGCCAGCTTTTTTCCCACATTACTGAAAAAACCGCAGACCTTATTCACGGAAGACTTAGGATCATCGCATATTTTCAATAGCTCAACGGGGCTTGCACATATTTTCGTGGTGTTGGTTATTTCCTTTATTGTTTTCCATAAAAGCTTTGGTTTATTACTTGCTTTCTCAAGCTCACTCCTTTCGTATGATATTTTTAGTTTTCGGAGTAGGTCATTACAAAAGTTTCGGTAGCGATTATAGGTAATTTTAAGTGTAAGAAGAAGAGAGAATATTCCAGTCCATTAGTATTAGTAAGAAAAAAAGATGGTGGTTTAAGAATATGCGTTGACTATAGAAAGATTAACAGTAAAATGGTTAAAGATGAATACCCACTCCCTATAATAGATGATCATATTGATAAGTTGTCCTCAGATAGAATATTTAGTGCCTTGACTTGAAAAATGGTTACTTTCATTTAAGCGTTCAAGAAGATTCAATTAAGTATACTTCTTTTGTAACGACGACCGGACAATATGATTTTTTACGTGCCCCGTTTGGTCTAGCAACTTGCCCAAAGGTTTTTACAAGATTCATCACAATCATATTCAGAGAATTGATTGCCAGAGGTATTGTTATTGTTTTTATTGACGACATTTTAATTCCAGCGGAAGACGAATATCAGGCTTTTGAGCGCCTAAAGGAAGTGCTGATTACTGCATCGGAGTATGGGTTACAAATCAACTGGAAGAAGTCTCAGCTGTTAACCAGAAAGGTAGAATACCTAGGTCACATTATTGAAGGTGGTGCAGTAATACCATCGCCAGGGAAAACAGATGCTGTTACAAAATTCCCTGAGCCTCAGAACTTGAAGCAACTGCATAGTTTTTTGGGACTTTGTTCCTACTTCAGGAAATTTATACCTAAGTATGCACAGCTGGCGCAACCACTCACAGTTATGCTGAAAAAAGAATGCAAGTTTGAATTCAGTGATGCACATAGAGCTATTTTTAACGGATTGAAGGCGAAGTTGGCTACTAAACCAGTGTTGAAGATTTATGATTAACAAGCAGAGACGGAGCTCCAAACTGACGCATCAGGTATTGCTTATTCAGCTATTTTAATGCAAAGAGGTGATGATGGAAATTTACACCCAGTTCATTATATGAGCCGAAGGAGTACGGACGCGCAGGCCAAATACACAAGCTATGAGCTTGAAGCACTTGCTATAATTGAAGGTGTGAAGAAGTACAGACACTACTTATATGGAAAATTCTGCAAGATTGTCACCGATTGTAGAGCTTTCCAAATGACGCTAAACAAGAAGGATCTAGCATCATCAACAAGAGTTGCTCGATGGATTTTATTTCTACAGGATTATGATTTTACAGTAGAACACCGTGACGGCACTGGAATGAGGCATGTCGATGCATTGAGTCGAAACCCGTATGTAGTAGCCATAACATCTAGCTTACACCAGGATATAAGACGTGCACAGGAGTGTGATGAGGGCCTTAGTGCAATAATTCAAATTTTGAAAGAAGGAAACTCATTTAAAGATTACCGTCTAAATCAAGAATTACTTTATAAAGGATCAGATCAACAACTAGTTATACCTAGTACAATGGAAAATGAAATTATAAAGAGGGCACACAGTAACGGTCATTTTGCGAAGAAGAAAACTCTAGAACTAATTAGCAAGGATTACTACATTGAAGAAATAGGAAAGAAAGTTGAAGATTATATAGCATCATGTATACCATGTCTACTAACGAATAGAAAAGAAGGAAAACAAGAAGGAGGAAGGAAGGTTACCTTAATCCAATTGAGAAGGGAGACACTCCATTGCATACTCTGCATTTAGATCATGTTGGTCCCCTGACTCATAAGCAATATAATCATATACTCACCGTTATTGACGCTTTCACGAAGTTCGTATGTTTGTTTCCATGTAAAAGTACCACAACGACGGAAGTGTTGAATAAATTGGGGACACTACAGCATACTTTTGGAAGTCCAGAAAGATTCATCACAGATAGAGGTACTGCTTTCACCAGCAACGAGTTTCAACAGTATTGTATGAAGGAGGGAATAGAGTTATGTCATATAACTACAGGAGTACCTAGAGGAAACGGTCAGGTGGAAAGGGTTCACAGAACTATTACACCAGTACTTACCAAGCTATGTATTGAGAAACTAGGATTGTGGTACAGGCATGTAGGAAGAGTGCAGATGGCATTAAACAGTACTTACCAGAGAAGCGTAAACACCACTCCATTTGAGATGCTAATAGGAAAGAAAATGAAGAGACAAGACGACATCGAAATATACGAACTAATACAAAAAGAAGGACGAGACAGCTATATGGAAAATAGAGAAGATTTGAGGAAGAGAGCAAAACAGCAAATACTGGAAGTACATCAGGAAAATAAGAAGAACTATGATAAGCACAGAAAGGATAGTAGGAAATATCAAGAGGGAGAATATCAGGTAACAAAAATCAAACGACACGACAGGTACGACGTGGAAAAAGTAGATATGATGGCAGAAGGTCCAGTCAAAACCACAACATCTGCAGATCATATGAAAAAATGGCCGGATGACAAGGAGTAAAATCAAGTATGTTAGGGTTATGAAGTATGTTTGTTGTGTGTTGATTGTATGAAAGTGATAGGTGTTAAGATTCGGTTTGTTAAGCATTACAGTAACTCAAACAGTAGCCCAAACTCGACTCACCTAGTACAACACGTCAAGGAGTTCCAGTAGCAGTCACCGAAGTACACCTTCAGGACGCTCCATCAAGTCCGGAGGTAAGGTATCATCATGACTAACAAAACGAGCCCAAACTCGGCTCACCTAGTACAACATGTCGAGAAGTTCCAGTGGCAGTCACCGAAGTACACCTTCAGGTCACTCCATCAAGTCCGGAGGTAAGGTCTCATCATAACTAACAAAAAGTGCCCAAACTCGGCTCACCTAGTACAACACATCGAGGAGTTCCAGGAGCAGTCACCAATCACTTCATCAAGTCCGGAGGTAAGGTCTCATCATAACTAATAAATAATAAAAATCTTACCTTGTCAAGTTAGATATGAGCGCCGATGGCCAATTCCGCGGCGGCGGCGCGGCGTGGCCTGGAAAATTGCACGGCGGCGGCGGCGGCGGCGTCGCGGCGGCGCGGCATGGCCGGCAGTGAGCCTTAGTTTTTTTTTTATCAGGGAGAGATTCATAAATGTGAATTGCAAGCGCATTCTTAATTTAAATTTTTAAACTAAAAAATCGACGCGAATTTAGCCGTAGCCGCAAGAATTTTGTTTTTTTTTTAAATATTCGTTTTCTGTACTTATTTCTCATTATTAATTATTAATCTCCTTTTCTCCATTATCAAAAATGATAGTATAAAATAATTTATTATTTGAAATTATACCAAGGAGGTTTCAGCCAACCTTCAGTTATTTAAAAACAATAAATAAATGATGTAGTAAATAAAAGTACTCATAAATGTGAATTGCGAGCGCATTCTTAATTTAAATTTTGAAACTAAAAAATCGACGCGAATTTAGCCGTAGCCGCAAGAATTTTGTTTTTTTTTTTTTAATTAGTTTTCTGTTCTTATTTCTCATTATTAATTAATCTCCTTTTCTCCATTATCAAAAATGATGGTATAAAATAATTTATTATTTGAAATTATACCAAGGAGGTTTCAGTATTCAGTATCAACTCTTTTTTTCCAGACTTGATTTAATTGCGAGTATCGATTAGGCTGAATGCCACTTTTTAATAGTGATGACGAAACTTAGGTTTGCGGTCAGCACTACCTAAAAGAAGTGTTATGTTGCAACATGTTTTTTTCTTTTAGTAATATTGTCAAGACTTTGATAGTGTTTTGTATGAAAATTATGTATGAATAATGACGAAAAAAAGAACGCAGATAGAATGTTACTGTTTTCATTTTGACCTTTCGAGTTTTATATACAATATTTCCAGTGCATTGTTACCTATTTTTTATAAGGGTGTAGTTGGGTGTAATAGTAATATGTATTTTACACATATTTGGCAATAGACTGATGTCGTTTTACCGACCTCAACACGTTATTGTAGATATTAACTACAAACTTATCATATGAAACAGCTGCCGTGACATATTTTTTATGCAAAAGTGTATATATATAATTAGTGGTGTGACCGTCGGATTGCCAAGTCATAGGTCTCGAGTTCGAACCCAAGACACGCACCTCTGATTATTCGGATTCATGTGCGTATTGTAAAATTATCACTAGCTTCGGTGAAGGAAAACATCGTGAGGAAACCAGCATGCCTGAGAGATTTTCTCGACGGCATGTTAAGCCAAGTCCAGACCAGGTTAGACGCTAACCACACGATAAGTAGTAGTAGTATATTTTTTATTATAAAATCGAATGCTTAAAGTTCATGAAAATTCAAACACTGTATTTTTGAGCAATTCCTTTAACATTGTGACGTCACCAACATGGCGACCGATTTTGGAGCGTTTCTGGTCACGTGACTAATTTCAAAATTTTAAGTTGTCTATAATAATTAAAATAAAAAGAATTAAGAGTTTGTCGCTTCTATCATTAATATAATTTATGGTAAAGATTTAAATTACATTAAAAAAAATACTTATGTATTTTTTTTTTGAACAAGTCAATTACCAAGCTTCTTTGGGACCATCCAAAGATACGCAGGTATTTGGTTTCAGTCGGTAGGCTTACCTATCGACTGAAACCAAATACCTGCGTATCTTTATGGACAAAACGATACCCAGGTATTTGGTTTACTGGTTTTTGTGGTGATGTAAGAGACTGCTCGGGAGGAATTGGGGCATAAACCTCAAAATCACATACTGGCTATACACCACAGTTATCCAACCAATCATTCAAAATCAAAATATTTTATTTCACATAGGCCTAGATGGGCACTTATAAAACGTCGAAAAAGGTTCGAAGTATCCAGCACCCCAAATAACGATTCCAGAATTAAACACACGCATCAGAGAAGATGTAATCAAACAACAGTCCATGATGACAACGACGGGACAGGTTTCGGGGTGTTCTCCGACGACCTAAACATTAAAATATCCAAACCCCTTGAAATGCTCAACTCTGTTTACCAAACAGAGTGTGAAGGTATTATCCAAGCAGCACACACTATAGACGCCATGGAAGTTACGGATACCAATATTCGAATACTCTCCGACAGTGCCTCAGTTCTTCAAGCCATAAAGAGTAACCAGATTACATCGAGACTAATACTAGAATGCCATATTGCCCTAGAATAAATGACGGTACTAAACCACAACACAGTAACACTAAAATGGATCAAAGATCACAGTGGATCACTTGGGAATGCTGCGGCTGATGAACTTGCCAGAAGAGGATCCAGCACAAAACCCTGCGTACCCGAGCCCATTGTGCCCATTCCTTTTAAGCAGCTGAGAAGCTGGTTAAAGGATCACACTTGAATACAAGTGGAGAAATGGTGGACCTTGACACCAGGGTGTAGGAAATCCAAGGATACAAAGCACCATCACTGGACACTGTTAACTGAATAAACACTTCCACACCCTAGGAATCAATGGCAGTCCCCTGTGCAGAGCACGCATGGAGGCGGAGGAAACGGTGGCGCATGTGCTCCTTGAGTGCACCGGTGTTACCAAGATTCACGAGGAAACCCTGGGAACACCAAGATCCCTTGCCGATGCCCTGAGAAGACCGGGAAGTTTGATCTGCTTCTGGAGGGAGGTGGGCTGGTTGGAGTAACGGCCACCATGGCTTAATGTACAATGGTCCACTTTAAGGACTAAGTGCAGAAACCAAAACCCCATGATAGATAGCATCCGAATTGAAATGGATGAAAAAAATTAAATAAGCCTGCCCTTACTGCATCATTTCTAAATTCCACTCAGTACATTTGCCCGAACTCCAATTGATCTCAGCTATGTACTTGGTCTCAAATGAACTTACCGTGAGCGAGAGATGTGCCTGTGCCTGCGCAGGTGCGTGGTCGTCGTACTGCGCCTGCAGCCAGGCAGGCAGCAGCGCCTTCAACTGCGGCGCCGTACGACGCCCGCAGACGCGCACCATCGCGCCCTGACACACCTAGGACAAACATTATAATTTTATAGCTACACTTTATTACAGAGTGGTTCTTTTAGAACATTATCTATTTTTAAACAATATTTATAGTGCTGGTATATTTTTAATCATGTGGGCCTCCTTGGTCCAGTGGTTGCAAGGGCAACTGCTAAGCTTGAGGTCCTGGATTTGATTCTTAAGTCAGGCAGAGCGTTATTGGGTTTTCCCATCTAGAATTTCTTATGTAAGCAATTTTAAGTTTATTATATTTATTTGTACAAATTCAATCAACATAAAACATGTATGTTATTGTTGAAAGTATATTTTTAATAGTTTGTAAGAGAAAATTAAAACGATCATTTGACAACTAACTTCACACAACTCACAGTAGGGGGATGTGACGTCACGTCCGGAGTAGTGTTAGAATATTCACCGTTGTTGATCACTAGTCAGTTGTCAAATGGTCGTCGAGCAAGCAAGTCGTGCGGCTCCATCGCGAGTGTTAATCATTGTCGCTTATCGCTATTTTGTTGTGGAGTGCTAATAAAGGATTTTGAAATCTCAAGTAATTGATTTTATTTTGTGAAACGCTTCCGCAAAAACGAGGAGGATAACAAATCAGAATTGGGATATTACACGCTCCAGGTAAAAATATTTATTATATTACGTTCGATTTAATTGCTGAAACTACATTTTTTTTTTAACAAATATTTTTTGTTCTTTTTCTTTTGTGTGGCAAAGACTCAAAGAAAACATACATTCAAAAGGTAAATTCCTGTGTTCTTTATGAGTGATAGGGACAAAGAGCTGAGATTGGACTTGG
Source organism: Xestia rhomboidea (assembly GCA_963853795.1). Lineage (NCBI taxonomy): Eukaryota > Metazoa > Arthropoda > Insecta > Lepidoptera > Noctuidae > Xestia > Xestia rhomboidea. The sequence continues at coordinate 693,983 of OY970759.1, forward strand.
GTTCAATTCCCAGATGAGGCTGTAAAAATAATGTTTACTGTTAAGAGCATGATTTAATATCAGTCCAGAATATTTACCCAGCTAGGTAGGTATTAACGATATAATACTAGACATTTTTTGTCTTTCTATTTCTTCCCATACCGTTGCTGGCGTTATTTTTTTTGTCCTTTCACCATGTTCGAGGGCATTAAGTATTAGTAGAACTTGTACTGTATTTTGGTTCATCGACGATCAAACAGCAACATAATAGCAAAATGTATTGTTATCGCACTCCGGTGTGCGGTCAGATCGTTGAAGGGTTAATATGATGAGATTGAAGAGCTTCATGCCTGATAAAATATAATACTTAGCCATGTTCAATTATAATTGCCACTGTCTATAAAAATACCTACCTACGCAGTCTTAGCAACATTTTTGTCCGAAGTTATCATTGCCTTCGATAATGGATAAAAGAAATAGTGAGGCTCACTTCAGCCGCAGTCGTAGCCCGCTCCTACCAACTCTAGCGAAAATAAACGATTATGGCGAAAAACCACCGGCCTCACGCAGCCGCGGCCGTGTGAGACGGCCGGAGTCGCGCAGCCGCAGCCGTGTGAGACAGCCGGAGTCACGCAGCCGCGGCCGTGTGAGACGGCCGTAGTCACGCAGCCGCGGCCGTGTGAGACGGCCGGAGTCGCGCAGCCGCGGCCGTGTGAGACGGCCGGAGTCACGCAGCCGCAGCCGTGTGAGACGGCCGGAGTCACGCAGCCGCAGCCGTGTGAGACGGCCGGAGTCGCGCAGCCGCAGCCGTGTGAGACGGCCGGAGTCACGCAACCACAGCCATGTGAGACGGCCGGAGTCGCGCAGCCGTAGCCGTGCGAAACAACTGACGTCTCACAGCCGTGGCCGTTCGGATCGGCTGAATTCTTGCCATCAGAGGTAGCTTCGATCACCAGGTGAGTCCACTGATATGCTCAATACTTTTAGGGAATTAATTCAAGCAGTCAAATCAGATGGTCATGGCAATAATATAGAAAGATACCCAGTTATTAATGTTATCCCTGAGTTTGATCCGTCAAAGCGGAAACCAATCTGTAGATATGTGGTTATCCAAAGTAGATGAATGTGCAGCTATCTACGGTTGGTCCGAACGACAAACCATTCACTATGCGTTACCAAAACTAGTAGGGCTAGCCCAAAGGTGGTATCAGGGTTTACCCAGCCTTTTGTTTACGTGGCCAGAGTGGCAAACAAAATTAAAAACCGCCTTTCCTAATGATGAAAACTACGGTGTATTATTGTCCGATATGCTAGAAAAACGCGACATACTCCCAAGGGTGGCTAGGTGGTGGAACATCTTCCAAGAGTACGATTTTAATGTTATTTATCGCCCAGGCAAGTCCATGTCACATGTCGACGCTTTAAGTAGGAACCCGATAAGTGAAAATTTTATTGAGGTTAGGCATAAAACACATTCTCAATGCTGTTGCAACACCTAGAGCCAATGGGCAAATTGAAAGGTACAATCGAACCGTATTAGCCGCTCTCTCTGCTAGCAATTTAGGTAAACCTGAAAATGCTTGGGACGAGAGGATTTCTGAAATTCAATGGGGACTTAATAATAATAATAACTACCGGAAATACATTGTGAAAGATGGCACGGTTGTCATATGTCGGGCATGCCACCGTCCGGGAGAATCGATCCGACACACTATTTCTGGGTGTTCTAGTCTAGCTAACGGAGAATACTTGCATAGACACAACCTTGTTGCCAGGATTATCCACCGGTAACTTGCTTTGAAGTGCAACCTTGTGGAATCAGAAGTGCCATACTATAAGTATGCGCCCGACCCAGTTCTCGATAATGGTAATATCACGTTGTGTTGGGATCGACCTATCGCCGCTGACAAGACTGTTGTTGCCAATAGGCCTGACATTGTGGTGATAGATCGATTGGAGCGCCGCACAATGATTGTTGATATAACGGTCCCGCATGGCGAGAACCTCGTGAAAGCAGAGAAAGATAAATAATTTAAATATCTAGATCTGGCTCGCGAGGTTGTTGACATGTGGGACGTGGGTACAGCTGTCATTGTGTCGATGTCGGTCAGTGGCTTAGTGGCCAAGAGCCTCGACCAACATCTTGGGAGGCTCTCGCTTGGCAGCTGGATCGGGCTTGATTCAGAAAGCAGTACTTCTGGACACGGCACGTATTGTTAGGAGGTTCCTCTCTCAAGAGCCCTGACCATCGGCAGCTCGGACCCTGTTCCCAGCGCTGGTGGGCTACTGTTTTTTTATGTTTTTGAATGTTTTCTTATATAGTTTTATTAAGAAATATTTAAAAATATCAAAAATATGTATTTAAATGAATAAACGAATAATAATAATAATCATTTTATTATCAGGCAACTAAGGCTCATAGATTAAATACACAAAATAATATTTTAACAACAATAATAAACGAATACATATTTTAAACCTTAAGAAAACTAAAACTATACACGCAACGTTGTCGGTGTCGTGTTTCGCTGCGTGGTGTCGCGTAACCGCCCTCGGAAACGTCGATATAAGACATCTTTCGGCCAAAAGTCCTCCTTCATGCAGGTCTGTAAATGGTGGTTTGGAACTCGTACCACGAATGACTTAAAGTTGATGTTGTGGCGCGATTCCAACCTTTCGACCCTCAGAGTCCAGTTGGTCTTCACTTTCAAATACTGCACCACTTCCTCAGTTGTAGTGGAGTGATGCAGACGTGAAAGGTACAGCTGCGTCGTAGGCACAGCAGGACACAGCAGCATGTTGGGTCCGCTCGGAGCGGTACCGCACAGGTTACGAGGACAGGGCTTCTTCTTCTTCCTCCTTTCCACTTTCGCTCGTTTTTGGCACGGAGCTACGGACCGCAGCCAGGGCTGGTTGAGCACCCATTTTCAACTTTTCCCCTTTCCTGGTTTGTCGCTTAGGCTGCGACGCATCAGTTTTACCGCTGGTGGCAATAGGCACGTTTAGGGGTCGACGTACCTACGCGTAACGTATCCGCAGCCGGTGTTGTGGCACGGGTGACGACGGCGGCGGGCGGCGCTTGCTCAGTGTTATCGGCAGCTGGTGACGCACTTGTGTTCGCCGATTCAAAACTGCCGATGGTTGCATTTTGCGCCCCTCGACGTATGTTCACCTTTGAGGCCTCAGGTGACCCAATTTCCGAACCGACGTTGCGCAATAATGCTATTTCCGCACGCAGCTCGGTATTGGTTTTTTCTGAGGCCTCCACAAGGAAGTGATGTCCTTTAGCAGCCGTGTAACGTTTACCTAGCTCCTTCGCCACGAAATCTGGAACGTCGTCCGGGTCCGTCTTCTTCAACATATCGATGATATCCTGAAGACTGTTCTCGGTTCCATCTCTGCGCCGAGAGGGCATCTGGTCCAGTTTTCCAAGAGACTGGAACAACAATAGTTTTCCGCTGCTGATGTCATCCTCCTTGAAATTGGACCGGCAAATTTGCAGGATGCTCACCTCGTCCATGTAGTCGATGGCATGGACTAGGAATGCCAGCAATTCATTTACTATAAGTTGTTTTGAACTCATAGTTATAACAGGCAGCGGCTATGGCCGCGCAACACCCGAATAAAATTCGTGCCGTGCACAGTGGAAACACGTCCGTTAATAATACCATTAACATAGGGAAAACACCAGCCGAAGCACTCTTTGGTATCGGATTAACGAGTACATCAGATTTGTACGGTTTACGTACATACCGTCAGGCTGCAAACGGAGCAACCTACATTTATCTTTCGTATTTAAAACCATGTTTAATATAATTTTAAGTTAGTTGACAAATTACATACTTACGCGAACACCGCGGATTGGCATCCAACCCACTTTTACTTTGTTGTGATCGGTACTCTAATAAACTTTTAGTGTTACCAAATCTGTGCGTGTTTACGTCAACTCACCTAACTCCAAGTACTTACTTACTTGCCACTTCTTACATAAACTGCAAGTGTAAGGTACCGACTACTACGGGATCTTACAAGATTCTTTATTAAATTCCGAAATTGTATCTGATGAAGATGTAGATGTTCAAAACACCGAAATCATAAGAGAACAAAATAACAAAACATATAAACAAAAGTCAGCAAAAGCAAAAAGAAAGATATGACAAAAACAAAAAGATTGTACATTATAAAGTAGGAGATTTAGTGAGGATAGAAGATGTGCCATCTACCGGGCAAAGTAAAAACTAGTCCTTAAGTTAAGAGGTCCATATCGAATAATTAAAGTGCTAGGGAATGATAGGTACGAGGTTCAAGATACACCAATATCACGAAAGCATAATAGACCTTTTAGAAGTGTATTCTCGGTAGATAAAATTCACCCGTGGTTAGTTTATAATAGATCCAACAGCAATTACTCTGATGAGGATAATAGATCCAACATCAACATTTCTGATGAGGAAACCGTGACCGCCGATTAGACTGTAATGACCTTATTCATCTTTGTTATTATTTTGATCTTGGTTTATGATAGTGTGAACATTATTTAGTATATGAGGATAGAGAGAAGGAGGCCTCAATACTGCATAATTATTTTATTCAACATTTATGAAAATATGAATGAGGTAAATTAATTACCACTGTATAATATAATTATCAGTATATGAGGATATGATGAGGAGGCCTCAATACTATATTTTATGTTTAGTAGGTATATGAGGATATGATGAGGAGGCCTCAATACTATATTTTATGTTTAGTAGGTATATGAGGATATGATGAGGAGGCCTCAATACTATATTTTATGTTAGTAGGTATATGAGGATATGATGAGGAGGCCTCAATACTATATTTTATGTTAGTAGGTATATGAGGATATGATGAGGAGGCCTCAATGCCACATTTTGTTTAGTATATGAGGATGTAAAGGAGACCTCAATACTATATCATATTTATTATTAAGTATTATGAGGATATGAAGAAGGCCTTAATACTAATATTTTAGTGTAAGTGTGATGATGAATACTTGACTTTTTATTTAAAGTAAAAAAAAGGGTTTTATCCCTTGATCTGTCCACGAAGTAGACACAATAGTTAAACAATGGCGTCTCGACCAAATTGGTCATTTGACAGATCATTATATATTGCTGTGAGGTTTTTGTGATGAATTAATTATTGTTATTATTTCTATGTTTCCCGAGACGTGAAAATATCAGGAAGACCGATTGTAAGCAATTTTAAGTTTATTATATTTATTTGTACAAATTCAATCAACATAAAACATGTATGTTATTGTTGAAAGTATATTTTTAATAGTTTGTAAGAGAAAATTAAAACGATCATTTGACAACTAACTTCACACAACTCACAGTAGGGGGATGTGACGTCACGTCCGGAGTAGTGTTAGAATATTCACCGTTGTTGATCACTAGTCAGTTGTCAAATGGTCGTCGAGCAAGCAAGTCGTGCGGCTCCATCGCGAGTGTTAATCATTGTCGCTTATCGCTATTTTGTTGTGGAGTGCTAATAAAGGATTTTGAAATCTCAAATAATTGATTTTATTTTGTGAAACGCTTCCGCAAAAACGAGGAGGATAACACTTAGTAGCACCCATCTATGTTTGTGGGCAGTTACATATAACTAGAGAAATGTGTGTGTACTATTAGATACACCTCAGCCTAAAAGATGGATGGAATGTGTGAGGAATAAAACGGAAGAAAAAGAAGTATCTGATGCCATGATATCAGACAGGGGAGAATGAAAGAAGAGAATGTGTGGTTGGTGCACCATCCCCAAGTAGAATGGGACAAGGGCATGAAAATGATATTGTTTTATATGGATGCTACCACACCTGTGCCATCTCTCTGACTTTGCGGTCCGTGTCTGCTGTGAGGATCTTGTAAAAGTGTGCCCAGCTGGGCAGGGCGGCTACCACATCCTCTACATCACCATTGTTTACAAGTTCACACAGCTCCTGGAGGGCCTGGAACAATATTGTTACTGTTAGCCTGCATCTTCCCACTGCAGTGAGAAACCTTCTTTTTTCTGATATAGCTAAACCAACAGATAAAATAAAATAACAATTGCATTAGCTACACCGAGCTAGTCAAGTAAAAGGTATTCATTATGAAGCACAAAGCTCACGGATCGGCAAATGTGTGCTGATAAGCTTTCAGGGGTATAAAGGTCTTATGAAACAGACAGTTTTTCAAAATTAGTTTTTTCTGTTTATGTTCTTTTGCTTTTAAAACTTTTATGTGGCAAAAGGTGCACTATTATAACCTTAGCTCTAGTGATGGGATCCTTTTTGTTAAGCTTCTTGATACACATTTGAAACTCAGGGTTGAGGCCTTGTTCCAAGTTAGCGGCTGCTAATGTCGGGAATAATGGCGGCAGGGGCTTCCCGCCGGCAATGCTCATGAGCCCTCCATCTAGACTCATCCCACCGCTCAGCAGCTCAGCACTGCGACTGCTGCTTGAAGGCTACAAAAACAAAACTCTTACTATAAGAAATGTCGATAAACACGTGTCGTTGTTTATGTTCTAGTACGAATATCTATTCTTATTTAAATTATGAATATATTTAAAGCTAGTCACCATATTGGAACAGTAATTCCTAAGTACCAAGCAGCAGAGCCCGAATGTCTGTACTACGATAAAATAAGAAAACAATATTGACCTTGCTTCAATATTTCGTCATATTTATCCGTATCAGTAAAAAATATCGATTGTACAAACACTTGGTTACCAAGAACACATGTTTCATCTAGTTAAAAGATTCTCTGAAGCATACTCGAGTAAATAACACATTATTACACCGCAATTGCGACATGGAACAAATCGTGGTTGTACTTACTCTCACATTGTTTTTTGTCCTTTGGCTCTGCTTTGATTTACCACCCATTATAATACAATTATTTTAACACTGTTATAGGTGACCAACATACATAATTTACTTGGTATTTCAGAGTAATGTTTTTACAACGATTCAAAAACTATTGCTTCGGTGATGCTTCGATGTAGCTGTAGCCACTCAGGCTGACACTCTGTCTGACAGACAGTTGGAAATGCAATTTTGATGACAGTGACGAACAACAAAACGTCACAATTATTTGACGTTTAGATTTTTTTTAATTTGACGTTTAGATAGTGAAGTAGTAAGTGTGTTATAAGGAACTTTTATACTAACTGGAATGAGTACGAACAAAATGCTAAACTCTATCATAAAACTTAGAGTTTAAATTTGAACAGTGGGTTCAATAGAAAAGAAAAAAACAAGTTCCGAGCGAGAAACCATCGAGAAACCGACAAAGGTGGATGGTGTCTCTGGCTTGCCTTGTCACCGATGTAAATAATATGGCCGATACATTTTCGCGTTGAAGTCATTTATGTACTTTTTATTGTATTTAAGCGAAATAGTCCGCTTTATACAACATGTAACGTAATTAACGCACACCCTCAGACACCCCAATTAGTTTATTATGTTATAATCATAATACATGCACTGAATTTTTAATTAAACATGTCTAGACAATGATTATTTATTATATTAGTTTTCCTAATTCCGGAAGAATGTTGTAGTCACAGTACAAATCAGCGAACGCACACAGTCGCATACGTAGGTCTCATACCTACGTATGCGACTGTGTGAGTCTTACTAGCCTAGTAGGTATTCGCTCGCGTTCGAGACAGCTGTTAACGTCGTCGCTCGACTCAACTTCAATAGAAAAGTTCAATACATTTTAATGCTTGTGTGGCATCCACTTAATCCCGAGTCCGGACCCTTGAGTGCGGCCCTGTACAGCGGGGGACCGCGCGGGGCGAGGGAGCGGTAGCAGCGCGCGCGCGTCGACGCGCCAGTGCATCGAGATCGTCCTAGCGAACGCACGTACTACTTTGCCTCAGCCGCACCGCACACGTGCTACTAAACTTGCTCTTAGAATCACTCTTGTATAATTAACTTAGCTTCTGTTCTACTCTCACTCTGTATCGTTTCTTCTTCATTCCAACGTCTGTAATAATCGTTCATCCGCATTAAATACCATCTATTGTTCTTCTTGCTGTTTTCATATTCACGCCGACTACCTAGCCGCTTGCTTCACATCATAATACACGCAAGCATCTCCACAACACCATACACGCAAGCATCTCCACACTTGTTTTCTTAATTGATGTTTTCAATTTAGAAAGCACTTTGTCATTTTTTATCAAAAGCGTTCACTATCCTATTTTTTAGATCCTCGGCACGTCTTGTTGTCGCACTAAAATAAACTAACGATTTAATACGTCCCCACAAAAAAAGTCGTAAAATCAGCAGATTGGGGATTCTCATCGAATTAATCGCATATTTCGTTTTGAAAACGAGTACCTACGTGTACGCCAATTGGCTCCCCTGTCGATGACTGTGTTCGGACGGAACGTTCCATGGCCACGAAGTAGCAGCTAACATAGTCCTACCCTGCGGTCTACTCTTGTACCATACCTTTGGTTCACTTGAATGTTCTGCCAGCTCGAACCACATTATCACCACACCACCCCGTGCCACAGTCCTCACTATTATGCACCATTTCATTAAACAATTTGTGTCAATTATTCGAAAGAGATCGCACGCAAAAAACTAGGTGCATACTCACTACCGGGTCGCGCGTGACTAAATATTGTTTACATTTATTTAAGTTAGCTTACATCATAAGGAGCGCGGGCGCCGCGGGTGTCATGGTGGCTATCTCGCTCTATTCCAGGTTTTTAATTTGCACGAGAAAGGGAACGAAAACAAGTATGACATTTTTCGCATTTTGTTGGTATGGGTAACTATTGTTTCCTTTGTATCCAGTGTCTGTCAGTGTGTGCCTGCGGTTAAATCGCCAAGTTTACTTCAACTGTTTTTGTAAAGACTTTAACTTGCTTGAAATAAGGTTCATTTTTCTTTATTTTGTATTGAATGACGGAATTTGTATTAATACAAATAAAACTGCACTTTTAAAAGTCTTATTGCCTTGAGTTACGGTCCATTTCAGTTTGTTTGGACAATACAAGGGTAGTGTGACTATAAATTACGTAGCTTTAATTATTTTTGGGATAAAAAATTACCTATATTAGAAATTATAGAAATCGATTCAGTAAACGATTCTGAACAAAGTAATTTCAGGATGTGCGTTAATTATGTAACATGTTGTATATGGTAAAATTGTGTTGTGTGAAGGGGTGTAGTAGTAAGGGTATGCTGGATGTGAAATTTCGTTTTTCAGGGAAGTTTTTTAACTTTAGTTGTTTATTACGACCAGGGTTCCCAATGTTTTAGATTGACAAACGGGAAATATCCAAATTAATTAAGTAAGTAAGTTTAACGTTTCGAACATCGTTGTCGTACATAGTAATCAAAAGTATATTTTCATTTTATAAATTAGAAATATCGCACATGGTTTCGGTAGAACCTAGTTTGCTTTTTAAATACAAATATTGAAAAGAAAAGAGTCCGCCGCACCGTGCCGTGCCATGCCGGTCCTAAGGATTTTTCCATGCTTCTCCAGCAAAAGAATCCATTTGACGAGCTGCGAGTGAAAATGAATGGTTTCGGAATCAGTGGCGTAACTATACCATCTGGGGCCCGTGGCAAACCTGCAGTGAGGAAACCTGCATACATTTACAATGAAATAAAAATAACAATTTAATTACAATAAGATATTTATTAAGAAAAATATTATTTAAGAAAGATATTTATTAAGAAAAATCTTTTTTTCGAGCTTTCTGTTCCGCAAAAGTGTCTATAACATCATCAAAGTTTAAAGATCTGGCCATAGAATTTTCAATAGACAGAATAGCCAAGTTACATAACCTGTCTTGTCTCATAGAGTTTCTTAAATAGGTTTTTATCAAATTTAGTTTTGAAAATGATCGTTCAGCACTAGCTGTAGTCAAAGGAATTGTAAGAAATAACATTAATGCAGTGCATACTTCAGGAAAGCTGCAGGACATAAAATGATTTTTTATTATTAATAAATCAGCAAGGTCTCTAATCCACGAAGATTTTTCTATTTCGTCTCTGAAAGTGGATCGAAAACTGAGAATTTCTCTGGCAAATTATTCAGATATGTCTTTTTTATATATCTCAACAAATTCTAGAGCTTTTTTTAATAGATCAGTGTCATTTAAAACTTTTAAAGTGGAAGGCTGCAAAACACTGAAATTTGAAACAATTTCATTCATTGGAAGGAAACGCAATTTCAGTTGGTTTATAATGATGTCCAATACTCGAAAAAATATGTTCACGTTGAACAAACTTTCCGGATCTTGGAGACGCTAATCTTCGCAAAGCTCATCAAAATGGCGTTTTACTTTCCTCTGACGAATTTTAGAAAATTCAGGGGTGTTGGACCGGGGCTGCGGGACTGTTCGAAAGAGATGCCGTGGCCCCGGAACACAAAGGGCGATGAAGGAACATGGATGGGTTTTAGTCAGTAAAAGTCTGACACTCCCTCCTGCTCCGCCCAGAGCGGGAGGAGTCATTTGATGATTTTCCATCCGAAAAAAAAGGGGTGATGGACCATTTTTCTGCTACACTATTTGCTTCCATTTTTAAATTTTCAATCAATTCATTTCATGTCGATACCTTTCCAATTCTTCTAGACAAATTTTCCAAACGTTTTAAGGCATTTGAAAGATCGGTGGCTTTAGACTGAAGTGCTCTAGAGGCTGCATCGATAGTAATTAGGATCTTGCAATGGAAAACCAATAACATTATAAAATTATAGTTTTCGATCTTCTTTTTGAGTGAAACAGCTTCTTTTCTTTCATCTGATTTGTGACTTAACATAATTGTTTTCGTTAGCGCTTTTTGGACTTCAACAAACCGAACTTTTAAAGCAAAAACGGTATCATGACGTCCTGCCCATCTAGTAGGGTTTAATGTTTTTAATGTTATTGAAGTTGAAGACTCACTTTCTTTATTAGATATAAAACTTGATAAAATATTCCATCTTTTGATACTATGCCCAAAAAAATTATAAATGTGTTGAACTGTTTAAAAAAAAAAAATTGCCTATCAATAACCTCTCTCACTGCATCATTGAGAACTAGATTTAATTTTTCAAGTACTGACTAATTTTAGGTAGCGTTTTTTTTTTTATTATATACTATATATTACTCTTGGGCCGGGGCCCTCTTGGGTCGGGGGCCCGTGGCATTTTGCCAGCCCTGCCACCCTATTGTTACGCCACTGTTCGGAATATAAAATAAATATTGGCTAATGTTCCTAAAACATTATAGGTAAACAGTCATAGCATGAATATGCGATTCTGTATGTCTGAAAAAAAATATAATACTAACGGAGTCCTGGAATCCCCGAATACAAAAGTCGTCTGGATAGTATAGTATCTTCATGTTTCAGACACTCTTTAAATATAGTATCTAAATGCTATAGGTACTTACACTTTTACTATCAATCATACTCATTGTTTATAATATGTCCTTTTACATCTTATGTCGCGCTTATCTTGTGTTACTATCGATCTTATTCGATTTGTTATCTTTGATTTTGCTGAAATTAAATATAAAAATCTAATAATTTTCAATGTTTACTTCTGTGTTGATAGTCGTAAACTAAATTCAGTTACTCGTAGAGACGCGTACAGCCTTCCATTTATTTACGAAATTTTAGATAATCTTAAAAACGCTAAATTTCTTTCAAGCATCGATATTGCTAAAGCATTTTGGGAGATTCCTTTGAAAGATGAAACGGATAAAGATAAAACAGCTTTTTATATCCCTGGTCGGGGCATGTATCGTTTTGTTATCATGCCCTTTGGTTTAACTAATGCTCCAGCTATCCAGCAAAGACTTATGGACATGCTTTTCACTCCTGAATTTGACAATAAGGTATTTTGTTACCTTGATGATATAATAGAAGAAAGAATCATTTGAAGAGCATATCTCTTATCTAGTTAAAGTTCTTGAGAAATTAACGTTTGCTAAATTGACCATTAACTTCGATAAAAGTCAATTCTTTAAAAATGAACTTACATACTTAGGATATATTGTAGATGAAAACGGTTTACGCTCAGATCCGGCTAAAATTAAAGCAATACTCGAATTTCCTACTCCCACTACTCGTAAAGAAGTGAGAAAATTTATTGGAACTTGTAGTTGGTTTCGTCGTTTTATTTCTAACTTCAGCACAATTGCAACTCCACTTAATAAATTAACTTCTTCCGGTAATAATGCCCCTAAATTCATTTGGGATAAAGATGCTACTCTGGCTTTTAATAAATTAAAAGAAGCTCTTGTAACTACTCCTATACTAGCTTGTCCCGACTACGATATCCCTTTCTCTGTACATTGCGATGCTTCTAAATTCGACATCGGAGGTATGTTAACTCAAATAAAAGATGAAAAAGAAGTAGTCATAGCTTATATGAGCAAATCTCTTAATAAAAACGAACGAAATTACTCAACTACATAAAGAGAAACTCTTGCGGTAATTTCAGCTTTAGAACATTGGCGTTGTTATATCGATAATGGTAAACAATTCACTGTTTATACAGATCACGCGGCACTTAAATGGTTTCTAAAATTGTCAAATCCATCTGGTAGACTCGCGCGGTGGGCTCTTAGGTTGTCATCTTTTAATTTTATTCTGAAACACAAAAGAGGTAAAGACAACTTAGTCCCTGATTTACTCTCACGTACACATTCACTTGGCGTTAATCCTATCAATCCTCGACCCGTATCTCCAGCATTGGGACACTATAATAAAATACTTTTGGAATGTCGTAACAATCCTGATCAATATCCCAATTATACTATTCGAGAAAATAAATTATTCCGCTATTCTCAATTAGGGAGATTGAGAATAGCGGAATAATTTATTTTCTAACGCGTTAACTGAAGATTTCGCGTGGAAAGAAGTTCCTCATCCTGATCTCCGGGAAACCCTTGTCAAAGATAACCATGGGTCCTCAGATCAGCCTCATCTAGGAATCTTTAAAACTTATAAAAAAAAATCTCTCCTCTGGCCAGCTATGTTTTAAAGATATCGCTAAAATAATTTCTATCTGTGATAATTGCTTAACTTACAAACACGCAAATCACTCTCCCTTTGGCCTTATGGGTAAACCAAAAATTTGTTCCAGGCCTTTTCAAACAATTTCTTTGGATCTAATGGGTCCTTTACCTATGACTAGACGGAGAAATCAATTTATTTTAGTAGTTAACTGTTGTTTTACTAAATATTCCCTAATCTTTCCACTAAAACGGGCTACTAGTGCTAACATCATTTCAAATTTAGAAAATTTGGTTTTTCTTGTTCATGGAGTACCTCAGACTATTATTATGGATCATTATGGATTATTATATTATATGGATTATTATGGATTATTATATTATCATTATGGATCATTATGGATTATTATGGATCTTACTTCCAAACCATGAATTCCGCAACTTTCTGGGCAGATATAACATACCACACATATTTTCTCTCCTCACTATTGCCCTCAAGTTAATCCCACTGAAAGATACAATCGTACTATAATCACAGCTTTGTCATCTTTGGTTGGCGATGACCATAGATCTTGGGACATCCACCTTCCTAAAGTTCAATACGTTATGAACAGCACAACTAATGCTACCACTGGTTTCTCACCTAACTTTTTACTCTTTGGACGAGAGACAGTTACTTCTGGCTCACTTTATACGCCAACTAATAATCTTGATGAAATCGTTTTTCTACCTAGAGACATCTATGCTACTAACATAGGTTTATTATCTGCAATTTTCGATAAAGTTCAGATAGCCCTTTATATTGCTCATGCTCGTAACTCTTCCCGTTATAACGAAAGTCGTTCTTTTAAAGAATATAACATAGGAGATACAGTCTGGCGAAGAAACTGTACATAGTCAGGCTGGGATTTATTTCAGCGCAAAACTAGCGCCAAAATATGTGAAGTCCACTGTATTACAAAAACTATCCCCGTTAGTTTATATACTTGAGGATCCTAATGGCAATTAAGCCAAATGGCATATAAAACATTTTAAAATATAATGTATATTATCATGTAAATACTACAACACTACTACTAATACTTTCTTCATATTATACTCATTACTCATCTCTTTCTTCTTTCCCTCTTCTAAAGTAGAGTTCTTTTCGGCTTATTAGAACTCTATGTATTTTATAATTCATTCATCGGTTTTTAAACCATTATAAGATTACTTTAATCTTTCTTCTTAACTGTCCTTATCAGATAACTCTATGATGTGCTTTTATGTACAAACTATCTAATTTTCGTTTCAACTAACTCTACAAGTTAGTTGGACTATGGTTTCTAACTATTGACTCTAAAAGTCGATTGGAGTAGCTGACAAGTAGGTATTTCAAGTAGGCTACTGCCCTTGACTTTTACTCGGAGCATACCGACTACTATTGCGGGAGCTGCCCTGACGTTAACTCGGAGTTTACTGACTGCAGTGTTGTTTATCAACATAAGTTGACTAGGAGCGGATAACAACTCCGTTAAAAATAAGCCTTTGTTAAAAATCTTTTCGTTAATGGGTTTTAGACGAAAGCGGATTACAACTCCGAAAATAAGCCTTAAGTTATTAATTTATCAGATTGAGTAGTGATCATTGAATGTGAATCCTACCTGACCTAACTTCGTAAGATGTCGGTGTGTTTGAATGAAGTATGTACGTTTTGTGAATGCTGTTATAATTTAACCTTGCAAAATGTTTGTTCTAGACCAAAAATTTTGGATAAAATTTTCTCGGGGTCGTTGGGGAAATATAGTATCTTCATGTTTCAGACACTCTTTAATAATGAGGAAATGATCTAAATGCTATAAGTACTTACACTTTTACTATCAATCATACTCATTGTTTATAATATGTCCTTTTACATCTTATGTCGCGCCTTGGCGACAACTATTTTTGTTGGCAGTCTTAATAACGATCTTATTCAATTTATTATCTTTGATTTTGCTGAAATTAAATATAAAAATCTAACAATTTTCAATGTTTACCTTTCTGTTGACATTACGTCAGTTGTCAAGCTGTCAATTACTTTTTCTCGAATTTTGTGTCATAGCTTTTCTTAGTGGTTAGGACTAAGAAGGTCACTTTTGATTTCTGTAATTTATTTTTATTAATATGTTAGCTCAAATAATGTAATCTATTGTTAATTACTATTGTTTACTAGATAACAGTATCTTATTTTAAGTTTATATAATTAAATTAACACGCTCACAGAATTCTTCTAGGAAGTTTTTAACTAAATAATACAGCCTGATTTAAATACAGGCCAGTCACAGTTTTTGATTTTCAAAAACTCAAATTCGAGAAATTAAAAAAGAAGTAAAAATGAAACAGTTGATATGAAAAACGCTGAAAATTTTAATATAAAAGGGATGCCAGAATCATTCCCGGCAGTTTAATATTGGTTGCTGAACTAGAGCCACTTAAGTCACCTGGCAGAAGTCACCTGGTCTCTCTCTCTAAAGAGCCAGAAGTCTCTTAAAAGGTTCCACTCAAGAACTTTCTGCGCCCGTAATAAAAACGTGTTCATACACATCAGGAGCTCTACAAGCCCTGGTGACACGAGGACGACGCAACCTGACCAGGGAGTTATTCTCCTCACTCACAAAAGCTGAGGGCCTCCCCAAGGGATTCGCCCGTTCTTCACGCCATACTCCCAGAGGACGCCGCAACCTGACCTGGGAGTTGGTTTCTTCACTTTACATCAAGACCTGCAAGTACTGTAAACCCAAAATTTCCTCTGTTGAGCGTGCAATAGATAGGTATTTTTAAATAATTAATATTGTATTTTTTACTTCTTAAAAATTAAATTGTCAATTACTTACTCTCTTTTTTTAGTACTAGTAATACGACAATAGACAGGTTGCAAAATGGATAATTTGCAACTGGACGGTACAGACATACATTTAAGTTAACATAAAAAGTTAATGACATCCACTCTTGCAGCTATTTCGCCTAGAATGCTATTGAGTTGCAGGTCATCATCATTAAATAATAAAATAACAGCTACTCATAACTGTCTCAAGAGTTAGAATGATTATTGGACACCCTATTAGAAAGAGACAACATCCACTCTTGAAGCTTTCTCGCTCGGAACGTTGTTGGGTTGCCCGTCCTCATTCCAGTTAGTATATAAGTTTCTTGGTTATGAAAAAAGTTGGTTTTCATTTGGTAGACACGGCTTTTGGTACAGTGGCCTCCAAATGTTAGTTGTTTGTTTCCCTCTAGAACGAAAAAATTAGTTTCGCACAAAGGGTTCTGTTGCAACAAACATTATAATAACAATGTTTTGAATCAATACATAAACTTAACAGCTAAAATTTAATAAAATGTTTGTGAAAAAAAAAATACAATTTCAGTTTCACGAAGACTCATTAAGCTTGTTTGACGGTTGTCAAGAAGTAAGATTCATAAACGCTTGCTAGAAGTCTGCTAGTTGAGGTGGATGCTCCAGGGTAGCCCGCGAAATTCAAATTTTCTTACGTTTTTTTCCAATTTCCAGGTCAGTGTCAGGTTGTATGTTGATTAAAATTTGAATCGCGGCTGTAACACGTATGTAGTTATATAATTATAATCATCAAAATCATCAATACAACCCTCCAAGCTCTTATAGGTGTAGGAATTTACTTTTTCAAGGTCAAAGTCATTCCTGCACCTTTATGCGTACAATTAAATAATAAAATAACAGACAACTGTTATTTTATTATTTAATTATGATGACCTGCAAATCAATAGCATTCTAGGCGAGATAGCTACAAGAGTGGATGTCATTAACTTTATATGTTAACTTATTACCTATAACTTAAATATATGTCTGTTCAGTTACAAACTATCCATTTTGGAACCTGTCTATCCAGACGACTTTTGTATTCGGGGATTCGAGGACTCCGTTAAAATTATATATTTTTCAGACATGGAAAATCGCATATTCGTGCTATTACTGTTTACATAAAACGTTTTAGTAACATTCGCCAATATTTATTTTACCTTCCGAAACCAATAATTTTCACTTGCAGCTCGCCAAATGGATTCTATTGCTGGAGAAGCATGGAAAAATCCTTAGGACCGTCATGGCACGGCACGGTGCGGCGAACTCTTTTCTTTTCAATATTTCTATTTAAAAAGCAAACTGGTTACTACTGACACCATGTGCGATGTTTCTAATTTATAAAATAAATATATATTTTTGATTACGTACGACAACGATGTTCGAAACGTTGAACTTACTTACTTAATTTATCATTGGATATTTCCCGTTTGTCAATCTAAAACATTGGTAACCCTAGTCATAATAAACAACCAAAGTTAAAAAACTTACCTGAAAAACGAAATTCCACATCCAGCATACCCCTCACTACTACACCCCTTCACACAACACAATTATACCATATTTAAGGTGAATGCAACCCTCCAAGCTCATAAAGGTGTATGAATTTACTTTTTCAAGGTCAAAGTCATTCCTACACCTATAAGCGCTTGGAGAGTTGTATTGATGATTTTGATGATTATAATTCTGTAACTACATACGTCTTACAGCCGCGATGCATTGTTTAATCAACATACAACCTGACACTGACCTGCAAATTGCAAAAAACGTAAGAAAATTTGAATTTCGCGGGCTACCCTGGAGCATCCACCTTAGCGAATTATTTCACTAATAAAAAAGCACTTATATGACTTCAACACGAAACTGTATCGGCCATATTGCTTACATCGGTGACAAGGCAAGGCAGAGACACCATCCACTTATGTCGATTTCTCGCTCGGAACGTTTTTTTTTTCTTTTCTATTGAATGCATTGTACAAATTTAAACTCTAAACTTTTGAGATAGAGTTAATTTTTTATTTTTTTAGCATTTTGTTCGTACTCATTCCAGTTAGTATATAAGTTCATTGGTCACAACTTACTCAGAAATGTTGAATTGACACTTGGTTGACAAATGACACCTACAATGACAGCGCGCGTAAAACGATTTCGTTCAAGCAGTGGATTGTTTAAACTTATTTATTTTTGTGTTTTTTTATTTATTATTTAGTGTGGATATATTGTGTCGAGTACCTTCTTAGGAGAGAAAGTAAGCTGTTTTTTTTAATTAAGTGAAACCAAGTTGTAGCACCGATTTGCCAATGAGATAAACTTATTTAATTCATGCCATAAAATCCAATGTTTACATTCATTTAAAGTCAACTTTATTTGTAACATTTATGTGTAGTAGCAACTGGACGTGGACGCACGGGGTACCTATTAAGGAACCCCGTGGGTCCACGTCCAGTTGCTAAATTTCGGTGAGCTTGAAATTGTTGGTGTTGTCAAATAAAGTACCTATCTATTACTCAGGTAAGTGTTTCTTATAAATTTATCTTGCTTTAATTGGGGGTGGCTGTGGTTTCTATCATTTGCTTATGAACTTACTTCAGTTCCAACTTTTGACATCAAACCTTGGAACATGCTTTTCCTTATGGGTATAGGTATTCAGGTGTCAGTGGCAGAACTTCAGCTAGAGGTGGTCCAGCCTGCTACTACAGTTTTACCAAGAAAATGTTACTAAACTGTCAAATGTTTAAATTTTGGAACATTATAATAAAGCCTAAGGACAAGTTATCACTAAAGGTGTTTTTGCAGTGTGTCTAGGTCAATCAACACAGGGAAATAGCAACAAAGAGTATTTGTAACTTAAATATTGATGTACCTACAGTAGGTATGTAGTATACATCTTTTCAAACTAAAGTACCTACATATTTAATTCAGTGTGCTAGCTACAACAATACTACTACTATTCAGTCTGCTGTCAACTGTCAACACGCGTAAAAGTGCTGGAAAAAGCGCGGGAAAGTCAAGGAAAGTAGGCGCGTTTTTTGAAAAAATTTTCAAATTTATTTTAATTTTAACTACTTTTTACATAATTACTTAATTGTAGTTTGTTGTGATGGGGAGGGTTAAGAAGAGGAAGAAAAGTGGGACGGATCCCCCTGGGGATCCCCTCGAAGATGATGCTGACACTGGGTCGTTGCGCTCCATGCAGTCGGCTACATCAGATGCTGAAAAGGAAAAGGATACGGATAAGTACCTTGAATACAGAGTATCTGATTACACCCAATCTTATCCAGAGTCTGGTGGAAACTATGAATATATTGTTTTCATCGAAAGTCAGAATCAAGTCCCGATCGGTGACCGCGATGTGATGTCGTTAGCCACTAACTTCAAGCTGCTTTGAAAAATATGAGTAAATATTTTCATTATTTAAACTTAGAAATTAGTCCAGATAAATCAAAAGTTGTTGTTTTTGGTGAAATAGATTTTGATTTAGAAATTTTTTATGATAACTTTGAACTTCCCATTGTTAATGAATATAAGTACTTAGGAGTAATTTTTTCTACTAATCTTACATGGAATAAATATGTTGATTACATACTTGGTAAAGCTAATAAAGCGTACAATTTTATAAAATCTGTGTCAGTACACGCTGATCCTAAAATATTGTTAATGTTATACAAATCTTTAGTCTGTAGTCATTTTGAATATGGCTTTTTGTGTTTTGGGTCTGATCAGAGACTTATCCGTAAACTTGATGTCTTACAGAATCATAACTTGCGTTGCATTACAGGTGCCATGAAAACAACACCTATCAACTCCTTACAAGAAGAGTGTAATATTCCTCCACTGAAAATTAGATTTCAGTACTTAAATCTAAATTCCTTTTAAAGCTTTTGTCATATAATAGCCACCCTCTTTACAGAAAACTTTCATTTAATCATACAGTTTATAATCCTTCAAATAATATTAACATTCCCTATTTACTTCATGACTTCTCTACTACAATTACACTTAATCAGCAACATGAACTTTACAAATGTAATGACACTTGGACATGTTATTCTGGCAAGTACAATAGTAAATTTATAGATATGAATATTGTTTTATAGCATGATTTGAAAACCAAGGAAGAGGTGTGTACCAGTTGTTGCATGAACATTCTGGCTATCGATGTATATTCACTGATGCTTCTAAGAGCAGTACAAATGTCGCAATGGCTATTTACATAACTTTTAATAAGACTGGTCATGGTGTAAGGTTGCCTGATGTTTTAACTATATTTTCTGCTGAGGCGATGGCTATTTCAGCTGCTTTGGATTTCATAAGTGAAGAGAACTCTGGCATCATTTCTTGGCATAATGTAACGGACAGCATGAGTGTCCTTAGGGCATTGGATAATAACAAACTGGATGCATCTACAAACTACATCATATATCGCATCAAAGAAAAGTATTTCACACTTCAATCAAGAGACTTTGATATCAAATTTTTGTGGACCCCTTCACACATCGGAGTCAGTGGCAATGAAAATGCAGACACTTTAGCGAGAGCCATTGTTGACATAGAAAATGCAGAAATTAAAAGTGTTGCCATACCTTGTTCAGATTTATTACCTAAAATCAAGGAAGATAATATTCGACGTTGGCTTGAACATTGGCAGGAGACTCTGCAAATAAAAGGCACTTGGTACGCAAAAATCAATACAGCTATTGGTTCAGCTCCTTGGTTTACGAAGGCAACATTTCACAGAAGCAAACAGTTTTATTCTATAATATCTCGGCTAAGATTTGGACATGGACGTTTTAATGCTCATCTGGCCAGAATGAAGATAATAGCTTCCCCTAAATGCACTGATTGCAACCTTGTTATAGATCAGACCCTTAATCACATTATTTTTGAATGCCCAGCGCACAATGTGAATCGTATAATTTATTTATTTATTTATAACAATCTTACCTACACTAATAATAATACACTTATACACTTATAATATTGATTGACAAATTGCTTGAGATTTACAAAACATCGGCAAACCTCCCGCGCGACATTCAAGGATTGCTGGAGAATTTTTCTTCATATATTCCTCTATTTAATTTTATTACATCTAGTGGGTGTAAAATTTGATCGGGACTTTTAAACATGGCTATGACATTGAATAACAATTGAATTGACATAACTCTTGGAAATTACTAGAAATTACCACATGGAAATGACGATGAAACTGGATTTGACAAAAAAAAATGGATTGACGAAACATTTATAAAAATAAAAAAGACATGGCATATGCCTTGATTAAATAATATTAGGATAAGAATTTACTGATGACTTTGGCCTTTTAATATGAATTATAGAAGAATACGAAAATATGACGAGGCTGAATGGTCAATAGATCGATGCCTGCCTTTTTAAAGGCGAAAGAAATAAAAAAAAAAAGTAAAAGTGCTGTTGGTTATTTTTCGCAATGTTGTGTGTAAAACTGCATATTAGTGTTTGGAAATGCAATAAAAATGTACGTGCGTGTGAATTAAAACGAAATCAGTGATCAAAACCGGGAAGTGACAATCGTCTTTTCAAAGTTTGTTCACATACCCACATAACTATTTACTTTTTCCTGACAAGTGACAATTACTTCTTGTCATGTCAATATGCCATCCGACATTAGGAAGAGTCTTGCCACTGTGAAATTTAAATATCTACTATGAGTAATAGCGAAACTAGTAGAAATATGACTAGAGTGGAGCACCAGGCTCCTAGTCAAATAAATGTTACTAATGAATCGCTATCACCAGTATCACCTAAGAAACCAGCGCGTGTAACCGCCGCCACAAGCAGCAAAAAGGCCATGACCCAACAAGTATTCCATCCTTCTCTCTTTACCAGACAGAGATCCAACTCACTCACTGAGCATACGCCCAAAGTATGTTGTACAGCCACTGTGCCTATAATGCTGAATCCAGGCGCAGGACTAACCAATTCAGCCAAAACAGCATCTGATTCCCAAATGCCAATTGCAGCGTGGCGCAATTCATGGCAGCGTGTGCCGCTCATCTAAAAAACGAAAGGTCACGGAGCTGTCACCTCCGCCTGCTTCAACCCAGACAGGAAACAGGTTTGCTGCCTATCGACCCAAAAGAGGATGAAACTCGCCAACCCAAGCAAGATACTAGGCCTCCACCGATCATATTGTATGGAATAGAAGATCTAAAGGAATTAACCAAACTGATAGAGACGGTCATTAGCCCATCTGAATTTAAGTACCGCATAGTCAACAAGAACAGCATACGTGTCATGATAAACACAATAGAAGCCTATAAAAAAACTATCGATATCATTAGAGAAAATGGTCTTATTGGGCATACGTTCACACCAAAAGGCGCTAAATGCTACCGTTTTGTTATCAAAGACCTGTACCACACTACCCCTCATCAAGCTATAAGGGAAGCAGTCGAAGCCTCCAACAATGAAATCGTAGGCGAGATAATTAACGCTCGTTATGGCT
This sequence comes from Xestia rhomboidea, assembly GCA_963853795.1. Taxonomy (NCBI): domain Eukaryota; kingdom Metazoa; phylum Arthropoda; class Insecta; order Lepidoptera; family Noctuidae; genus Xestia; species Xestia rhomboidea. Next base: position 716,293 of record OY970759.1, read on the forward strand.
CGGACAAAAGACCCACCTCAACCTTCTTTGTGAATGTCAAACAAAGTATTCACAATCGCGAGATCAAGAACATCCAATATATTTTCAACCAAAAAGTTAAAATAGAAGACCTCCGTAAATCTAAAAGCATTGTTCAGTGTCAGCGATGCCAACAATATGGGCACTCTAAGAACAATTGCATGAGACCTCATAGATGTGTCAAATGCGGAGAAGGTCACAAAACTTCAGAATGCACAAAGAAAGATAGAACCACACCAGCCAAATGCCCACTATGCTCCTGTGACCACCCTGCCAACTATAAAGGCTGTGAGGTCTATAAAGAGATCTTAGCTCGGAGAAACAAAAGCCGCATTCCACGAGAAAGGGTGTATACCTCAACTACTACAAACGCCTCGGCTGCTCCACTTACCACATCTGCCTTCAACATACGAGCCCCAATTAACACTCATGAGAAATCGTATGCCGAAGCAATATCCGGACCAAACTCTACAACACACACTACACTCTACTCCCATGACCTACCACAAACTCACCAACAACAGAATCAGTCACTACATCATATCCTAATCAAACAGAGCGAGAAGATGGACCTCTTAATCCAACAAATAGGCTCCTTAGTGGGTCTAATCACCAGCCTCGTCACCAAGCTTACAAAATGACTTGCTTATTCATAGCAGCCTGGAACATCAACGGCATTGCACCCAACACAAATGAACTTGAAGTTTTCCTAAAAGAAAATAAGATCGACATATGCCTGATATCAGAATCACACTCAACCGTAAGAAGTGATATACGTATTCCAGGGTTCTGCGTGTACTTTACCTCTCATCCAGACGGTCGAGCACATGGTGGCAGTGCTATCGTAATAAAAAACACTATCAAACACTGCCTACTGGAACCTTTTGTGTCACATCACCTACAGTCCACGGCTATAAAAGTAGAAGATCGGTCAGGCCTTATTTTCTAATATTTGAGTAGTAAAACACAAGTTTTTAATGAGAGAGTTTTACACACGAAGCATTTTTATTTATATGTGACAAAGTCAAGTAGAGTCAGTACAATAGAATAGATTTGTATTTGGAACACTATACAGCCAGGATGATTCTTTATTGAATTTAAACCAAATAGGTTCAACACCTCCCCGTAATGGAGCATCCTGTATCAAAGATATTCCATAGATACAAGAAAAAAAAATAAGATCAACCTGTATATAAAAAATACATTCAGTACAGAAAAATAAATTGAAATTGCTAACTACTCTTAACTAAACCTAAAGCATTTGTAAATCTAGAATGTTTAGTTCTGGTTAGTGATTTAGTGAGTATGTCAGCTAGCATGTCATTTGTTGAAATGTACTGTAGGTTGAAATCGGTTTGTGAAAGTTCCCTAATGAAATGATGTCTTATGTCTATGTGTTTAGTGCGACTATGAAAGGTATCATTTCGAGTGAGTTTGAGTGAACTTTGGTTATCCGAATGAATGGTAATGGGCTGAATGACGTCGAAAACTTCTTTAATGAGTGATCTCATGTAAATGGCTTCCTTACATGCTTCAGTAAGTGCCATGTACTCAGCCTCAGTGGTGGACAGTGCGGGTGTGCGCTGCTTGCGCGATTCCCAAGATATGCACGCACCACTCATTTTAAAGGCGTATCCTGTGTATGATCGTCTGTCTACAACATTACTGCCGTAGTCAGCGTCTACGTATCCGATAGGATAGCTTTGTTCTTTTTTATCAAAACAAAGTTTTAAGTCCTTTGTTGCCTTCAGGTATCTGAGTACCCGTTTAGCAGCTTTCCAATGCACCTCCCCGTAATGTACATTGAATTGACTCAGATAAGACACTGTATGCGATATGTCAGGCCTTGTTCCTATTGAAATGTACATTAGAGATCCGATAAGCTGTTGGTACGGTAAATCAAGTCTCTCATCTTCCTTGGCAGGAATGGTGAACTTCATACCAGCTTCCATAGGAGTGGATATTGGAATTGCATCTTTCATCCCAAACTTTTCAATGATTTTTTCGATGTACTTAGTTTGGTCAAGTGTGATATTCTCAACATTTTGAATAACTCGCATGCCTAAGCAGTCTTTCAGAGGACCAAGATCCTTCACGATGAAAAGTTTTTTGAGTGAATTCTTGAAGGTCTCTTTCATACATTCATTATTACAGAGGATGAAAAAATCGTCCACGAATACGGAAACTACAATTATGTTGTTACCGTCTCGTCTGTAATAAACGCAATGCTCGTTTGCTGCTTGTGTCATCGATAAGCTATTCATGGCTTCGCATATTTTTATATTCCACTGTCGAGGGGATTGCTTTAGGCCATAAAGCGATTTTTTAAGTAAGCAAACTTTTCCTTTTCGGTCGATTTCAAAATCTGGTGGCTGTTCCATGAAGATTTCCTCTTCTAAATCGCCATTTAGGAAAGCTGTTTCTACATCAAGGTGATCTAACTGGACGTTAAGTTGTACGGCAAACGCAAGAAGCAGTCTAACTGATGACAGTCGTGCTACAGGAGAAAAAGTCTCTCCGTAATCGATACCATGTACCTGAGTAAAGCCTTTTGCTACTAATCTTGCTTTAAATTTAACAACTTCACCGTTAGTATTCTTTTTAATTTTATAGACCCATTTATTTTTAATAATCTTTCTGTCTGTGGGTCTCTCTACTAATTGCCATGTCCCGTGTTTCATTAAACAATCGTACTCATTTTTCATAGCTTTTTGCCATTCAGAACTGTGAACATCTTCTACGGCTTGTTTGTAGGTTTCTGGTTCATAGTCTGACACCATAAACATCGACGGACTATATCTGTCAGGTGGTCGTCGTTGTCGTTGCGGATATCTGGGTTCACTGATCGCGCTGTCTGTTTCTGGAGAAGTTGGTGCTGATTCACTAGATTCGTTATCTGCAGTCAAATACTCCTCTGATGTTTCTGCTTCTGAAACTTCAGGCAGACTTTCAATTCGTTCAGTATCTGAAAACAATTCTGGTGTTACTGGTTGTAAAGTTTCGACATTCATGTACTCCTGTGATTTTTCTGCTTCTGAAACTTCAGGCTGGCTTTCAATTCATTCAGTATCTGTAAACGATTCTGGTGTTACTGGTTGTGAATTTTCTATCTGTGAAGTATGTTCTACTTATACATACCTTCTTATTCTTTAGAAGACTAATCCTCTATGGCAATCGTTGTCATGGTAATAATATTCTAAAAACATGAATATACTTTGAACATATTTATTGTACTAAGATTTATTAAAAAGTAATATAAAATGCTTCAGTTTTTTTCTATAATAAATAAACGAAGTTCTCACACATACGCAACCGTCGTCGCATTTGTTATTTTTAAGAACTTCACATGGTAGCAGAGCGGAAACTGTAAGTACGAGTACCAAGTCGAAATGTCGAACATAAAAATCGATCCACTCACGAAGGATAATTACGACACTTGGGTAATTCAAGCCGAAGCCGTCCTAGTACGACATAAATTATTTAAATATGTTGAGAAAGCCTTGACTACAGATGCAAATGCCGATGAAAAAGAAAAGGATCGATTAGCGAAATCTGAGCTCATCCTTATTATCGCTCCGTCCGAGCTTAAACAAATTAAAAACTGCGGCACTGCAAAAGAAGTATGGGACAAATTAAAGAACACTTATGCCAGTAAGGGACCTGCGCGCAAAGCGACACTACTTAAACAGCTGATCCTAACTAGATTAGACAACTAAGATGTACGAGCACACTTGAACAAGTTTATGGACACAGTTGACAAGCTGGCTGATATGGACGTTACTATAAACGAAGACTTGTTAACCAACATGATGTTATACAGTCTCTCCCCCGAATATGAGAACTTCAGAGTCGCAATTGAAACGCGTGACATTCTTCCTAAGCCAGATGAGCTTAAAACGAAAATACTTGAAGAGTTTGAAGCCCGTCATAACCATAACATGACCAATGACGACGAACCTGGGTCCTCATATCAAGAAGAAGCTTTATAAGCGTCCTGTCGAATCTGCAAACGAAGAGGTAACATCTTCAAACACAAATCGCACAAAATATGTACAAGCTGCTGGAAGAAAAATAATGGGAAACCGCAACAACAAAAACAAAATTCTACATCTCATCAAAACCACATCGCTACGCAGCAGTGTCTTCTAACAAAAAATAAGAAGCCTGCAGACAGCACTTGGATTGTGGACAGCGGCTGTACCTCACACATGACTTTCCAACGAGACCTGTTTAAGAACATTGAGAAAACATCCAGACAACTCAACTTCGCAACTGAAGACTACACTGCAGAGATTGAAGGGAAAGGTACAGTCTCTTTTACTACAAAAAATGGCAGCGGTGATGCATTCACACACCTGAAAGATACACTATACGTACCTTGCCTATGCACCAATCTACTATCTGCCAGCAAAATAACGGACGCTGGATGTACAGTTCTATTCACAAAAAATAAAGCGATAGTAAACAACCCAAAGGATAAAATTACTCTCACTGCCTACAAAGAAAACGGTCTCTATTATCTAAAACCTAGCAAGCATGAGTGCTATAACCTGACCACTGATGATGATGAAACATTTCCAATCACCACAAAAACGGAATCATCTAGCATCGAAGATTGTCATAAGAAATTGGGACACATGAACCTTAAAGACTTGAGATTAGCACTTCAGAATCAAAACATAATTGGCTTGCATTTTAATCCTAAAGAAACATTACCGGAATGTGAAGCGTGCATTCAAGCGAAAATGCATCGAGTACCAGCTCCTCGCGAGAAAACAACTCAAAGAACGACAGAACGCTTACAAATTGTTCATTCTGACTTTTGTGGACCTATCTGAACGCCCACAATAAGCGGAAATAAGTACTTCGTCACATTCATCGACGATTACTCCCGATATAGTCGAGTTTACCTGCTGAAATGCAAGAGCGAAGTTTTAGAAAAATTCAAAGAGTTCAAAGAGTTAGCAGAAACGTACACGGGGAACAAACTCAAGGTACTACAATCCGATAATGGCACCGAATATATCAACAGGGACTTCGACGCTTATCTAAAACGCTGCGGGATACAAAGAAGACTTAGTGCCCCGCACACAGCGCACCAAAATGGATTAGCAGAGAGGAAAAATCGTACCCTGGTTGAAAAAGCAAGAGCCCTAATGATTGACGCAAACGCGCCACTAAAGTGCTGGGGAGAAGCAATCATGACAGCGAACTACTTGTCTAACAGGAACTTAAGCAGTGCTATAGAAAACAAAACACCATTTGAACTATGGGTTGGTAGAAAACCTATCATTCACCACCTGTATATATTTGGCTCTAAAACTTTTGTTCTCATCAAAGGCACTAATGGTCACAAATTTGCACCAAAAACTATTCCTGGCATGTTTGTTGGCTACTCTGAAACATCAAAAGCATTCAAGATTCTTCTACCATCCAAAAACAAAGTGGTAATATCGAAGGATTTCCGTGTGATGAAATCCATGTTTTGCGACAACACAAACAAAAACAACGTCAATGATATTTTCTACAATGACAGTTTCTTCGAATCTCCAGAACCTTCAAAACCGTCAAGACTACCACGTAAGCAAGTAACAATACAGCTTGACGACAATGAAGATGGAGACGTCACACCACTAAACGACATTGGCGACACGGAAGACGAAGATCTCGACGATACGTTGCAACCCAACTCGGTCAACAGCACTGAAGATGTTCAACAATCGGAACCACAAAACTTTAATGAAAGTGAGTACGAATCTCTTTCCGGTTCCCACAACTTTGTCGATGATGACGAACCTTCTGATCTAACTGATATAGAAGATCTAAATGAAACAATTGATCCACATGCTTCAACTTCAACTCCACCTCGAACTTTGAGAGACAGGTCTACCATCGCAGCTCCAAAGAGGTATGACGATTTTATTTTGGCTGCAGCTGAAGAAGTCGAAAATCTTCATAAACCGAAGGAACCTGAAACTTTCAAAGAGGCTATGGAATCCCCAGACAGTGAAAAATGGCAAGAAGCAATGAAAAGTGAAATACGCTCATTGAAGGACAACCAAACATGGGATCTGGTTGAGCTACCCAAAGGACGCAAAGCCCTACCATGCAAATGGGTATTTAAATTAAAAATGAACCCCGATGGTTCCGTTGAGAGGTACAAGGCCAGAATGGTCATCAAAGGCTATTCCCAGATACCTGGAGTGGACTACGACAGAACGTTCAGCCCAGTGGTTCGTCTGAGCACTGTACGTTCACTGCTTGCTGTCGCTACTCGTGAAAACCTGAAACTGACACAGTTCGACGTGACGACCGCCTTCCTAAACGGTGAAGTTAAGGAAGAACTATATCAATCAAAGAAGTCAATCAAAGGTCGCTATAGCTCTTTACGTGGACGATGGACTTGTAGCGCACAACTCAACGACAGCAGGTGACGAGTTTTTGAAGGAACTAAAAGCTAGATTCAAAATAACGACCAAACCTGCGTCTTACTTCCTCGGAATGGAAATAAACGTGCAAAAAGACTCCATATCTCTATGCCAAAAGTCATATATCAAGAAAATCCTAGAAAAATATGGAATGTCTCAGTGCAAGTCAGCACCATCACCCATGATCAAAGATAATGATGCGGGAGCGGATGAAAACATGAAGTCGAATTTTCCTTATAGGCAAGCCGTAGGCGCTTTGGCCTATCTGTCTGTAGGTACGAGGCCTGATATTTCCTACGCTGTTGGAGTCGCCTCAAGACATCTAGAAGCACCTACAAAGGATGATGTGATGCTAGTTACGCGCATCTTCAGATATCTGAAAGGGACCCAAGATAAGGGCCTAATATTTACAAAAAAGTCAACGCCGCACTTGGTCTGCTACAGCGATACAGATCACGGAGGAGACCAGTCAACTGGGAGATCGACTTCTGGTGTGGTATGCCTATTCTCTGGCGCCGCTTTAAGCTGGAGAAGCCAAAAGCAAACTACAGTTTCCATTTCATCAACGGAGGCTGAAGTTATAGCGGCGAGCGAAGCGGCTCAAGAAATACTATGGCTGAATCAATTGTTTAACGATCTAACAAAAACAGAAAAGCCAGTCCTAAACATAGACAACAAGTCGGCAGTGTTCTTAGCGCACAACCCAAAATACGAATACCACAAGCGCACCAAGCATATCAAAATAAAACACTTCTTTGTTAGAGAATGTGTAAGCAATGAAGAGTTCAGTGTCAAACAAGTTCCTGGCGAAGTTCAACTCGCTGACTTATTTACCAAGCCGCTATTTGGGCCCAGACTAAAGGAATTAAGTTCCAGAATGGGACTTAAGAATTTAACCAAAAATTCTTAAAACTTTCGAGGGTGTGAAGTATGTTCTACTTATACATACCTTCTTATTCTTTAGAAGACTAATCCTCTATGGCAATCGTTGTCATGGTAATAATATTCTTATGAAAAAAACATGAATATACTTTGAACATATTTATTGTACTAAGATTTATTAAAAAGTAATATAAAATGCTTCAGCTTCAAAAAAGTAGACATCGGTCCGTTTACGAATTCTCCGCCATTGTCTGATCGTAAAGTTTTAATTTTAAGACCAGTTTGGTTTTCAACATGATGTTTGAATTCGACAAACTTCGAAAAAACTTCACTTTTAGACTTTAATAAAAAACCAAAAGTTTTTCGAGTAAAATCGTCCGTAAATGTAAGCAAATATAGGGCACCACCCCATGAATGCGTACTCATTGGTCCGCATAGATCTGTATGGATCAATTCAAGTTATTTTTTGTCTTACTTTTGGACTTTTTAAACGGCCTTTTTGCTAATTTTCCTTGTACACAAGGAATGCAGGTTTCATTCAACGTGTCATCATATTTTATGCCTGACGTAGAAAACTTTTTTAAAATATTCATCGCTTTGACGTTGATAATTATGTCCAAGACGTCTATGCCATAACACAGCTGGTAGCTTTCTGTCAGTAATCAGCTGAGCTTGAGTTTCGGAAATGTCAAGCTTATACATGCCTTGTTTATTTGAAGCAGTAGCAACTGTTATTCCGGAAACTTTGCATTCTTGTCTGAGAAGAATAGTCGCACCTTTGGGCGAGAATATATATATATTTTTTATTTTGTTTTTTTTTTATATTACAATCTAGCCTAATAAGGCTAATAAGCAATTTTAATCTAACTTAATTTGCTAAAAATAAAATTATATCTAAGAGCACGTCCATTGCGTTCACTTAGCGTCTATTAAGGCGAAGTCACTTTGTTCTTGTGTCCATATAAATAGCTAGGTACTATATTACACTCGCGGTAAAGTCACAATTATATTACACTACACTAACTCAAAAGGTTTAGTCCTTTTGAGCCTTCTTACTATGTCCGTGTTATCGAGGAGCTGAATGGCCTCAACATTAACATGATGATGAAGCCGATGTTCATGAGCTTCTGCATATTTTTGGATTATACTGTTTACGAACTCTATATTCAGGTCCCGATGGATGTCGTCAATTCTTATATACCAAGGCGCGTTCACGATGTTCTTGAGTACTTTGTTCTGGAATTTTTGTATAATTTCTACATTGCTTTCTTTGGCACAACCCCATAGTTGTATACCATAGGTCCATACTGGCATAAGGACTGATTTGTAGAGCAGGATTTTGTTAGGAACTGACAACGCGGAATGCCTTCCTAGTAACCAGTTCATGCTTCTGTAACGAATTTCTAATTCTTCTCGTTTCTTTTTGACATGGGCTTTCCAGCGAAGCTTTGCGTCTAAGGTCACACCAAGATATTTGGCAGTGTTTTCGTACGGTACAATTTTATTGTTAATGTACACTGGGTTGTGTTCTGATTTCTTGTTAGTGAAGTCAATGTGAATGGATTTTGTTTCATTCAACTTGATCTTCCACTTTTTGGTCCAATCATAGAATCGATTTATTGCTGTTTGTACTTTTACCACAGCTTCCTTGTGACTAGATCCTGTGGACATTATTGCGGTATCATCAGCAAAAGTAGCAATAGTTGCATTTTCTAGTTCTGGTATATCACACGTGTACAATAGGTACAGGACCGGGCCTAGAACACTTCCTTGTGGTACACCAGCTTTTATTTCTTTTAGTTCAGAATAGGCATTTTCTTGCCTTACTCTAAAGACTCTACCAGTTATGTATGATTCTAATATATCTGCGAACTGTTTTGGCAACATAGTTCGTAGTTTATGAATCAAGCCCTTGTGCCAAACTTTGTCAAAAGCCTGGGCTACATCTTAAAATACAGTGGAACATACTTTTCTATCTTCAAGAGCTTCTTCAATTACTGTTGTAATTCTATGCACCTGATCTATCGTTGAGTGTTTTTCTCTGAATCCAAATTGATAGTCTGGTATAATGTTACTATTTTCTATAATAGGTTTCAGTCGTTTTAGGAGTAGTTTCTCGAAAAGCTTTGACATCACTGGCAGCAAGGAGATAGGCCTGTATGATGATGCATCTTGAGGTGGTTTCCCTGATTTGGGGATCATGATCACTTCTGCAACCTTCCATAGGTCTGGAACATGCTTTAGTCTAAAAGAAGCATTGATTATCTTAGTAAGTTTTACCAAGGCTTTTCTTGGTAGATTCTTTAGGATTTCCCCTGTGATAAGGTCATAACCAGGGGATTTTTTTGGGCTGATGTGATCTCTGATTTCTTTAGATACTTCTTTTGGTGTTACAATTTTTATCTCTTGGTCTACTTGTTGTAGTTGTTCCCAGTGCAGGTCTTGGTCAGCGCTCTCGGTTTGTGTAAAAGTGTCCTCTAAGTGATGGGCAAACCTTGATGCTTTTTGTTCGTTACTTATTGCCCATTTGCCATTCAGTTCTTTTATTGGCGGTATGTGAGCAATAGGTTGTTTTTGGTTCCTTGTGGCTTTCCATAGTGAATAATCAGTCGATCGATCATTAGTCAGTTGAAGAAGATGCCTAGTTAAATTTTCGTCCCGAACTGTCTTGATTGCCTTCCTTATTTGTTTAATTATTCTATTTATGTGTCTTATCTTGGGGAAACCTGTTTTGCTGCCACTTTTTTCTCAAAGTTCTTTTTTCTCTGATCAGATCTGTTATTTCTTTTGGATAAGTATTAACCTTAACAGTTATTTTTTTCTCGGGTGTATTATCCCATGCAGTTTGTTGGATATCTACAATAAATTTGCGTAATTCTAAATTAAGTTGGTGATTATCTTTTATGAATATATTTAAGTCTATTTTATTTTCTAAGTCTATTTTAAAGGATTCCCAGTCTGTGAACTTGTTCACGAGAAACGGATTGCCTTCTCTCTGTTTGACATGTTCACTAGTATATAAAATTATTGGTGAGTGATCAGAGTTCATATTAAATCCTTCTTCGGCACTTATAAAGTCAGGGGATATTCCTTTATATATAAAAAAGTCAATTAAGTCTGGAATTTTTCTCGAGTCTGTTGGCCAATATGTCGGTTTTCCAGTTGATAGAACCTCTGATTTAGTTTCTTGTATGGCACTTAGTAGCTCTCTGCCTTTTGTTGTAGTTAGCCTGGAGCCCCAATAGGTATTCTTGCCATTAAAGTCTCCACCTAGTATAAATCTATTTCCAAGTAGCGCTAAGATGGTCTTGTATTGCTCTTTTTTTAGTGCGTATTTTGGGGGGATGTATATAGCTGCCGATCACTTGCATTTCCTGATCTTCACATTTGGTCTGTTCATAATGATGTATGTTTTCTCTAATTATGACGGCGCTGCCTCCTCTCGCGGCGTTATCAGGATGCAGGGCATGATATATCTTGTCGCCTTGAAATTTTACAAATGATTGTCGTGTAAAGTGTGATTCTGAAATTAAGCATATGTCTATGTTTTCTGTATCTAGGACTACTTGTAACTCATGTTGGTGTTGCAGCAGTCCATTAGCATTCCAAGCCATGATCTTGAGGTTATTACTCATTTTAGCAGATGAATAGGAGCTTTTTTGGCACTCATTTCTAGTTTTTTAAGCCGTTCGTCAAATGTTGACATTAGACTTAAAATTTGGTCGAGTTTGTTCCGAACTTGTCTCTATATTGTTTTTGACTACTTGAGAGTACGAGAACGGCTTGGGTGGTTGGTGGGTCATTCCCGTCTTTTCATGAGCTTCTTTGGTAGCTGATAGTTCGGTATGCTTCTTTGGTTGGGTTGCAGTTTGCTTTTTAGTGTATTTACTTTTTAATACTTGCATCTCCTTTGCTACTATACACCCTCTATAGTTAGCTGGATGTGGCTCACCACAATGGATACATTTTGGTTTATCTTGTGCCGGTTTTACGCAGTCTCTTGTGAGGTGTTTGCTCGTGCACTTGACGCACCTTGGTTCTTTCGAACAGTACTTCTGGGTGTGTCCATAGGCTTGGCATCTTTTGCACTGAGGAACTAGCTTAGATGCTCTAAGTGGGTGGATTTCAACTTTGCACCCTAGAATATTGGTGATTCCATGAACTTTGTTTATATCTTCATCTTTTTCAAATGTCAACATAAACATGTTGAGTGGTTCTTTTTTCTTCCAACTCTTAACTATAGCCCTTGTTTTTCAGGTACTCTACAATTCTTTCTGGATGGCATGTATGATGCAGCTTTTTGGCCATCACTCGTATCGGTCTGGTTTGTTTGTTCTCATACGTGTGCCAGAGTAAATTATTTGAAGTAAGTAGCTTCGTAATCTCTCTATAGGCATCTTCGTTGGTTGCATTTATTTTGACGCTATCTCCGTTCATCATTTTTATGGTGAAAACGTGTCGCCCTGAGTACTGGCTATTGAGTCATAGAATGACTGGTAATCTTTAACACCCTGCACATTTATTGGGGGTGGCTTTGGCGTTTTTTTGGGATTTATGTTCCCTTGTTCTTTATTAGCATTGTCTTGGGTGGCGGGAGTCAGCGTACGGTTCAGCTTCCGTTTTTTTCTTTTATTTTCTATCCTAATCCACTCCGTTTCTCTGGCTAGTTCCTCCTCATCCGTCTCATATTCGATAAGTTTGGGTGAACTTTCTTTGTTGGCCTTTTCAATGGCCTTAATTTACTCTTGATCAGTTTGGTGTTTCAAAATCTCCCGTAGCTTTTCCATTTCGGTTTTAAGCTCCATTACTTGACATTGTAATTCTTGTCGCTTTGCCTTTTCTTCGCTGTAGTACTTAAACAGCTCGTGTTCCAAATCGGTAGTTAATTTTATGGTCTGCGTTTGCGAAGCCATGTCGGTGAAAGATGTCTTCGCCTTAACAAATGATATGATGATCAAGCATGTTTCGCACAAACAGTATCTGGGTCATCGCGACCACTCCGTGTAAAGTAATGACGCACGGATCGGCCACACTGTTGTGATGCGTATGCACTTTGCTATCTAGAACACGCGATCGCGAGAGGCGCGTCCGTCCTCTAGGTAAGACCGAGCTGACTGGGCGAGAATATAACCACAAAACCTTTTTGAACTAGCTTACTGACTGATAATAAGTTAGCAGTTAGTTTGGGTACAAAGAGAACGTTAGACATGAAATGAACACTATTAGATACATTTAATTGAACTGTACCTGTACCTTTACATGCCATTTTTTCATTGTTGGCTACAGTGCATAGCTTGAGCTGTGCGAAAAGTCACTGAACATGCGTATGTCGTTGCACATGTGTGCTGTTGCACCAGAATCTAAGTACCAGGATGAGATGGATGTGGGTAGCTGAAAAGGAGGTGTAGTAAAAGATGATAAAAGTGTAACATCAGTAATATTAGAAACTAAGTTAGTCACATTCTTCTTGCACTTCCTTTTACGACATTCTGAGACGAAGTGTCCTTTCTTCTTGCAGTATGTGCAAACTGGTGGGCGAGGGCTTGAGTTCTTAGTAGAATTAACGGTCAACGCAGCATCTGGCTCTTTCGATGGGGAATAACGTAGGTCTTCTTTTAATAGGATCGCAGCTACAGAGTCTGACGTAAGTTTGGTTCCCGAGTTTTCGATCGCCATGACCATTGGATTAAACTTCTCGGTCAGTCCTGTCAGCATAATCAGTCCTACGAACTCGTCATCTACTGGCTCGTTAGCTTCGATGAGCTGTTGCTGTGTGGCTCTTATCTCGCTCACATAAGCTTCCATACTCTTAAATGAGGAGAGTTTATAATTAAATAGTCTGCGCAAGAGGTTCAGTCGTCGCAGTAAGCCGCTGTCTGCGTATGCAGCTTGTAGCTTCTTCCACATTCCTTCTGCTGTCGTGGCGCTCATCACGGTTGGATGTACTCGTGGTGTCACCGAGAGGCAAATTTTCGCCATAGCTTTCGCATCTAGACGTTTAAAGGTATCGTCATCTCCTACCTGTGTTTTAAATTTAGCAGGGCTGTTTACGCAGTCCCAGAGGTCGCACACAATGAGAGTATTCTTCATTACGAAGCTCCATGAAGTATAGTTCTTCGCTCCCTCCAGTTTGTCGATATTTGGAACAGCGGTAGTGGTTCCAAAAAACATTGCATTTGGTGCCGACGCCTTCGTGGTCATCGATGGTGACGAGGAATCTCCGCTCGCTTCCATAGCACTAGCAAGGGGCCATAACCTTCTAATATTTGAGTAGTAAAACACAAGTTTTTAATGAGAGAGTTTTACACACGAAGCATTTTTATTGATATGTGACAAAGTCAAGTAGAGTCAGTACAATAGAATAGATTTGTATTTGGAACACTATACAGCCAGGATGATTCTTTATTGAATTTAAACCAAATAGGTTCAACATTATTAACATCTCGGCGGTATATTGCCCTCCTAGACACAAAATCAATCAGGAAATGTTTAACGAATTCTTTAAGAAGCAAGGCAACAGATTTATAGCAGGTGGCGACTGGAACGCCAAACATACGGATTGGGGTTCTAGACTCACCGTAACCAGGGGCCGTGAACTCAAAAAATGTATCGATTCAAATGGCATGTCAACTCTGTCCACAGGTGAACCTACGTATTGGCCTACGGATGTTAACAAAATACCTGACAAGGAGGTCAGGTATTTTGTCTGGTATTTTTGACTTCTTTGTCACAAAAAACATATGCCACAAATTCACTCAAATAGAATCTAGCCTTGACGGGTTTTCAGACCACACCCCATTCATACTAAGATTGAGTAAAACGACTGCAAAATGTAACCCAAATCATGACATGCTCTACAACTGCAAAACCGATTGGGATAGCTTTAGAGAGTACCTTGAAGACAACAATAATCTCAACGTACCTCTGAAGTCCCCTGAAGACGTAGACGATGCGTGTTTGTACTTCACTAATCTTTTACAAGTGGCAGCGTGGATCAGCACCCCTGAGTTAAAACATTCTGCGCACAGTACACCTACTCCGATCGAAATCCGAAGAAAAATCGCTGAGAAGAGACGATTTCGTAGAATCTGGCAGTCATCACATAATGAAAGGGACAAAACCCGCCTTAACCGTGCCATTAGGGAACTCAAAGACCTTCTTGCTAAATCTAACAATGATGCCCTACAACACAGGCTAGAGAGAATAACCCCTGAAGCTAAAGGAATTCACTCCCTTTGGAAAGCAACTAAGAATTTAGCACAACCTCAGCAATGCTTCCCTCCTATCAGATCAGACAATTCATGGGCTCGTACAGATCAAGAAAAATCTGAAACTTTCGCCACTCACCTTGCCAATGTCTTCAAGCCGAACGAATCTGCAGTTCCTGATGATCCTGAAATTGATGCCATTCTCAACCAGGACTTGCAACTTTGTGCCCCTCTGCGACCAACATCCCCACGGGAACTGTCTAGATTGATATCTACGATGAACTCCAAAAAGGCACCCGGATTCGATCTGATTACTCCGAAAATTCTTAAGGAGCTGCCAAGAAAGGGAGTAGTCTTTCTCACTATCCTCATTAATGCCTCTCTCAAATCCTCTTACGTCCCTGCTCTCTGGAAAATATCACAAATCGTAATGATCCAAAAACCTGGTAAGCCGGAAAATGAAGTTTCATCTTACCGCCCTATTAGCCTAACTCCAGTACTATCGAAGTTATGGGAAAGGGTCGTCCTGAACAGGCTGAAACCTCACCTACAAGAAAACCAAGTTGTACCTGATACAAGTAGGTATGTACATAGCAAGGTAGCCATCGGCATCACCCTAGCAACTAGCCACGTCATCACGTGACAAGCGTCACGTGACTAAACAAGGCTCGTGCGAAACCGCACCGCCGAGGCCTCCGAGCCGCTGCCAGAGTCGCACTAACTTATGACGCAAAGTACGTCAACGCGCCAACTAAGAGAGAGAAATGCGTTATCGGCAGCGCGCGCGCGGGCGACGGCGACGCGCAGGTAAGAGCGAGACAAAAGACCCGTCATATGTTGTAATTTATTGTTATTATGTTTATTTTGTTAGCCTGCAGTCTTTGTTCTATCAACCTTTATAAATATTATATATCTTTTTTTATTGTAATATTTTTGTTTCCTATGATATTTTATTTATGTTATAATCTAAGTACCTACTGTCTGTTTTATTTTGGTTACGTATTAATTTAAAAAATTATGCTGTTTTGGCGTCTGTACATTTTTACATGGGTTTCCACTGAAATCCAGCGCTGTGCTGTGGGCTCCCCATAGCACAGCATTCATGCTGAGTGGTTTAACCTGTTCGTCGCAACCACGACGTGCAACTTTTTTTTTTATCATTATTTTTTGTTTTTGTCTGTTCTGTGTTGCAAATTTTATCATAATGTAGTTCTGTTGTATTCTTAATGTTTGTGTTTGTCTAAATATGTTGTATGTTCATTTTCTTTATATTGTATGCACGTCATGTCCTTGCGACGAATAAATATTTTTTCTTTCTTTCTTTTCTTTCTGATCACCAATTCGGATTTCGCGAGCAACACTCCACCGTGGAACAGGTACACCGAGTCTACCGCACCATAAGACAATGCATGAAAAAGAAGAAGTATTGCTCGGCAGCATTCCTCGACGTCCAACAAGCCTTTGACCGAGTGTGGCATAAAGGACTACTATGCAAGATAAAGTTGCTCCTGCCCCATTCATTTTATTTGCTAATGAAATCATACCTTATTGATAGGCAATTTCAAGTAAAGGTACGAGACGCTAGATCCTCTCTCGCCAGATGCCTTGCAGGGGTACCCCAGGGCTCCGTCTTTGGTCCAGTTTTATATAATATATTTACCAGCGACCTCCCTCAATGCCCTGACGTATTTGTAGCAACCTACGCTGATGATGCCGCATTCCTGGCTTGTGATCAGGATGCCAACTTGGCAAGCAACATGCTGCAAAATCAACTTGACAGGACCTATGACTGGCTAAACAAATGGCGTATAAAGGCAAGTGCGCCCAAATCGCATTACATCACATTTGCACTCAAACATGGAAATTGCGCCCCGGTCAAATTGGGTCAAGATACTCTACCACAGTCACCATGTGTAAAGTACCTGGGATTCTACTTGGATCGTAGGTTGACATGGAAGGATCACCTAAAGAAAAAAAGAACAGAAATAAACTACCGATTCAAGAACTTGCTCTGGCTACTTGGCAGACAATCTTCACTCAGCCTGAGTAACAAACTTAGAGTTTATTGTTCCATCATAAAACTAATATGGACATATGGGATTCAATTATGGTCTTCCGCAAGCAAATCAAATATCATGTGTATCCAAAGAAGCCAAAATAGCATCCTGAGGGTCCTGGCAGCGGCACCCTAGTACGCTCGCAACTCAGAAATCCATGAGCACCTGGAAATTCCAACTATCCTAGAAGAAGCGAAGCGCTACCCAGAGAAATACAAAGATTAACCAACCATCCAAACCCCCTCTCACATTCACTATTGATGCCAAATCATACCAAGAGACTCAAGAAAGCTGATAATGTGCTGCCTGATTAAGTAGAATTTGGACATTGGTCCTGATTCTATAAAAATGTGATGTATCTTTCCACATATCTGATCATAGTCAGGGATGACTGATAGCAGATAAGCACAAAAAAAAGCTACAACAATACCTACCTACAATCCTCATTAAATTCTATATGTTCAATTAGAATATTACTTAATACATTAAAAAACAGTTTTCAAAAAATCATTTGGTACAGACTGTGAAGGATTTTCTGTTTTGCAGTAAGAAAGGGGAGGGAAGGGTATACAAATTTCAACACCCTTCAATAGTTTTGGATACAAATCAGTACGTGTCCTAGTTTCCGAGATACGATAGGGAGGGGGTTTGGGATTTTTCCCCTACTCGTGAGAGTTACTCGTTTACGAATCTGTCAAAATATACCCCACCTCCCCATCCACCATCTGGGAGAACAATTCTGTCAGTCAGTGAGTGGTAATCGATCTTTAAATAGTACACTAGTTTGCATGGGTGCGCGAGCTGCGCGCAGCTCGCCGGTTTCGTGTTTTTGAGAAGTATTCCTTACCCTTATAAAATTATGAGAATCCATAGGCATCCTTAAATGAATAGGAAAATCCGTTAGAAAACGATTTTGACTAACAATCAGCCTCTTTATACAAATCTAAAAAAAAATGTTCCAAGTCTCTTAACTTCTTAGATAAGAGACGAGGGAGAGCAGGGGATCAAGGGGGCCAACTTTGAAAAATGGTTTTTACTTTTCCGAGCCTCCTCTATACGAATCTGAAAAAAAAAATATTCCAAATCTTTTGGTTTCCGAGATACGTTAAGGAGGGGGCAGAAGGGGGGCGAAAAGGGGAGGTTTGGCACTTTTCCCATAGGTTTTAGAGTTATTTGTTTACGAATCTGTCAAAATATACCCCCCCTCCCCCTCCACCATCTGAGAGAACAATGAGTGAGTCAGTCAGTCAGTGGTAATCGAGCTTTATATAGTACTAGCTGTTGCCCGCGGCTTCGCCCGCGTGAAGTTTGGTTACTGTCCCACTGGATCATATAATACTAAAGGGATAAATACTACATGTTAATCCAAGTTATAAACTATCTATGTGCCCAATTTCATAATTATCACAATCACTATCACAATCACTATCACAATCACTATCACAATCACTATCACAATCACTATCACAATCACTATCACAATCACTATCACAATCACTATCACAATCACTATCACAATCACTATCACAATCACTATCACAATCACTATCACAATCACTATCACAATCACTATCACAATCACTATCACAATCACTATCACAATCACTATCACAATCACTATCACAATCACTATCACAATCACTATCACAATCACTATCACAATCACTATCACAATCACTATCACAATCACTATCACAATCACTATCACAATCACTATCACAATCACTATCACAATCACTATCACAATCACTATCACAATCACTATCACAATCACTATCACAATCACTATCACAATCACTGTCACAATCACCATCACAACCATCATCACAATCACCATCATCACAATCATCATCATCACAATCATCATCATCACAATCACCATCGTCGTATTCACAATCATTATCACCGTAATCCCAATCATCATCATCATTATCACAATCATTATCATCGTTATCACAATCATCACAATAAATCAACAATAACCCTGTATAGAATTCGAATCCGCCATCTTCTGGATCTTAAAATAAATGCCATATTCGTAATCAGCATCCCTGATAATCTCGGTTTCGACACCCATATTGATTTTTAGACATTTCAATCCCATCGCACCATAACAGGGGTATGATATTATTATGGTATTGATGGTATTTCAGGTCCGCCACATAAATCTTAAAATCGTTGTTTTTGTAATACAACTGACCCGATACACCATTCAAACTATACCCATGTTGATTTTCAGACTCTGTCACCCCATTTCTCCATATTAGGGGTAGAATTCTGAATAAACCTGAAACACAAATGTTTACTCATTTATCGATAGGAGTCAGGAGTACTCCTATCGATAAATGAGTAAACATTTGTTTTGTGAAGTTTCGAATAAAATAATCTAACTATCTTATTTCCCCATACAAACTTTGGGGCCCCGTTTCAACCCTTAGGGGTGAATTTTGAAAAATCCATTCTTAGTGCACCCCTATACCATATAAGAAACCTACTTGCCAAATTTGGAATCTGTAGACCCAACGGTTTAGACTGTGCATTGATTTTTAGACTTTGTCACCCCATTTCCCCCTTTTAGCGGTTGAATTCTGAAAAAACCTGAAACCCGTTTCTACTCATTTATCAATATGAGCACTCCTGTGAAGTTTCGAATAAAATAGTCTAACTAATCTTGTTACCCCATACAAACTTTGGAGCCCCGTTTATTCCCCTTAGGGGTTGAATTTTGAAAAATCCTTGCTTAGTGCACCCCTAGACCACATAAGGAACCAACTTGCCAAATTTGGAATCTGTAGACCTAGCGGTTTGGGCTGTGCGTCGATAGGTGAGTCAGTCAGTTTCTTCTTTTATATATTTGAGAAGATAACTAGAATTAAATTTGAACATTTAGTCATGCCAGATTTCATTTATATATATTTTTACATATTATTTATTAGTGTTCTATGCAATCTGAAGTAGTAAGAAGTTCGTAAATAGCGAAAAACATTAAAGTTATGTGTAAAGCGTATTTGTGAAACTTTAAAATAAAGTAAATAATATTTAACCTTATATAGTATAATTGTATTGTGCATACTCATGTTTCTGACAAATAAATGACTCTGAAGTACTCTGAACTCTATGCTGCTAAGTGGCATTAGTTCTAACAACATACTAGTAGATCTGCCTACTTAGTAGTGTGCTGAGGTAAAAGGGATTGAATCTGAAAATAAAATAAATATTGAATTTGCATTGAATTCTCAATATATATATTTTTAATATTCATAAATTCAATATACATTATAATATCAAGTAAAATGAATTACTATAATTTATATAGGCAATATTTTAACACATGTTAATCTATAGGTAAGTTTAACAATCTAGAGTTTACTTATTTTAACAATTATTATTCAGCAACCTTTCGCTGGCACACAGTCCGCGTGACCGCGTGCAATCACACAATCTTACGACATACAACAAAGACAAATATGGCAATAGGAATTCACATTGGCTAACTGTTTCACTTAAAATTACACCATTAAAGGAAGAAAATACTTTTCTGCAATATCATTTCGCACAAGTAACCAAATTCAGTAGGTATAGTACATCATGCCATTCCATGTAAAAAATAAAAATTCTCTTATAAAAATTTATATTTCAAGCCTTAAAATTATTATTTGGCACAACTTATACTAATCTAAAGTTAAGTGATGGGATATTTATATATTACATTTTTCCACATCATATTATCAACATAAGTAATCTTTGGTTTATCTAGCCCACCGGTCACAATTTGGAAATTGTTTACAATAAAAATATAATAAAATATGAAATAGTTCAAACAGGATCGTTTAATCCAATTATACCTAATTATTTTTAAGATATATAGGTACATAACACATACTCAAATAGTTTCTTTATATTTATTTTACGCGTAAGTATAATTTTGACCAAAATGTTTTTTTCCTCTAAATACTGTCATTAAACTGTAAGACTGAATGTGGAGGAGGACCTATGCTAGTTGGTTGACAATATCTCGGAAGTGTTCGAATACTGTACGTCTGAGCCCTTATGATGCACACTACAAGAATAAAGTATATACTGCTTGTTATATTTTATGTAATTCGTTGCATAGAAACCTTTAAAAATTAATTTTATCTAGGTACTTACATTTATAAAATATAGAAATAATTATAAGGTAGGTATCTCTTAAAATGTATTATTTTTGCTTAGGAACTTTCTGTTCTGATATTTATACTGTTGTGATAGATGAATGTTAGTTGTGAGACTTTAGTTTTCGAGATAGGTATATAGTAGAGGCTCAAGCTAGAATATGATGCACATGGAGACTTTTCGTGAAAAGACAATATTATGTAATATTAAGTACATCAACAATCATCAACGCCTGTACCTACTTGATCAGCCAAATTTGACTGAGGGGAAAATCAGATTAATTATTTACTATAAGATTTGATGCAAAAAACTAGGTTTTGTTTGCTATGGGAGTTTATGTTTTTGAAGATAGCGATAGGTCATGTATATAAGTATCCATACTAATTATTATTATTAAAAATTATTTAATCCTATTGCTTTCAATAAACTGATGTTTATTATTGTCACTATATTCATTGTGTTATTATAATTTGCAGTGTGGACACCGCACAGTTTTATTAAATCTATGTACCGTTATTTGAAGAGTAGATAATAAAGCGATCATATTTACACATAAATCCTTAGGTACTATGTACAATTTATTATTTACAACTTAACAGACGATAATCTTTCGACTAATTTTAAGAGTTTTTTAAACACAGCAGAGATCCCATAGGAGTATTATGGAATGCTTATAACTTAATTAAGATTAAATCTATCTAAACACTTAATACGTATTACAATACGAGAAGCTTAGTGTTACAAAATTTTGAAATGTTCTGTTATCAGAGAATAAAACTCGACCACTTTTTTGAACCATGAATTAGTAAAGTTGCTTCAATTAATTTATTACGTGATGCCTAATGGGTATGATTTTATCACTTGGCGTTACCCGCTGCGGTTTTTCGGTGATGTTACAAAATATGGTCCTAAAGTACCTTTAGTTAAGTCAGCTGACGTTTGAATTGAATTAAATAAATCATCAAATAAGCAGATGGATTTCTAATGAGATATTGCTTCATATTAATCGGTGGTTTGGTTTAATAATTAGTTGTCAAATTGGTCCTTAAATCAAGCCTCAAATCAAATTAATTCAAACAACTCAATAATGAAATACAGGTACCTTACCGACAGGTACGTATGTATATATATTGTTACGTATGATTAGAAGCAGGAGGTCGAACAGGACTTATTATAATAAAATTTATAAATAACACTAGTATATTGTCATCACAATAAACACACGTCTGAGCAACGTACTCGTGCACGTTGACGTGAACTGCAGTAGCGCTCTTTTTATTTACTTGAGGCTTCTGGGGTTGCATTACATTTCTTTTAGTAAAAATACTGTGAATTGTTTGAAATTGCACTTTGTATTAGTGGTAGGTGTTTACCAATACAATATCATCACCAAACCTTGTGTAAATAAAACTATTGTAGTAGTTGCACTTCAACAGGACCATACAATAATCTTAAGTCATTAAATATCTTAATCGATAGGTAATTTTGGCCATAACTTAAAGAAGAATATTAAAATAATATTTATTATAGTGGAGTATTATGCTACAGGTACTGACCTTTGGTATTATTAAATAGTAAAACTATACTATAGGTAATTAAAATCGTTTACGTAAATTGTGTATCTAATAAGATCAATAATGTTTTTGGCATGTTGCATGACACTTTTATGGTAGGTATTTGGCACTACGTATATAAATAGGGAACCCAAATTATTTTCTACAGTAGGTATAAAAATATTATGATGTTGAGCAATGACATTTATATTAAGGTTGAAAAGAAAATACCGGGCAATGAATACTTTAATAAATGAGTATTATTATGCGGTTTTAATGGTGTCTCCTAACAAACTACACTCGATAAGTTAAAGTACTTACCGTATAAGTTCAATTTAAACTGGGCAAGGCATTTTCGGTTGTTTCAATTATTCGGTGTTCCAGACACACCTCTGTGAAATTTATTCTGGCATTGATGGTCTTTAAGTAGGTATATAGATTACTTAGTAAAAACAAAGATATAATAAAAGTAGCCTGTTGGACTTCTGTTAAGAGTATTTACCATCTAAGTATACCAATAAAATTCAAAGCAAATAACATGAATCTGTTCAGATTTTAGGTGCTCTTTTGAAATTTAACGAGTGCGCTAGAATTTTTTAAAATTATTTAACAAAATGGATGCCAAACGTTGTTCAACAACCGAAGCGATGTCCAGGTTAATCCCTGTAGGGCTTGCAGATGGCGAATCTGTGATTCATGTGCTGACTGTAGGAACCCGAATGAGAGAACTTCTTAAAGCACTTGCAGCACTGGAAGGGCTTCTCACCAGTGTGGAGCCGCTTGTGTTCCGTCAGGTGATGTTTGTGTTTGAATGCCTTAGGACATTCTAGACACTTGTACGGGCGTTGACCTGTTGAACAAAATAACATCTATTAGTTAAGATTTACGTCTTAACGAAATCTAGCTGGTATTCTAAGGATATAGTAAAGATGTTCGTACTAACCCGAATGTTCGTATTTGTGCCTTGCCAGAGAGCTTTGCTTGACGAAGGTCTTATCACACTGATCGCATACAAATTGTCCTTCTCCTTCCTTGTATTCTACCCCCTGCTTGAGTTTGCTCTTCTTAAGTACCGTGGCATCTTCTTCGATCTCGTTTGGTGCTTGCATTTCATCCCAAGGAGGACGCTCATATGATGGACTCGAACCTTGTCGACTGATGTCTGAGGTCAAGTGCATGTTAAGAATAGGAGATCGTGCGTTTGCCATGTCATTGTACTGGAGGAGTTTATCCATAGGTACTAAGGGGTTGACATGCAGTTTTTGGGGTAGTAACCGTTTGTGACCATTAATAGTTTCTCCAGGTGAAGGAGACAATCGAAAATCGGTGAACGAAGATGATGAGCAGTTGGAATGTGGATAAGTATTCAGATAGTTGGTGCGTTGAGGAGTTGTACTTCGAGAGGATTTCTGACTGAGGTTCACTGCTTCCTCTGAGTCGGAATGTGTAACAGAAATGCTGCATGGTGGCGATGGCGATGGACTCGACGTAACTGATGGATTGGACTTTTTAGTTGATAAATCTAATGGTTGGTCAGAGACAGTCAACGTTTGTGTCATACGTCGTTCTCTCGCCCTGTTATTTTGGAACCATACCTGTACAACTCTGTTGTCGAGACCGATTTGTTGAGCTATTCTTTTAAACTCCTCACGATTTGGTCGTGGGTTTAACGCGTAGTGCTCTTTTAGTACCGACTGTTGTTCCTCGCTTAGTGCTGTACGAACCCTGATTTTTCTATCATTGTCGTGTATTGATATCTTATCATCGCGATCGTCTCTATTAAAGTCTTCATCTTCACTTGCACTTATTCCGTTGTGTATGGAAGCGTGAATTTCGGCTTCTAATCTATTAAGAGCTACCGTTTCGGCTACCTGAGCTGCCAAACCTTCGTGTTTCCTAAACATATTTCCACAAAGCCCTTTTTCATGGTCTAATAAGTCACTCTTATTGGTGAAGTTTAGGTTACATTTCAAACATCTGTGTGTGTCTTCTGGTTCCTCCTTTATTACGACGTGTGGAATCTGTGGTGACTCTATGCTGGGGCAAATGTTGCCCGATACAGGAGAGAGCTTTTCTATGTTTGCTCTAAAGAAATGTTTCGTTACAGACGCGCTTACAGATTCCAGTATGGAATTAAAACCAGGATTTTCGGCATTGTGAACATTGTTGTTTAAAGGGACGGAATCAAAGTTGTGAGACGGAGATCTCAAGTCCCTATCTCGTTCCTCTTGCTCCTTTTTTATAGACACAGCTTCCTCATCCTCAATATCCATCACAAGCTCAGCGCTTCCTTCAGATCGTTTATCATCATCTTCTGTAACTTCTTCAATCAGGTCTTCAGGATCTGCTGGTAGAGGGCTTGTCGGCTTTGGACTAGAATTTTCTATTTTTCGTGGGTGATACTGCGATGAAGCTAGCTGCTCTAAAAATTGGCTGATGGAGGCCGGTATACTGTAAGGAGATATCCCGCCTGCTGGACTCATAGGCATGCCCGGAGGCATGTAGAAGGGCGAAATCGTAGGCTGTCCTAAGGGGGGACGATGATAATTATTGTCCTGCGCCGACATGGATGCAAAGAAGGCAGCTGGCATGGGCAGGAAGGAATTTCCGTTTGTTGATATATTATTATTTAACTGGGAGGCCACCATAGCATTTGTCCGTTTTCGTGATGGACTTCTCTCTGGGTTAAGCGCAGGGTTATTAGGTTTAATCCGTCCCATCTTGAGATTCATAACGAGACACTTTTTTGAGGTCATGTGACTGGAGTAGGAGCCAGAATGGGAAAACTTTTTGCCGCAGTTAGCGCACTCAAAGGGCTTTTCGCCGCTATGTATCCGTAGGTGTTCTTTTAGGTGGTGCTTGAATTTAAAAGCTTTGTCGCAATCATTGCACTTAAACTTGCGAAGCAGAGCGCTTTCATCATGGCTGATCATGTGCCGCTGCAGTCTGTATACGTTCGCGAAGCTTTTGTGGCAGATCTTGCACGACTGTTAACAAAAAACAGAAAATAAAAATTAGATTTTCTATAGAGTTGTTTCTTTTACCTAATCTTAGTGCCTTGTTCATTTTGTGGTGTAATTTTGAAATATGTAAGAGTTCATCATTATCAGTATCAGCAATTTATGGTGGACAATTTTTGTTTCTCTAGCTAACAGATATTCGTAACAATTTTTATTGTTTCATTGTTATGTAATACAATGGGCACTGACATATTTGACTGTATCCACCTGTGTGTTGGGCGCGTGCAGGGTCTCGTGGCGCTCGAGCTGCTCGCGCGTGGGGTAGGCTCCGCGACATTGGCTGCAGGAGAACGGTCCGCCGGGACCGAGTGGCGAGCCTCCCCGCTCTTCCTCTTCCTCAGACGGCTTGCCCTCTGACCCGCCGCCGGCCAGTGGACGGACTGTGGGATCAACAACAATGGTTAAGTTTAGACGATTGGCTACTCTTATGTTCCAATCTGTACCTATGACCGACAGATTTCAATGCACATCAAAATTGCCAGTACACAATAATTATATTCAATAACACTAAATTGGATCGTGCGGCAGGCTGAATCCATAGAGCTATGCAATAGAAGTACTTTATACCATATATAAATCATGATCTGTCAAATGACCAATTTGGTAGTGACGCCATTGTTTAACTATTGTGTCTACTTCGTGGACAGATCATGGGTTAATAAAAAACAGCTTATTTTCGATTTTACATTGTTTAGTGGCAGTTTACGAAAGATTAATATTTGTGCTTGCAGTTAGACGTGTGGTAAAAAGGCTCAATATCGATGTTTATTTTTTTGTTTATTGTACACATTTAAAAACGTTGACAAGGACATTGTATTTTTATATTGCTTAGTTTTTGGCACGGATTGGATTGGCAAAGTATTCACGAAAAGAGAAAATCGTATTAGAGACATCATTATGAATTTCCTTACTTATCTATTAATTATAAAAAAAATAGGCATACCGATAGGCGTACTGTTAGTAGCACCAACCACATGGCAATGTAATTAAATAAAATGCCCTCTCAGGATTAGTTTACACGTCGCTCGTTGATAATTTAAAAAACTAGTTTCATATGCAAAACGACCATCGTAAACCTTAATTGAAAATAAAACAATTATCCATGTTGTTGGCGATTAAAATGATCGCGGACACCTTTACGGCCGATGTTCGCTCTATAAAAACAAATATGGCGGCAACAATTCAATTTGGAGTCGGTTATTTCGGTAATATGGCTGGTATTCCAGCGTAATATCGTTTTTAAAAGCGGCGTCGGCGAGTGCGCCGTAAATCAAATATAATAAAGAGCAAAACAACGGGGCGACGTATTAATTAGTGCGGCCGCGCGTTGGCCGTGTGTCCTTTACATACGCTGTAATCCGCTATCGGTACACCGGTATTGAATTTTAGAAAATACGACCTCGCACCACCTACCTAAGTACCTGTATGAGACTAATAAACTGGCTAGCTTCATACGATATTTTGCGATTCAATATAGTATACATACTTACGTGCCAATTATAGATTTTAAAATCAATATGAAATGCTCAGTAGATAATACTATGTTACTGTAATGCCATATTTTTGCTAAATATTTCAAGTTTGAAGACAGTGACAGTTATTAGTGTACGGAGTTAAAAGACACACAATTTACAAAAAATAAAAAAATGAGAAGAGCGATAATTAAATTTGTCCTGAAAATTATTGGCAATACCTACAACTATTCGGCAATAGAAGGCGCTAGTCGTAGGTACCTGCAGTTAGTATTTTTTCTTTGAGTTTTTGGGTTATGGCACTATGGAATTTATATCTAAAGTAATCATTTGCACAATGCTGTGTATCCATGTCTACGAAGTACTGCGAACAAAAATATTTCGTTTAAATATACACACGTACTAAATATTCTTCGTCAAGTCGGCTTTTGGTATCGCTACTCGCCGGTAGATGGCGCTGGGCGACGCGCTCATTCAGTACGAGTTATCCATTCATAGGGTTGAGTAGGTAAACCATATGCTTATTTAAATTTTTGATATTAATTCAAAAAGATCTGTAAACCATTGTTCACTCTAGTCTAAAGCTACCTACACTTTACGTCTTGATTTATCTGCCTAGCCTTTTGCTATGTTGGGGTCGGCTTCCAGTCTAACCAGAAGCAACTGAATACCAGTATTTTACATGGAGCGACTGCCTATCTGACCTCGACCACCTAGTTGTAGTAATGGGAGAACACCCATCCACGGGCCAACCTAGGTAAGCGCGGCTTAACCTAAGGCACCTAGCACACGGCGTACTTTAAACGCGGAGACGACGCGCGTTTTCTGCGCCGTAGATGGCCATTTTTGCGTTTTTATAGATTCAAACGCGCGTTTAAAGCACGTTCGAAACTCGTTTGAAGCCCGTACAAGGGTCAAAGCCAGCGTAAGCAGTGATGTCTCAACCGACGCCATTGTACAACTGACGAGGAGTCTCTGACCAAAACGCGGAAGCTACGAGCGACTACAGCGCGTCTGTATCGCTGTATCTGCACGTAAACGCGCAGTAGACGCGCGATTCACGATCGCCCCGTGTGCTTAGGTTACAAGGTTGCGTTCAAATCTCGTTTGAAGTGCGTAAACGCGCGTAATCTACGCGTTTAAAATACGCCGTGTTCTGGGGGCCTAAAGAGCGATTCGAGCGGCTGTTATAACTTAGGCACGAGCTCCTCTTTAAGACCGTACGTCTTAATTAAGTAATAAATACTACTTATCTGCCAAATGCACCATTATTAATTTGGTTCTAAGTCTAGTCGTTATTCGTTTTCGTAGTAAGGAGCACAAAAAGGGTTGCTCTACTATGGTAAAATAACTAATTGGTTAATGAAGTCAGTAAACATTTCATGCGTATCGTTCGTTAGGTGGAGCGGACGTACACCTACACACCACACTATCGGCGGTACAGTAATCTGTGCGCACGGGCAGAGTGCGTCCGTTAACCGCTGATAAAAAACCTACATACACACACCAGTGCGGCGCGCTTCCTATTGCTGCTACAACAAATAACAATTATCGCACACACGCACACACGCGCTCGTAGTCCAAGAGATAAGCGTTTGATTGTTGATCGCTGCACACAAACGCGCGGAGTGGTGATTGGTCGCACCTGTGTCGGCGGGCGGCGAGGCGCGCGGCGGGGAGCGCCCAAGTGTTTGCTTTACTCGAAGAAAAAACTCCGCCTGTCCGACTGCAGACACCATGTTGTAACCTCTCGCTCGGAATTGTAATTGCGCGTTGAGAGAATTATTATTGAACTGTTTAGACGCGAGCTATTAGTTCGGTTATTGTATCGCATTGTAGTCGTGCCGTATGTTGTACGTCTTATTGGCATAGGTAGTCGCCTATTAACTACATCATTCTTGCGTGATAAATCGGTAGTTAGGTACGCTGATTTCGTATTTGCCAGTTAATGTTCAGTGAACATTGAATTTATCTTGAATTTCATAGGCTGGTTTACAGCCTGTATCAGACACTAAAACTCAAATTGTTTGTATAACTTTAATTACAGGTAGGTAGGTATGTTGTCATCTTCATTATCAGTAAAAAGCTGTATAATAATATATAAACTGTATTATATTATTACAGTAGATACAGTTTATATCTACAGATTATATTTATGCAAAAACATGATGAATAATCCGTCACGTTATTGCCAGTACCGATATTAAAGATGAAATATTTTATTTTTACACTAGCTGACCCGCGCCATTTCGTCTGCTTCACATAGCTTATAACCTTCATCGATAAATGGACTATCCAACACAAAAAATATTTTTCAATTCCAACCAGTAGTTGATGAGATTAGCACTTTCAACCAAACAAACAAACTCTTCAGCTTAATACATTATTTGTTTTTGATGATTAAACTTATATATTTAAAAAATAATAATTTAATAAATATTAGATCAAACGTTACTATTCAAATGTTCAGTGCGATGTGTTCAGTGGATACTTAACTTTCAAGGCATTCGAGAAGTTGTGTTTCACCTTGATGATAGAAAGTGGAATGATAAGTACATAAACAGGTATAAGCACTACAATAGTTTTCAAATAGAGCGTATTATTTTATTGTGGTTATAAGAAATGTAGTACCTACCTATAACAAACTGCGGTTTTAACTGTAGACCTTTTGTCATCATTACATTTTCTATTTAAACATAAAATAATAAACAACTAATATTTCATTTTGTGTATTAATATTCAATGTAGAAGATTCATATTTGTATTCGCACTATGTGAATGAGCTGAAAGAAATTAACTTTGATTGTATTAGTTTCCAATGATTTTGCAATCAATACCTACGAACGTCATTTACGAAGAAAGAGGCAAATGATGGCGGTGTAGTTACGTACTTACAAATTGCCATCGTGTAACAATTCCCAGACGCAGTGACGATGATTTCATACTAATTTATAACGCAAAGCTGTTGATAGTGTAAAATGACTCAAATTTAAACAAAGTTGCGAATATTAGTATCATCAGGTAGGAGCATTGACGCATAACTTTAAAGTATTTCTTGTTGTTTTACATAATGTAAACAAAGTTATTATTATAAATATGAATAAGTTGTTCTGTACGTTATTCAAATACATTTTCCAACAATAATTAGGAGACTCACGCCAAGTTAAGTAGCGGCATTGGAAGTCAAGTAATCCATACTGAGTCAGATTCAGACTGGAGAGGTGAAATGACAAAAAAAACAAAAATTGAACTCTGCTGAATCACAGCCATGAGTCACGATATCACCGAGGTGTAACTGTATCTCTGGATTGTTTGACAAGTGATTAACAAATCGACAGACGGCTTATTAGCAGAGCCGTTAATTTTGACAAACAAACAAGTAATTAGCGGTGTGGTACTAGGTAACGAGATGTAAGTACCCACAGTAAGGCAATCGATTCCTGGAATGGTCTATTTATGCGGTATGTTAGCCATCTTTCGTTCAATTAATACTTTGTTATGTATACATAGTTGAATATTCATTATAATAAACGAAAAGTACAAAGGATTCATTCAATTAGTTACTACAGCAAGATTTTACAGGTTTAGATGGCAGTGCAGCTCTCGTATGTGGGCTAGGTATTGCAGGTTTTACTTTTATAGTACACAACAGATTATCCATAATAAAATACTTGAACAACTAGTTTGTTGAGTTAGCACTAGTTTATTATTGGTCATCGAATTTTTTGGCGTAATTACTTAGATAAGATTCCGAGAGTGCGAGAGTATGTGTCAATTTCAGATGCATGGATGATTAGTTTATTAGATTAAGATTAAATAAAAACCCTGAACGTCACACTTTAGCGTCTGTTGCGCGGAGAACAGCGATAAAACGAACTTTACTAATTTATTCATCCGCGTTCCACAAACTCGCGACTAAAATATTACGCATTATCGTCGTCCGAATGCATCAAACGACCCTATTATGTTATCCACTCCAGACAGGCGGCACTCAAAGAGGAAGAAATAAAAAAAAGTAAGACAGAAAAAAAGCAAATGAATTAAAACAACATAATCATTTACGATTTAAGACGGTGAAAGCGAGCGGGGTTCCCCTCGACAAACGAAACTTTCTTTCAAGTCTATGTGTACCTGTTCCCGATTTTCAAGTGGATGAATTATATCCCGAGGGAGAGTAGGGGAGATTACCGAACACGGAGGTTATTTCTAATGAAGACGTGCTCGAGTTTTATTTTTAATGTCTTAGAGGTGATATAATTTTCACCTGCAGTTGGAACGAGGAATTCATGAAATGTATGTGCATTTAAAACTTTTTTTAGTGGTTAAAGTTTTCGGTGGCAAATATTGTTTTCACTATGTACGTTTTTGGAACAGTTTCAGGAAATATCAGTTACAGGAAGTATCAGAAGTAAAGAAGAGTATATAAATGAGTTTTGTAATGATTAAAAAAAATATATAATGAAGGTGAAATATACTTATAAAATGCAAATTAAAACAAAAAGAAAGGAAGCTTACTTAAGGCCGCGAGCCGCCTGGCCGAGGTGGTAGACGTAGGGACCTGCTTACTCCTCATGTCAGCAAGCCAACCGGCCGCCAAGCATTCGTACCAACCGCCAACTCCCATTAACGAGCTCTGCACTTTCATCGAGCGACACCTCTGTTCTCACACGTCACTGGCCACGACCACGGGCTATCTAATATCGCGGTAAGCACTTCACGGCGACGACGTCGAAATCGCATCTACGTCGTATTACACCGAGATTTCACAGCCTCCGCTGACGTCAGCGGTAAAAGTCCTAGTTTCGATATCGGGGGGGCACGTGTACTGCGGACCGTCGGCGACGCGCTACTCACATCGGCAGGCGCCCCACACGTTGGCCAGGCTCCACAGGCGGTACGAGTAGCTGTCACCATAGCACCCGAACATGCTCTCATCGGTTCTCGCGACCATGGCCCGCGCGCGCGGACTGACGTGCTCGTGGCGGCGCGGCGCGCGGTGGAATGAGCCGGTGGCCCGCCTCTCGCCCCGCCCTGCGCGCCCGCGCCCTCCGCACACCCCGCTCACCTCCCGCGACCTCCCCCCACCTATACTTAATTAGTAGAGCCGACTGCCGACTGCGACTGCTGAGCCGTGTCTCACCGCGACTATAATAACGATATGCCGTCGATATTATAACACCTTCACATTATAATGACCCTTGCCTTTTTCAAGCCACATGTGACTGTGGCTCTACCTTTGTGTTGTTTATTTACATGCTCTACGCTCCACCTTCTCGTTGGTTATCTACCTGTCTCTATCTAACGACGAGCTTACTTTACATTTGTAACTTCGCGAGTACGTAAATATAAGTTGAATATTGGAGTGTTATTACAATTTCGCTTCGAGTTTGAGGTTGCGCTAGTCGTAAAATTCAAATCTGACTAATCATTAAAAATAATCTATGAAGTTATATAAAGCCAATATATTTGTATCTATTTAAGTCTATACTAAAACATGACTATAATAAAACTTAAAGCGCATAGGTTTGCGGGACAGTTGCACGTTTGGTTCAGCTTTCGGTCACTAGATGGCGTTAGGAGTTGCACTAAACGTACGCGTTGCTCTAAACAAGTAACTGCTTGACATCTCGACATATATTTCATTCTCTTACATTCATCTTGATATGTTTCGGTCATCGGTTTTGTTTATATTAAAATATTATTTACTAAGTTAATTGCTGATAATTCTTGATTGAACTGAATAATGGCTAAATAATAATGTTAATTTACCATGGGACTTACCCTTTTTTCCATATTTACCTAAAATAGAGTTAATGTAAATGAGGTAATAATTTAACGGTTGGCCACTAGGCGATAGACTAATGTTCAATTTGTTATTTTAACAGCTAATAGATGACCTCTTAATGATTTGTTTTCAGGAACAACATGTTGTGGTAAGTAGGTAAGTTTCCGACATGTTTTCGTTAGTCCAAAATTAGAAGCGATTCAATGACGATAGTCAATTAAATGTTTACAATTTCTATGTTTTGCTCTAAAATGTCTATTCTCTTGACGTAATTTCTGTCTAAATGAGATTTATTTCCTATTTGACTAGCGTTTGAGATTAAGATATTTTGGATGATGGTGATGTGTACCTTAATTGTTTAACAATTAAGTATAAGCAAAGCATTATCAAAGTGTTTTTATTGCTTTGTGAGTAATGTTTTTTTTTGCTTAAAAAGTTGTTTGGAGTTATGGTTACAATAACCAGGAGTAGAAATTTTCCTATCCCAGCCAAAGTCATTAACCCGGAGTCTTAATCTATTTGACATCGAAAAGACTAGCCCGTTATTACATAGGACTCAAAACCATACGCGAACTGAGGGCGTACTATTATTGGGTACCTCTACGTTATCCTTTAGGGATTATAAAATAAAATTATGCCACAATAGGTAAAGTTTTCAATTTCAAAAGGCTTTCATATCCAGCTCCCATAATTGATGAGTTCATTGCAGAATCCTGTCACAATTGTAAACAAAGGCCATAGAGTGGCGGTAAACTAACACTACCATCATAATTTTACCTCCGACTGGGAACGCATTTATATGTCCAATGTGAGCTTTCTTTCATGAGGTGTAAAGTTCAGTATTGCTTGAAAGATGTTTATTTACTGCCCTCATAATTTATCTCCGCATGACATATCATTATGTTACTAAAAGTGAAGCTAAAAGTTTTGAGTATAAGATTTAAAATTCCGTGGCAGTAAATAGTTGTGTAATGCAGACAATAGCACCTTGTATTCCACGTGTGCGCAACGTGCGCGCGCGCCGCATAATGCCACACCTACAGCTTTGTCAGACGCTTTGTTTTATACACGCTGTAACTTCGCTTTACACTGCATTCAAATTACTTGTTTGCTCTCTGTAATGGCGACACATGGTTTTTAGGGTTCCGTAGTCCTAACAAGGAACCCTTATGGTTTCGTCATGTCTGTCTGCCTGTCTGTCTGTCCGAGGTTTTGCTAAGAGACCGTTAGTACTAGAAAGCTGTAATTTTGTAGAGGTGTGTATATCAATTATGCCGACAATGTGGTAAAATAAAATTTTGCAAAATATTTTTTTTAGGGTAGCTCCCCTACATGTGAACTGGGGATGATTTTTTTTTCGTCGTCTACCCCATTGTTCTCTATAGCGTGTACCAGAAAGGTGTGGTCATATTTCAAGGTGTGATTCAGACCATCAAACTGAACAAATTTCTCCATGGGACCACCATAGAAATTTCAGGGACATTAGGGGCGAGTAGGTATTGAGGTTTTGTACTGGACAGCTGATGTTTTTTTCGCGATTTTGATCTGTTTTATTTCTAGCACAGTTACATCCTACTCAGTCTTAAAATCTGATGCGATGTAGTATATCATACCGCAGTAGCATCACACGTTGCTAGCAAGAGCGTCAGTGTATTTTAAAAACTTCTAATAAATCTTGTCATAGCTTATAATGTATCTCAATTTACTAACTGGTAATTTAATAAAAGTCGTTTTTATAACTTTATAAGAATTGATTGTATTGTAACATAATCCATTCGTTATTCTTGGATCACATGTACCTAAGTCGCATATTTTTTTGATCAATAGTTCCACGAGCACAACGACTCGTGCTAATGTTCCGTAGATAGAGTTGAACAACTGCACATAATGACGCTAAATCAAACAATCAACCCGCGTTGTTTGTCGCGTGAATTCATACACGTGGGAGGCAACCTGTTTGAGGTTAATTAAAGTGTGCGTACAAAAGGTGAACAGTTGCTCCTTACAATAGAGCTGCGTCGATGCACGTGTGCTGTGCCATAGACACACGGCGGGAACGTGTGGGGC
Organism: Xestia rhomboidea; assembly: GCA_963853795.1. Classification (NCBI taxonomy): domain Eukaryota; kingdom Metazoa; phylum Arthropoda; class Insecta; order Lepidoptera; family Noctuidae; genus Xestia; species Xestia rhomboidea. Next base: position 750,935 of record OY970759.1, read on the forward strand.
CTCTACGTGTGGTCGCATCTCTACTGCAAGAGGACACCGTTCAGAAGGCAAACATTACGACGTAACAACGTGTTGTAATTTTGTTACACGTTAGGAAAAGCGAAACAGCATCAAACATTGCAGTTGCAATAAGCGTTTGATGAGAACATTTTTTTATGTCTCTGTTGAGGATATTGTGATCCATGGCTTCTTAATTATGAACCTTCTGAACGCAACTGTTTTGTGTGTCAGGCAGGACAACCACTGCGTTTGCGCACTGATAATGTTGTGATGCGCTAATGGATGCGCTCGAGTGGATTGCTTTTATCAATTTGTTTGCTTTTAGCATAAACAAGTTAGTCCAAAGACTTAGCGGGGTATTATGACCGTCAATAGCACTTCTTGTGACAAGTCATTGTGCTATCTAGAATTTGATAACGAACGTACATAAACCGAAAAATATGATTTTAGTAGAGTAATTTGCTTTGAAAAATCCAATTAATTCAATGTTCTCAAAACTTATAAACTGGTGATCGTTGCCAAGTATATTGTTTGTATATATGAATGGTTATTATATTTTCTCACGGCAGTAGGTGCGTCGTGGGAGAGTCGTCACATCTGGCCACATCTGGCCGCCAGCGGTGTCGCTTGGCACAGGTAAGTTTATCGTTTTACAGCTACAAGTGTGACAGCTCTTTATTGCCGCTGTCAAACAAATATCACTTGTTTATACGCCCATTCATTTACGTAGCGAATGAGCACTGCAGTCTTTGGTGAAACATTCCATTGTGAATTATGTTAAACATGTAGTGGATAGTGGACGTAGTTGCATAACGTTTTGACTCGCAATAACCTCTCTGTTTGAAGAAAGTCAATGGTTAAGTAGTAGGAAATTTTGCTATTTTTATTTTTGCAACTATTGTCCAATTCAATAGATAGACCATACTTTGGAACATGTTATATATTTTACGGTGAAATTAAATTAGGACAATTAGGTACAGTGAACACGAGATGATCAAAGCGTGCTTTTTGGAATGCCGAACTTTAGACATTAGACATGAAATGTTTTAAAGTATTAGTAGTTAATGTTTTACGGGTCAATACAAGAGTCAGAATACAGCTTGTGGTATGAATTAGATTCATAAATGCTGCGTTGTCATATTGTGTGTGTCGCGGAGGTATTGATCGCTGACAATAATTTTCAATTCCAGCTATTTGGCTAATACAGCCGAATGCGGCCGCTCCACACCTATGACAAAAAATGGAACCGTTGCGGGTTCACGCGTAGGTACTCCATGGCAAACATTAATCTATTGACGTTAATGCAAATAAGTTTGAGGCGTTTATGAACGCAACCATAAACGCTGGCAACACCTGACAAGATAGTCTGTGGACTACTCGGTTTTGTACAACACACAGCCGTTACGACTCTGATTCGCGTAGCATCAATATTTTGTACTGATACCCTTTCCTCTAACTTTATTCACAGTGTTAACGTGTTTAGCATTAAGAAAGTTTCAATAATATATTATTCAATATTACTACTTTACGCTTGATTTTATTTTCATCGAACCTCGTCGTCGTGGGGAAAAGAGGACGAACATTATCTTCTTGCGTTCCCAAAAGTTCAACATTAATTGTGTATCTATGTAAACCCACATGTTATTATTGAACATACCTACCGCTCAATAATATTTAAATACTTGGTACATAAATACTTAATGAGCAAACCACCTTACAAACCAATAGTTCCACCTTATAATCATGTATGAAGGTAGATGTCTAATAGTAGTAGTAGTAGTAGTAGATGTCTGTTCTTAGCTGTAAGCCCATTGTAACATCTTTTTAAACTTATGGTATGCAAAATAAAATGAATATGAATAAATAGATTTAAAAATCCTAATATTACCTAAATATAACATCCTTGATAAAAGTACATATTGAAAAAATTACAACATTAGAAAGTATTGAAGTAATAGTACAGTAACGACGTCGATATTGTTGCGTACCGCGGCAGCTGCGGGCCTGCTAGTGTTCGGCCTCTAAATTGCTAGTTTGGCCGGTGCGGTATCGGGGCGGTACGTGGTGGCATTGCGATCTGTGTCGATAATGAGCCGATAGCAAGCACGCGATGTTTCCGAAGCCCGCATACGTCCACACCTATTATTAGTTCCGCTATTGTACAACTTAACGGATTTTTGGATGCTGTGGGAGTTCAGTTTGCTATGCGGGAAATAGTCGTCTCTATTGAAATCGATATTATTCTTATCGAATTGCTTGGTGAATTAAAGATCGCACTTACATATGCCGCATTTACATATAATTATGTATTTAGGTAACGTTTAAAAAAGAGACAAAACCATTTACTTAATATGAAGAAGTGGGATTGGGTAATATTAGTATATAACTGTATAATATCAAACTTTTATTATAGTTCACCTACCACCCTAGTGTTTCATTGTAAGATAGGTTCACAATAAGGTATACCAAACTATCGATGGTAAAAAAAAAGGTCTTCAAGAATCGAAGCGAAGCACCCAACGGATAACTTGAAATCTTGAAGGCGTCCAAATACGTCAATCAAAGCTTATCTGTAATAGCATTATATCCCTTTAAAACTATCAGCGAACAGTTTTGAGTGGCGATAAACAAACTGGTACGGAATAAAAACAGTGTAATCAGCTTACTGAACGTCCCGAGGTTATCGCCACACCATTCTCTAATCTGGCGACCGACGTGAGACAAAAACATTGACATATGGAAAGGATATCCACAGATACTAACGGTACTGATAATAATGTATCATTTTGTATTCAAAATACTTTCACATGTATTTTTCTGGGTACTGATGTAAAAGTAGATATTTTAATAATTTCGGGGAATATTTCATATTGATGGACTTCTTTACAAGCAAGTTTTCATGAACACTCAGTGAACATTTTTCTGTAAAACTATATAGGTACCCACCTCAACATGAGTAGCTTGTCTACTTTTGTTGATTTGCTGTAAGTTTTACATAATATCCTTTGTGCACATGACAAGGATCGGAGGACGGTTGTGTGCCACGTGTAAGGCTACGTGTCCATTGTGCCTGCGCCGTGTCGCGGGACACATGGCGGCCAGCCGACTCCGGCTCGCGCCCGTCACGTCTCGGACCTACCAACAAACGCTAATTGTTCTAACTATTGCCTGCTTTGTCCTAAACAATTACCAACTAAGCTTTACTTTCTATATCACCTTTAAGTCTTCCAAATAAGGTTTGACATCCCTCAGATGGGTTGTTTAGAAATTGTCGCAGAAAACATTGCCAGATGGTCTAACAGGATGCGTTGTGTTTTGTTAGAAGTGTCAAAGTAATAGCCTTTGTACTTGACTTGATAATGAGAGGATGCGAAAGCTGTAAATCTGTTATTTGTAAAGTATGAAAAACATACTGTTAATGAGATAGAAAGGCATTACGGGGACGAACCAATGAGCTTATTTGTAAAAATAACATAATAGGATTATGGTGTTCAATGTTCAATGCTTGGTAGTTATCTAATGCGCCACAGCTCTAATGCGCCCCCTCACGATAACAGGTAGGTACCGATGTGAAATACTTACGCATGCCTAGGAGTTCAGTATTTCATACTTACTAACATTAAATTTTACCATCATGACGCTCTAAAGTAGTATAATAGATTTACAATCACATATTTATTAGAAACCCATGTGCATACCAACACATATACATGATAGGTGTTGTCGTGTTCAACGATTTGTAGAGTCCCTATCCGTATGGGATTTATCTCTCCTTTTGAATCATCATCCAAAAAGTGTATGATCGGATATCGCATATAAATGAAGTATTTCTACATTAACAAGTGGCTGGGTGATGTATGTAGCGGTGGCGAGGTGAAGCAGCGCGCGCCGGCGCGGCGGCGCGGGCACTGTGGCGAGCTGTCGGCGCGCGTTTGGCAGCGGCTCAAACGTCGCGCGGTCATTTGCGCCTCCTCACCTTACCTATACTTCCGATGTTCATTATCATTTTCACAACATTATTTTTACTGACCATTTAACAACGCTTTTTTCAGGGAGAAGCTTCTTGGCTTAAAACTGTTACTTATGTATTCTTACCATGTTATATCAATAGGTTTTTAATAAAATAGTAACATGTAACAATCATGAACTAATGAAATGTATAAAGAAAGGACTTCACTAGATTTCTGATGTACCTTAGTTACTACCTAAGGGAAGTAGTTAGGTACCGCGGGTGTCAAAGTGCTGCGCGAATTATAAACAATTGGCCGGGGAGTCTTTGTTTCACATTAGTGTTAGTTGTTCTGTAAGTAATCCTCCTAAATGAACAGCGCAGTATTTTTGCCGACGCTAATTTAATATTACATTATTCTCACATCAGAGCGCACAATAGCTCGGCGAAAGTTTTATGCGTCTCCATTGTTCGGAGTGGTTTACAACTCGTAAAAACCGACGTCCCCCGCTAACTATTGTTATTATTTGTTAATTAATTATAAAGTGCGGCTCCGCGGCCACCCTCGCTGTGACGCGGCTGAAACATCCTGGTACACCTACATCTCAAGCACTACCTACCTGTTTGAGACAATTGTTAACTTTTGTGCCGATAGATGGCTACCTACCTCTTTATTTAACTGATATATTTACTGATTATTTATTGTTAAAAAGAGTAGGGGGAACTCCCGAAAAATATTGCGATTCTGTTTTTCACCTACTTATTATTTAGAAACTATCGGAATTTTAATCAGGAAGCTTATATTTTGTTATGGTCGGTTATTATTAGTTAGTGTTGTATAATTAACTTTGAGGAAGGAAACCGGAACGTGTACAAACAGTGCTCACGAGAGGAAGTAGGTTAAAGGTGGCAATAATACATTATTTCCTGCAGGTGAGTAATCTACCGCGGTGCAAAGAATCCTATGAAGGACAGCAGCGTACATGGTCTTGGGCTAAAATGCTGTTTTATTATGTTAATCAACCCTACTTGAAATGTTTAGGTATGCACCTGATTCCATTTGTATTTAATCGAGTCGTGAAAATAATATTTTCCTGTCATTGTCCAAAATATTTGTGTAGATACCTATACGTAAGTACTAAGTATTTAACTTTTTTTAAATCATTGTGACATTTAATCATTTTTAATGACATTCATTTTGAAAAGTACGTATTATTAATTTTATTTGATTATTGTGAATGTGTGGACCATGTGGGTCACATTTTTATTTTTTGTTTGTTTTTTTCCCACAACTGTCTAGCAGTTTGAATACTATAAGCGACCTACCCAAATGTCCTTTCTTTGGTATTGTTCGTTGTTTCGTTGAGCTACACCATAACTGACAAATGTTTGCATTGACTGGACAGGTCCACTCAAATCTGTGTGGTTCTTTTTTCAAAACACACTAATCACTAATCTGTATAGTCCTCATGTGAATCGAGCAAGATTATGTCTGGACTTCAAAAGAGACTATGACCTCTGAGTTTGTTTCGGCTGTTTCTTCTCAGAGTAGTCAGGTACGAAACACCGGCCCCATCTAGTTTTAAAAATGACGTGTAAAGGTGTTTGTAAAAACCCACTTGCAAAATAAACATCATTTATCATTTACTAAACAAACGTAATAAACTCATGTCTTTCTCCCATGGGCATTGGCAGAAACTACAGAACTCCACCTGTAATAGAACTCTAAAACTACCTCTATTGTGTAGAATACGGAATTATTATGAAAATGTAATGATTTATTTATCATAGCTGCACTTTTAATGACGTTGTTTGAAATCCCAACGATTACATTATTTAAATTAAGTCTGAAGAATAATATTTGAGGAACTTTAATTTTGTGGGATGCCCAATGCCCATGGAAGGTAGCTGTTTGTACCGATGAAGACCTGGACCTACTTACTCCTGATACCTGACCTGCTCTGAAAAGCTATAACAACCTGTGTTACAGCAACGAATGGTCTGCATTATGATTATGGAAACTAGTTTCGAAAGAAAAACATTTTTTTTTGTCATTCATATTTTATTCCACCCTCAAAACTGGTTGTCAGATCTGCGACAATAAAGCCGGCTGTTGGCACGTGGATGGCACGCCATTCGCAACGCTCCGGGTGCTACGATGCCGCCAGGGCTGAGCATGACTCCCGCACTCCGACACTCGGGCCGCGCAGACGCCTAACTGCCAGTTTTTCTCGAAAGCACCCATCGAGGTACGCAATTACAAGGAACGAATTACATCTTTCGCGATGGCTTATTGCGGAATAAGCTTTAGCGATTGTTGTGCGATGGTTGTTCGACATATCGTCACGCCCCGCGGTAACTGTCTTACCGATCTAGCAATTAATACTTTTCCAGGGCAACCGGTTTTCGGTCGGTCGGGGTAGTTGTAGCTTTAAAACCGAATAACCTAATAACTTTTGATTCTTGGCTGAATATTTATGTTACTCGCAGCTCTTAAACCCTAAAGTATCTATTTGTTTTTTTATACTCATTTGAAGCCACACTGGAACTTTGTTTTACAACTTCTGTCTGTTACGATATGCTATTATTTGGTATAAAATATAAATAAAACTGTATAAAGGAATAAAAGTAATCGGAGGAATAAGATATAAAAATTAATATTACGTGAGCACCTAGGTATTAGCAACATTCTTCATGACTGATGATTAGGATAAGATAAGATTGGCATCCCCTCCGGATGCCAATGTCATCGTTTGACGATACTTACCGATAATCATGTAAAAAATTTTGGGAAAGTCATTTAATTTTTAAAAAGATTTAAATTTTCTTGTGCAAATTGTCACCCTTGTGGCAACCGGTTGCCGATTGCCCCCTTATATTGTCGCGTATGTCGTGATGCGGCGCGCTGGCGCGACTCGCTTCCGGCGCAATAAAAACAATGCGCCGATGCGAACCTTTATTGCGGCAGGTTTCCGGGCGCGCCCGCGCCTCTTGTCGCCCCGCAGTAATTATGATGCCACTTGCCAATTGCCGCTGCAACCTTTTATTTTGACACTCTTGATGATTTGAGAGAAGAGTGGTGTTCCGCGTTGTAGGTAATAACGGTATGGCGCGGACAAGACCTGCTGCAGAAAAGAAAACTTTTAAATTTTAGGCTCGAGGGCTCGTAGGTCAGTGTTACAGCACGCATGCAAGACTCTCAATGTAAGACTAAATTTAAATACTTATTACCATCTACACGTTTCGCATGAAATCTGCCAGTTGTATAAATTGACGAAGCAAATTTTAAAAAGCAGTATTTAAGGCGTAGCAGGTAGAAGAGTTCTGTTAGTAGTTGCGCCTACCCTCATGGAAAAAGGCTCGAGTTTACGTGTGTACCTACCCTAGATACATAGGGTATCTGACAAAGACATACCGTGAGGTACCTATGTCTTTGTCTTTAAAATTCTTCACTTCACTGAATTATCAAATTCAGTCACGTAGGTACAATCACGAAAGGTTTTCGTCAATTAAGTATTTTTTTATTGAAACTACTTATTTGAAGTTTTTAAAATCTCTCATATGTCTTTTAATAGTTCTCCAACTCTCGAATGACTTTAACTGCTTACTAAGCACGGAATATGAAGTAGCGCCAATCTATTTTAGTTTTAAAATACAGTTATCATTCGTCGAGCAACAGCCATTATGTTCAAAATTTACGACCGCGGTGACATATAAAAAGATTATTAAAACAACGTTCTATTCGTGTCATAAAAGTTTTCAAGTAGGTATATTGTGACTTCTTTAGTTTAGTGCAGTCAATAGGGATGTGTGGAACGATCATGTAAATAGGTAGTAACAGTGTTTTATAGGTGGGTTAATGTTGGTCAGCATATAAACGAATATGTTATAGTTACCGCTCGAGATGAGCGGCATGCGAGAGCGAGGCGGTGCGTGGCAAGGCCCATATTTATTCTGTGACGAGGCGGTGAGCAGTGCTGGAGGATCGCCAACTGTGCCGAAGGTGGGAACTCAGCGACTTGCCGCTGTAGGCACTATAAGTATTAGGATAGGTATATTGTGCTCACTTTTGACTATTCTATTGACAAAACTGTAGTTTCATTTGTAAAAGAATAATTGAAGAGTGTCAATTTAAAAGATAATTAAAAGATAATCGGTGAGCCACAAATTAAGCATCGCTTGTATCTTGTGGCTCGGGAGTGCGAATTTAAAAAATAAATCTCTGGCTTTCTAATTCTATTCTAATTATAATAATTCTATTATATATTATAATAATAAACATTAACAGGGTATAAAATTAAAAAGCCAGAGAGCTTCTATAAGTGCTCTGAACACAAAGTTTAGTTATAAAAATAAAACGACGTCTGTATTTGTTGGGCTTGTGTTATGGTGTGTGTGTGTTCCTTTACGTGTACGTGTGTGTATGAGTGTGGGTGTGAACGTTTTGCAGAAGATTTTCACCAGACTTCAATGAAGCCCAAAAAGTTTTTGGTTTTGGAACTTGACCAAACTGAACCTTAACATAAGTCCGTCCTTTTGAAGGACGTAGGTAGCTTAGGAATTACCTATAGAGCATGTGACATGTCCTACATAAATAGAAAATTATGGCAAATCACGCTGCACCTACCAAACTATCTTCATTATAATTAACCGCAAGCTCGTTACAATACCATTATGAATTCATGCCTACAGCATTAAGTCCGCTTCTGTACTTTGTGCTTGAAGTGTTACATAAATAAATTCATCACATGTGTTTATACATATAATTATGGTCATTCTTGTGGTTTAGAAACATACATAAAATCATCCTACTCTCTCTAAATATAACTTAATCGTAGGTACCTAGTGTCGAAATATGTTCGTCAATAACAAGATTGTTACATGTTGTTAAGTAGGTATTTGAGTTGCAGGCTGCAGTTAGGTACAGTACGTACATTTATGTGAACCCATGTATGTAAGTCATTTACAACACAATTCCCGAGTAAAGAGTCGCACATTACCGGTGTCGGCCCACTTCTCGCGCACACAATCATCCCGAACAAAGAGCAATCAATCAAGTTATCTCATCTTCCTAGAATACGGCGATGTGATCGACAACACGTGAACGTTGCGTATCCGCGCGATCCTTCACCTCCGCCCTGTTATCGCGCAGATAATACTCACAAATAGGGTACCGATTGACGTCAGCGCCGCCGCGCCGTACACCGCGGCGAGGTAAGCACGATATCGCGCGACCTGCGACCCGCGTATCGCGCTAGAGGCCTGTTCACCTAGCCGAGCAAGCCGAGAGCCGCGCCGAACAACCCCGGCCTCGTTTCGACAAGGCTCCATTAAATACGACGCAGTACGAGGCGTTAACCTTACAGTTTTGACGTTTGATGTTGTTATAATCGTGTTTCAGAAGATATCGCGGGCCGCGCGGTTCACCCTGTGTGCAGGAAATGGATCAGGCGTCATACCTATGTGTTTACGATGAACATGTTTTTGTCGCGTTGATGTCGATAGGTTCACTGATATTTACTACTACTTACCTAACGGTTAAAGATGGAACTTAAATACGTATAAATTGGTAATACTTAGTATACTTTTTGCACACATACTATTTCCCACGATAAAGCTTTAAAGTCATTATCTGGTGGTGGGTGGATCAGCAGATCAGCAGGTGGTCGGCATTTGTTACTAGACGCTGTGTTTGTAGTTTTGCAAGGATAGTGATAGATTAGGTTCGATTATTGCCCACCCAAGGTGCTAAACAGATTTTGGAACCTTTTGGCACAATATTGGAAACATCTAGAACATCTAGAAAAGTATAGACACCTCAGGACAAGTGCCCATGTTTTCAACCGACCTCACGCCCGTTATCGTTTGTAAAAATCGAGTTACTAAACTTGAAAATTTCAATAGGTAACAATTTAATTATCGGATTTAAAGTATTGTTGTTAGTAGGTACTGGAAATAATTATCATGTATTCCATTATGTATAGGTACGTAAGAGCTCGTGGCTTATCTGGGGGTTTTACAACAACTGCTATTTATACAATAAAATTGTGTAATTATTCTAATTCCAATATTGATTAATTCATTTTAATTGTCTTGCTATAATACAGTTTTCACACAAACTAATTTATAGATCCTCAAAGCCTCCATGTAAGGATAACGATTCCAGTAAAATATGTGAGGAAGGAATGTTTTTGAAGGAATGTAAGGAATTACTTAGGTACTAATGATTGAATTTAAAACATAAACATAATAGGTATACGAGTATATTATTTATTGTAATTTCCTTATCCAAATTTTGTTGATATTTATTAAAGTCACTAAGTCTTCATCACTCTCAATCACTCAATCATCATTCTCCTAAATCGTCCTCTTCTTCCATACTTCTCTATTACTCGTCATCTCAGCAGTCACCCCCTTTCTAGCTATATCATCCGTCACACTGTCCATCCATCGTTTCTTTGGTCTTCCTCTACTCCTGGGCTCCTATAGACTTCCACATTCAGACTCAAAACTTTCCTGACGACGTTTTCCTCATTCCTCCGTAACAAATTGCTTCTATCTAACCACGAGTAATTTGTTCATAGTCAGGTTTCAGTAGGATTTATAAACCGACACGTGGACCTGTAATCTTACAGAAGACTTCCAACAAAAATCAGTCTCTGATACGTAGTTATCGCTCACGCACGTTAAAGTGACCTGTTTTCCTCAATCGACTTCGAATCTGCGTACTTGATAAGTTCATGACCTGGATGGCAGTTGTTTGCTTCATTTCTTCAGTAATTAGGAATATATCACGCGATGTGTAATTAAAGACGTAAGCCAATGTTATTGATCAAACAACGCCGTGGACATTGATTACTTCTTAGATATAAATATTTTCTAGTCTTTTTTTTCTGTTATTGCTCCTACTGTGTATTATCTCTGCACCACCCTAAGGTAGACTGGTAGAAAATGCCCAAGGCATTAAGTCCGCCTTTGTACAGTTATTACTTGTGCATAAAGTTTTAATAAATAAATAAATAAATTACTCACTAATAATGTAAGCATGGTAGGTGGTTTTGATTATTAGGTACTTTATGTCTTATGAGAAAATATCAGCTTTTTATCTAGGTGCCTAACACCTGAGTTGGTAAAACTATTTGTTTTTAAACTGTCCAGTACCTATACTTAATAGTCAACAGTAACAGTCTGTTCATCCTATCTATAACCTAGCTATAGTAGTGTCACGGAAAGTACACAGACTCTTTTAGATAATTCCAATTAATGGACGCGTGTAGGTGGGAACAATATATCGGTATTCACTAAGGTACCTTATTACACAACAGGTATTTGCGGTATTATGTCAGCAAACATGTTTGTTTGATAAACGACGTATTTCCCCAACACTGACGACACCGATGTTGTTACAGATTTACTTAGTTGAGTGAACGGGCAACTAATTATATCTGTAAATTGTGTTCAGGGAAAAAAAACTGCCATAGTACCTCCGGGTATAAGAGATCTAGATTCTTGATAACCCTCGATTGGCAAGATAGAGCAAGTAGCCTGAAAATATGTTTCAGAGACAAAATACTCGACACAGATACGAACACGAAACACAATTAAATATAAGTAAGTACCACAAAGTACTTAGGAGGTATGTAAGCATAAGTGTCTGCCAGTGTCAGTACTTCCAGTGTGATTACTTCCAGTGTCAGTTCTGCCAGTGTCAGTATTTCCAGTGTTAGTACTTCCAGTGTGATTACTTCCAGTGTTAGTTCTGTCAGTGTCAGTTCTGCCAGTGTCAGTACTTCCAGTGTGATTACTTCTAGTGTCAGTTCCGCCAGTGTCAGTTCTGCCAGTGTCAGTATTTCCAGTGTCAGTTCTGCCTGTGTCAGTTCTGCCAGATACTTAATCCGGAGATGTTAGAACGATAGGTAACAGAACATAAAAGATTTCAAAAATATCGTTAAATGTTTGGCCATTCTCATTTAATAAATTTTCATCAAGCTTCTTATTTGATGTTTACATTCTTTACACATAAGTACTTGTGAATTGTAAAAGTGCCAAGAGATGTTCTGTTTTATTATTATTTGTTTTATTTATCACATATTTATATAATGTTGGTGATGACCATCATCATCTTCCCTATATATACTATCCTTTAAACTACACGAATATTGTTTTAGTTAGAGTTAGAGAGCCCACGACACTAAACCTAGTTCGATAAGACTCCCAGATGATATACAGGGTTATTTGTAAAACACCGACAACCTCTCAGGACTGTGTTACTAACATCATAAACAACAACTATTGTTCTATGACTTTTAAAAATTCATTCATTCATTCATTCATATTTTAGTTCATCAAATTTTCGTACAAAAATAAAAATAAATAAATTGAACGCTCTAAATGTTAAGAAATCTATGCGAAGCAAAAGAAAGCGATAGTACATATTAGTTTTAGAAGCTTTGATGAAAAGAGTTGACGGGCCTGAATTAATAAATTTAAGAACACTTACATATATTTAGATACTAACCTACTCCACCAATTTCGTTTTGTTTGCCACCTATGTAGTTTAGTTTGAACTACAACCTCTGATCCATACTTATTACACATTGCTGTGGTGAAGTTTTTGAACCTCAGGTTATTTTCCGTCTCAACTTGCCGATTTATCTCTGCCTTTACCACAAGCCTATTTAAATTACAGTAATTAATGGAGGATATTACGTCAGTTAATTCGTGTTCTAGTTAAATAAGTTATCAAACAATGCTCTTACTTCACCGCGAATGGTGGGCGTATAAAGATTACTATTCACAGTCCGTTTTGTGATCCAGATTCCGTGGCTGTTGCGACCGAAAATGAAAAAAGCGGCTTAGTTTATCTGTTGTGTTCTTATCATGAAGGGTATTCTTATCTATATGTTTATCTACTAACTTAACTGACGCATGATTTTTCAGTAGACTACGTTCAAGTAACAACAAACTTTTCTTTACATCAACGCCAAACTATCATGCTAGTCTTACTTAGGTATAGAGCCATCTAGCTAAGACTATCCTAAAAGTGTCTACTCTATATTTTTAAAATAGCCTCGAAGGGTTATTGGGAAATATTGATGGATCAGTCGCTGTGTCTTCCTTCTGTCTTTGTTTAGCACCATAACCGGTAACATTGTATGGATAGCAGGAACAGACTTGGTCGACTTCTTCGCCAGATGGTTAGGAAAACATTTTTTTTTTTTGGAAATATGCTTCTGTGATACCTATCACAGAAGCATATTTCCAAAAAAAAAAATTGAATATAGTATGAATGTGGATGGCTATAAGATTAGGAGAAGACCAAAGAAAAAGCGATGGATGGACTGTGTGGCGCCACACAGTCCATCCATCGCTTTTTCTTTGGTCTACTATATTCAATTTTAACGAAGACTTCACACAGTCCATCCATCGCTTCTAGAACTCTCTCTCGCTCGATATAACTAGAAAAGAGGTGACAGCATGACGACAGAAGGCAGTTAAGTAACTATGGAAAAATAACGTTTTAAGACATTTATTTTCAATTCACTTATTATGAGAAATACAGGTAATCTTATAACTAAAATATAAGAATTACTTATGAAGAAGGTAAATAAATAAGTTAAGTAGTCTACACAGGACACTCAATTTTTACAGTGTTTGTAAAAAGTAAAAGTGAGTGTATACTATTACATATCGATTCTTGAAGGCAAGTCAATAGCAATTACACATTGAACTATTTAAATGTACTGTAATGTTTCGGAAATACAGAGTAGGTATCCTAGTTGGTTTTATACTTAGCAAATTAGTAAATAATAACAATTTGTAGATGTAAATTACATTTTTATTTATTTTTGAATTTCATTTTATTACATTAAAGAAGACCTGGTGCTCCCAAATAAATTGGGATAGGTACGGACAGGAGAATGATGGTGACTTCTGCGACACTCAGCCAATGAATGCGCAGCTTTAGTCAATTATAATAATTGCACGGCCGCGTTAGCGCTGTGTAGGTGAAGCGCATAGATTACGTGCAATGGACGTGTTGTGCAACGTGCCCGTTATTGATGTGCCGACTGACGGCTGCTCCTCGCGAGTTATTGCATCGCTGGCGTTATGTTTACCTAGTGCGAGAGCTTGGAGCCAGGAGCGTACCGCATCTTGCGAGATTTCTAAAACAAGGAAAAATAAATACTTAAGTTTAACTAAGCTAGATTTTAAGGAATTGGACATTTTTTTTCGACCATTTTTTTTCGATTTAAATATAGGTGGGTATTAGATAACTGATATTCATTTCATAGAAGAAACATAAGCGAAAACCAGTTAATAGGTAACAACTACCATATTTTTTTCCCTCAAAGAAAAAAAAGAAGATATCGAAACTATACGTACTACACTACGGTACAACAGTGCCAGAGTCCGTCTCTGTGGGTCGCAGTTACAAGCTCTCTATAAACACGTCGTAGTGACAGCTTTATACAAAACATTCAACTTCATAGTAGGTATAAAAAGCTTTAGTGAGCGCCCCTTATTTTTAAACAAATTTACTGAAACAGGTGCAATGGGACTCGCCAAGGTATCATAATGTTCGCGGAATAGTACCCGCGGAAGCATGCCTTACAAATATTCTTAAGTTTAGTTGAAATTTAAATAGCAACTGGTTTAATGTTGTCCAAATATTTTAGATTTTTTATCGTTCTTCTCAAAATACTTTATGAATGTGTGCCGTGTTATCATCATGATATGACGTGTTTTATTTTTATTAACGAATGGAAACTGAACAACTGGTAAAACCAATGACGTTCGTAAACACATAGGTAGTTTCTGCAAAAGGTATGCCCCCTTAAACTAGATGCCTAGGTACGCATATACCTACTTATTTCTCGATTAGCTTTTATTGATTTAGAACTAATTATGTACTGATATAGCACACTGCACTTATAAGTATATTTATTTATTTTATGTATAGGTACACAAAATAGTTAACAGGACATTACATTAAGATAGATGAGCACAAAGGTACTGCTTTTATTCATAAGAAATCTCTTCCAGCAGACCTGCGAGAGGAAAGTTGGATTAGAACACACAGTGTGTAGAAAAGACAAAACAGGAAATGTAAATTAAAACTTAAAACAAAAATATATCTATATGACATGTATACAGCGAGCAAATGTATTTTCTTTTCTACATGTATCAATTCCATTATACTAGCATGTGTTCGAGTATCAATATTCCGTCTATATACCAGCAAGTAAGTAACTTAAAAACATAGTATCATATTCGCAGATTGTGATTGAACTTCATTCATGTCATCCAATTATTATCGTCTCGTATCGTCGTCACAGTGAATCTTTTGTCTGTATCCGTTGGAACTATTCTAGAACAGTTCTCATGTACGTAGGTATCTACTTTGTAACGTAAGGTGCTTACTTACGTCAATCTAGTTCAGACTTTATTCCAATTAGTGGCTGAAACTTCGTATTTTCTAATCCTGTATCACATATAAATTAGCCTGTTATCTGTATCTGTTATCTGCGCAATAAGGTAAAATTCCCGTCACTTCAGATAACTCACGACGTCCATCCGTCGTCGCACGCATGTGTGTGTGCACGAGCGTGTGCGCGTGGCGCAGTGGTGTGCGTGTTATCTGTCGCACTCATTCATACGACGGGCGTATCGGTGGGGCATATCGGTGCATTTGCGTACGCGCAGCGCGAGCGGAGCCATTCATAGATTGATACACCATTATTATTGGCTTTTTTAAAGTAAATATGTTTTTTAAAGTATTTTTTTAAACTCCTAACTAAATTCCACTAAGAACAATAAGTACATATTTCGCCTTCCAATGAAGCTAAATTGTCTAATCGCAAATAAGATTTCCTACAAAGAATAATTCTATATTTAGGTATAATGATCACCACTTCAACACTGTAAGGTAATTAGTAGCTGCTACTCATATTTCCAATAATCCGCCATTCATCCATCGCGAATTCTGAATAAGATGTCCTATAAAGTAAATATGCATTCTAGCTGTTTGTTTGTTGTAAGGTGAGTGATGTACGAACTCATGGCTACAGCGCGGAGCGCGCCCCTGGCCCCTGACCGTGCGTGTCGAGCGCAGATAACTCGACCTGCGCGCGCGCATGTGTGTATGTGTGTGTGCGTTGCACGCGTCGTACGTACCTCGGGTATCAGCTATTTATAAATTAACAAATATCATGTATAATGAAATCGAAAAAATAACTTCCTTTTTGTACACATTTCGGTGTTTGTCTTGGTGCCTTTGTTGTTTTTTGATAAGGCGTGTGTTTGCGTTATGCATTCATGACGCAATTACTTGTGTTTTGTACCAGCGATAATAATATAGCGACATTATTGTAATCAGACTGTTACGACTCTCTTTTATGTCCATCATAAATTATTTAGTCAATCAGGTGTGATCGTTTTCCTTGTATTTATTAATTCTTCGTTTCGTGATCACTTGCACGTAATCGTTTTATAAGGTTTTTCTTGTGTACCTATCATTGGGTACCCAAGTGCCAAGTTCCTGCTGTAGTATGTGTTGGTTAAGACGCGTTCATACTCAGGGGGTTATGAGACTCGGTTTTAACGTACAATCTAGTTCTTACTAGAAAATACTACTTATCATTCATTTGTACAAGATCTGAAACTAATCTAGTACATACACGCAGTACAAATACTTCCAATCTTTTGTAACGATAATAATTTATCGGTATTACCGCGACGTCCCGCGCGCTCGGTTCATAGGTTCCAATACTTACAGCGTCGAACGAGAAATACTACCAAGCCTCGTTACAATGACGTGCACTGATTAAACAAATAAGTATCGCTCGTACATTACGCACTGACTCCATTCTGTACGCACGCCCAGGCTCCGTGCGTACACACGGACTGATTCTTGATGAACACAAAGAAAGTAGTCGAAGCAGCAGATTAAAAAAAATAATCTTGTTGTTGTTTTCGAGTCTTCTTAGAAGATATTAAGCAGATTGATTAAGCTGAAGGATGTATCCTAGCTAGAAAGTACTCTAGTCTCATAAGATCTGAAATAGGCATAAAAAATTGAAAACGATTGCGAGAAACAAAGTTAGTAAAGTTTATTCTGCTTATTTCTGATCTTAGGAGATGATGGGTAGAGTACTTCCTATTTTCAATAAGACTCGAGTACCAACAAGATTTCCGTAAGATACTTAACGGTGACTTTTTTATATAATATCTGTAGTCGTAACAGAAAATCTCACCTCGTGTGTATAGGGCCGGCTGTCAGCGAATTCTTCCAATCTGTGTAACGTCTGGTGATTCGCGTTCCACTTATTATCGTACCGTGGGCATTTGCATAAGAATAACAAGGAGGATTATTGATGTCGTCCCCCGCGCGCCCCGAGCTCCTCCCCCCCCCGCGTGCCCTCGCCTCCTGCCCGATCACAGGGAACTGACACATGTGGATAAGAGGAAGAGGTTGCCAACAACGACAGAGGCACCTTTGCTCCAAGTAGTGTAGTGTGTTTTTATTCATAGGTTTTATATAGCAAGTAGATAAAGATATTATGTTTTAAAATGGGTTGAAATCACACTTCTTATAGGTAAAAACTTAGGCACAAATTATGAAATCTAACTAGGTACATAAACTTTGTTCCATACTGAAAAATGCAACTGCATCTACCCATCTACTAGTGTTTTCATAGTTTCGATTCGAAGAAATAAAAGATCACATGGGAATCGCAAGTTGGTTAATTTCCAATAACCTCGTACCAGAATCGCTACCGCTCATGGCTTGCGTCCCGCGCTAATGCTTAATTTTGTTCTCTTTTCATGTTTGCTCTGTATACATTTCGTCTAAAATGGAATGGAATAATTTGACGTAACGCTGCTATCGACGGGACCGCGGGACGCGGGACGGCAAGCGTCAGTGTTACGGGGAGGCTTCCACGGCAGATACACCACTCTGTCATAAATCACCCACTTATTTATAGGTGCTTATTGTTCGCTATAAATACAGCTGATCCTGAATAGTAATGCGGAGGCTGTAACATCTTAACAGCTTCTCATTCGAAGTGCTCTCGCGAACAAATAGCTCCGAGTAGGTTTAATGTTGTTTCAGTAATTTTTGCACTCCTGGATATTGTGGTTTGCTGTTGACAAGCTTCATAAATTATAATATTATCGTACGTCAGAATATGTGGCTGCAAATTATACAATATATACACCTTATTATCATATAACGTAATGAAACGTTCGCAATACGGTGGAGTACACAAACACGTACTACACACATATATACAGACGCCATCATTTATTTAATTGGGTACCCCTCACCCATATATCTGATGAAAGGATCATACTTTCATTCAAACAAGTTGATCGTTTTTAGGGTACCGTACCTCAAAAGGCAAAAACGGAACCCTTATAAGATCACTTTCTTGTCCGTCTGTCTGTCCATCTGTCACCACCCATTTTCTCAGGACGGGTGAACTTAGCAACTTGAAATTTATACCAAATACTGAGGTCAAACTTTAACAACATTACTGAAAATCAAGGTCCTGAGTCAACACGATAAAAATATTTGGGCAAATTTGGATTTTCGCGAAAACTTGTTTTTGCTTTTAACCAAAATTGACAATTCTAGGTCAACTGGAAGTACCCTATAGGTTTTGGGTCGAAAACCTATATGGTAGTTCCCGTTGACCTAGAATCACGAAATTTGGCAAAAAGCAAGGTCTTACAGCAAATGTAAAGGGGAAAATCTGAAAATCGTAAATATATAGTTAACCAAAAAAGTGATTTTACTATTACAAACTTATTATTTGCGGTTGGTGCAATAGCCGTTTCTAGGGATCGAACAGCAAAGTTAAGTTTGTACAACGGTGCGCGAGTCCGACTCGCTCTTAGCCGGTTTTTTTATAAATAGATCAACACATTAGCCCTAAGATCGAAAGATTTAGAAGTCACGGGGACAGGCCTTTCCCCAGCAGTGGGATATCACAGGCTAACAGATTAAACAGTCAATTAAAATTATGCCTAACATATTCACCGCAGTATACCTCGTTTCCTCACTACAGCGTCAATACTTTCTAATATCATTACTGTGGGTCCAACATGAACTTGCATCAAAGTTATTTAAGTGAAAAGTTTGTAACTACAGAGCATTAGTAAGTTAAGCCACCTCTCAACGCCCGGTGCGATTCAATTAACAGCCTCCGTAGCACGTGACAGCTACGAACTTGCTACGGCGCTACGGTGCTTAGCTACGCGGCTACGAGTTACGACGGTGAGCCGCTACGGTGCTACGTGATCGGGAAATACACTGCCACGATTTACCTTTAAACGTGTGGAAAATTGGATTTTAGTTACTTTTGTTCGGGTTCATTAACTTAATTATTTTTGTCAATTGTTTTCGTTGAGTGCACCTGAAATATAAATGTCAACACATTTCATTTTGTTTAATATTCAAAATAACGTTTGGCCCTATAATTGTATGCTTCGTCATCCGTATCCAATCTAATATTATTTTAACGGGTGTAGGAGGAACTAAAAGTTTTGCACATTATCACAACACTGAATTTCAGTTCAAACAAATCAAATCGAAATCAGTGTTTTTGAATCGAACTGCTTCGGTAACTGCGAGGGGAGGTTGACCCCGATCGGTCGCGAACTAAAACTGACCGCTCAAATCAACTCGTCCAAATTAACCTTAAATAAACTCAGCCGGTCGGACAAACGGTTTTGTTCCGTACATTTCCCACGATTAAAATTTCAAATTCCCTTTTTGCCGGCAATTTCCGTTGGAGGTGTGTTGGGTATAAAGCGGTCTGTCCCTAAATCACGGCGGGGCTCGGGTGCAATTCAGAGCGGAGTTACTTAATTCAATCATGATAACTGCGGTCCCCGGCAGGCGCAAGAAATAAATTGACCAATGACCGCTGTTGCGAGCCGCCGACGTGGCAGGGCTGCCGCGCGCACCTTCTGCTAACTACGTAATACGTACTTGACATGTTTAATGGTCGAAGACACTTCGTCTATCTTCATATTTCGTATCGTATGTATTTATTTGGCTGTTCTTCCGACTTAATCACGCGTATATATTTTTTATTTAAATGATTTCAGTTCCTATCCCAGTTCCATTGTACCCAATCTGGAGCAGACATTACATTGTTTGATGTACCTACATAAGAAATAAATGATTTCTTGCCGACAATACAATGAGTTGTGTAAGTATCGAATGTTCATGTCATCGAGTGATTTATGATACGACTGATATTATTTATTCCTGTGTATTGCCTCGATATTGTTTACCTTACTTGACATTCAAATGTATTTTCCTGCGAGATGCTTATTCGTAGCAGTTCGTAGGCTAAGTAACAAATATTCAAATGTTGCTAAATAGCTGGCTCGTTGTTGTAAGATAACCTTCGTGATGTTTGACTCTAAACATGGTTTAAGTGCATAATGTTGCAATCATCAAAATAATAGTAATTTTAGAAGGCGTTGCAGCGGCAACCCTGTTGTAAAAGAAAGGGCTGTAGTACCTGTCCGGGGCTATTGGGGGCGACCTTGCAGCGGCAGATAACAATTGAGAGTCGCTTGCCGCCACAAATTCAATATCCAGAGGTGTCGTCGTATCTCCACCGACCTGCTCCCCCCCCCTCCCGCCGCACCCCGCTCCCCCTCGCACTCCCCGTGCACCTTGTGTTTAGTGTCCACTAGCTCTCCTCTGTCCACTGTTAAAGGGGATATAACCACTTAACGAGAAGTGAAGTCTGGCCCGAATTGAATTTCCGAACTCCCCGCCATGCACTAAAATATGTAGATAATTTTAGTTATTAGCATTCTCGTATTAATTTATCGCAAAATAAAATATTCCAGTATGTTACAAATATTTAATTGTAGGTATTTTTAGATTATTAAAATCAGGAAAACGTGTTGTAACGAAGTATTCCTAATCCTTAGGGAATGACGTCACGAGTGAATAACAAACAGTTACAGCAGCATGTAGTAGGCACATGTGGATGCAGCCACGCTGACCGGGAAAGTTACTGGCGCACAACGTGGTACAAATGAAAAGGAACGTCTCCAAAAGTGCAGAACAGGCAAACTTGTGGATCACGTGTCGTGCCTTATCTGTAGATAGTGAAATACATTTGTGAGCGGATAGCGCCGATAGGAGCGATAAGACCGTCCGGCATATTAAACGGCGATTAACCCACCGGCCGCTTGCGCCGCTCTGATTTATGTGAACTATTAAAATCTCCGAAGGCACAGAATTAATTGCACTACTTCAGTGTTGGCTGCTTTATTAATTGGGACCGAGTCGCCTGTTGTTTATGGACGGTTCCCTTTCCTTGGGCGCGGTGGCCGGCGCCCTTATCGTGACCCAGGCCGCTCCAATTTGTCCACTCACGTTTCTGTTCAGTTTCAATGGCTATTAAGGACCCTACCTCTGGTGCCGAATACGCTAAACAATGTACATATGTATGCCCTAGTTGGGGATTATAATCAAGTAGCTAAATTTGTCCCTAGATGAATAGAAAGACAAAATAATGTCGAGACAATAGTATACCTACGATCAAGTTTTTAATCACAAAAACTTACATAATTCGATTTAAGACTGCAAGTATTATCAAGTTATAAATAAACTTGAATAAATGAACGAATATTACCAACCACTCGAAGTAGAAACTCAGCCACAACACGACAAGACACTCCAAATGTAGATTTAATAATATTCAAATCACACGAGGGCAGTCGTTGGGGGCGAGTAATTTATAACTTGGACAAACGAAAATTATGTGCGTAGGTAGCCGTCAAAACTCCGCTGGAAGTTTGCTCATTTACATATAAATTCGGGCACGTTAAAATATCACCTTGCGTGTCGCGGTGTTGTGAACAAATTAGAACAACAATTAGCGCGGTTGACAAAGTTGCCGCGCGTCGTGTGTCGAATTGCCCGCGCGTCGTGCCGCGCTGCGCCTTCTGTCGCCGGACGCGAGCTACATGTGTTGCCAATTTATTGTCCTTGTTTACGTGATTTTTGTAAGAAAACGGTTTTAATTTAATTGGTTTTCGTTTGATTGTGGTTAGGTTTCCGAGTTTAAAGGATAGCCATGTTTGGTAAATGGATACGATAAGAATGTTATTTTTAACCCGAATAGGTATGTTACAAAAACTATAAGCATGACATACGGTAGGTAGTACCTACCTAAGTACTTATTCCTGGACTTCCGTCACTTATTCCTTGAATGTCGATATAACCGCATTCAGCGTGATATTTAGGTACGTATGATACCCAATTCTAATTAGGTACATATAGCTTAACGCAAATGAAGTAGTTGCGTAAATTGGTAAATAAAAAATAAAACAATAACTACAGTCCTGCTAAAATGGCCTTTGGAAAATATTCCTATTTTTTATTTCCCTTGTTTTGTCCCTGTTTCGCCTCTTTCGGTTGGGGAAAGGCCTCCCCACTAGCCCTCTTCTTTCCGTGTGGTTTTCTCCGGACAATTTCTCACAAACGCCTCTGAGTCGTCACGCCAGCGTTTTCTAGGTCTCCCTCGGTGACGACGCCCATCTTTTGGCATCAAGTGCGTGACCACTCATAATATTAATTAGAATACACCTATACCAAACAATATTCCCGTTCGCATTAGAAAAGTCAATTCACGCGTCATTTGGGCAGCAATCAGGCGTGCGCCCTGACCGCGCGTCTATGAGATATGGCGCACACCTGCGACGCTCACCGCCGCGCCACGCCGCATCCCACAGTGTGCGGATGCATTTATCTTATCCTTGCGAGCGCACGCGCCACCACTCATACGTCTAACTGGAGGGCTGCAATCTGCTAGTTAAATTGGTGGGTTGGTAGTTAGTACTTACTTCAAAATTTACATATAATTTTGATTTCCTGTGTAATTAGTATCCACAGATTATATTGATGTGTGTAACTTGGAAGTATAGTACCTACATACAATCTTTGTGATCTACAGGAGGTAGGAACAGTGCAATATAACCCGTCCCTTAGGTGTCATAACGCAGGTCCTGAGGCGCGTCATCCCGATGAAAACTAAAAGAAATTCCACACAATCAACCGTCATAAAACTGGATCCTCCTATTTAGATCATCTCAGCTGCCCATGTGTCCTCGAATTTTTGACAAAACCAACTTATTTTTTTACTTGAATCTTTGGAAAATGGTTCTTGTGACGCGACGTTAAAGTGTACATGTTGATGTGGTGAGTAAGTCGGTGTTGTATCACGGAGGTAGGTAAGGCAAGCACGCGATAAGTTTTATTCGCGCGGGTAGGTGAGGCCCGCTTGCCTGCGCGTCAAGGGAGCCACTTACGACGATAGCCGTACGATGGCGCCGGGCGATGGCCGTCATGCAGTTTACAAGGGAAAAGGATTGCGGCTATCGCAAGCAATTTTGGAGACTTGGAAAAAACGTTGGATTATGAGATCTGTCCACCTTGATTTAATATGGATTAAACCTGTCCTGTGTGTCTCGTTTCAGAAATGGACTATTTTTGAAAGAAGCTGCACTACTTTATTCAGTTATGAATTTTACGTTCTACCACGTGTTTATTTTGAAACGGATTTCGATTTTATTTAAACACGTAGTATGTCTAGGTAAGCCCTACATTAAACAATATTAACAAGCACGTTATCAGTGATGGTGTGGTGTCCACTCCGTGGGTCACGATCATAAACATGATTGTACCGACGTTTGACGTAATTCCGATGTGCTCATTAATGTACGAGGTACCTAGCTGTGAGCAATATGTATTGTTAAATGTTAAATAGGTATGTTTAATAATAGTATAGGAAGCTGAAATCAGATTGAGGCATAGATTCTCGCCGAACTACTGAGTATATTATACCTACTGATAGGGGCGGGCTAGGTTCATAGATCATATAGCAATACATCAGATATGGTTATGGTAACATAGTCTTTAAATCATCCTTTATACTTGGTTTTTAAATGGAAAACAAAAACGTACCTATCGTTATTTCTAGCATACAGACCCACGAGAGAGTGTAAGATGTCTATTAGGTCATTTACTAGTAGGTACTTAATTCGCCTGATGAAACCGAACTACCTGCTGACCTTACCAAACAAACCTCCAAAATTAATATTCAGTAATTCAAATGAAAGTGCCGTATTTGTATCGTGCGTGACGTATCGTGTGTGGTTTTAATTAACGTAAAAATTGTTTTTATTTATTTTATAAATGGAAGTAAATCTGTTTTTCCTGAATTCCATGCACACAAATATTTGTATACGTAGGTACCTACCTACTTTGGTATACACTTTTACCAACACAAGGTTAATTCGTGAACTAATTATAATACGCCTCGTTTTTTACTGTACCTACCTAATTTGTTACAATGTACCTATATATTTCTGGTTGTTCGCGACCTGTGGTTTTGACCACATCCCTGGGGATTCCATTAATTTAATTTCTAAACAGGATTACTGTTATTTCCTAATATGTTTAGGTAGTACCTAGGTACTTAAAACAATGAGAACGTGTGCCTACTGGGAAGTCATACCTATATTTACACGCAGCGCAGGTCAAAGAAGTTGTGTCGTATATATAGGTACCATTGAATTGTGTACGTATGAGGCAATGATTTAACATGCATGTTCTATTCTACTTCTACTAAGTGTTATATTCTGTTGTCAATATGAGGGTGTAGAGTGACGTGGCCTTTTTTAATTTGTTTCCTGTTCCGGCTGGAGCGTGTCTTATAAGTAAATTAGCACGTGTATGCCTCACCCGATCATTTACGTGCGCACGCGCCGCTGCCGCCGTGGATCAATGTACGAGGTCCGTACGCGCTCTGACGTAAGATCTACGGGAACAACAATATTATATAGGGGCCGACTCGTGGAGCAGTGGCATAACTTGCGCGAATTCTCGCCAACAAAGACAACAAAAAGTCAGCAGCTCAGGGTCAGAATTCTTACATTTCCGTTTTGTTTTGGTACCTTTATTAAATACGTACGCTAACTTTTCGAGTAACAAATTCGGATTCACACTAGATGTACTTATTAGGTAGGTACGTGACGTATTGTAATACATTCAAAGACTATTGGAGTCATGTTTACATTTTGTATGAATGCGTGCACAGTATTCTGATTCAACATTCTGCACTTCACTTTAAATAATGTCAGTGAAGTGAAACGTGTGCGCCTCGAATTGAAAGTGACTTTAGAATTAGTTCCTGAAAACAATGACGTAAAAACTTTAAATACTTATCGGCGGTCGAAGTTATTTCATTCATTATTACAGATTTTTACGCAAAATGGGAAAACTTAATGTTTTTTTTATAATAATGTAGTTTTCTACGATGTTGTAGATATGCCAATATCGGTGTTCAAAATTATATGAGTGAAGAATGCATACGAATTTCTATTACTTTAAAGAAACAAGCTTTGCACAAACATGTTGCAGACAAAACAGTGCATTGACACCTTCAGCACCCACATAAAATAATATCATTCTACAAAAACTTATTTGGTCTTTACGGCCAGTTAGATTTGAAGATTACTCCGTCGGGCGAAAAAAACTGGTGACAGCGAAATTTTCAAATCTCCCGCTAGCCCCCGGCGAACATAAAACGCGAGAGTCGAACGGTCGCCGCGAGGTGCGTCCTTACACAAAAACTCAATCTTATCGCAGCCCCGACATATTCCTCCGAATGGCGCGGTATGGCGGGACTGCGGGACGTACTCGTCGTATCTATCGTCTCACCATTTCGTCGCTATGAATACACAATATGTTTGGGTATCGAGCTCCGTGAATGACTTATAAAGGATTTGCGACTTGATTGCGTGCACCAATCTAGATGGTTGGAAATTGACGAAAATATGGTGGAAAAGTAATAGGTTGTTCACGTGTGTGGTAGATGCGGTGCGATAGGAGCCCGAGGCCTGGGGCGCGGGCCTGCGATCGAGAGATCTCCAATGATAGGCACCCGCCAGGGATCACTTCGGGTTGACGACCGCCGTCTATCTGTTGATCGTTTGACGTCCTCCCACGAGCGCAGCGCGCTGATAGATTTTACACTTAACTTTCATGGCACCATAATATTTAATGTAGGTACGAATGTACCTATGATACGATTAGATGTAGAAAAAAACGGGAGCTTGTGTGTTTTAGTCCACAATTTCAAAATATTTTCTAATTAAATTGGGGTGTTATAGGAATACCTAATATACAAAACGAAATTCATAAACAAAAAACAAAGTTGGCCAACAATAACGAAAATTGGCAACTCTCTTGATTGCCAAATATGGAAATAAATGGGACTAATCGAGAAAACTCGAGAAAAACCTCGCGGTAATGAACGAAATAATAATAAATTGGACCTTAGTTGTCAAAAGGGATCCCAACAGATTATAAAGAAGTTCGATAAGAGTATTCACGATTCAATCGAGATCTCGGCTCTACTAATCTAATTACGGCTCCACCGTCTCTTTGTGCGGAGCGCGGCGAGCGTCGTTTGTTTATTTCCTTTGCCTCGCGAGCTGATATATTTTTTTGTTTATATTTTTCGCGGAGTTTGCGAGCGCTCAAAGGCGGAGCCGAGTTATGAAATTGTTCAAGCGTTAATTGTAGACGTCCAGTGGCGAATATTAAAGTGGTCGTGTGCGGCGAGGCCTGCGGAACTAACTAGTTAACCTCGCTGCTACACGGAGAGCCGCAACTTTAAACGTTGCTCACCAAAAAATAATATTTAATTAGCGAGTTGCGGCGGAGGCGATAGATATATCACGGCGGCGGCGGCGGCGTGTTGGATGTTCATTAACACTGTTGTTTTTGGGACTGATTCGTTTGCAGTTTACCCACACTCTGTGAAGTTAGCTGCTTTGAACGATCATGAAATGCGTATTCAGATTTTGTAGTAGGTTCACAATGTTCTCCACATTCATTTTGGACAATTATATCTAGACGTGGATAAAACTACACAAAACACAAATAGCCACGGACAGCATTCATTGATGATCACAAAATAATGGTAACCACAATAATTCCAAGATTATTTTCGTTCAAAAAGCACTTGATTCAGTCGGTCATTTGTTCGCCGTAGAGTTGCGGTGGGCGGCGGACGAGTCGATTTTTTCCTAGTGATTGGTAATCGGCGAAGTCATTAGGAAAGCCACGCTTTGTTTTTTACGTCGAGGGTAATGGCGCGAAAAATGTCGTTAGCGAACAAAACACCAGCCTAAGAGAATTCAGGTGATGAGGTCACTTGTGGGAGACTGTTGGTGAATGTGTGTCGTGTCTTCTGATGGTCAGTCAAATATTTGCAAAACTGAAGATTCTGTCTCGATTTTACAAATCAAAGAAATTAGAATGTCAGATTTAGTACTGCAGGCTACTGTGTCATAACCATAACACTAGTACAGGAGTGTTCGGTCAGCAGAAATCAGATACATTTCAATATGATGATCTGAAAAAAAAAAGATTTTGGGAACAAGAATTATTTAATTAATAAATCGGATATTATTCCTTCTAACTGAGCTGCCTGTAACAAAGTAAACTTTTAAAAGGTTCCAGAGTAATAAAACAGTGCTGTGCGTTACGCAGTGGGCGCCCGGCCGACGCGCGACTTGAGAACTGTGGAGCGGCCATTATTTCATTACTTTGCCCAATAAAACGAATTAAAACCTAATTAGACGCCGCGATTTTTGAACATTAAAAGAGGGGCGGAATTAATTAGTGGAGGGCGGGGGCAATGATTCCAGTTCGGCGAGTAATTGCCGCTCCACCGTTTCAAATATAAATCAGAGAATGGCGTAACCGATAAGCGGACGGACAAGATACCTGCGAACCTACCGCGTACCTGCAAACGTTAAGCTTTCTAATTCCCACTATTCTGCTCACTAGCCAGTAGGTAATCAGATAAGTATCTACCCAGTAGTATTTATTCTATGCAAAGGTAGAGATAGATATAATATAAGGTTGTAACAATGTTTTGGGTGACTAGATTTATTGATGTTTACAAGATTTTACTAAAGGATTGTACCCTTTTGGCTCGTAGCTAGCCCTCGTCGATATATACAACATTATTTTTATTATATGTGAAACCTGAATATAGTTTGCTCAGAATAAGCAACTGAATCGATTCCAATAATGTTTACACCATGTTATTATGTTGTTCCAAAAATATTTAAAAAAAAATACAAATTGGACACCGCGCGACACTAAGTACCTATCCGCTATCATACGCACACAACCGACAGGTCATAGCTACACTAGGCGCGGGCGCACAGCGCGGGCGGCGCGGGAGCGTGAGCCGCGTGGTGACCACGTTTTTTTACGGACAACCAGGTAACAGAACAAGCTTATAACTTTGTGATTACTCGACACGTGTTTCGGGTTTCGCACACCAAAACTAATGTTGTATTTCCAAGATGACAAGTGAACCGCTGCCGCTTATACTTCGCAACACACCAACACGTCCAGGAAAAATCTCAGTGTAGCAGTCTTAAGATTCACTTTGAAGGGTGAAGCAGATTTCATTGAATCAACGATGAATTATTCTGTTTGTCCGACTTTTTAAACGTTTGCCCAAGACCGCAGTGTTTGGACTGTAAGGGGAAGCGAGGCTGGGGGGGGGGGGGGGAATTAGCTTGTCTTGGTACATTGTATGAAGACAGGTACGTAGATATTACGTATTTGGTGGGAGTTTGAGGCGGTGGAAGGAAGCTTAAGAAAGGTTAATTTAACTTTTTTCTGTGAATATTTTATGTACATAATGTTATGATTTAATTACTGAAACACACATCCACGTATTTCGTATAATTTGTTTATGACAAGTAGTCTTGTAGAGTGATTTCTTAGGGCTTTAGTAGGTAATAGGTAAAATTGATTATCAGAATCTGTTATTTCCGTCTGAATCAGTTATTTCAAAGTTTCATGGATTCAACATTCTGTATGAAAACATTGACTCTACCATGAAGTTTAGGAAAGCATTTGAAAGTGTTTACCAAATATAAGTCAGTAACTGGCACAAGTTAGTCCAAGTTCAATCAATTATTTGAGAGCGAAAGTAGTTGAAACTGTGTTGTTGTGCTGCGCGGCGGGGGCGGGGGCGGGGCGCGGGGCGCGGGGCGCACTGCCCTACTGCCGGCCATTTGTGCCATTTGCTATAAATTCGATAATTTAATAACGATTAACTCGATTCGTTCACTTCACAAATTAAATCCAGTTTAGTTATAGGCTCCCTCTTTATAAACACCTTCATTTTCGTTATGATCGAGCTACAGACTAGCTACTCAGACGTTTAGTTATTTCTTTAATTGAATTTTTATGTGGATCTCTTGGTAGAGTATGGTCATTTATAGGCAGGCAATCTACCTAAGTTATCACTGATAGGTACTGTATTAAAGTTATTCGAACTTTTAATACTTATATCTTTTTAATTGATAACTTTTAAGCTTGCCGTTGGCAACCAAACTTGGCTTCGAGTAGACTAGTTCTGTCTGGTACAGGAACATATGTACCTACAACACCAGTAAAACCTTCTTGTGCTTTGTTGAACTAATTTATCAGATCATTACGCACCTCTTACCGCTGCCATTTGTACGAAAACAAATTAACTGTAGACGAAGGACGGAGGCTTCCGGCGACCATTTGTATAATGGCGGTGTTTCCGGAAGTTTGACAGGTCAGATGAAATGTCGTGCGATTTTTAGTAATTAAAGGGGTGCTATGGGTAGGGGTAGGTACGGCAGAGTGCAATGAGGAGCCGAGAGGTGCCGGGAGGTACACCAAATGATCACTTTGATGCTTAATGCCTCAACATTTTTGTGCGTCGACCGTATAATTGCAGTTTGATTGGAGTACCTAATTATTTTGATTAGAACTAATGATTATGGCAGTTTCTTATGCACTGTGGTGTATTTTTTTAATACATTTTCCTTGGTTGTAATGAATGACCTTTCTAGAGTTTGTATCAATAAGTTTTCCTGGTATCTGGTGTTAATAACATTGGCCTGGCGCCGGTTATCTGCGCCGGCGCTGAACTCAAGGCAGTCTTACTTAATTAATGAACCCTTGATTAGATAGCGTAGTATATTGCGTTAGGAATTCATTCAGATTGATTTAACCGAGCTAGAGCACTTAGCATCTAGATTGATCTCTTACTTTCCGATAGTGAAATATCAGATATATGCTTATCAAAATCTACATAGGACTTGTTGATTAGTTTATGTCATATACATGAGATCCCCAAAATGGTAAGTTAAAACCTTTATCGTGAATATAATGTTTTTTGAGCTACATTAACTTTTCGTCACCATCTAATAATCGTTGTTGCCCCAGCTTCCAGTGCTCATTGAGACTGTAACTCTTGCGGCGAACCTTCCTCCGGTAGTGCACACAATCAAACTGCCGCCACTCTCCACAAATTAGTTTTGATATTTAAATTAGTCCCGCCGCTGGCGAATGCTGGATACATCTTAGTCTGTACGATTTTCTTATTTAACTTGATGTTTGTCTTTGGAATAATAAGGGAAAATGTGATCTAGGAACTGGTTTTAAAGACAACCATCACTACCACTTGAGAGAATTAGGATAAATAATAATAGTATTTTCAATTCCGACCGAGAGGTTTTTTTAAAGATCCAATGCAACAACAAAATAACCTGTATTTACCCGTACTTGCAAGGTAGCCGTGCTACCAAGAAGTAAACGACAAGACTGCGTGTTCATTGATCACGTAATCGTGTCGTACGGTATTAAGGCGCCCGCCGTCCGGCAGGTTCGGTTCAAAGATTGATTTCTCTTTCTCGTCGGACTAACTAAAACTTCTCCAAGCTGCCCTCTCCCCTCACCTCTGCCCCCTGCGGGGCCCGCACTCAGGCCCGTTTGATCGCGTTATTTCGCAAGATAAGTCCGTTAATTGCCTTTACAGACAGGTTGCTCATTCTATTCCAGATTATTGATCTTGCTGAGAAGTTTTTGTATGTCTTCGAGGGGATTGTTAAACGGTTTTTGTTTTTAATTGAACAGTTCTGTGAAGGTCCCGATAGGCTTGAACTAGCTGGTTGGGCTTCGTGTTCTGATTTAATTAGTCGTGTCAATAAGGATGTGATTGAAACAATGTACTATTCAGACGGTTTAGAACATCGGAGAATAAAACATAGCGATTCATTTTTCTTACACGAAGTGTAAGAAAGTAACACAGCATGTCTTAAGAAGGCAGACGCAGACAGATGGAGGTATCCATGGCATTAGCAGGCGAGACAAAAGGCGAGTTAACAAGTGTAAGAATGAGGAGCAGACAACGGTCTTTGCGAAAAAAGTACAAAGTGCAGCCAGACTGCGATATACCTAACGATACCTATTGCTAGTAGGACGTTGATGTTATACAATAATAGCCACGACGGATTTTACCACGCTTGGCACACAAATTAACACTCAACTCAACGAAGGAACTACTTCATTTAAATTTAAAATGACGTCAAAATAATACAAACATGCTTCTGTTTACCTTAACATACCCAAGAACGCTATCGAGCTAAATATAGCGGTTATAATTGGTGCAAAACTGTGAAACCGCATGAATTACGTGTAAGGTGTTTATATATGTAATTATTGCACCAAATGTGGTAATTGACGCCATAATATGACGCCATGCAAGTATTAACATGAACAAACTGATTGATGAATACGGCTCCTCTTCCCGTCCCGAGCCATACGTTCAACGTTAAGTTTATGCGACTCCTTCATTCCGCTAACCGATTCTTTCTCAATGCTAATGTTATATAATCTGGTTTAGCCGGTTATTGTTTAAGATTTTATTGAATTTACAATTGGGATTATCTCCCCTAGTCCTCAACCTAGTCGACGCGATTTCTTTTTAATCAAATTACGTTTTGGCCACCCTTGCCAAATTATCGGCTTTCATTAAAGAATTTTATTCGCGGGGTATTAAATTGTTACTTTCATTATTATGAGTAGGTTTTGTTAAAATAAGTGAGTGAAGAAAATATTTTATTTTTGTGTAAGTTAAATGTGCCATTTCGTTTGTTCGCAAGCTTCGACTCAATGTATAAAAAACTTTTATGTTGGAATGATTAGATTTCAGTACGCAGCCTTATTGTTGGATGATCCGCGATTCGTGTCGTCGTGAATATCAAAAATGATTTAATTAAGATCTTTACTAATCCTGGTCCGCCTCTAACTCGGCTCGTATTGTGTTCAAATTGAAAAACTTTTCTCGTTTTCAACTAATTATATCGAGAGGAAGACGAAAATCTTTTGCAAATATTTATTGAGAACTGGCGATTGTCGCGCTCGCGATACAGACAAAGATTATTCGGAGACCAATCGAAGTTTAATCCTTCGGCTATCCCTTTTATGCGTATCAGAGAACTTCAAGAGAGAGTGAGATGGAGCTATTGTAATAGTTATCAACTAGCTGCGAACGTTCTTGAGGTGAAGGCTGGTTCTTGTTATTAATTAATTAATTTTATTATTTTTCGCCGCCGCCGCCGCGTTGGTTTTATTGGCGGGATTTCTCGAGTAATTAGTCGTTTTATTATTATATAATATCGGAAGGGTTGAGGTGCGACCAGATGCCACCGTCATTACGACTCGCCGCCGCCGCCGCCGGTGCTGCCGCACGGGGATACCAATTTTTATTTATTTTTGGGGAGCTCAAGACTCAACCCTTGATTTCCTCGAGTTTGAAGACGGAATTTGTTTTCTTTAATTAATTTTTGATTTTTAAGTTCCCAGTGGCGGTTGTTAGTGCTGTATTATTTAATTTGAAAGGGTCCATCTTTTCCTTCGGTGTAACAAACCTTATAAAATAAATAAATATTTGGGTCTTTGTTAAATTAATTATTTACAATACGTAGAGTAAGGTGATGGAATGCAGATAAGAAGTCTACTTCAACTGATAATACACCTACTTACCTAATGTATAAAGAACAAACACACCAGGCCGACATTCCTAGCAGCGACAGCCGCGCGTATCTTGAACAAACAAGCGGTTGGCGGCGACGGCTACAGTGTAAGTACCTCTCGTCACGTGTCAGATGATCAGTAAACAATGGCCACCTCGCCATTAAGGTAATTAGTGCGGGACTTAATCCAATTTGTGCTGTTTATACTTCTTGCGCCGCCAGCTAATTCCCGAGAGTGCCGCCTACTTGCCTGCTCACCCACCTTCCGCCACTCTCTTATGTAGAAAGCTTGTTTATCTACATTCAACTTAGCGCCTAGTTTTGGGAAAACGATACGTTAGGTAGAAGGAAAACTGACCGACTAAGGAAACGATTTTGTTGTCGTCATCGGGATAAATTAGTTGGTAAATACCACAGCAATTGAGTGTTATGAGTTTAATCAAGGAGGTAAATTAGTTTTCAAATGTGTTTATTACATTCCAATAGAAATGAGGAGGTAACAGGGAACTATCGCTAGCGTGCTGGTACTTACCCCACATGAACGAGAATAATGATGTCGTGGTCGACTGTTGCCGGGCATGTGGTAGGTACCTACCTATATTTGTACGTTTTGTTTAACAATTTCCAGTGTTTACTAATGTGTAGGTGTAGCGTGCAGTTGTTACCTGTGTGCTGTAACCTACTATTACAACATGACGCGACCGTCCATTGGCTGACTGACGCACACACAGACACACACCCACTCCTCCTAGTGTAGGTACAGCCAACTAATAAGTTCCTATGTACCTACATAATGAGCAAGCCGCTAACTGCAACGTCAACCTCACAGGCGTGTTTAACTACAATATTTAAAAAAAAACAACCAATGACACAGCGCGACCTGTAGGCTAATTCACGTAACTAAAGAAGTTCTGTTGCAGTGCAGTTGCAGTTAAGTTTCGATCAAAACAACGCTTTTCGTATTCTCTACCGCTGTCAAACACGCTCGCGTCAAGTTCGCGTCACGCGAGCGCAAAAACGGCATTCTACTGTTGCGCGTCTTTGGTGCGTGCTTCGGAACGCAACACGATCGGTATTCTACTAAGTAAGAAAAAGCACTAAAATATTATCTGTACTGGGATATTCTTTTAATATCGTCATATTCATTGAAATGTAATCGATTCTATTCGATTATTTAGTGAGTAATATTTTTTCTCTCATTTGGCCACACCTTATGTAAGTTTGGTAGAGTTTGGTTGTCGTATAGGTACAATGTGCAGTTCACGCGCAGCTTACGCGCAGTTCAAAGATTACAAGAATACCGTTTATCACTCAAACTTGAACTTAACTGCAACTGCACTACAACTTCATCGGCGCGTCATAAAATTACGTGAATTAGCCCTCTGAACTTACAGTAAAAAAGTCTTATTTTTAACCGACTTCCAAAAGGAGGAGGTTATCAATTCGTCTGTTTTTTTTTTGTATGTGAATTCAGCGATATCTTCGCCAATTGTGAACCGATTTTGATAGTTCTTTTTTAGTTTGGAAAAATATTATTTCGCGGTGGTCCCGTTTAAGTTTGGTGAAGCTCAGATGATGATTTTCGGAGATATACATGGAAACTTTTCAATAATAGAGTCATATCACATCACGTTACACCAAAGCGTGATGTTACGTCATAATATTGTCTAAACAATAAACATCAAAAACACAAAAAAAGTGAAAAATTACTTTAGCTTCAGAAATCGGTTGACTTGTCGGGTGACTTTTGTTTGTTTGATTCAGTTTTTTTTGCCACAGACTTCTTTTTTTTTTGAAGTCGATTTTTTTGCAAAAAAGTGTTTCATAGTAGTCATGTTCAGAGTAGTTTCAGCACTGATGGCAATATTTGTTTCACTTTAATAGGCTTTTTAAACCGACTTCTAAAAAAGGAGGTTTCTTAATTCGACCGTATATATATATTTTGTGTGTTCGCGGGTAACTTCGTCGTTTATGAACCGATTTTGATGATTCTTTTTTTGTTGGAAATAAGATATTTTAAGGGTAGTACCATGATAAGGAAACCAGGATCTGATGATGGCATTCTAGAGAAATCGAGGGGAACTTTCGAAAATCGTAGTGCGACCAGTGCGTTTGTTTTTATTTTCATTAAGTATTTTTAAGCACTACTATTTAATGAAAGTCTGGAGTGGATCTGATGATGGAGCCGAAACACAGTCGAGGGAACTCTTCAACGATTTACAGCAATTACCTGGTGTTTGGGCTTGATTAATTTGTATTGATGAGAACTTTGCACCTAGATGGGCTGTGACTGTCATTAGGGGTCTAGTGATGAAGGCGAAGGACAGTCAAGGGAACTCCTCAACGTTTTACAGTAGCTACCTTGTGTTTGGACTTAATTCATTTCTATTGATGAGAACTTTGCACCCACATGGGTTATAAGTGCTATTACAGGTCTGATGATGGAGACCATAGACAGACAAGCGAATTCCTCAACGATTTACAGCAGTTACCTTTTGTTGGGCTTACTTCAAACGGTTCAATATGCCAAAATTTTCAGTTCGTACAAAAATAACACCTAATTAAGATTGAAGTTTGCATAGCCAATATTTGTATGGGATGATATTACAACTAAAAATGGGAAAATAAAAAAAAACTTTTTTCTTCGGTTTTATATTTTGCAAAAATTTTTTTTTTACCTTTTGTATTTTCGTACAATGAACATAACTACACTTTGTGCACTACTATACTTTGTGTATAATGAACATTTTTAAAGTCAATAAACGAATTTAGTTGTAAACACAATTTAATAAATAATAAAAGAATAGATAATAAAATATTAATAGAATAAGTAATAAATAGGAAATCTAGAATACTTATTAGGATCTAGAACAATCCAAACTGGACAACAAGGAACATTAATAAAGCGCTCTTCCTCTTTCTACTTACTTACAATGCTGTGCCCGGCAGGGTCTATAATTGTTTCTAGTTTTTATTTACCACCTGTAATTGTACATTATGGATAAAGCAATAAACGATTTGAGATTTGATTTGAGATCACTCTCTTGTCCTTTTGTCCGTGTGTCACCACCGATTTTCTCAGGAACGGGTGGACCTAGCAAGTTGAAATTTATACTTCTTATCTCTTCTTCTTATACAATTATTTATTGTCCATAAGTCCCTATTATGTGTATAAAAATCAAGGTCCTGAGTCAACACGATAAAAAGTTATGGGCAAATAGATTTTCGCGAAGTAAGTAGGTACCAAAATTTATCTTAATTTTCAACTTTTTTATTTTTTGAATTTTTCCTTTACTTGTGCTGTAAGACGTTGCTTTTAACCAAAATTGACAATTCTAGGTCAACTAGACTATAGGTTTTGGGTTCAAAACCTATATAATGGTAATTGCCGTTGACCTAGAATCATGAAATAACCCAAACTGCCCATGTAGGCCTATGTGAAATAAAATATTTTGATTTTAAAAGAATATACACGCCTTTGTACAGTTTTTACTTGTGCATAAAGTTTTAATAAATAAATAAATACACTTTCTGATCACAAAATTAATTTTGTCTGAAATGGGTGCCCTGATCTGTATTTGTACAATTACGCTTAATATTGCAAAACCCTTTTTCCAGTAGATACATGGCACTATGCACCTGGAGTCACCTGTTGTGCAGGTGAGGTGGGCGTGGCGGCAGGTGGGCCGCGCGCCCCGCCCACCGCGCACCTGCCCTCCCACCTGCCACCTGAGCCGACACCGGCGACACCTCCCGGGTATATAGGAGGCTATGTGCAAAGGTAAATAGGCCGGTTTACCTTAGTAGCGTATTTACTGTCCTTTTAAACAGGACGTGGTTGTGGAGTAAATATTCGAATGACAAATTGTTCAGCAAATGTACCATCAGCTTGGTACTGGAATAGTTGCTATTCTACGCATTTGCTGACTTCGTTTTTGGTAAGTAATTCTGAATTAAAACTAAAATAGTGTGGTGATATAGATAGTGTTCGAAGTGCGCCCTACACGACGCAGTCTGCCCTACGTGACGAAGTGCACCCTACATGATAGTACGCAAATTAGATAAGGTGTTACGTCAATATAATTTTGCCATCTTTGTTTAATTACAATATTACAATCATTGACGTATTTCTGAAAACCTTAAATCATAATTCAAAACTCATAGAATTAAACCGCCCTGTCAGCAAACGCCTATAGGACCCAATTTATCAAGCCCTTTCACCTATTCAACCCGATCCATACATATAGTAAATCACCTCTACCCGCACTAGTCCAAGTGGTCGGCCACTCAACCCCGCGACCGCTACGGGTGTCACCTTCGCATCGTATATTTTTTTGCGCACTTAACCGTGCGGCTACCGCCCGGCGCGGCGGCGGGCGCGGCGGGTTCGCGACACGGAAAAGGAGGTGCCATCTTAGGCACGCGAGCTTGAAGGGTTGACCTCTGTGGTCGCGCGCCGCTGATGCGGTGTATTACTGAATGTGCACTCTTTTGGAATAAACAAATAAAAGAATAGCCAAGAGTAACAGGCAGGGAGACTGGTCGTAGAAATAATAGCTCCTGAACATCGTATTTTTTTTTCGTATCCTATTTCATTCATTTTCTCTCTGTCCATAGGATGATTAAACCTTCTTGTCCATTAGCGCTGTTACGGTTGACGGCCGACGACGGTATGGGATGGGATTGTTAATTCTACTATCAAGAGACACACTTCTTTTACCTTTGAATATTCTATATATTTTGATGCTTAGAAATCCAGAAAATGAGATCAAAGCCAAAACAAGTAGATAGTCGAATCAGGAACCATCCTTGGTCGGTGTATTGTCTCAGTTTTTCGCTACACGAGAACCATCCGGTCGCGGTCCCAACACGCTTAGCATAATTTACACATACACTTTTTGTTCGCAATCCCCTCTCGATTGTATTGCTCTTGCATAAATACGGACATTTGAATTTGAACTTCTTTTGGGACGAAGGACCAAAGCTCGGGTAAAAAGATCGTCGAAAGAGAAAGTTTGTTGTATTTTTAAAACACAGTTTTGCGTGGCTTTCTTTATATGTACTTGAACATGCGAAATCACTAAAATAAGTGAGCTGGGACTCCTTCTACGACATCCACGAGAAAAGAAAGGATAGACTACTGAGACAGTTCAGGAAATTTATCATGAGTAACCCGTAAAGGGTTAATATACAAGCGACACCTGACCACACAGCATCCAGCCGCGTTGCCACGTGTGAGCTATAAACGTAACACTAAACAAACTATGTAACACAAGGACATGACGTTTGTGCTCCGAGGCGATGGGACGTGGGGCTCACTGCAAACACAATCATGACGTGATCATACCGACGTGCCTTAATGTGGCACGCTGTTTGCTGAGTGTGAACAGTGGAAATATTGCACATAGAGAACATATAGTAAGACACAAAAATGCCAATGTCGTGTAAACAAAGAAAAATAAAAGATATTGTCAAGAAAAGAAAAGAGGCAGAATTGATCCACTCTAGATCAAGACACAGCTTTGGAAAGAGAAAGATTAAGGCCTCTCTTTCTCGTTCCAAAGCTCTAAGTGGGACAACATACCTACTCTATACACCATACTACTATACAACATACTATATAACTCGCAATAGTGGCGGCTGCAAGTTCTTTTTTTTTCAAATGAAAACCTTTAATCTCTCCATAATTACATCAACACAAAGAACTTCGTAATGAACAGAAAAAAAAACAATAAGTGTAAATATCGTTTGCTCGGTGCATTGCACGGCGCAGGGGAGCGCACCTCAGTGGAGAGGCGATGTAAAACCAACAAAACGAGAGCGCACATAAATAAATGCGTCACGAGTAATGTTTGCCAACTAATCCCACGGCGCTAGCACCTCATGACGTGATACAGAAGGACCAGTCTTTAGGCGCAATAAGTCAAAGTGAATAATTCAGAAGATTTAAGTTGGGTTTGAAAGAATTGGCTAGGTTTCTCAATTTTTTATGAATCAGAAACAGCCAATCAATCTGGCGGAAAATAATTAATTCCCAAACATTGAGTCAATCTGTATGCATCTCATTGTACTAGATCTATGTAAATACTCTATTTTGTCAATGTAAGTCATAAAAGTATGCAGTGGCTTAGACTCCAAAACTGGTACACATTGCAGTCCTAGATTTCTCAAACTTATTTGAAGTTATAAATTGCTTTGTTAGGTCACCAAAACACCACAAGTTGTCAACAATGCTTACAGCTTAGAGTATACCTTCTGAATTTCTATTCCACATAAGACTCGCCACGTAATTGAAATTTTAATGGGAACAGGTGCGCGGGAGTGTTCGTCACCACTAGAGACTACTTCCGAGTTAAGATAGTTTATAAAAAGGTATTATATCCTAAATGGAGAAGCTTCTTTGTGAGATATTGCCTTAGAAGGGGTTATTTATTGAAATGGGTACCTTAGTGTGTGTTGAATGTTTCTGAAAACGGCTCTAACAGTCGTTTATATAAATAAGATGTTAAATATAGAAATGAGTGCTCACGTGTGTTTATGGAACCGTTAAATAAAATTATAAAACTAGGTTCTTACTTAATGTCGCAATTTCATTTAAGCATCTACGTATGGCTTGATTAATGACAAAGTCAAACATACAACTAAACATACAACAAACGTATGTTTAGTTGCATTTTGACTTTTGCCGCCCAACAATGCTAAGTTACCTACAATTGTAGGTACGTCAAAAGTTTTCTAGAGGTATTACAAAAAAAAGCCAATCATTTAAACAACGTTTCGTTAAAACAACTTTCAGTTCAACAGGATTGACGTAAACTTTTCGGAAGCTTAAGTCAATGTAAAATTTTTGACTTTTCCGTCTTCGTTTGTTGATAGAATGACTCTTTGTCTGAGGCTCTGTGTTAATGAACAAATGATATTGTAATACTCTATAATTTTAATGTGGGCTTACTGAAAGGTCACAGTGCTATCGTCACGGTCCCAATCAGCCGCCAGCGTGCAGCGCGGCAGTGCCGGGAGAGTGACGTAACGAGCGGCTTATTGTACAAAAATGGCCGCGAGCAACAACCTGGATTGAAGTGTAAATTGAGTCATTTTCACTGCGCACCGCTACCTACGCCCCGCGGCTGTACTAGCGAGCGACACTACAGCGAGTCAACTGATGAATTAGACATGATAATATTTTATAAACGTTTTAGAAAGTATTGGTGTGAGAATATTTATAAATTATTTGAATTTATAAATTTACATTTAAAATTAATTGAAAACCTTAGTGGAAAAAAAGAAACGGAAATCTTTCGATGGTTAGGTACCTACTTAAAATAGTACAAGCAAGGCATGATTTGAAAAATGGCAAAGTAAGACACCGTATAAATGACTTAGCAGTCGCAGTGAACGTTTAGGTGATACATTTGTGTAGAGAGGTATTTTGATTTACTTTAACTATTTTCACTGTGTACGACTGTACGAGGGTAGTAAAAAACAGCGCACACCTCAAGGTGAACAATCAAATTACGCGAAGTTCCGGCACAATCACCCGCGTACACTTTGTTAGCTCGAGTACCAACGATTCACTGCGAGGCGTAGCAGTTCGTAGCGATTCGTAGCGGCTCGTAGCAGCTCGTAGCGCGTCGTAGCGGTTGAAGGTGCTATTGTAATTGAATGATGTTTGTCGACGTGGAAGTGTTCAGTAAGTAAATTGGTTTTACGATTCCATTTGTAATACAAAGACAGGTGTTTGTGTGTGTCGTCGAGAATTAACGTCAACAAGTTGAAATTGGAATTGATGTGAAATACGCACCCAGCTCTGAGCTTTTCGTGAGCTTTACAAGGTAAATTGTTACAGAAATATCGTAAATAAACTGTTTCGTGCTTACTCGTCTTTTGGAATTAAAGTCTCCTTATGATGATGATGTGTGATGATGTGATGTGTGATTGAGATCTACCAACGCCAATTCTTAATATAAAACTTTTAAGGACCCTTTTTTGTGCTTTCCACCAAAAGAAAATTCATTAGTACGGACATAAAATTGATCACTAGCGCGCCAAGTGGTAACATCACGCGAACTACTTACCAGTCTACACACACCTACAGCGTGCTTCTACAGAGTCATGATGTTGAGCTCGCAGCAAGAACGACATGCAGTGTCTGATCGCAGCGGAGTTTAGAACCCAGTTTTATCCCAGAACTGTACCCAATTCATTATGCCCAGTGTTCAATTGTAATTTCAAGATATTTGTTAGTTTCGTTAAATCAGTGTACCGTGTGTGTTTTCATGGCACGAGACCAATCTTCAGCCCACATGATGTCCGAGTGTAACGGAATAAATCCTGACAATCCGACATATACCTGAATCTTAACTTATACCTGAATCTTAACTTATACCTGAATCTTAACTTATACCTGAATCTTAACTTATACCTGAATCTTAACTTGAGCTTTTATGACTAAATCACAGCACATTTTGGCACATGTATCCGCCCCCTACGCACCTAATAAATGTTGTGTTTCGTTTGCTCCGTCTCGGCAGGTACCTATCCGATATGATTTTATTACGCGCGCCAAATATTTGCGCCGCTCCCCTCGCTGTAAGATGCTGTGATCTGATCAATTTCTCCTGCGTGTGCTCCATGCTCCAATCAAATTACTTTTTTATTTGTTTGATGGTTTCAATATACCTACCGGTGAAAATGTAGAATAAATTGATACTCTTTTCTTTGTGTGCTCAATCTTCAAAATGATTGCACGCAAGTTTTTAGGCAGGTTAATGGCCGTTAGTTATGTCAAAAACATTGTAAGTCCATATTGTCTCAAATTTTGACTGTGCAGACGTCCAACGTTCATCAACAGTTACATAATACATATGTATTATGCGTTATATTGTTGATTGTCAGTTCATGACAGCGATTACCGACGTCATCCGAGTGCATTGGCCAGTGAGGAGCAGCCACTTGCGAGGAACGATGCGCACTTGGTAGGGCTGCCAGTCAAAACAGTAGAATGTAAAGGAGAAACAAAGAAGCTATACTTAATTCTTAGGCTTCAAGTACAGTATAGTACAGTGCTCATAATCATCTGACATTATGACATGTGCTTATGTCCTTATAATATCGCTTTTCCAGTATTTGCAATTTGCAACGCTTTCTCTTCCCATTTTTTGTTAAACCGATCGTCAGCTAGTTTTCCTCTCATAACATAATCTGGAACTACCATATTATTTGTAGTAGTAATCAAAACATTGTTCCGTTTACGGTTATTGCTTGAGTATGGATGTGTTGTTAGTGGGTTTGGTGATGCCTGACATCCTTAATAGCAAAGGTAATAGAATTGTCTGTTGATGCTTTGATACTGATGCATGGCAAGCACGTCTCACGAACGGTTAGTTTACAGCAAAATGATGCGAATTCTTTAAATACTTATTAAAATGTGGATTAAAGGAATTGGTGTAAACAACAATTGACACAAGCTTAGTCGTTGTCTTATAAAGAGAGACTAAAATATCTGATTTATTATCAGTTTATTTGAGTCAGTAGCTGGAAGTGGACCACACGGCAGCACAGACGTCGTATTTCACAGCAGCACACACCTCCTACCAGATTGAGATCGACGGAATTAACCAATGTATATGTATGAGATTCGCACGATACGACTTTTACGAGTGCGCGTCGTGTTGCTCGAGCACGGCACGAGACAGTTACATGTGTTAATATTTTTATTATTTGTAATAGTGCGCACACGATGCTATAACTCCCTTCAATTACCCTTCCAAGCTTCTTTATTTACTACTGACTTCTTGGATTGTGTAAACGCTGGATAAGAAAGGAGTGTTTGTTTTTTTTTGGGTGAATTAGGTTTTAATCTTTTCCTGTTTGTTTCCAATAGGCGTTAAACACAACAGTAAACTAACCAATTGAAAACAGTAATATCAGTTTATAATTATAAGTCCATTAATATGTCTAGGTCGGTTATTTTAGTGAATCTGTATGACATGATGTATGGTTTAAAAGTTCTTGATAGTTTATGATTGAAGTTCTTGATGATTGTTCAAGGATATATTATTCGTGTTTGTGGTTACATACGTCGTTAGCTATATACGTCGCTACTTTCATATCCAGCTTTGCAAGTTCCTCGCCCTCCGCGAAGTTGTTAGCGGCTAAAAGTTGGTGTTGTGCTTGACGCGCTGTCGTCGCGTTTTTATGAGCGCTTTACAGCCCATTATACGCTTGTTGTGTAATAGAAACACTTGATTTGTTCCTCCCAAGACGCCGCTGAGTGACGTAGGTACTACGCCGTGTTTGTAAACAAGTCATTGCCACTTTTTAATTTTCTTTTGCGATGTTAACGTGGGGGAAGAAGTTTACAGAACAATCTAAGTTGTTGTTGATCCAATTTAAATTGTGTTCAGGGACTTCTAGTGGTCGTAGTTGTGAAATATAATAACAGTTAGCTATGCTGATTCTTGAACAAACGGGTAATCAAAAAGTTGGTTAGATAATATTGGGCTAAATAAACAAATATGATTCAGTTGGTAATAATATTTATGGCGGAAGTAATACAACTATAGCGTGCTAATAACAAGGCCATTAAAATTGACCAATTTTGGTATTGTTCTATTTATACCTACATTTGTCAATTATCCTCCTCGTGTCAAAAGCTATCTATTTCGTCATATTTTTTTTCCGAAAGTGGCTCCACACGCTGTCACTCTCCTCAACTCGATAATTATAATACGTAACGTAAAATATCGTGCAGCGCTGTTCTGCTCCACACGAGGTGACAATTAGGGCCGAGTCACACTGGAATGGCAGCGGCCGGTGGCGACGCCAGCGGCCCCCGGCGTCGCAGCTGGCGGCCTCGCGCGACCTCTAGACCCCACGCGCCTAGTCTCCTCTTGACTAGTTTAGTTTCTACATTCGGCACGGAAACTTGTGTGAAGTAAACATGATGGAATTGGTTATCATAGCACTTATTGCGGAAGAAGAAGAAAAAAGAAACAAAGGAATAAAAGAAAAAGGGATGTGTGTGGGTGAGGAGCGCGCGGCCGTGACCTTTTCAACCGATACTAGTCTTTTAAGTATGTAGATAAAGTTTAAAATTATTTCACACTGAAAGTGCTCGCTGCGTCTCTGTCGGCCGCTGCCATTCCGGTGTGACTCGGCCCTAAGGCATCAACACACCGCTGAGGAACGATATGGAACGCGTGTACACCTCGCCCTTGAACCGCGCTAGAACAACAACTAGCTAGCGCACACACACGCACATCTGTAGCGCCTATCGCAGCCAACGACATGAAAGTGATGGAAATCAACGTTATGAGCGCGTGCTTGCTGTTTTGATACCAAATAAAGTGATTGAAACGGCAATAGCTTCGGATAGCAATGTACCTGCTTGTAACCAAGCATAATAATATTATGTAAATAAATAATTATTATTCAGTTATAGCATAACGTCGGGGATGAGGAGGTCGTGGCTTAGTAATACCGGCCGGTCGGGTGGATCTCTAGATTAAGCTGTGCTTGGCCAGGCTGTCATTATTTTGTAGATCTTGACAGTCGTTACAGGTAGTCAGTGGCCCAAAGTCTGACAACCAGTCTTACCAAGGGGTATCGCATTACCCAGTACTAACTGGGTTGTGGTGGTCAGATAGGCAGTCGCTCCATGTAAAATACTGGTATTCAGCTGTATCCGGTTAGACTGGAAGCCGACCCCAACATAAAAGTAGTACCTAGTAGTTGGGAAAAGGCAGGCAGATGGAGCATAGCGTAATAAACCAGAACGATGCCGGGACAGTCGCGGTGACAGGATACTTCGCAACCTGTACCGGTAAATGGAAG
Source organism: Xestia rhomboidea (assembly GCA_963853795.1). Taxonomy (NCBI): domain Eukaryota; kingdom Metazoa; phylum Arthropoda; class Insecta; order Lepidoptera; family Noctuidae; genus Xestia; species Xestia rhomboidea. Next base: position 795,651 of record OY970759.1, read on the forward strand.
AGGAAGTGACTAGTGCAACATTGTTATTAGTTCGCGATATAATATCTACGATATTATGTGTCACGCGTGTTTATCCTTGACCCGTGCTAAATATAAACTACTTATAATTGTACAGATTGTTAGTGACGTTTATTCGTGTCAACTGTGCCGAAAAACAAGTAAAAAATAAAATCATGATTCTTTATTTGTATCATTTATTTGATTGAAACTTCCTGGTTGACTTTGTGACAATTTCACTGGCTTTAGTTTACTAAACAATGCTTTATGATCTAATTACCTAGATGGATGTATGACCGAAGACTTATCTATTAAGATATCTATAAGATTTGTATGTTTGTAATGAATGAACTCAAAAAAACCTGGATCTATTTCAAAAATTATTTCGCCTTTAGAATACTTCATTATCCCTGAGTAACATAGGCTATATTTATTACTAGAAAAATTAGGGATCCCTACTAAAACCTCAATAATGTAACCCGTGCGAAGCCGAGACCGCCGCTAGTATTTCATAGTTTTCATTTACAACTACTTAATATTACTATTACCACGAACACTTACTTTACTGATACTTTAATATTGAGTCTGTAATTGTTCTGGTTGCCTCTTTAAAAGAAACAACTAAGGTGACTACATGACCTTTAAATCTCGTCCGGTATAGGTACATACATTGTGTGGAAAAGTGAAAAGTTGTGGCTCGCTAATGCCCGCCGGGCGTTAGATTAAAAACGATTGTGTGCCGAAACTGGGACGCTGCGGGACGAATGTGGGACAAATGTAGGGTATGTGGAGCGGTGGCGCAGGACCAGGCACGAGATAGCCCGGTGGTTCAATAGACAATAAGAGATTGTGAAAACACAGAACAAAAATTCTTATAGCTCCACTCCAATCTTTACATGGGAGTTATTTATCCGTCAAGTGAAAGTTTTAGATGTTAGTCGGCAAAACTGCAGGTGGAGAGGAGAAGGTGATGTATACAATATTAGGTAAATTGATGTCGATGAACTCTCTCTATGTACCGTTACAATAACCACCTAAACGTTAGCTAAGCGTTCGTGATAATATTTACGTAACTAATATAATTTGATGCACTGGTTTTCCTCACAGGAAATGCCAGTTTAGGTGATATCAAACTATGAATACTAAAAACACACAATTAGCATTCTTCCTCATTAATTTAATTAAAAAGAAATAAAAACTAAAACTATTTACTTAAAGTTTCACCTTAAAATAATACTGTTTCTCGTAACTTCGTGGGAGCTCCTGGCGTATTTGTGTAAAGTCCCACGCTTCGTGTGAGCTCCTGGCGTGTTTGTGTCGAGTCCCACGCTTCGTGTGAGCTCCTGGCGTGTTTGTGTCGAGTCTCACGCTTCGTGTGAGCTCCTGGCGTGTTTGTGTCGAGTCCCACGCTTCGTGTGAGCTCCTGGCGTGTTTGTGTCGAGTCTCACGCTTCGTGTGAGCTCCTGGCGTGTTTGCGGTCGTAACTCTCACTGATGGTACCGGCAACTTGTACCCGCACGAGTGACACCACATCGAAATGATAGTACAGATGTGATTGCTTTGGAAGTGTGAGTACGCTGTGATACTTTGCCAAAACATGGAAGGTTACTGGAGTTCGGTGAAATTAAGTGTAGCAGACTATTTTAAGCCAAAAAAGAATGACTAGCTTTACCTATTCACTATAGTGGCTAGCGTTGTTAATAGTTATTTGTGCAACTGTTGTATAATAAGGGGTTTATCACACGAGGCAAAGCCGAGTGTGCTAATAGTATCACATGAGTCTTTTAATACCTAATTATGTACAGTTGCATACAAGACTTTATCTACATGTATGATATGAGGTTCTGAAACCATAAGGTGTTGCAGAGTTGTAAGAAGTCTATGTATGTATTCATGGAAAGTTTATAGTTTTTTTCATATTTAATACAAACCAACTATGTATAATAGAATTATTTATTGTAATAATTATTTACGTTTTGGATCGTACAATTATTATAATGCTATAAAAATATCGAACAAAAAACCGGCCAAGAGCGAGTCGGACTCGCGCACCAAGGGTTCCGTACAAACTTAATAAAGGACAAACTTAACTTTGCTGTTTTCGATCCCTAGAAACGGTTATTGCATCAACCGCAAATAATAAGTTTGTAATAATAAAATCGTTTATTTTTGTTATTAAACTACATATTTACGGTTTTCAGATTTCTCCCTTTACATTTGTGCTACAATTCCTTGCTTTGTGCCAAATTTCGTGATTCTAAGTCAACGGGAACTACCATATAGGTTTTCAACCCAAAACCTATAGGGTACTTCCGGTTGACCTAGAATTGTCAATTTTGGTTAAAAGCAAGTTCTGGCAGCACAACTAAAGGGAAAAGTCCGAAAAATAAAAATGTTCAAAATTAAGGTAAATTTTGGTACCTACATACAAGTTTTTGCGAAAATCTAAATTTGCCCATATCTTTTTATCGTGTTGACTCAGGTCCTTGATTTTTATGCATCTAAGAGAAACTATAAATCTCAGTATCTGGTATAATTTCAACTTGCTAGGTCCACCCATTGCTAAGAAAATTGGTGGTGACAGACGGACAGACAGCCAGACAGACGGGCAAGAAAGTGATCTTACGGAACCTTAAAAATGGCGGGACACGACGTGAATTCGAATTTACCTATAAGTTTTTTTTTTTATTACGGCGCTGTGGTAGTGAAACGCGCCTGCATGACAATGTTCTTTTTTTTTTAAATGTGTTTCATAATGAAATTTAGTACAACATTAGTTATAATGTTGTACTAAATTACGTACGGGTGTTAACCCGTTTGGATGATATTATGGTTACTATTACACTGTTTGTTTTTAACCCAAAAAGAGGGGTGTTCTAAGTTTGACGTGTCTGTGTATCTGTGGTCTGTGCGTATCGTAGCTCCCAAACGGATGAACCGATCGTTTAGTTTTTTTTGTCTTAGATAATTTTATCCCGAGTGTTTTTTTTTTTGTGTTTTTATGTTTCATGAAAATCTGTTCAGCCGTTTGAAGATCATCAGCTCTTTTCTAGTTGACGAAGGGATCTGACTAACTTCCTTATTAATATGTCCTATTCATTTGAAATTTGGTACCGTGTTACTTCAGTGATATTGAAAGAACATGGTAAGGTAACCAAGACTTTAAATATGACATGTTAGGGTAAGGTTTAGATTTCGAAAATGGGTAATTAAATTTGATCAATTAGGCTCAATTACCACTGTGGCAGAATCGAAGCAACGCGACGCGTCAATTTTTTAAACTCTTTAGTATATTTAACTCAATTTCCAATGAGTAACGTTCGTAACGTCAAATTCGTATGACAAAAATAAGAAAACGCGCGTCGAAGCGCGTCCACACCACTTCACATGTGCAAAATGATGCGTCGCGTCGCTTCGACTCTGCCGCAGTGGGAATTAAGCCTTAAGTTTGTGTATTATTACTTCTTAGTCTTATCAATTCTGCTAAAGCTGATCTGTCATGAGGATTATTGAAGAGTTTTCTCTGGTCGAGTTCAATAATAGGCCTTGCAGGCTCTTTACGCGACTTAAGGCCACGACACGCTTGACCTTTCGCGAAAGTTATTTTCCCTAAATATACGACAGCTTTATCCAGAGTGGTCCCTTGCAGCTTATGCACTGTTACGGCCCAGCTTAAAATTATGGGAAACATTATTCTTTCTATGTTGCCATACCCTCTAAGACCTTGAAAGGTCAAACTTTGTGCCTGTATTGGGATATCTACTATAAAAACGACAAAATAAAAGTTTTTTTTTTAATTCTTGAACTTTAAGATCGCTCGTACCTAAATGTAATTCGTAATAATTAATTAGCTGTTGTTGGAAAAATACTTTATAAACTTTAGCGGTCCCCCGACGCGACGACGATTGGAAAATAAAAATATTTGAACTTACATAATAATAATAATAATCATTTTATTTCAGACAAATTATTTTACATCCATATAAATTGTTAGTAAACATGACTTTTAAAAACTATGTTAGTAGAACATGTAGGTTTGACTTGAAATGCATAAACTGGTTATCAAATTTTCCCGCAATGACATTCAGGAGACTGTTTGAGCTGCCCCGTACCCTCTGCAGTAGCGACGCAGCACGCTTACGTCTGATAGCTACGAAGCCATCAGTGTGCGCATCAGCAAACATTCCCGACGCACTACAGAAGCGTGGCAGCCCCAGCAGCATCCTGAATGCATTGTTATACTGAACTCGAAGAGCATTGATGGCTCTCTGCGTACAGCTTGTCCAGAGGCTACACGTGTACAGTGTCTGACAATATGGTTTAAAAAGCGTCACTTTCACTTCAGACGTACAGCGAGCAAACCTACGGACAAGCATGTTGCATCGAACCGCCAATGCTCTTCGCTCCCTTTCTACATCCAGGTCATCTTTGATGTCTGCGGTAACAATATGGCCGAGGTATTTAAATTCTTGAACACGATTCAAGACATTACCTGCTAGCTATGCGGAAGGAAACCTATCTGAGCACTATGCTCCAAAAATAAGAACCTCACTCTTTTCGGCATTATATCTTAATCCGTGCTCCTCAACATACTTCTCACAAAAATCCAACAGCTTTCTCAAGCTTGATATTGAAGGGCTCAAGAGTGCCATATCATCGGCGTAACTGATGTTATTAAAAGCCACTCCATCTAAATAACAACCTGCCTGCAATCTACTGAGCTCACCAATAAGACCGTCTATGTACAAGTTGAACAAAATCGGAGAAGTCAAACCACCCTGTCTGACCCCGCATTGCAACTTAAACTCATCAGAACTAGCATCTGCCCAACGCACACAGTTCACTTGGTGACCATACCAGTACCTAAATTATTTATCAGCTCTAATGGCATATTTGCTTTGCGTAATTTACCCCACAGTATATCATAATTTATCATATCAAAGGCTATACATATGACGAAAACACATATGGCGAAATATATGACGAAAATAATTATAATAGGTTTAAAATATTATTTGTTAGTTTTTAGAATTTATTTTTTGTTCGGGGGGGTTATATACGGTTTCAATAAGCTAACCGTTTCAGATACTTTTATAAAGGATTTATAGCATGGGTGTAGATAAACAAACTAACAGTTTATCTATAAGAGACGTTTCAATATTGTAAGTACGTATAGAGTGTATTCAGGTTATTGTGTGGGCGTAGTGTCGTGATTGATAGCTCGTGTGTTGTGTTCAAGCGCCATTACTGATTGCTGATGGGAAACAGCGCGTTCGCAGAACTGGAGTGCGAGCTACCAGGAATATCCTTAGGAAGAGAGATGAGTGTTAGGTAGGCAGGTATTCCATTTATGTAAAATAGGATTTTGTTGTGTTTTTATCCGTACAATTAAAACGGTTTTTCATGTGCCTTTCCAGGAAATATCAGCATTTTAAACAGTTGATAATTGACCGATACAAGTACCCACTCGTACCTAAATTATTGTTTTGTTTTTACGTTGTCAATTTTATTGATACTATTTATGTATTGCACATATAAAGGTGCATCCTCGCTGTCAAGTTACTTTGTATGGAGCAACGTTTGTAAGTCCAATTGAAAAAAAACTATAATAAAAAGTTGTAGGAAAATCCGCAAAATGTACATATAGAAAGTTATAACGTAATGTTTTCAATCTTTAACAAAACACATGTATATTTCAATTTCTTAGAACGCTTCGAATTTGATGTGCCAAAGGTACGCACCATCTTCAAGCGCACCATATTCACATTCGCGAGATACAACTTCTCTAGATGTGCTACTATTGGGTGTAGGTAGTCAACGTCATTAGAATATGTGGGTCGTCAGTCACACTCGTGCACGCACTCCATGATGGCTCATTAGGTGCTTACGTAGCTATTATAAGTTACGTTGTAGCTCGCGGAGTAGTCTCGTCTGTAGGTATACCCTTATGGATGCATGGAGGTAATTCAGATGTACTAGATGACGTCTACTCTTATGTCTTTCATTTATTGTAGTGCATTATTATTGATATTTATAGATGACAGGTAGTTGCACTCACGACCCTGAATGTAACGGGGCAAAGGTATACGTAATTACTAACGTCATCTCGGCATGACTCGACTGATTGATGTAGTTTTCCTTTCTTGTTCAGCATTCAGAAATGAAATAGCTTCGTTTAATAAGCATAACATTTTATCCAAAGTCATAACAACACGTGAACTTCGATTCAGTTTCTATTGAAAATTCGCTTATCTACCCCTCCCAACCTTGTACCTACATACATCCTGCGAATAAATATCTTTGCGTTTGAATCATTTCAGTTTGTTGTCGTTCGTTATCTAATAGAAGTAGTTAACCGCATTGTAACATTTCCCCACATGCCGGGGTACCAGGAGCGCAGAGGTTGATGTTGGTGTGTGTAGGTGTTCACGTCGAACTGAAGTGCTGATGTCCGCTGATACATATGGATGAGACAACTTTGATTGCTTTGCTGATTAAACTCGCCAGTTGTGTGTCGTGTTTTAGAGAAAATATAGGTAGATGAGGTTCTATACTTGAAGGACAGTTCTGGTTGGTGCCGTCAAAGTGAACGCCAGACAAGCTCGAACAATTAAGAAGGTATGATGTGTTCATAAGATATATATTTGTCGTGTTGTGACTACTGTACTCATGATCGGTTCCGATATTATTTGTTTGCGAAAACATTTACAACATAATAGACATAAATCCAAGCCATTGCACAGTTAAATGAAACATATTACAAAAAGGAATGATAAAAAATATTGCAAAACTTGAAAATAACAAGAAAAACTCATCTTTCGTCCATCCTCTCACAGAACAAGCACAAGAAAAAGTAATATTACATTGTCTCTATTTATCGAAGTGATTAAGATAGACTTCTTGATTGCTTTACCGCAGCATCGGCATGAGGTACCTTCTCTCACATAGCTTATGACGACACTAAAGTACAAGTTACATCCATCTATATCTGTTAGTTAGTCCTGAAGAGTAATTCTTGAGAAGTAGGACAAAGTTGGCACGTATGCAAATACATGAGAGTGGACTTGTGGACACTCGGACCCCTGACTGGACTCGAGTCGGCGGTACTTTGTCTCTAATTGTGCTCAACTCGCAACTTGCTCACTCACCGTAACGCCGATAAGTCGGAGGCACACCGGGGGACTGTTGCCCTGGTGTTAGGTATATATTAGAAATGCTGACTACTCAGTCATACAAACACTTGGAATCGTTAAATAGATTCCATGAAAAAGTTACACAAACAATGTCTTTAAGCCGGGAAAAAATTCGAGTGCAATAAGTGTAAAAATTGTGAAATCAATCGTAATTTCATATTTCTGACTCAACTGAGTTACCTACATATTTTGGGACTGACTGATTCGTTCGGACTTTGAGTCATGACCTCTTGCCTGACCCGAAAGATAACGTAGTCCACGTAAGAGTGCAAACTCCTTTATCAATTAATTCGAAATAAGTATTTTTTTATCAACGACTTGTGTTCGCGACGAACGTCACCAAATCCAAGTGTACATAGTGTTTTTACCATAAACATATAGAGTCAGTGATATGGGCAATAACAGTGACAAGTAAATGAGTGAAACAGTGCATTAGAATAAGCAAAACAGTCATTTACGTACGCGCTAGACTCACATGTACTCGCAAGTGGGGCTTTAAAGTCATAATTTAACGAAATCCAGGTAGCCTAGGTTGCGACCTAGGCCTGGATATAGTATTTTTGTTTAGAATAACTTAGACCCTTCAGGAAAACCACTTGCAGAGAATGTGGCAGTCTAACGCGTCCATCTTCATTTTAACGTGTAAAATTTCGTCTAACAGACTGACAGTTGAAGGATCATTACAGGCTGAAAACCATAGACTCGTAACTATAAACAGTAAAACTCGATAGGTCATATACTTTCCTAGTATATGGCAATTATATGCTTACGGTCTCAATGACGGTTTTCATGAAAACCAAGCTGAAAAGATCCTTCAATCAGCCAAAATTAGAAAGATTGTATAGTTTCTAGTTTTATTTGATTACAGACAATAAAGATAATTTTATTTTTGTACCAGTAGATAGGTAACTGTACCTAATAACTTGTGTTATCTTGAATATAATCAGATATAAGCATAAAGTTATATTTTTTGTTAAAATTGTAAAAATGTATAGAGGAATAATTTAATAAAAAAAACCAAAATCAGGAAGCGATTCATGGCTCTCGTTACAGTACAGTCCCGGGGTACAATAGAGACCCAAAATTCAGACAGAATCGTAGTCATCAGTACGGCAAATATGCCTCTATAACAGTGAACAAACAGTAAAAAGTAGTGCGGAGAAAGTCCTGAAGTTCCGAATCGCTTCCTGAACAGTTATGAAAGTTTATCAGTGTTATTATTCCCAGTAACCCCCTTTCCCAAGTAACAATGTCTGAGGTAGCCTGGACCTACAGGTGTAGGACGTCAGCGCCGTCTAGGAGCGAAGAACACGTGCGCATAGTGCAGTATACATAGGCACATAGTCCGTTAGGCACACGCATACATCCTCGCGCCCAGCGATCACGCCCGTCCGGCACAACTTGTTTATATAAGTAGTTTGCTCTTCTAAAGAGTAGTCAAACACAAGCACTCATTTCTCATTCGCGTACATTTTCTTTCTGTGCGCTCATTTTAATTCAGTGTTGCAACCGTGAATAAAAACAAATCAAAATTAACGTTTGTAATTTGTTTTCATTCAGTTCGGTATGCAATTTTAAGTTTGTTTAAATTTTGGAATTAAGGATCACTACACCGTATCAAACCATGACCGTGCTTGGAACGTCTCAGGCATACATACAGGGTACATAGTGTTACAACCACGTATGATGACCGTTCTTAACCCGTAATAAACAGGTATGATACGGTCTAGTCAGTTAGTCATGGGTGTAGTGGGCAGACTCATTTACTATGTTATCCACTGTTTTGTACAACAAAGTACACTGTAACAAAGAATCTTTAAAGCAAAAATATTTGTGGTCTTTTCATGAAATTTTGAAAACCATGAATTTATGCTTCTTCTTACGTTTAGAAGTTACATAAGTCGTGTCGCGAGAGCCCTCTGTACCTTCAGCCTAACGGAACTTTCTTAGAGTTGTTAAGAGGTCGCCAATTAGTCAAATTGGCGCAGCAGTTAGTTGCTCACTTGTTTGAACAGGATCCGGACAGTCTTTGATTCGGGACTTTGCTTCATTTGCTCTTTGCATAAATTACAATTAGGGGCAGTGTCCGTTCTACCTGCTGCTCCCACTGCTTACGTAAATGTTCCTGTCTTAAGCCTGTTAGTATTACGGCTTAAGACGCAAAGAAGGTTGTGCTATCAATTTCCTGGGTTCGCACAAATGTTTCAGCTGCTTTCTATTCAATGGTGCCCTTCGTCCAACAAAGTGTTACGTTACAAGTTACAACTTTGTAGGTAAGTTTTTGTTAACCCGAATCGAAAGATCAGAATAGTAAGTTGACAATTTACTTCATGGTGTAGAATTCAAATGTGTAATGGAATCACGTTTAACTAAACCAACTCATTTAGTTAAAAACTATAATTAAAACATTACGTGAGTGGGTTTAGCTAAAAAATAAGCAAGAGTACGTGGCGATGCGACGCGGTGGAAGTAAGAGGCGTCACGACACGATCACGGCAAATAAATTAAGTAAAGCGACGGGCCACACCGCACCGCATCGGATCCCACCGCACCGCACCGCGTCGTGTCGTGCGGACGGCGGCGGCGTACCGACTGGGCGCCGGCTATGCAACAAAACAACGCCATTGAAGTACATTAGGATTCACAATGTAAATCTCGGTTGCTGATTTAATTGATAATTGTGTACCTACCTACCTTCGTTATTCTTTTTGCAAAAAAATATGATTTCGTTATTCTTAAATATTGCTTAACACAACTCCTTTAAGCCTGTAGGTGTAGTTCTTTATATCTCAGACAATTGTGAAATTGACGAGATGCGATAACCTTTATTACTTGCAACTTAAATATGCTTGTTATAATTTCAAAGTCTGCACCTCTTCCTCCTTCTTTGGAATTCCGCATCTATTTCAGGCAAGGCCCAACGATAACACCTAACTATTTAACGTCATAGTGTTCGCGGTAAGCAGACGACACGAGTACCGTGTAACAGTCCAAGAGTGCAAGTCTTAAACATAAATTGTAAGCACACGCACACAAAGACTACAGCGGCTAATCGTTAACCAGAACACTTTAATTTATCTATAACGGCCAAGCTGGTACAAAGTTGTCTCTAAATAAACATGGGCCACGGCATCCATTCGGATGGGCGCAGAAGCACCACTGTCAACAGCGCGGACTTTGGAATTATTGGTGTTACGACAGGTAAGTATGTCACTTGCGTTTAACGTTTGTTTAAAAGCTGACAAGATCTTTTTCTTGCTGTGTAGAAAGAATAATTTAATTTGATTTGCCAAATAGTTAGGGAGACCACTTGAACGCTCTCGAAGAACCTTCAAACACTTTCAATTTGGTATTGAATCAAAGGACTGTTTCATTTTACTTAAAATCTAGATTTTACTGGTTAGATTTGTGTACGTTTTCTTCTATCCGAGGATTTGATTTTCTGCGTTTTCTTGCCCGAAGCTCGGCAGTACATTGGGCGGTTAGTTGTACGAATATAACCGAGCGCGGAATAACAAAGACTGCACAATGCAGTTTTAATTTTCATTTCGGGTTATTTCGGCTTCGGTGGACCTTTTCCTCGGAGCACTACTGTGAGCACAGACTTCGGAACTTCCTCTACGATTTAAATTTATCTTTAAGCATTTAAGAAAGGTTATAATTGATTTCTGTTCTACGTTCATAGTGAATTAAGAATAACACAGGACAGGACGACAATATTTCTGCCAGATTTTTTGACGGTCAATTCTCTACAATTTTTGTTCCGATTATTTACATTTTGATATTAATTAGAGTTTTGGTTTGAATCAATCAAAACCAACTTTTCTATCACCTACTGCCAAAAGTGAGGCAAGCAGATAGGAATCGGCTGAACCAAGATTCTCGCTGATCACAAACGTATCTACCTCATCATCTCCCTCCCTTGTCCCATGTTACTTGGTGTCGGCGCAACACGTTTCTTTCTTCCATTCTCCCCTGTCAAATCATATCATTCCTCACACAACCCATCTGTGCTTTCTGAATTAAACTAACTAGACTCCAAGACAGAGTTCCACAGCAGTCGCAGCCACGGCACGGTGTCACTAGTGTTGTGTTCCGTGTTATTTATATAACACAGCTCGAGAACGTGTAGTATCGTGTGTAGCGTGGAGAGTAGCCTTCCTGCGGAGTGCGGGGGGGGGGGGGGGGCACGCTCGTGGATCACTGACTAATGTCTATTTCTAAGTTTGGTTTTAGAAACTAGGGATGAATTTGGTAGCACACTGTGGGCGACAAATTGTGTGTAGGCTCTAATTTTACTTACGGTCGACAGAAGATATTCACCTTAAAAGATTCTGCGCACTACACGGTACCATACCATAATCGTGCTATGAACCTTCCAGGAAAACAAATTCTTTGTATTGAAAGGTATGACACTATGCCAACTTGAACATGTCTGTACGGTGTAGCGGGCAGATTCCTTAATAAAGAAAATAATGGGATTTATATCTGTCACACTTTTCGTATAAAACAGTATGCTTACTGCTGCCTAAAATAACCTTTACCAGTTAACTTTAAGAAAGACAGTGTAATTGCAGTTGCAACAAACGTAAAGTCCAAACCAATAAATTAGCTAAGTAACTCCCTAAGTAAACCTTAAGCCAACATTTAATGAGGGAATCTAAAACGGAGCCAAATGACCTCACTAGTCCAAAAAAAGTGCTGCGTCTGTGGCTGCGCAGCCATACTTCACGTTCACGTTTGATTTAGGCAAATTGACAGGAAACATGGAGGTTTGGCCGGCCAACCGAACTGCAATTAATATTAAAACCTTCTAAGACGTTGCTCTTAAACAGAACTGTGTATCTTGCAAATGCATTTTTGTGTTAAACACTTTGAATTAATCTTAGGTTCTACTGGACTCTTCGGTTTCTTGTGATGAGAAGGGATAAAGGTAACATAGGGATACCTAGGCCTGAATTCCTGCTAGGCTGATGTCGGTCGCGTACGTCGCGGCGGTCGCGCGTACGAGTATACATTGTGTTCTATATAGCGTCGTCAGCGTAGCAGGAATTCAGGCCTTAGGATATTATAACTTAGGTAGAACTCTCCCTCCTCAAGTAACATCAATCAATCTTTCTGAGAAGTTCCAGTTTAAGTTCTTACTTAGGACAAAGTAGTCTTGAACTACAGACCAACCCATTTTGATACGGATAAAATTATTTAAACACGGAAGTAGGAAAAACATTGAAATGTATTTATAAAATCTCCAAAAACGTTTCGCATTCTTACCGCACTTACAAAACAAGGCGTAATGAATTAATGTGGCGTTCAGCGTTCTAGCTGTGAGCAGTCGCACGAGCGGAGCGGGGGGCGGACAGTGGCGCGTCACGGTCGCGGAATTTATGGCCCCACACTAATTTATAGTCGTCCAGCTCGAGCGATTAATGGAAACACTTATTCCAACTTTAATGCCGTTTCATTAACATTTATACTGTTTAAATATTAAAAATGGAATTTGGTCCGTTTGTTTCTGAAGAGAAGACGAACAAACTGGTGACGCTCGCAGGTAGATAATGACCAGTTCCCACGATGTCTTGCATGGCAGACCCGAGGAACCTTACAGACCATGAGAAGGTATGTAAAACAATGTTTACAGAACAAAATAATTGTCCGGGACAAACGAACAGAAACAATGGAGAATACCTTCAAACAACAATATTTTTTATGAATAAATCAAACAGTAATTTGAATACCTATCCACCTCGATAATATCCTGCGATATCGATAAAAAGTGAATTATGTAGATTTACACGAGTTGGGGATGAGTGGGGGTGCAAGAGGGGGGCGGGGTGTAGTTCACACGCCGTTGCGTCCGTTAATATTCATGCTGGACGAACAAAAGTCCGTTTTGTTCATCCGCGATGTTCATACCTGTAATGGTCGATCGTTTGTTTGCACTTCAAATTGTGTTTTAATTTCCATTTGTTTGCATACTTAGATATTTATGTAGAATGGTTTTGTATTATTTTATGACATTACGTACCTATTGTGTCTGTTGTTTGGAAATTCGGAATTTTATTCTTAATAACCGGTAGACGACTTTGACAAAAAATATTAATTAATCCGATTTTCTTAAAAACTTAACCAGTACAAGTTTTGGAACCTTTCTAAAAAACGAAAAATCTCGGCGATCTGAACGTAGACGAAGAAGTCAATATTTCATGGAAGTGGCGTCGAGACCTGTAGTTGACAAGGATTATGTAAATTAATTGGGGGCAAATATTAAATAAACGCGATCCGCTTGATTTGTGACGAGAAAAAACAGGGGGGTGAAAGGGGGTGGAGGGGTGGATGGGGAGGAAAGAGCTTTGTTTTTTTACGAGCCCACGCACCTAGCTCAGGAAGCTGTGTTATGCTAATAATAAACAAATACTCACCTATACTTAAGAGTTCTGCGAAAGAAGGAAAATGATTTATCATTCTTTGGAAAAGGAAAATTAAATGGAAAGAAAATCTAATTTTGCTGACGTAGGCCTTACTAAGAAATGTTAATATCAAGCTATTAATGTCATTTGTGTATCATAGAATTTTGCCTATTTGGAGTAAGAAGTCTGTAGTCTTCCAAAGGGGAAAATAACCCACACATGATACAATTCCTTCTACATATTTTAATAAAGTACCGAAACACAATTTGCGGTCCCTAATAAGAGTATTATTTATAGAGAACTAACTAGTGGATGATAGCCGCGGAATGTTCCCGAGCAGCGGCTTGTTCCATTACCATAGCACAGCGATCTGCACGAGATACAGACTATTTCACGTAACATATTGTTGATTAGGAGAATTTGACTAAACCGCAATAGTCGTGTATCATGCGCAAATGGCGGGGAGTCGTAAGTTTTTATTAGTCGTACCTACAGACTGTACCCAGACGTAATATGTATGAAAAAATGAATGTTCATATTTTTTTGGGAAGATAGCCGGTAGCGACAGCAGAGGAAATTGCTTGGTGTCTCACGAATGTGTATTTCTGAATGTGGCTGTAGACGTTATGACGAGAGAACGAGAGAAAATAGTTAAGCTTACATCCGCTGGTATCGCCATCTCACCTTCCATGCACCTTCAAGTAGTTGTGCATATTTCTTCAACATTCAATTGATATTATATAGATATTTCAGTCATTTTGAAATCTTACAATATTGTAATAAACACGGTATTTCAGAAGTATTTTCTTGATCGATAACTCTAGATTCTATGTTAGATAACTTTAATTTTCTTCCAAAACAACCGAACTTCAATTTAAACCATTTTTAAGCTGCCATTTGTTTTGCCGTCAGTACAGTCGTGGTCTCATCCGTGTATCGTACCTATTCGACATGAGAGCTTAGAGATAAAGCCTATAATATTAGCATAGAGACAGCCCCAGTCGTGGTCGCCTCGTGTGTCGGCCTGTATTGTCCACAATAGCTCGTTTTATTGGTTCAAGTAGCCGCGGACAGCTTCAAGAAATCTTCATAAATTGTAGGGTTATGGTGACGAGCTCGTCAATGCATAAGTCTAAAATAGCGTATACTGAATGAGTGTATTGTTTATTTATTGTGATTGCTGAATTCGAACCTATCGAGGTTCGAATTCTATTTATTTTCCGAATAGTATGTAATTCAGTAATATCTGTTAGGCGCAGTCACAGTAATCCCGAAAATAATAGCAAAAGTGTTTTTGTTAAAAGTAAAAGCATTGTAGCAAAACACTTCACTTCCAACTAAGCAGAAAGCATGTACGTATAGCACTCAATAGACAAGCTTAGAACAATATTTCGAAGCGTTTCATTTCAAACTTAATAAATTAAATCGCAGACTCGTGCCGTATTTTCCAATACATTACTTAAGTAAATTGAACTTATGAAGCATACATTCCCCTCTGAAGATTGTATGAAGGTAATTCAGTCGCGCTCACTATTCCAATAAAAATAAACAGTCGCCGTCTCAATCAGACGCGCAATCAGGTGCTCTTATTCTCATACATTGCCGTACAACACACACACACACACACACAAACACTCATACAAGCTCATACACACGACACCCTCACGTATGCTTCGAGTTACTGCGCTCTTTGTGACGAAGCTATGAAACTGGCGAGCGGTTCAACGGCTTCGTGGAACAAACACCTCGGCTGTAATATAATTATGTAGGTATAGGCTATGTTTATTATTGTGTTTCACTAAATTAACAGGTTATATATTATATAGGTTAATGAAAAAGTATTGTAAAAAAATTATGATGGCACAGTTCGGCGTAGATTTTAATGCGTAGTTTCTCATTGTGACGTGTATGTTGTAGGTGTATGATTGTGCGTCAACCATATATTATTATTATGTTGACTTCCTTAACCTGTGTGTAAAGGTGCTATGGTGAGCACCTAAGGCGCGAGCTCCACTCGTCGCCAGTGTAGTGGCCCCACAGAATGTGTGGAACGCGTCACGCGCGCCATTCTGTCAGCAATATTGTCTAAAGCAATTTGTATGTAAATCAATTGTTGTTAATACTATTTATGCCGATGGTTATTGAGCATTACTATTTACTTTGACCCTAAAAAGTTAAACGAATCTCATTCTTATTTACATACCGCAAAAGGCTATATTTCCCTCAAATTTTTCTGGTTACTTAAGCCAGGTTGACGTAAAAACACGAAGCCGAGACGTGCTGTTAGGGAATTGTTAATAAGAGATTGTCTTACTGTGAGCTTTGTCGGGGATTATGGCGGTTATAAATTTTATTATATTATAAATAAGAAATTTATGTGTGCCGTTTATCGGCGTTAAAAAGAGATGGGATATCGAGCCATGTGCAGTGAATGTAGGCCACTCCACGACCGCCCTTACTTCGTTCACTCGCAAATAAAACGGAGCTTTAGTAAGAAGGGATGTCAATTAATTCTTAATTTAGTTAGATAGAAACCAGCCATACCTACTGAGGTGTGGTGAGGTGCACAGGGATCCGTTTCACATACTTTTAAAATAATTTAAAACTTGGCTACAGGAGAAAAAAAAAACATTAGTAACTACCACGCGACCGTCGTCTGCGTGAAATTAATATAAAAATATTACTTCCCTATTTGATTCGGATTTTGTTAACAATTACAAGGGTTATACGCCAGTAAAAGTCCCGTCAAATCGGTCCAGCCGCTTCGGAGATTAGTCGTAAGAAACAGACAAAAAAAAAATGAGTACCTACCATTTACACTTTCATAAGCCTTTAGTAAAAACTGTTATTTTGAAATTAAAAACAAACACTTCAATTTTATTTGTATGAATTGATTTAAGTAAAATAAATGTACGATACATGTATATTATAGAAATACTAGCATGAGTACAAATAGATATCACACTCATATGGCGTAGCCAAAAGGGTTGAATTTTCACGAAGCCTCGTAGCAATAATTTCTGATACAAATTTATTTTTGTTCCAATTGATATAAAGCCATTTGTTAAAGGAGATACAGTGAGTACGAGTGTGCGTTAACAAGTGGGTTAGGCGAGTAAATACAAGTAAATAGGCCGAAATAAGTAAATAAGCAACAAATCACCGCGTATCGGATTAGCGCTATAAGTTATTTATGGCGCTGACTTGGCGATACGTGACCATGATGTTATAATATAATAAATGGATGTGGTATTGCCAGGAACTCGATGATCAGGAATTCCTCAGTAGCAGCCCAGAGTCTTGATCCGAGTCGGTCGGTCTGTTAGTTTGAGTCTTGTCTTGGTCTTATCTTTTTGTTTTTGCGCTTTTTTAGTCTTGGTTTTGTTTCGCTTGATGGTAAAAGACTTCAACTTCCGCTAACCCTTCGGAAATTTTGAAACGACTGTTATTATAGAGACTTTCGAATTCACAAGTAAATCTTTGTCTACAATGTGTGTGTGTGAGTTGAGAAGAAAAGGTTGACGACCGGGCGTTTGTAAATTGGATTAAAGACTGGAACGAAAAATTCCACACAAATAAAATAGACCTAGTGAACCAAAACTGCCGCCTCCATAGCATTGTGTTTCTTACAAGTAATCGTACAAGAAGACGCAAGTGACAGTGCGTCCGCGCAATATCGTCCTCCATAGTCCATACGATTTGATCGGCTCCCAATTAGCCGCCCATACGCCACACACAGGCGCGACACTCCCGCGGTACGCTGGCGATACGCCGCGATAAACACGCGAAACGCCGCGATTACTCCGCAATGGACAAATAAAATTTTTATCCCTCCCTTTTCATTGACCTATAAAGGACAGGAATAAAAGTAGTGATAATAAATTCTGTGGTTTTAGGAACTAGTTTTACATATTGATCTGGTCATAAAAATGTAGTTCACGTGGAGTGGCTGTTTTTGTTCCTGAG
This sequence comes from Xestia rhomboidea, assembly GCA_963853795.1. Lineage (NCBI taxonomy): Eukaryota > Metazoa > Arthropoda > Insecta > Lepidoptera > Noctuidae > Xestia > Xestia rhomboidea. Next base: position 813,214 of record OY970759.1, read on the forward strand.
TAATTTGGGTAACATCATGGTCATACACTAAGTAGGTCATATTTCAGGTTTGTGGAAATTAGTGGAATGACCTGTACAAAATAACGTCGTTCTCTAATCAATTGTATACTTTCGCTTCCTGTGAACCACCTTTTACTTAAGTTTTAACTTCACCTATGTCATACAATTTACTTAACACTATAAGTATAGGTACTATGTTCTGCCTACATACATACATATTTTAGCAAGTTATCAAACATGAACATGTTGAAGCAATACGAAGTCCTTTCTCAAGTGTCTTTCCAGTAACACAGTCAATTAATTGATGTCGACCAATTTCTCCAATGTTCCCTCTATATTATGTGAGTACGGAGGGTCATAGCGATGCCGTCGCCGGCGCGTATCTGTCGCTGATTACAATAAATCAGCGGCCACCGCGACAAGCGACAAGCGACACTTCAGACACACTCGACACTCGCTGCTACAATTAAATGTCTATTGCAATCTCAAGATGTGGCGGTGTCAAGTGTATGTGGTTTTATTGACACTGTTGCGAGTGGTGTGCGCTTGAAACTGAGATGGGTCCCTCTATATGTTGTGTTGATAAGTTTGCGTATACGCATGCTGTATTATCTATAATTTAAGTTTAAGATGCCTCGCGTTCATTGTATTGTTACACAAGACTTGTTAAATTGGTTTTGGTATCCTATTTACAGGATAAATCAGTTTAACTCTCTCAGTTGATTTTTTGCGACCAAATATACAAGTTCGTGATTAGACCTGTCGTACTGTATGGATTGGAATGCTGAGCTGTGAAGAACATGGATGAAAAAAGATTGCATGTAGCGGAGATGAGAAGGTTGAGGTGGATGTGTGGTGTGACAAGAATGGATAAAGTAAGGAACGAGTATATTAGAGGAAGCTTAAAAGTTGCGCCAGTTACAGAAAAGTTGAAAGGGAATCGACTGTCGTGGTATGGACATGTGATGAGGACGGATGAATTGCATGTGTCTAAAAGAGTGATGAATATAAATGTTGATGGTTGGAGAGGGAGAGGAAGACCAAAGTAGATCAAAGAAGATTGTGTAAGGAATGGTATGAAAGATAAAGGGGTAAATGATAGCGTGGCGGTTGACAGAGGAGAATGGAAGAAAAAAACGTGTTGCGTTGACCTCAAGTAACATGGGACAAGGGAGGGAATCGATGATCTCTCAGTTGATTTTTGCATTATATTTGAAGATATGTTATATTATATTCGGCCATCACAATAATTCGTTACTGTTGTTTCGGCCCAAAATTAACATATTTCTTTCGTGCTTCCCCTTTATGGAGCAACACTCACCTTTTGGACAAAATGGATCAAATCATCAGATATACATTATCATCAATTTTAAATGTGCAGGCTTTGGACGACCGAGCTTGGGCTCAAGCTACTCTTCCCATTCGCATGGGAGGACTCGGCGTCCGCAAAATTTCCAGTATTAGTTTACCGGCTTTCATATTCTCGGTCCACGGCACTAAGAAATTAATCAGGAATGAAGCCAGTCCTGATTGATTTTGATGTGCCGTGCTTCTCCGAGGCTATCGATGCTTGGAAACTCGCTTGCCCGAACACTGAAGAACCCGACCATCCATTTTCCCAGAGACGGTGGGACGAGCCGCTCTGCAGAGTAGTTCAGAACAATCTACTGAACACGTCTGCTACTGCTGCTGAGCGTGCGGGCCTACTGGCTGTGGGTGAGTGGGAGTCGGGTCTTTGGCTTCACGTACTGCCGTCGTCGAGCATAGGCATATTATTTGACGACACGACCTTCTGCCTCGCTGCTTCGTTACGTCTTGGTGCCGCCTGCTGTTCTCTTCTTGCAAACCTCAAGCGGCATAAATATAGAAACCTTTGTGGTAACTATATTTTCAAGCCATTTGGGGTTGAAATTCTGGGGCCGTGGGGTCCGAGTGCCCATAGCCTGTTCAAGGAAATTTCAAAACGCCATGTTGACGCTTCCCGTGACCCAAGGGCTTTTACCCTGGCCAGAGGCTAAGTGTTGCCATACAACGTGGCAACGCCGCCAGTCTCTTGGGCACATTACCAACTGACAGCGTTGAGGAGGAGTTTTTCGATGCCCTGTTATAGTTTGTTGTTAGTTTATTTAATAGTTTTTAATTAATTATGTATGTAGTCAGTTTATTTGAAGATTAATATTTTAATAAAAGGTTACTTTGTAGGCCGGACAATACAATCTAAAACAATATTAAATCCAATAACCGTCTAGACGTAAATTAGAAGCGCACTTTTACGATTTTATTGTCCGAAGCCATTTCGTTATATTTGTGGAAAACATAAAGAAAATTCATTCCGAAGACGACCAGATAAAAGATCGTTGGCAAATAACGTTAAGGGAATAAAAACGTGGAGTTTAGCCTCCAAGCTAACTCGATACAGCGCCATCGAATAATCAACAGACAAAGGAGATCCTCCGAAGCGGTTTCATAAATCAAAACATGAGTAAACGTCAGTTTTGGACGATCGTAAACTGTACAACATTTACAGTACTCTACAACCAAATATTGCTTAACAGCACAGACTAAAAGCTCGTGTACAAAACCTCCCACTGAAGCTCCAGTAGAACAAGCGTCTGGCTCACAAATTTGTTATACTGTGGTGTTCGGAAGACGGTGGGACGGTATTATGAACGCGTAGGGATAACAGTGTGGGCATTAAAAAGGGCGAAACAATTTGAATAAGAGTGCGGTCGCGATCCAATTTTGTGATTGCGAGCGCTGCTTCGGTTTACCTACTTATTGAATCTAAAATGGTTAGGGAAACGATAGGAAAAGTTATTTTATTTCCATCTGTTTTGTCTTGTGCACAGTATAATAGAGCTAATGTCTAGGTAATACTTAAACATTTGTGAAACACTTCTTATTGATAGGTACTTCAAAAACATCATGAACTGTCTGACACAAAAATTGAAACGGAGTTTTTTACGCGAATGGAACGCAGCAATAAGACATGTCAATCTGCACAATTCGTATGCGGTGACTCCCGGAGCCTCCATTACGCCAATACCATAAAACGAACGTAAAACAATACAATATTTACGCCTCTGTAGTGATGTCACATAGTTCATGGTGCGGGATGTCACAATATACGTGGGATGTTTCGCGTGCGACGAGGGTTTACAGTTACAAAATGATCTATTTTCAGAATAAAATGACATTTTCAATTATCTATCGGTGCGGTGCGCTTTATCAATCACATTCAAATCGGATCGCCGTAGAGGTTATGTGCAGTGCTGCAAGGATCTAGCGGGCACTAATAAATATTGAAAGAACAAGATGGCGATGTTAGACCGCATTTATTCCACACACCAAAAGATTCATGTACCTACTATATGCGTGTTTCCATGATGAATAACTCAGAAGACACACATCAAGTTACGACAACCTGTCGTCAGATCCCGGGATTGTCTTGTCTCTTCCTAATCTTCCCTTGTAGCGCATCACTACTGGCTACAGTAATTGCTGTGTACCCTACAATGGGCACTACAAGTCGTAGTGTTGTCACAGTTTATGGCTCATCATAACCGCGTGATGGCCATCGAGCTTATCTCTGTATTTATTGTTCTTTTAATAAACTACTCCATGTTGAGGGAAGCGGCTTCGCGGAGCCTATTGTGGCTATAGAATAGCGAATAATTTGTTCTTTGAATAGGTCAAGGGATTGAGGACTCACCCAAAAATAAAATGCAATATCTCAGTATTTTATGGTTTTGCAGCAACTCTTATTTGTAACTGTATCTATAGGAAACCCAAGTTGTTGATGTTATTGAGAAGTGAATTTTATCTGGAGGCACGGTAGTGGCCCCGCCAAGACGAGTCAAGCGAAGCGCAAGGGCTACCTTTTCTCGGAGCACTTCGTCGTTTTTTAGAACCCTTATTATAACTTGGGTTTGGATTTTACCAGATAAACCAAATTCTCGGGTTATGTTGCCAATAGCGCACTTATTAAGCATATTAAGTTTTAATTGCATAATGGCCGTTTTGTTACTATGAACTTGTTTAAGAAATTGTATAACCGAAAAGTGAATAATTTTTTTACCTTACGCCCATGTGAATGTACCGAAATGGCCAAACCACATATTTTGACTCAGGTGTAGAGTTTGTGAAGTTAGACCTTGTAGAGTTAGGGCGTGTAGAGTTAGAATCTTGGCTCTACATAAGATCTGATAACTGTTTGACAGTGCGAGTCATATGGTCTCGTCTTGGCAACATTCTACATGAAAATGTTTTTGGTGGGATTACTGTTTTTCGATAGTGAATAGGCATCAGGAAAAAAACGCGAATGTACTACTTATCTATTATCAGTTAATAAACTTTCTTTCTGAACACAATCGCGATAGATCCTGCAGTAAAACCAGTCAGAATATACTTCTTAGTGCTGTACCAAGAGTTCTGTTCCGTGCAAATGTAACGTTTGGGTAATTGCTTGTGGTCACCGTACTTTTTACATGCAACAACACTTGTTCGCAACAGTTAATGATATAGATTGTTTTTAGAAAAACAAAAGAAAAGAAATGTAAAAACGTCATGAAGTTTTTATGCCTATAACCAAACTTTAATTAAACTTAAAACCAGATCTGCGATGCGTTTTCTTTACGGTCCATCCAATCTGTTTCACTTTACACTCGACAGCAGATTGAAACTCAACAAACAAATAAGCAAGTCTGAAGTTGTTTCTAAAATCAAGTAAAGACATAAAACGGTCCGTTTTAAATGAAAAAACGATTGTTTGGCAGTAAATGTGCAGGCCGGTTTATGTGCGGGCGGGCACTGCGGGCAGTGGGTTCGAGCCCGCGCCGCCCACCGCGGCATAAACAAACACTTTGCGCTTTTTACACTTTACAGCTACCCTCGTAAACGACGCGACACGACGCACCGAATCAGCGGTTTGCTTTCAGAGATGGGATGCGTCGATGTACAAAATTCGATACCTTCTAAGACAACATTGAATACTAAGGTTCTGATGTAGGAAATGCAAGTCACGTATCTTCAACACCCGGCGGTCCAGCTTCTACAATGTGGTGATGATGAAAGTAACCTTAAAAGAAAACAACATGAACTGCAATCAACTTGTCAGTGTTATAAGTAAGTCCTAATTCTAATGTTTTCACGTTAATTTACGGTTAGGTGCTTTTGATAGTTTTTGAAATGTTTCCTCAGTGATTTCTTAGACGTATCTTCATATATCGATACTGATATACAGTCCATCTCTACCGTCTTGTAGCCGGGCATCGTACGTCTCCTTTGGCCGCTCCACACTACACAATATTTGCATTTTATTCGCCCGGGGCGTCCTCTTCGTACTGCGAGCTCTCCGGCGGCCAGATCGCTTTATGTGCTCCAGGTAATAACCTCTTTGACGGACACAAACTGCCAACCAACACAACCCCCCTCACAACTTAAACTCAACTTTATTTCAACCACCCAAGGATGTTAAAGAATGCACACGTTAATTTGTCAATTGTACAAGGGGTTGAGAGATAAAAGTAAACGGATTATTGCTTGTGTATCGTGGAATGGAACGTTGCTGTCGTTTGTCCCAGTCTCCAACGTCTGGAACTGCAGAATGTCCATGTACGTGGTTATATTAAGCTTAAGAGGCTAGTTTAAACTCCTTCTTAGAGTATGGTAGACTGTTCTATAACTCTGAGAATCTTTGCCAACATAGCATTTGAAAGTCCAGTTACAAGACACAAGGAAGAACAAGTCTGCGTAATAGTTTCTTCTAAGTACTATGAATGAATTAATGAATGATGAATTAATGATATAATTATTTGCTAAAATATAGGTAGCTAACATTTATAATGGGTTTCACTATATTCGGCATTTCAGCCGTACAAATATTTAGATTTTACAACGAATATTTAGTTTATATTTACAAATGACTAATTCATCCAAAATGAGGGACGGAGTTTGGGAGCGACAATAAATCTAGGCACCTAAAGCTGAGCCAGTGTGCGACTGCCGCGATAAGCGCTGGCTCGGTAGCAGTGCGACAGTGTGGCAGGAGCGCCGCGCCGGCGGAAGAGCGGCGCGCGGCGTAACGAGGCGCGGTTTATCACCCATGTATGCAAATCGACCAGTTCACCTCCACCTATTAGTGAACAGGGTTGTGTTGGAAGATGTTACAACCTAAGGACATTCCGAATCCATGTTGATTTAAGAAGTTGATTTGTATGACATCATTAAATGTAGGTAAACAATGATAAATTAATGACGAAATTGACTAAAATGCTTGTTTAGACTCGGGTCTCCGGTTCGGGCTAACTGGGCTTTTACATCAGGTTTTTATCAATTTCTCAGTAGCAGCCTAGAGACCGCATCTGCGTCCTATTGATGGCAATAGGCTCACAAGGGACACAATTAAATATAACTACGAAATGTGTTTAACTTAACTGTACCCTACACCTCTGCCTAACCTTTTAGAAATTAAATAGATATCTACGTGATGTTGTTTTTCCTAAACGTCAGACAAATCCATTAAAATAAGCTCATATTAGATGGTATTGCCTCATATGTATACTGTTTAATTAAATGCCATAAGTGCGTATGATGAGTTTTTATTGGTTTTCTCCAAAATAATGAATGGAACCACGTAATAATTTATCGTGTTTTATATAATAATTCAAGTTTTATTGTGTTACTAACCATAATTTAAGAAGTAAATATAAGTTATTTGTATTAAAATTGCCATTTAAGTAAATAATTATTCAGTAATCAATTTTTAACATTTCTTACGCATGTTATTGTTTTTTCTATTTCTTCATCTTCATCTTCATTCTTCTTTATGTTATTTTCTAAGTAATGTTTTCTAACTCATTTTAATTTGGCCTCGAAAAGAATCAAGACAATGTTTATGAATTTATGTTTATGTTTATTTATGTTTATGAATTTATTATTTAACAGAGGGGTTTTCCTTACGATTTCATTGTTCTCCAATTGACATCATACACATCAACAACCTCGCCACAAATAATGATATCAATTAACTGCACCACATCAGTCAAGAGGTGCACAATGGCGCACCTTCCAATTTTTGCTCATCTCCATGACAAAGCGGAGGCACCCCTGAGCCCTGAGTCGAGCTATAAGAGGCGTCTGAAGAAAGCAATTATCACCTCCCGTCGGCTTCGCATTAGAGGTGCTATTACAATTATGTGCTGCACCTTGTTGGCGCGTGGTGAGGGTAGAAGGACAACTCATCTGCTTATTTAGTTGCAAGTGGAGAACTTTATTTTGAAATAAAACACAGGAAAAGGTTTTAATATCCATGAAATTGGCTATGTTTGACAGTTTTAATTTTATGCATTTACGTTTCAATATGACCTTGGGTCCCACACTTTACAAGAAGTGAGTTATGTATGACACAAGCTTTCAAACGCGCGTGTGAACTATTTGACGTCATTCGCGTCGCAAAGCGGAGCCTTGACGTTGTATACTGTTGAACTTCTGCACTATCTTGTTCTTTGGACGCATCTACCTTCTCGGTTAACTGCCTTTGTTAGGAGTGGAGTTTTACGTCTGTTTGTAAGGACTCCCTGCTATTGACTTTCAATGTAATTGCTGTTTAATTCACATGTGCTTTACCTTGGTATCTTCACCGTTAGCGAATCTACCTGCACATAATCTTCGAGTACCTTAATTCGTATAAAATCTTAATTAAAGTTTTTCTTAATTTCCTTAAGTTACGGCTCGGTTAGAACGGCTTCTAATTGTTTGTCGTATAATTTCTAGTACCAACTTCCACCGGATGATCATCATCATATTCTCTTGAGCTTGTCCTAATATGATTGGGCTCAGCGCAGCATGTTCTTCTCTGTTGGTCCTCAACTCATGAGTCACCCCTTTCTAGCCATTCTATCTTTTATGTACTCTTACAGCCATCCACAATCATCCTAGTCTAAATAATTTGATCAAAATATTGTTTGTGTGTTGTGGGCAGAGGTGGGTCACGCTGACGCGCATGTCGGTTGGTAGCTCGGTGCTGGACTGCTGGTGGATGACAAATGAATGGCGGTCATAATTAGAGATTAGGCGCAAATCGAACGCTCCTGCGGTGTGATCGCACGTTGAAATATCGGCTGCTACGGATGCTGGGGTACTGGATGTGGCCGGGATAATTATGAATATGGTTTGTAACGGTTTAAGAAACCATTAGGTGTACGGCTTAAAGACTTTTTTTTCCTTCATTTCGTGCCTAACAATGCAAATGTCCACTTCTGAACTTTTTAGTACTTTACTTTTTGTTAGTTTGGCAAAAGAAACGTTTCTTCTTCAAGGACTATTTCACTTTTTCTCTATTTTTTTTTAAATATTTGTGCCCGATTGATGGTTACAGGCTCGCCCCCTATTGCACGGGAAGTAAACATATGGTCAAATATGGGTGTACTTTAGGTTCACCTCTGTCTTCATCTTCGTAGATTACTATTAGGTGTAATGTCCTGATGTTTGTATTCTCCTGGTAGTTTCAAATTGCATTCAAAATGTTATTTCTGAAAGGTACTTTGTAACGTCATCTTTTTGACACTATTTTAAAACAAGATGGCGTAAAACTAAGTCAAGGGTCTTGTCCTCCTTTAAATCTCTCTTTTAATTTTGAGTGGGGACTCCTTCCAGCGTGGCTACAGTGCGGGGGGCCGGTCTCGTTGATTACGCGCGTGACAAAGATCCGCCGACAACAATCCACGTCAATTTGTGAGCTGACAAGGTGCGGTCGCGAGCTGCACTGCATCACACAGCGCGCCGTGGAGCTGCTCATGTGTGGAATTTTGTTTGCATTCGCTTGACGTAAAACATATTTAAAAGATCCAAAAACAGAGTAATAACAACAATATAACTTGTCTTAGTATTTGATAATGATTCACTTTTGAATATGATGCGGTTTTTCTTTGGTTGTAGGTCTCTAAATTATAGTTTTGAATGATCAACACTTTACAGGCCATCAGGTCATAATATCAGAATACTCAGATACTCAGGAATACCTAGTACCTACTAACTTACAACACGTTAGAAACCAGCACACTCGTGCTGTTTCTCAGCTGGCTGACGCCAGCATTAGCATCTCTCAAGTCAGCGCCAGCCGCTTTTCCTGTCAGTCCAACATTTGATGCCCACAATATCTAACGAAGTCTCCACGCACCCTGTTCGCGCACACAGTCAGGTCGGCGCGTCACTAGTTTTGCCCAGCACTAGACTCTGAGTGCGCCCCTGGCACTCGTGGCCGCTTCCACATTTTCAATGCGCTAAATTCGCTTGTTGATTTGAACGTGTATTAGGTCCGTGTTTAGGATTTACTGAAAGGGATATTTGTGGGACTGTCATTTGTTATGACACGACCATTTTCTATTTTCGTTAAAAGAAGAGTTAATAAAACTATAGAGATAGCATTTGAGTAAGTCATCTGTAATAAGTTAAGCTAGAATTTCTTAATTAATTTGGCGTTTGTCTTTCATATTAAGGCTTGATGTATGCAGTTTTGGCCAACTCTAATGGGAACTTCAATGAATGCCGAAATATTATGACAGAGATCGGAATAGGTACAGTTTATTTACGTAAACTTCAAGGAAGTGAGTAACAAACATGTCGATAAAACCTCCCTCTAATTTTACATTATTTTGGAACTTTAAAATCATTCCTTGATTTTCACAAAATTTGTAATTTAGTCGGCGGAATATGAAGAACTATTGTGTATATGTTATAAAATCTGTAAAACCACCATGTGTACCATATTTCAGGCAAATAAACGAATGAATGAATCCAGTCATTCTTGTAATATCTGCTGGCACCAGTTAGCACTTACCAATTTGGTTGGTACTTGGTGTTTTTACCTACATAATTATATGTATTCTTTGTGTATACCATCGCCAGGGTCCTACTACTATTTTTCATCTTCAGGATTGCTTAATTGCCGGTCGTAGTGAACAGACGTATCGAACAATTATTGCAATAAACAAATAATCGCTTGCGAAATTGTGACCTAGTTACAAATAGCCATTAGTAACGCTTACTTGTACAGTACATTTGTGTAAGGTGTATTGTTAGTAGAAATGACCGGTGTTTAACAGGAACAATATATTATCCTGGTTCATGATGGAGGACAGTCCATTCAACCGGAGTAGTAAATGTGTTCGCTCCCCGCCTTCTACACCTGTGCCCGGCACCAGTGCACCTCTGCCCGGGGTCGTACCCACCTCTACCCCTGTGCCCGTTGCCGTACCCGCCTCTACCCCTCAAGCGCCTATCCAAAGGAACGATGCCCCTGCAGTTGTTTCGACAGCAGAACTTCAGAACTGGATGGCGATTATTGAACAGAACCTGAAGGAGGTGTGCGCTATTGCAAATGAGGGAAAGCTGAATGTGGAGCAGAAAACGCGCATCATTAACTTAACCCGGAAGATTAGTTACGGGACCTCGCAGATGGCCGTCATGTACCAGTCCGTCAAAACTAAAGCCCTCCAATCGCAATACGCCGTCAGAACTCTTGAAAATCAACTCGATCTTTCGCAGCAGCTACAGAACCTTAAGCTGAGTATAGAAGAGTCGACGAAACCTGCCCAGGGATCTTCCTTTGCTGACATGGTGAAGAAAGGTGCCAACAATTTTATCCAGCCAAGTCACGTAAGTTCTGTGGCCATTTATCCGAGTGACAAATTGAAGACCAGCGATGAGACGAAAACCCTTGTCCAGAAAATTATCAGACCCGAACAATTGAAGCTCCACGTGAGAGGCCTGCGCAAGACGAAGAACGGCGGTGTTATCATCAGCACCGAGACGAAGGATGACATTGAGAAGCTGAGGCAATTGGTGCAGCTCACCAAATCAGGCCTAACAGTCGACGAGCCCCATAAAAGAAAGCCTAGGGTTGTAATTATAGGAGTGCCTACAGACATGCAAGAAAATGAGGTTTTTACCTGTGTGTACAACCAGAACTTAGCCGAAAAACTTCAGGATTGCAGCCTTGAGACGTTCTTGAGCCTAATTAAATTAAGTCATAAGTCAGGTAAGAAAGACTCGGAGACTTGTAATTACATTGTTGAGGTATCTGCAGTCATACGCAAAGCCCTGATATCACAAGACCGTGTTTTTGTAAATTGGTCATCATGCCCTGTGAGAGACTTTACTTTGGTCACACGATGCTATAAGTGTCAACAGTATGGACATGCGGCCAAGTCATGTCGACAGACATCGTATACCTGCGGTCACTGTGGTGAGCAAGGTCACTCAGTTAAAGAATGTCCAAAAAAGGCTGACGAACCAAAATGCGCTACTTGCTTGCATTTCAAAAAGCCAGACAAGCATAACACAGGTGCTGCTGACTGCCCGGCGAAATTATTGGCTGAAAAAAGGTACATCAATTCTGTAGATTATGGAGGCGCCTAAGAGCGCCGTTAATTAGGTATTTTTCTGCCTTTTTATTTTATATTCTTATTTAAACTACTACTATGATAAATAGTTTAATTAATGATTTAGATAATTTCTCTGTATCCGAGTCCAAAGTTTGTGAAGCTGAAAACTGCAAACAATATCTATCCGGCTACAAATCTCCACTAACCATATTAACACAAAATATTCGCAGTGTTTTTAAGAATTTTGATAGCTTTAGCACATTTCAGCAACGGCTAAACATAAATTGTGACGTTATTGTTTTAACCGAATGCTGGCTTGCCAAACAATATAACATACCACTAATCCCGGGATATAATATGTATAGAAGTACTATAAATTACAACCAAAATGATGGTGTGATAGTTTATGCAAGAAATCATCTGAACGTCTCTGTTGAGGAACTCGATATGCATGACTGTAACAGATTGTTAGTTAAAATTGGATCAGATTTTGCAATATTAGCATTATATCGACCTCCGTCTTTTAAAAATACTAGCAATTTTACTGACTCTCTAAATGAGACCTTGCAGAACCTGTCATCCATCAAAAACACGATTGTAATTGGAGATATTAATATCAATATTCTTCCAGGAAGTGCTGATGCTTCTGCTCAGGACTACCTCAACCTATGCGCCTTTCATGGCCTGCTCCCAGCACACAGCTTTGCTACACATCACAGTGGCTCCTGTTTGGATCATATTATGCTTAAATCGAATTTCCCTTCACTAGCACTTGTTGTTAACTCAACAATAACCGATCACAATGCTGCCCTACTAACCCTAAATTGCAAATTTCCTAAACAAGGCACTCGCAAAATTTCTAAACTGAATATAAATAAACTTGAAGAAGATTTACGCGTCATCGATTTTGATCCAGTCTATAATTCCGCTGACCCGCAGTTTTGCATGTTGTTTGTAATTGAAAACTTACGAAATGCAATTCAGAAAAACACAGTCGTATCGCAGCTGAGCAACAAAAATCACAACATTAAACCATGGATCACATCAGGTCTTATTCGCTGTATGAAACATAGGGATAAACTGCATATGAAAGCTAAATCTAATCCAGAAAATGTTGTATTGCAACTTTCGTACAAAAGATATCGAAATTTCTGCAATGATCTTCTTAGAAAAATTAAAATCAACTACGACAAAGTGGCATTGGAAAAGGCTGGAACAAATAGTAAAAAGATCTGGAAATATATTAAAGACGCAACGTATTCTACAAAACAATATGAGTCATCTTCAAGTATATTACAAGCACACTCGTCACCAGTGGAATCCGCTAACATAGCAAATAATTTCTTTGTTTATGTGGGTAAGTGTCTGGCAGAAAAAAATCTGGGTCAATTCCAAAACCTGACGAGCATTCCTTTAGCTTCTAACACTGCTTTAACATCCTTCGCGCTGCTAGATACTGACGAGACTGAGGTAGATAGTATAATCATGACCTTGAAAGAAGACTGTGCAGTTGGCTGGGACAACATTTCGAATAAAATTATTAAAAGATTCAAGGACATTTTAGTACCACCACTGACCTACATTTTCCGCATTTGTTTATCTTCAGGACAGTTTCCAGAGTGTCTCAAAAAGGCTGTTATTATTCCTGTCTATAAATCAGGCAGCAAAGAGCAAGTGACAAATTATAGACCTATTTCTTTACTACCTTCTATGTCAAAAATATTGGAGAAAATAATAAACAAAAGGTTGTTGAAATATTTGGATGATAAATCTATTCTGTCTGAAAGACAGTTTGGATTTAGACCTAAAGTCTCAACTGCCGATGCGGTACATCATCTGACTGACTATCTAGCGAAAGAACTTGACAAGGGTAACCACACAGTAGGAATTTTCCTGGACCTCGCCAAAGCTTTTGACACAGTTTCCATTCCAATTCTATTGCGCAAGCTTGAGATCATGGGTGTAAGAGGCACCCAATTGAAAATATTCAAAAGTTATTTAGAAGATCGTTCCCAGTGCGTAAAGATTGGCGATGTTCTCAGCGCTGTTCAAAAAACCACATTTTTTGGTGTTTCCCAAGGAAGTATTCTTGGACCCACCCTTTTTTTGATCTACATAAATGACCTTTGCAATCTAAAGCTAGAGCATGGTACTATCATTACCTACGCTGACGACACTGCTTTACTTTTTTCGGCTGACTCAGAAAATGAAGTCTACAAGCTTGCGCAACACGGATTTAATATTGTAAATAAATGGCTTCAAAATAACTCACTAACTCTAAATGCAGAGAAAACAAATTACATTAAGTTTTCGATGCGCAAGCATATAGCCAATATCCCCTCAGCGTTGCACGCTCATTGTTGCCCAGTCCCTGCAGATAGCCAGTGTAGGTGTCCCAATATTAAGAAGACTGATAAAATAAAATACCTGGGTATTATAATAGATGAAACCCTTTCCTTCAAACAACATATGGAAGCTCTAAATAATAGAATTCGGAAGCTGATATTCGTATTCAAAAAAATACGATATATTACAGATCCAAAAATACTTAGGCAAGTATATTTTGCTCTTTGTCAGTCAATTCTGACTTACTGCATTACTTCATGGGGTGGGGCGAGAAAAACTCTGTTATTGCCCATTGAAAGAGCTCAAAGAGCTATTCTCAAGGTGGCTACTTGCCGCCCTTTCCTTTTCCCCACTAACCTCCTGTATAAATCTTGTGAAGTACTAACAGTTCGACAGTTATTTATTATGAGCACTGTACTAAAACAACACGCAGCACTTCCATACAGCACTGAATTCACAAAAAAAAGACGGAAAGATATAGTTTGCCCTCAAAAAAGTACAAAACACGCTTTCACAGCCAAGTTTTATATGTACCTCGGACCGCTACTCTATAACAGGCTTAATGAAAAAGGAAGCATCTACTCCTTAAATCACAATAACTGCAAGAAAATCCTCAAGGAAGCTCTTCAAACTATGTCCTATGAAGATACAGAGAAGTTATTACTTGTGCTAAAGTAAGTATTGTTCACATTATTGTTATTTTTTAAATTAGTTTGCTAAGTTAAAATAGTAAAAATGTTATATACCTTTTACATTGTTACCAATATTATTAATAAGACATATGATTATTTAATCAATTAATGTTACCTCAAATCGCCTGAAACACAGGATTACCTAGTTCAGGCTCAAAGCATGGGTGAACTTGACATAGATTTAAGAAATACTGTAAACATTTACCTTATATTTTTTGAATAAAATTTTATTATAATTTTATTATTATTATTCCTTTATTTTATTTTTTAACAAATTAATTACATTTTTAAATATTCTTTACAAAAAAAAATATAAAAACATTTAAAAATATAAAAAATTGTAGCCCACCGGTATCGGGAGCAGGGTCCAAGCTACCGGCGGTCAGGGCTCCAGAGAGAGGAACCTCCTAACAATACGAGCCGTGTCTAGGAGTACCGCTTTCTGAATCAAGCCCTTGATCCAGCTGCCTAACGAGAGCCTCTTCAGGTATTGATCGAGGCTCTTGGCAATTAAGCCATGGGCTGATACGACTATCGGCACAATGATCGCTGAATCCACTTCCCACATGTGGACAACCTCGCGAGCCAAGTCAAGATACTTGATTTGTTTATCTTTCTCGGCTTTCACGAGGTTCCCATCATGCGGGACCGTTATGTCAACAATCATTGCGCGCCGCTCTGAACGATCCACCACCACTATATCAGGCCTATTGGCTACAATAGTCCTGTCAGTGATGATGGATTGATCCCAGTACAATGTGATACTGCCATTATCGAGAACTGGGTCGGGCACATACCTATAGTAAGGCACTTCCGATTCCACAAGGCTGTATTTTAGAGCAAGTTGCTGATGGATAATCCTGGCTACAAGGTTGTGCCTATGCAAGTATTCTCCGTTAGCTAGACGAGAACACCCAGAGATAATGTGACGGATTGATTCGCCTGGACGGTGGCATGCCCGACATATGTCAACCGTGCCATCCTTCACAATAAATCTCCGGTAGTTATTCGTCATCATAACTTCATCCATTATTGCACAGACAAAACCTTCCGTTTCTCCGAATAGGTCCCCAGAACGTAGCCAGGCTACGGACGCTGATAGGTCTACATCGGGCCCATGCAGGGCCCGGAAAAAGCGTCCGTGAAGCTCCTTACTCTGCCATACTTCCATACGGTCGTTAGTGTCAAGCACTGGAGGTTTGCGCCAGTTCTCTTTAGCCAAGGAGAGCGGGGTGAGGCCCTTGTCCATCGCGACCACATCTCGATGCATTCCCACATTGGCTCCTAGGAAATATTCCCTGAGGCTGCATATCTCGCGATTGTGGAGAGTCTTGGCATTTAAAAAGCCTCGACCCCCACACTTCCGCGGGATATACAGTCTCATAACCGAAGAACGTGGGTGATGCATTCGATATGCCGTCAACAATTTACGGACCTTCGTATCCAAGGCGTCTAGTTCTGTTTGAGTCCATTTGAGTATGCCGAAAGAGTACATCAAAACCAGCATGACCCAACCGTTGAAGGCACGCACCTTATTTCCACCTGATAAAAGACTATTAAATACTTTTTTCAGGCGGGCAAAGAAGCGCTCCTTCAACGATTGCTTCATGTCAGCAACATTGATGCCCAGCGCTTCCGACATACCCAAATACTTATAGGTTTCGGTTGCTGAGAGGGATCTAAGTGTTATGGAATCCGAGAGCTGGGTTCCCACAGATTCCACAATCTCCCCTCGCTTTACATGCATGACCGCACATTTGTCCACACCAAATTCCATCCTGATGGCGCTACTGAAAGTTTCAGTTACCTTCAGTAACTCCATCAGTCGCAAGTCGTTGGGGGCAAAGAGTTTTAGGTCATCCATGTAAAGGAGGTGAGATATAACCTGACCATCTTTCCGCAACCGATAGCCTAGACCTGAATCCTCCAGCAGTGTGCTAAGAGGATTCAAGGCCAAGCAGAACCAAAGTGGACTCAAACTATCGCCCTGAAATATACCTCGCTCTATCCTTATCGGCTCGCTATTCCTCTGAATTTGCCGACATCCTGGATAGCGAAGGACTGTCCTCCATTGCCCCATACACGCCATCAGGAAGGTGCGCAGAGTTGCATCAACTTTATACAACTCCAGCACCCTCATGAGCCATGTATGTGGCACCGAGTCATAGGCCTTCTTATAGTCTATCCAACATGTCGACAGATCCTTTCGGGAACGGCGAACCTGTTGGCTAATGGCCATATCTATGAGGAGTAGCTCCTTAGTACCACGGGACCCGTTCCTACATCCATTTTGAGAAGCGGACATGACAGAATTGTCATCTATGTGTTTGCTAATTTTAGTTCTCAAAATGGATGTAAGAAGTTTATAGACTGTCGGGAGACAGGTGATCGGTCTATAATTTTTGGGTTCCGCAGTACTACCCGATTTATGGAGCAGGTGGGTTATACCTGTTGTCAGAAACTCTGGCAGTGACCCTGACTCTAAGGCTGACTGGAATAGGGTGGCCAGGCGTGCGTGCGACCTTGTGAGCCATTTTATCCAGAAGTTGTGCAGCCCATCCGGCCCTGGAGATTTCCAGTTAGGCAACGGACGGACTGCACGAGCTACGTCTTCCGGGCTAATGGTAATCGTCCCCATTTCTGGTACTGGATCGCACGCTCGCTCAATCACCCGAGTCCATTCACCCTCAGCATGGCCGACAGGCACCGACCAGATGCTGCGCCAGAACGAACACATTGCATCATCATCCGGCAGGTGCGTGTCAGCCACATCTTGGTCCGGTCGCTCCCAAGCCCTATAAACCCACCTTTCATCTCTTCGGAATGTGCGATTCTGAGTGTATCGATCCACCCGTCGCTTATACCTACGAATACGGCTTGCCCATGCATACACTTTCTGCTTCAGGAAGTCGATGCGCTCTGTGACACGGGACATGTAGTCTCGAGGACTAATATCAGTCCCCGAGAACGCTTGCCTCACAAAACACATCACTCTTGGCCGAGTATTGCCCTCCCTGAAGCAGATCAGTTTGCCGATGAGTGCTCTGGCCCCACCAATACGTCGTTCAATCCTGTACTGCCAAGCTGGTACGGCTGGTTTTGGCCGTGTAGCTCTGTCATCAGAAAATTTGACATGAGCTACACGACATGCCGCTACAGCCGCACAATACAGGACTGAGTGAACATCGGTGAGGTCTTCGCAGTTATCAAAATAGTTTGACAACTGCGAATCCAGAACAGCCACCAGCATCCTATTTTTGTTATGCATGGGCAAACGAGGTATGTGTGGTCTAAGTTCGGGTGTCATGTCATGTTATTATTATTATTATTATCCACATGTACCTACATGTATTATACACATTCCTTGCAGTTTAGGCAAATAAACTGTACCTATTGTTATCTCTGATTATGACACTGTTGGAATTTGAACTGTCGGCCTTGAGCCGAGCATTTAAAATCCAAATATTGCGGGTATGTCGTGAGAAACTCCATGTTTTCTCTGCAATTCATTTTAACGTCCGTTTGAAAACTTGAACTAGGTACTTTTTCAATTCCATCAGCAGAAATCTTATCCTTGTACATATATTACTAATTACGACATACACAGAGGTGCTCGGCGCACAGTCAGACTCTAGATGTTATCAGCGCATTATCTGCGGCTACTCGTCGACGTCACGTACGTTACATGTTGCCTGCCCACCCCCTAATGAGCTGTAATGACTCGTCTGATTGCTGTCATAATATAACAAATAATAATTACCGATGCGATAGATGATTTGGAAGAAGTCTATTTCATTGGCCTAGCTGCTAGGCCAATGAAATAACTGAAGTAGACTAGTACTAGACTAGTGCCCAGCAGTGGGACATGCGAGGCCCTCGCATGTCCCACTGCTGGGCAAAGCCTCCCCTTTCTCCTTTTAAACCTCTCTGTTTTGTGCAATTTTTACCATGTTTGTCCCTCGAACATGGTTAATTGTGTAAATGGCTGTGACATACGGATAGACAGACGTCTATGGACAGGATGATCAATAGATAGCATTTTTAGGGTTGCTAGATTCAAACTTTACTGCTTTGTTGTTTGTAAGTCCTACTTGTAACTAAAACTAGATAGAGCCCTTTAAGTGCCCAGAAAAATGTTAAATGTGTGCATTATATGTACATCTCCTAGAGCAATCAATTCTAAAACTGCTGCAAATGTAATTACATTCCAGCTCCCAAATATTTAATCGTCAGCTATTATCAAAAAACGAACCATGCTGCTAATGGTCGTCGTAATCCCAGAGGTAACATCGCAAAATGTGATTCATAAACAACGCAAGGGATTCTCAACCCGTAGCCGTGCACAAGTGATCCAGTGATCAGCCGCACACTCGCCTGTAATCCGTAGTTCAAACTTAAGTGTCATTAGACCACGTCGGCGGCGTCCCTGCGCATATTTTTATCATTCCTGCTTCCCCTTAACACTTAATGCGTAAAGTTTTAATTGAAATTTGATCTGGCGCACTTTTAACGAATTGTCCCTAATAATTATGTGCTCATAATTAAAGTAATGTCTTTGAGTGGAAATTTATTGGTCCGCTGTGCACCGTGAAAAGGAATTGCTTCGGATTTTATATCGCGTGGGCGTAGATACTGAGTACCTATACTTCTGCCTAACCCTTTGGGGGTCACAGCCGTGATATTACGATATGATTTGATAGCGATACGGATAAATATATTGTTTATCAAGATTTAATTATTTGCTTGCATCCTGTTTGTGTATTTTAATAGGGTGGACCAATACGCATCAGTTCATTAGGCAACCAAAACTTATTAAAACAAAGCGCTTATCGTGATGTGGTGGCCCGATAGCCACATCACGATAAGCGATTAGGTTTTACAGATTATTAAATAGGGAACTGCCAAAATATGTATTAGCGTTTGTTCAAACGAACACACATGCATAGGTACCTACTGGTCTCGATAATGTCCAAATTTCACAATGCTAGAACAATTAAATCGAACACGTTCATTCAAAATTCATCGCCAAATACATTAAAATAGTCGTGCGCCAATAATCCGGCCGTTACAATTCAAACGCGTCGGTAATCCACCAAAAATGGCGGGAGGCGCGCGCGCACCGCGCACATGGCCCGCACCTCGCGCATTTACATAATTGAATATTCTATTGTACGTGTCTAATGCTGTTACCTCACACATTAGCGCTTCCATCGCTGCACAACGAAACGACGGAATTATACAGCATAACGTGAAGTGCTTTATGGCTCATTTACACAATTGAGAGTATAAAGTTACCTGTAGAGGGTGGCATAAAGCGCCATCTGTCGTCAAACGGGACAATGCAGAGATTTATCGTTGCAAAATGCGCTTATGGGGGTTTACGGGGATTCAGTTTTTTGCTCGCTATCAAGTTTCCATTAGCTAATTTAGTATCGATTCGCTCACGGTGAAAGTTTAGCGGTGCGCGGACGATTCACAAATGATGGATCGTTTTTATTCGTCCCGAACTCGAATGCTCCAAGTTTACAAATTCAATTTTTATGGACAGAAGCGGAATATTTTGGTAATTCAATTTGGAATCTGGGTGGAAACAGAGGTTTTTTTATGTTATTGTTTTGGCTGTAAACTAAAATATTGCTGCGCTAGTGTATTGTTATTGTGAGCACTACTGAAATAAAACCAATCCTAGGCATTCAACCGTGTATAGCGGTTGGCTGGTACATGTCTTCTGATAAGCTCTTAATATCTTTCATCCGCTTCAGTACATTATGCCATTTCACCATAAACGAAGGTAATGTATTACATTTATATTAATCGAAAACGTCACTGGAAATTGCTTCTGTCATCAATGTGAACCCCTCCTCGGAGGGGCTACCTCGGGCCCTCAAACATCTGCATTATCTTACCTACGTCCCTCGCGAAATCAGTTACTGCACGGCCATTCACTAAAGTGCATTTGCCATTCCGCCCGTCAAACCTTACAATGATCTCCCTCCCTCTATTCCAAAATCAACCTTGTTAGTTTGAAGTAAAATTCAAACTCGGGCACCTACATCTAAACATGCGTACCTAAATGATGATAACTTATACTTTACTTATACTTTTGTTTGACCAATTGAAAACTAAATCTAATGTCGGAGACACAAGTTTCAAATTTGCAAATCAATTCTGGAATGTTTACGAAATACGGGCCGTTTAAACTAAGAGGGTAGTTCACATGTTGGCGGTGCGATTTATCAAATTTTATACGTTGGGGCACGACATGTGCGTCCGCGGACAATCGCTTAGGTGCAACGCACAGAGGGTTCACAATTAAATATGGGCCGAGGTGGCTAATGGATTAGCAGATGAGCCCGCCACCGCCTTATGGCGCGCAATCAGAACGTGCAGATGCGCCTCGATTGGATCCGTGGGTGACGCGTAATATGTTTACCGGCGGATTGAAACTGAGTGTGAGATCTTTTTACAGACATATGCCGTGAAAATATCGCGTCCTGCGTAACTTATTTACATTCGCATCTGTTAGAATGTGTCGCTAATATAAAAGAGCGTAAGTACAACTAACCAGGAGGTTTTATAAATTTCACTAAATGTCTGCTAGAAGTTAAGGATACTCAGAACTTTTAGTATAAACTGACGAAACTCGCTGATGGCAATATAATACATGACGGATTACATTGACCAAATAAATTAGATCAAGAGCGTGCCTTTGAAGCCAACAACAGACTACCGCTGCCGAAATTATCTTCATATTTGCGAGATCTAAGCCAAACAGATAACTTCGACATTACCTACCTCAACACACTTACGTAAGGAGAGGTCACGACCGTGACAATACGTGTTGGCGTAGTTTAAGATGACTGATTTCTATTGTGCAGTGGTGTCAGACTGACAGCTTAGATACTGAACACAATGGATGACCTAGCCAGCAGCGATCAAGTGCAATGATTCGATTGTTGTATGTATGTCGAGGTCGGAGCAATTGGAGTGAAGGTGCTACCTCTTTGAATGCACTGTTTGTGCTATATTTAGACGTAAACATTACAGCTGTGGTGTTGATGCTTTACGTACCGCCCGTCAGATAGCAACACTTTGACATTGGATGGCCTAGAATAAAACGAAGTTTCACAGAAAAGTGTGGCCCACTGTACAACATGCATTTGTCGTCATTAGTCGATAGTTGTATGATTTGGATTAGGAGGAGAACTAAAAACTTAGAACAACTTACGGCCCGGGGCCTTCAACTGCTGTGATTGTTTGAATGAACTCAACCGCCACGCATAACTTGGTTTGTGTTTAATTGTGACGCATCAAGTATTTTCGTTCCAGACACCGGTTGTAAGTTGCTGATAGATTTGATACCATTAAGTGTTATTGTCACTTCCTCCTATCACGCAGTTAAAATCAAGGTGTTACGAATCTATGATGAATTTATTACTAAAATAGGAGGAGATTTATACTGCTAATAATAGGCTTTAAAGCAAAATAGCATCGGCGATCTCACCTCACTTCGACTTGCAAAAGCTTTTCACTATGAATATACAGGGTGTAAACGCACTCAAAACATTATACTGATGGACGCATTTAATAGTAAACAGGTTATGGAGGTGACCTTAAAAACTAGTATTTGAAAAAAACTTCGGAAAAAATTGGAACTTTTACCACTATCTCCGTAACTAGTAGGGTCACATGGTCCAAAACGGCTTCATTAAGGGTCTATTTACACCCTTCATACCTTCATTATGTTTACCATTTGCCTGACAATGGAAAGAGGTGGATAGAGCCACCTTCATACGTAATCTGTAACTGCGGAAAAAATCTTGAGTCGAAAAAAGTTTAAAATCAAATCAGTTACAGGGTATTGTTTAAATACGAAGCCAATTAACTGCTTGAGTCGATACATAAGGAAAACGTTTGAACCACTTTGACCACACTAAATGTTAATATCGCGAACTTTCTTTGCGTCAACGATAAAATAAAGTAACCGAACTCCTATTGGTCAGATAGGTTACTAACGGCCCTCCTAAATATAATAATAATTTATCGATGGTAGCGTTTGGTGCGAGTCGTGCGAGGCAGCTTGATGTAATTGCACGCGTGTGTCCCGTCACTCACGGCAACGTACCGTCTGCAACGCAATCATACTCTCGCTAACAAATATTGTCAATTTCAAATCTTATTTATTAACTTTACACGGTGCAGGCCAATTTGACAAAACGATATAAACATAAATTAAAATACACCATAATACACGCAGTAGGTACTCCAGACAATATCTGCTTCCATTCATCCGTTATGTCATAAAGCTGTTCGTTTGGCTGTAGATCTGTTTCCAGTTGATCTCAAGCAGAATCCTACTATCTCATTGGTTACAGTACTTTTTCCACCATCTCTTCACTTTTTTTTAAGTAAAAAGTAGCCCACGCAAGTGGCGGTACCACAAACCTGGGGGAGTCAGCTCCATCTACCATCTTGCTGAATGGCATGTTTGGGCACGAGGGAAGAAGAAGTCCTTACATACAAATTAATTCCAATAAACATTCACCTCAGCATGCGATGCTGTCGGTACTGGCTCACCTATTCACGTGGGTGATGGATTGCGGCGTCGATTAGGGCCGCGCTGACCTGTTCTTTCATATCTCGCTAATGGCCGCCAGTCCGCCAGTCCACCGGCCGCCAGTTCGTCAGGCCGCCGGCCGCTACTCGCACACCTACACACACCTCTACAGCTTGTGGGATGATGTACACATTCTGGAAGGGTTTAAATCCGAAAGAGTATGCCCAGGTTTCTTTTTAATATAGGGTTTCCTATTACAATGAGGATTGGATACCTAAGTGCTTTAATCCCATAAGCTTATGAGGCCAGCCAGTCTGATATTTGCCTCTACTTGGCTCTGTCCCCGACGTCTTTTTCGGAAACAGTTGTTAGTACACTCTGTATACAAGGTACATCTAATATATACTAATTTCGTAATTCCTTCATTCAGAATATTCCTGAGCAAGCTCCTCGTAGCACTTCCCACATTTCTACATCCTGGACGGTACCTGTCGGCGTCGGCTGTCAAATATACAAGGGTCATTACTTAGAGCATCACCGGCCGTAATTAATATAACGTGCGCCCAAATTGAGGCGACTGCCTTTTTGCTGAGTCGATGACGTCATGACGTGGTCCGACGGCGGTGGCGGGCGCGGGAGGGGGGGAGTCTAGTGATCGGTGGGCGGTAATTATATTGCACACGTTTTGATTTTGGTAAACTGCTCTAGGTATATTTTACTTCATTCTGTATTCGGGATCTTGAGATATTTGACAGGTTAATGACTTGATGGGATCCATTTTACCATCAATAGAAATAATTATCACACTTCGCATGGTCTGGACTAAGTTAGTCAACTTCGGTTTAAAAATTTCTGAGACGGGAGTATTCAGGATACTTGACAACTTGGGAGCATGGTTCATATGTTTCAGTGTATCTATTACTTCTGCATGACAATCCAGTAAGTTTATCGACAGTATTATTGTAAATGTGAAAATGAGAAGCAGATGCCCCACGAACGTAATGTAGATTTTGTTTCAGGTATTTTGTACTATGAACCAGTAACTCAATACGCTAAACATCCAGTTCATCACCGAGCCAAGCCTATGTCCCAACACGGTAAATTACAATCAGCAGACGAATGTCGTCCGTCATTGTCTAATCACGAGCCGACGTTACCGCCGACGCTACCTGGTGCCTATCGGCCGCAGTCAGCACACGACACTAAATCAGGACGTCACTGGCTTATAGTGTGGCACCGAGTATTGTGGTACAGAAGCTTCATTTGATCCAGGATCTACCGGATGACAAGCTCTTCGCTTGCATGCTCTATAACGTCCTATTCATGACGTCTGATCATGCGTCTTGTAGCGCGACAAGTGACACACGCGAGCGTCACTTACAACAACAATACTTTCATTTGTTTCTGCTGACGCCATCGCAACACGCGGTGACGCTAGAACGTGTAGCTTGTGACCAATTGGTAAGACAAGAATGTCAGAAAAGCGGCTGGGGTATTTAGTTTCCCTATAAGATTTTAAGTACAATTTGGTGTAACTCCCCGGAATCTGTCAGAAGTTAGGGTTTTTTGACACGTCAATCAACTATACAGGTAAATAAAGCCAAAGTATTGCATAGAGAAGAATTTGTGCTTCCACACAATTTCCGTTGTGTTATCAATCATGTCGTTGGAAGGAGCTGTCCTTCTGTGCGTCCCTCCGTGTTTGTCCGTCTTGTACCTGGAGCGGACAGTAATTAATGTGAGCCCCGCGCCACCAGAGGGCAGTAGGGACGGCGAGTCAGCGCCGTTCAGGTGGATCTACGAAGTCATTATGGGACGTTGTAGCATATGTATTTATTATGCCGACTGGATATTGAGATTATAAGCAAAGAAAAAGGAGGAAATTTTTAGTTATTGATATTTTGTGTTGTTTGAATTCGGTTAGTTACCATTTGTTTCCTTAAATTGGTTTGTAATAATGAAATTAGTTTTATTTTATTTATTTCCTGTTACTTATACAATTTGTTTCTTTAAAACATCACGATCAAAATTAAAACACAAAAAAAGAGTTCGTTTTCAACTTTTACTTCTTGTTTCGTATCGATGGCCGTAGTTTTTATCAAATGACTTGTTTCCATGAAAACAATAACTTGTTACTTTAAAAAAGAATCTTTTAATTTTTCCATCCATCCGTGTGCACAGATGCCTGGCACCTACTATGCAAATAGTAGCATATTACCGCGGCGGCCCACTCTCCCCGCGTCGGTTTCGATTGCTCAGTAATTAATCTCACCTCCTTTCACAGCGCCACTCGGTCCACTCTCCCCTCGCTTTGTGTTAACATCGTGTCCTATTATTGATAACTCTCGATCGCTGTCCAAAATGTCTGTATACAATCTAAAGGAAAAATGTTTTAGCTTAATCGATGTTTGAACATTCAATGCGATTAGGTATGTAATTAAACATCCATGTCATTAGGCTGTAATATTCCCACTAAGCAAAGGTTTATTGTCGTGAGAAGATGTGAAAAATAGTCATGCTTTTGGTTTCCCGAACTTAATTGTTTAAGTAGTGTCGGGATGATTTAAATAAAGTTAACATACCAACTTAAATGAAATGTAGTAATTGAAACAGCAAAAACCTCAGTTTGATTTGGAAATCTCTCACCGAAAAGTCTTCTCACAAAAATATGATGTTCAATGCAATAAGTTCATCTTGCAAGTTTACAATTTAGCTCGCGTTGGCGCAACGTGGCGAGTTGCATGTGATGTGAAATGGCTTAATATAAAGGAATCGAGTGTAAGTGCGAATAGCCGCCAGCCGCCCGCCGCACGCAATCAAACCGCAGTAAAATCGCAGCGCACTGATAACTGCATTCGGATGGTGGTGTAGCCGGAGCGAAAATTTTCATTGACGAAGATATAATTTTTTAGGAGAGCAACTTGAATAGAAGGAAATGCAGTGAGCAATAAGTAATATGTGGCCGAAAAATCCCGATGATGCACTGTATATTTTTTCTCCTGCACGATCTGCTAAAAGGCAAAAAAAAAAACTTCTTACAAAGGTTTAATTGGTCGCTTCGAATCAGATTTTAGATAAGCCTGTCGACATTGCCATAAATCTTAATTTACACAATAAGTAGGAGGAGCTTTATAATTTAGGTATCGTCTGACATTATTTCTTTAATCGCGATATCCGATAAATGGTGGCTGGCCAGGCCTAATAGGATTCCTTTAACATTATTGAGCGTCCTTCCGTGGCCGTCCTCTAAGTTACCATAAATATAAGGTGTTTTCTCCGAGTGTGTCTCTTGAATCTCGTAGCAGTTTTCATATCGAGCGCAATACTGAAGTCGGCGAGTGATTTATAGAGCGCTGCGCGGACATATGAGCTCCGCCGCAGATGACGACAGCACATGACGACCGCCGAGGTAAGCCGACAGCTCCACGACTTTATTACACCCTGGTAATTTTCCAACAAGTCAGGTATGTGTGAATATAATTATGAGCTCCCCCGCAGATGATACGATACATGACGGCCGCTTAAATTAACCCGACAGCTCCACAATTTTATAACGCCCTGGTACTTTTCCAACAGGTCTAGTGGGTTTTAGAGATGTGGGAATTAATGACGTCATTAAACTTGGTGGTTATGACAACATGGGTAACGATTGTTTCATTGGAATCCGTTTTAGCACTGTGGTGGAGAATGCGTATTCTCTCAACAACGTAATACGATATCCACTCAAGGATGTAGTTCATATTGATTCAAATATTGCTGTATGTAGACTCTATTTAAAAAAAAGGTATGACGGTGCTCTTAAACTAGCTAAACTATAAGTATGTATTACATGTCTGCTCTAATCGAATGCTCAGATGGATGTGTTGCGAATCAAGTGCATGTTTATGACGCGTCAATCGTCGCTCCACGCAAAAGCGGTTTCACTCCAATTCTTAGTAAACTGTTTTATTGCTTGTAGTGTTTATTTTCATATATTAGAGTACTTTATGTGGTTGTTATAAAAGTACTATTACCTACGTGACTGGCATCACGTCAATATTTTTTGGTGTTGACATTGAAATGTTATTGGAATAGGCTTGACGACAGTATCAAAAAATTGCAAATCTATTTAGTCCGTCAGTTAAAGTATTGTAAATTAATGGACACGTATTTTTTGTTTTTGTAAATCAATGAATATTGACAAAAGATAAAACGCATCAAAACTCGGGAGTGGCGGCTCGTGACGTCAGAACTAGTTAAAATTTATACCTAGGCGTGACGTATGGAAAATTTTAAGTGTCATAACTTCGTCAATTTTGGTTTACATAACAAAAGAAAAAACGCGGGTCAAAAATTGTTGATAATCGAACTAACGGACTAATTAGATTTTTTTTGTCGTCTCGCCTATTATTATAGTTTAATAAATGCACCAGCTCCCTGCACTCGTCATATTGGCTCGAATTATCAACCAATTTTTAATTAGATTGTTATCTTTCATGAAAACAACAATGTAAACAAACAGTATCAATAATAATTATTTTGCATCCAATTGATACATTATCCTGTATAGCTAAACATGTGGACTTTAGATTAATACCCGACAGACGGCTATTTTTAATAACTTACTAATTAGTAACTAATTATTACTATTAATACTAGCCAACTGAGATAATTAGGCAATTGGGTGAACTGCGATGAGTTCGTTTAGTGTCTTAGGTTTTGCTTAAATCATAGTAATGTCATAGTAATCAAGTTGCGGTTGTCGTCATGACAAAAAGTGTCTTGTTCACCATAGCTCGAATATTCAAATTTTAAATTAAATATCACACACTTGTAATACTTCTCCGTCTTGCAACTTTCGCCACATTCAAGGTGTACACCGGCCTACGCCGTAGTTCTCGTAGGCCGTAGCGCGTAGCACCTCTCGTAGGTGAGCCTTTGTCGCCCCTTGTTGTAGTTATACGGCTATACGTGCGTAAGGAAGCTTTTTCGGAGCTACAAGCTGTAGTGTGTTGTTAATTAAATACTTGCTTGAGAAGTCAATAATGCCATAATAATAAGTAAAGTAATGCCCAAGGCATTAAGTCCGCCTTTGTACATTATGTGCATAAAATTTAATAAATAAATAAATAAGTCCTAAATGGGTTAGATTTCATTCCTAGACATATTATTTTACAATTGTAATAGTACATTGTTACCCTAGGGGTGAAAGTAACTTATTTAGTCCCGAGACGGGGTTTGGTGCCCGAGCGCAGCGAGGGCGCTAATAGTTCGAGGGACTAAATAAGTCTTTATCCCGAGGTAAACACTGTGCTTTTCATTACGAATACAAGGAAAGTAAAAATAAAAACATGAATCAACTCAAAAAAACAAATGAAGATCGGATTGCTGTTTTCCCGCCTATTTTGTTTTTTTTTCTGTGGCCGGTCAGCTATTCAACCATTACCTATTTTTCATTTTCGTCATCGAAAAAATGTTAAATATTTGCCCAAATCTATGTTATTTATAGAAATAGTTGAAACTTAATTTTATTATTGCTATTTTAGAAATATATATTCTTTAATACTTAACTTTATGTTATTTCAATTTTACATCGTGGCTGTATATAAAGTTGGAACATGGTTTTTAATAGAAAAATGAACTATTTAAGTATTACTTTCAACCCGCTCCTCAGGCAAATTCAGACCTACTTTCAGAATAAGAGTAATGAAAAATCATTTTGCTAGTTGCTATACTAACTAAACTTTTGATTACAGTTAAAGAAAAATTATTTTGCTTTGAAATTGAAAAAAGCAGTTTTAACTTTTACTGTAACTACCACAACGCATGACAATGAACGCTGTGTATTCACTGTCACGCCCGTACTTCAGGGTGCTGATGTCACTCCGTCACCTCGTCCCCACACCGCCCGGCAGTGGATCAAATAAAGACATAACTCTGACGGCCGCATTCAAACGACACTCATTTGAGACAAGACCCTCAACGCCCGCAGGTTATGACGACACGTATGGCGGATAATTGTTTTAATATTAAGAGGATAGTGGCTGGGTGTTAAAGGAACCTTTTAAATTAGTTAAATATAAGCCTTTGGATTTTAATTGAATGAACTTAAAGCATATATATATTTATGTCTTTTATTATATCCCCAGTCGGAAATTTCTGAATGCATCGTCGTTTTTAGGTATTCATATCACCAAGTTGCTGAATTAGCGTACCCATATTAATTAAATTTGGATAAAAATAATAAGGCATAGAATAAAACAGAAATAAGACACTGTTTTAGACGTTCACGGGTTTTTTTTTCAGAGGTATGCGGGTGGGACGAAAATTATTTATTATGAGCAGACAAATCTGTCTACCCTCTTTCTTAGTAGTTTTCTGTTTTCGTCCCACCCGTATACCTCTTCAGTATTCTCGCGATCATGATGCTTATAACAACGTCGAAATATTGGGAGCTCATAGTAACTAAGGAAAATCACGGATATCATCCCGTAAGTACTTTTAGTGTAGAAATTAGACAGTCCTAATAAGCACGCGTTACGCTTTAAAATAGTAGAGCAGTCATTGACTCGTCCGTGTGGCTCAGGTTGTGTGGATAACGGCTGGCCGGCAGTGGACACTCGAGCGGTCACAGTTCGCTCCGTTTATTACGATCATCAAAGCAGTTAATAATCAATTTATCAACGACTGTCTCCACTCTAATTCTCTAACTAACGCACATCATCGTGTCATCCAAACATGTACACTTTTAAAGTTAGTCTTTGTGGATACGTTTGTTTGGAGAAGTACTATAATTATTATACCTACGTCAATTAATAAGCAGCCTAGCTTTATTTCGATTTAAAGAGTTATATAAATAGAAACTGTAGAATATTCGAACATTTACTACTTGGTTTGTCCGGTGGGACCCATGGAAATAACTTTTCATCAGGAGTACGTTTAGACACTTCATTTTTGTTTCATGGTAAACACCATGAAACAAAAATGAAGTGAGTCTCTTTCATCTACCTTCCCACACATTACAACGAGCAACTATTAAAGTCCCGTCGGCAATCGCAGCGCCACTAATAAGAAAACTTTGAATCAGATAGGCTCAGTTATCAAGTGACTGTTGGAGCGCAGGTTCAGTCCCGATGTGTATCACCGGCCGGTGGTCGCCGTGATTTATGCGAACAGTTAATCCTACTATTTACTAGTTTCAGTGGAAGGTAAAGAGGGAGTTTTTCCGAGGACCCTCAGGCCTCAGCGGAGAGACGCAAAGCGTAAGCGAGAGCGGGGCAATGGTAAAAATAGGTAACGAATAAATACTACCTTGAATGAATGCAAGCCTAGTATTTTTTGTTGGGTGATGAGAAAAAAAAGATGATTTTAGCGGCACCAAATTACTAGGAAAACAGAATCATTAGAAGATGTCATCATGATTCCTTTTTCCTATTAATTTCTGTTCAAATTTTAAATTGAGTTCTCCCGCAAGAAACCTTAGTGTGCCAGAGAGAGGCAAAATAGCAACATTAACAAGAAGTTTCTATGTAACTTTAAGAGCTGATTGTACAGTCGTAGTCTTTTCTGCCTGATCAGTAAATTTTTTTTC
Organism: Xestia rhomboidea; assembly: GCA_963853795.1. NCBI lineage: Eukaryota > Metazoa > Arthropoda > Insecta > Lepidoptera > Noctuidae > Xestia > Xestia rhomboidea. The sequence goes on from OY970759.1 coordinate 843,763, forward strand.
GCTTAAATCATGCGGAGGCGCCGAGCCACTCCACCTTAAACTTTAGGCCTATTAGGAAAGCGTCAACTTTGGCGCGCAAAATAACAATAACTCTCGTTTGGCATGTGTCCCCGATCGGTATTTTTTTCATTAATTATTTATTATAAAGTCAACGGGGCGGGGATAGAGAGCGTTTCTATGTTTTAAGTGCAAGCAAAAATTAGCTTAGTGGTGATCAGGCGGGAGTGTCCTCGATAGTACCTACCGTACAAAAAATTGTTGAAATGGGACAATGTATGAAGATAAAAATAGTCTCGAAAAGGCCCTTTTTTCGTCGGTTTTGCACGTCTTTTGTTTAGGTGGTGGTAAGCGTCCACCTGTCCACATCACCTACCTGTTTTTAAAAGAGGATAGCGGAAAGGAAAACTACTTTAAATAGAAGTTGTTATTTCGAAAACTACCTTTTACAGACATTGTTATTTCTAAAATTACCGGTAACGTTATCAAGGTAGCAACATGCTTGTTTTTTCCTTGCCTTTAACCTTTTAGCGCGCTGCTGACCTCACGGCTCATTATTATCAACCACATTCGGGCCCAGTATCAATTTCCTCTAGTTTCTCTGCTGGTTATAGATTATAATTGGCGTGAGGATCTAGATAGCGAGACAGGAAGATAATGTACGTTTATTGTACCTATGCGTATATTTTCCAGGAAAAACATGATCATTATAGGATGTGACATGAGGCAAACGGTAGATAGTTACAAGCGAGGTGGTAATCAGGTTTTACAAACATAACAACATTTACAGGTGATTTTCTCCTACTTGATTAATTGTATGTTATTAATATGGTACTGTGGGATTGATACTAATTAAAAGAGGCCTTGTCTCATAGTTACAATCATCATTCCTCGCCAAAATCAAACTAAAATGACTTAGCAATTCATACTCACTCATGACTTTAACAATTAACATTCCGTATCGCTCTCCGCCTCAGTCTTGCACGTAATCTTCACTAAGAACAGTTATCAGTCAGTGCGTGTGATGTATGTCGCTCGAGGGACCCGGACGCGGATGCGGCACGGACGCGGGACGGACAGGGAAGGACGCACCGGCGGATAATTATCTGATACCTCTGTTGTCACGCTGATTTACTAAAGATAAACAATGTTACAGCTTCCATATTGGATAGAAACCTCCTTTTTTGAATTCAGTTAAAAAGTTAAGGGGTATTGAAACCACATCCGTGCGTGTACATACACATAAATCTCAAAATTAAATCTATGAAAACTGAATATTACAACGCTAGTGTTAGTAGATTTAGATAGCAAATCATTGTCTGTCAGATGATGCAGGACATTACATGCACAACTTACACTTGTCTGGAAAAAGAATATATAAAGGGTTGGGTATGGGGCTTAAGAAAACAACTTTTATTTAATCGTGTAGAATATTCAATTGAAGAAATCTTTATCACTAAAAACATCAAAACAATCAAATCACAAAGAAAGCAACTTCTATTACGAATTTCAATCTGTAGAACAATATAATTATGTGGAATCTGTTGTAAAGCATCAGGCCTCAACCCGGACACAGCACAATTAGGAGCAGATCACTTCCCATCTGAGAAGGCGTTTCTTGTTATTTTTCCCTTGGCTTTGTCCTCCGCCGGGCTGGGGGATCAGAAGCCGTACAAGATGATGGCACATGGTGAGGAAGTCAGAAGGTACACCATGCGTGTCATAGAAACATGTAGCTCACTTACCTATTCAATTTTCGCAAAACAAACTTTTTTATAAGGAAAACGAAAAATACTCGTGTATTGTGTGATTGAATCGATTGAAATCATTGTCATAAATCATACCTTTAAAGAGAACAGGCCACTTCAAATGCGCTGAAACTAGTACCTACCACACCACACAATCATGTATTTCTGCAAGAACAAGACAGGGCGGGCGCACAATATAACTTTACTATCAATACCTTGTTATACGAGTAGCTACATTGAAAGTATAGGTACAACAGCTTTCTTTCTTTTAATTACTAAAATCGATCGGTTTTTATTTGTAATCGAAGCTCGAAAGCTGCGTGTTTGGTTGCATTCTTATTTCAAATTCTCTTTTCTTCGTTTAAGTCTTCTGTAACTCCCTGTTCTACGTCAGGGGCGAGTGGGGGTGGCTCGTTAATTAGAAGGAGTATTTTATTAAGGCCAATTTGTCGGGAATACCTGCCTGATTGCCGAGGCTCGCGCGGACGATTTGTTTGAATTTTTTAGCGAACTTCCTGAGGGGATGGCGCTCATTTGTTTGAAGAGAGCCTATTTGAGCGATAAATCCGCTTATGTTTGTATTAAAAGTACTGTTTCATTGTATTGATAAAATTTTGAAAAATCTATAGACAAAATGATGTGATTGACTTAATTTAAATTATAATAGTAGAATGCAACAAATATCGACGATTATCAAATTTATAATTTATGTTTGGTTCCTATAAAATGTATATAATATCTTCCTATACCTAAAATAGGCAGGAAACGATTATTATTAACTATTAATTTACCTTTTATTTTTGCTAGTTTCCATAGTTAGGTAGAACTAGGAAGTTATAGTTATATTATTTTGTAATAACATATTTTACCTTTTCCTGTGTATAACTAATTACGCGTTAACATTTATTTTGTTTTGGCTGCTGATATCAGTGTGATACGTACACACTGATAATATTTAATTACATTATTAGCACAAAACTGAAATACCACAATGTTTCTTAATTATCGCGTTGTTATAATTCTGTTTATCTCGGTAGGTACTGGGCCACTGGCCACTGGCCACTGGTGTAGTATGAAACAAACGTTATTAATAAACTACCTACATGACCTGACTTAAGGTACTTACTGCTGGTATCGTCACTGCTTCAGTTTCTAATTATTAATAGCAAAATAATAAATAGAATCTAATGTAAAAAAACTGCTCAAAAAAGTACTTCTGAATCAAGATAAGGTTTGTTTTAAAAATCGTCGACTGAAGCTAGCGATGACTACCGCAACACTTTTTATTTATTTATGACTCTCCAACAACTTATTTACCAATACACACTTGTCATTATAGGAGTGCACAACACAACACTTGCAAAATGATAATAGTTTATCTTAAAATGTTAATCGTTGTGAAAAACAATCAAATACCTTAGTTGTTTATTTGGGTCTATCTCTCTCTATGCTAGGCAGATGATTAAGTACACAAAATATATAGTTGTTTGTTGTTAAAAGACATGGTATGGTACTAAACACCTACGGATGTTTCGGTGCTAGAATGAAGTTGGTTAAAAAAATAAAATTGATAGTAATTCAGGTTTGGATGGCCAAAAGCTCTTTCTAAAGCTGTAATTTCGAATTAGGTTTGTTGAATAACTAGTTTGTCGTGCATAGAGAAATTATAAGTATGTAGTGTACAGGCATGTCTTATAGTAGGTTAGAAAAAGCTATACTTAACTGAGGTTTAAGGGTAGTAAGAGGTACCTAGTAAGAAAATATGCCGTTTCAAGTTTTAATGATAGTGTTAGTAAGCCAGTTTAAAAACTTTAAAGTGAGAAAAGTAATATACTAAAAATTTATTTGCGGAATTTCTAGACGCAGATACATACCCTTTGTGGACCTTTCTTCAGCCTAATCTACAGCTATAGCCATAAATAGTGCGTTAGTACATACATGTGTAAGGAGGTGAATCATGCGCGCGCGCCGTTCCCACGTCTGCGCGCGCCAATTGGAGGAATTGACCGGTATGCGACGCCGGCTCGCTTGACCCCTGCCCTGCTGATTGTCTTCCACCTAACAGCTAACTGATGCGGAGACGACGCTCAATCATTTGTGGCTTTGTTTGGAGTCGTACCGTCACGAGCCGGGAATTTAGGTGGATGAGACGAATATTATCTAAGTACTTTCTTTATTCTTCTTTTAGATTTTTGACGCAAGAGGTAAAGGCAGTGTTTCATGACACTTTGCTATCTTTTCTCTACGTGGTAGGTGAGAATGATGTCTCGGGAATGTAGTTAGGTTGGTGCTACTGGCAAAAAAAGGAGCCTATGCCAAAGTTATTGTTTATCTGTCAGTAAAATGTTATCGAAAACTCTTTAGCCGTTTTAAGGTGAAAAGAAGTAACAGAGAGACTGACAAACATACGGAACTACTTTCGTTTTAATTGCTTCGTACTGCTCAGTATGTAATGGTAGTATGGATTCCTGTTTGTTTATGGCAGGGAAAAGTTATTCCCCTGATGGGTAGATACCTATTCAATTTGTTTTTGTTATTGTATTATTTTACACTTAATGTTCACAGTTTAATTGGTGCTTTTATGTTTATGTGGGTAGGTAAATATACCGAAATAAACAAGAATAAGTAGAAATAAACAGTGTAACATGACTGGTGAAATGTGGGTGTTACGTACACCTCTGCCTAACCCCTCAGGGATTGCAGGCGTGTTGTTATGTTAAACAGTATGACATTTAATTACTCTGGTAATGGTTAGCTTTTACAGTCTGGTACTGGTACTGTCTCATAAAATAGTAATAAAATCAGAATAAATTTCAAATTTAATATAAGTAAACAGTTGGATACAAAACTTTTATCAGGGATTCTCTACGTACAGGATTGTAGAAATTAGTAGCTAGATAAAAACAGCTGTTTATCACTGCATTTAGACCGTGTTGGTATTGTACTTATGTATGACTGATTTTTGAATAACCGGCGAAAAATAAATGGGGTTCCAAAACCATCAGTACTACTGAATGTCCGGCAACAGTTTGAGTCACGATGTCCTCACACCGAGTATTCCCTACAAGTATAACTACGTGAGATCATAAACCCAACTGGTGCAGTTCTCCCAAACAGATGCACGTGAGTAAAGTCGCATACTCTTATGTTGCTTAACGTCCTTCCTTCTACGGCGTGAGGTTTTTACTGAGCACGTCACCACGTTATCGTAACGTTAACAAACATGAACCTACGTGACCTGCTATGGGGGATATGAGATCATAATATTAACATATAATATGTAAGCAGTTATGGCCAGTTGTCTATCAACTATTCATATTTTCCCGTTGTTTGAGTCATGGCTTCTGCGGGAAGATTAACGTAAATACATAGATATTTAAGTTTACGTATTGGTATTTTCTTTTCCGTAGAATTAAACGAATTTGTGAAGATCCCCGTTTCTATTTGAATGTGAGTGCATGCATGCGGTTATTTTGCATAAATCATTTGAAATTAGTCACTTGGACTATTGGATTGTGATTGATTTGATTTTGATTTGCATCTTTTGATTTGAATTTGTAAGTCTAATAAAACTCTCTAGCCCTCTCAGTCTCATTGTGGTTAGCTCTAACTGTATATTTGTGTAATAAGAAGGTTTTAGTTTCATCTATAATTTATTTTCGTTTTTGAAACGAGCAGAAAATTTAGCTATTTATTTTAATTCGGAAACACACGTCATATTCAAAAGTACACTCATCGTCCTTTGATTATTTACCTACTTATTATGTATAAATCCCTTATGTACCTATTAAAACTATTTAAATTCAATACGATTTAACTGTAGTTCGTTTAAAGTGCGTTGTCCACCCTGTCTTACGATAGCACTGGTCCGCGAAAACAGGAGTATTAGTGAGTCACTCTTTATGATACGTTGTGTCATTAGTAGGTACAGCTATGTGTGTTTGTCTTGTGTTAGATGTCTTAATAGATGAGGAGTCTTGAAATTCACATGTTTGATTTTGATCAGTTGAGTAGACTTTATGATTAATCCGAGAATTCCAGTTTAATAAGACTTTCCAGGAACGCATAATTGGTGATTATTACCGGATAACAAAAACACATGTAAATTATCGTGCTATCTAATAAAAAAGGTAATGACGAAAATAAAATGGCTAACTGGCAGATTCGGTTAGTAGATTAGGATACGGATGTCGAATGCTTGTTCTGATGTATCCTTTCTCAAAAATGTCTATATATATAGCTAGTTTCCCCATTAATACCGTACAGCACACCCTACATTCTCCATCTATCAACAACCACATTGCAAGGTGCACGGTCGTTGTCACAATTGAGTCCAGCTCAAGTGGGTGTCATCCTAATGGCTCGCGTGTTTGTGTCCCGTCTTTATTGCTTAGCATCTAATGCGGCCGTGTTTAGATCATTAACATGGCCGCCCGTGCGTGTGTGTGTTTGTTTGTGTCTGTGTGTGTGAACGTACGCCCGCCCGGAATGCAATGACCGATGACTTTTTTCAATTGGAGGGATAGCGTGAAATTGTGTTTGGCCTGAATTATTTGATTAAAGCTCGTAACTACACTACTGTTACAGTAGGCTGTACAAAGCTATTCATATTCTTTGAATGAAGAATACCTTTAATTTCTCTCTTTCTCTCTAGGCAAACCCTCGCCCGGTAATGCAGAGACTAGCTGACTAATCGTTTCACCACGATGGTAAACCAAAAAGGCTCCATCAAAAATCAAAGCATTTATTTCAAGTAGGCCAGTTACAGGCATTTTTGAATTGTCGAAACAAAGATGAAAATTAAATGTAGCTACAGTCACAAGACATAAAAACTGTGAAAGTATTGTAGTTGCCAATTCCCTAGCGTAGATCTCTATGGAGAATAACAGGCAAGAAACTCCAAGCTCTATAGCTATGAACCGCTGAATATACTTAGTTTATTATGCATAGTGAAACCAAGTCATCACTATAAGTAGTCCAAATAAGGGCATTTGACAGAGTGGCCATACTCAACCGCAAACAGGGCTATAAGTGAAGCAGTTCCACCACTCCCATACTGACAGATCCAACAGATACCTACCTTCGGTTAGGTACTTGTGTAAACCGATATGTGTGTGTTACAGCTGTGAGGCACCTAGAGCTAATGAGTGTGTGATTTGATTCACAGGCGGCGACGCATGTGCGCCGTGCGGCCTCGATACCACACCACAGAGTGCACAGCATGGCCCGAATGTGAAGACGAGACACTCGACACTGATCTGATACACACAACACTGCTCGGGCCTGCACGGTATCTCACTACAACTTGCAACAGATTTCATATTAACAAAAACTTTGCGGTAGCTAATATCAATTTTCTTGACGACCATATATACATTTGATACCAGCTACAATATTCAAATGTGAAAGCATCTTTATCTGTCTGTTTCAGTAGTACGTTCCGTTGGAAAAAAATCCGACCTCCTAAGCTAAGTAAGTCACAATGTCACAATGTCAAACGGTTCAACGGTGACGGTGAAAAGTAGTAAGTACAGTTTTCCAGTTCAAATCAAGTCAATAGTCATTCGTCACGATCGGCTTAAAATATAAATCTGTTGGAACTGAAAAAAAATAAATAAGAAAAAAAAAAATCCAGGTAAACCTCAACGGAGTGTCTCATCTGCGCTAATCAACCGCTGCCTGATCATTGCAGCTCACTCGTGAGAACGGCGCGCATGTGTCGTACACACTCTTATTGGCGCACATACTTTTTAATTACCTCTACATCATGTAGGTACACGTACTGAACAGACTGATGCAGAAGGATCACTCTATGCAATGTGAAGAAGGAAGTTCGCTCATGCAATGGTCGAAGGAACTTTACAAAACTAAGTGTAATGGCGACATGGAGACTCATGGCGACATGGAGAGAGCGACTGTCGCAACCCCATGCAGGGCACGCCACAATATGTGGCGATAAGTCCCCTCTTTGAGGAGTGGCTAAAGAGACGCCACGGCGTCCTCACTTTCCGCCTGACGCAGGTCCTCACACTTCTCACACGTCTCTCATACCTCACACGTCCTGCACTGTGAGTTTGAGTAAGATTTTGTGAGCTTACGTTTATCGACTTGATATCTAATCGTTGATTTTCTGCATTTCTTCTTGTTCTGTGTCAACTGGTAGTTAGCGGTTAAAACGTGTGTAGTGTTGCTTAAGTGTTGTTATATATGATAGCAGATGTATGTATGAGTCGCCTTATTAATACTTTTGGTTACTCCGGGCGCTGCATGTACGGAACTTAGAGCAGTCTCTCGGCAGCTGACTGTTTTTATGATAACGATGATTAATATACTTAGAAGTAGGTAAGTTAAAGAAACACAGAACAATAACCCTTGGATTATATTCTCCGTACTTCTGAAAAAGGTCTTCGTTTATTTTTTACCTCGTTTCTAAACCGCAATTATTTATAGCTCTTGCTCGATGAGGTGTCCTTACAAAAATGGAATGATTAAGCATTCACATACAATTGAAACAATCGCGGTTTGCTTGGATATGGGTACCTAGCTAGCCATCTACACGTACCTACTGGTGATGCACAGTGAGTAATGTAATGCCAAACGGATATTGATTGGCTGTTTATGCACAGTCATATATTTAAACTGATTACTAATATCGGCGAAGACGGGTAAAGCGTTGTACCAGCTAATCGAAATATTGATGTTATGCAATCAGCAAGCAGGCACAAGCTTGGTGAGATTTTTATCACAGCTAAAGCAAGCACAGCCAAGCGTCAAGTACAGTATGGTGTCGGACGTAAAGAATAGCACCATCTCATAATCTTCCCGTGGGTGTCGTAAGATCCGACTAAGGGACTTACAAGAGAATGAGCAGCAGCGTTATCTGTGCTTTTAAAACAACTGTCCTGCGATCACCAACTCGCCTGCCATACGTGGCGATTATGGTAAAATCACCCCTTTGGGGAAGGCCTAAGTCCAGCAGTGGACGTCTTTCGGCTGAAATGATGATGATGTTGACGAAGCCTATTTAATCTAGATGTAGAGATATACCTAGTACAAGCTATACACACCATGGAATACGGCCCACTTCCTCCCCCAGCCCAGGGAGTACTGTGTCCACAGCCACACAGAGGAACGTTATAATCTGATAAAAAAATAAGAAGATGGATTTAAAAAACTGCTTCTTTTACTTTTGCGGTTGAAGAAGTACATACACTGATATTACAAAAGTTTTAAAAATACCTCTGCTTAGATTGGTTCGCGGAGTGTCCAGTGTAAAGCCACTTTGGACAAAGGACACTTGTGTGTCCTGTCTCCTGAGTCACCGGCGCCTGCGCACGCCGCCGCGCCGCCGCTCACCGGCGCCCGCCGCCCAATGTGGTTAGATCATTTGTTAAAACAAGGTTTTGTCATTAACACTAATCTGTATTCGGTCACCGAGACATACTTTTTTATAGACGGTCTGTTGTAGCGCCGATTCTTTTTAATAAGACGTACTTGTTTAACAGTTCTTACCTACGTAGGTACCTAGTCTATCCTATTTTTAGTACATATTTATAATACTTATTTCATGTTACGCTATTATAAAAGTTCTGACTGAGAAAGTTACAGGAGACCTGATCCGGCTTAAGGCCTGCGCAAATGACGGACAATTTGCAACTACCAATAGGTGAAAAAACAATACAACAACCAATGAACAGGAACGGTCATTTGTATCCAAAAGTCCCTCGTCTGCGCAGGCCCTTAAGACAACAAAAGAGACAAATATCTAGGTAAGTGAACTATGCCATCCTCCATCCACTTTGTTTATTTCCTTAAAGTTTCTCATGTGCACTTTAATATTATCTTTATTTTATGTATTAATTAGGTTTATGCCTTCTTATTAAACCACACCATTAGCGTCAAAACCAATTGTTTAGGACGATTTCGTAAAATCGAAAACGGTAATTTTTTTAAAATTTTAAATAGGTGTTTTTTACAACAACATCAACAACTAAATGTGGTTTCCATATGCTAGTTTCTAATAGTTTCATCATACGCATGTAGATATCAATTACATTTATGACCGTAAGGCGTCGTTTACACAGTGCCGCGTTCGCGCATCACTCGCGCGTTCCTATATTGCGTTGCACAACATCTTCGTGTGAAACGGAATAAATCTTGAAATTAGTACGCAAACATGTGGAAGTGTGTGTGCTGCGGGAGTGGCAAACATCGAGCCACGCCACCGGCAGCGCCCACGTCACAAACATTGAGCCACACCACCGGCAGCGCCCACGTCACAAAGCTAACGTATTACGCTACTTTTTGTCGCGTCATGTGTGAACGAGGCCTCAGTTCGAAATAAATGAAAAACAACAGTATTTTGTGGCTAATTAAAATTAATATAATATCAGCTACATATGTGCCTACTCACATAAGTAATATTACTATTATATTTATGCAACCTCGACGTATTTTCCATAACGTGACATCTTTCGTATGTTTTCCGCAATTAGGGGACTTCATGTTAATTAAGAGTACTTACCTAAATACCTAATAGCTTGTACCTACTACAAGCTGACAATAAATAAATAATTATTAGAGTCCGACCGAATCCTATTTTCAACAGTGTTCGTTTTCGGCGAGAGGGATGAAGGAGAATTAAGTGGCGACAATTTATCAATACTTTCAATTCCTTTATTTAGATAAAAATTATTACTATAGCTGAACCAACACACTGTACTATGACTAATGTGTAAAACACATCACATACCATAGAAAAACCTATAGGCAAATAAAAAATTACTGTTTTTGATTGAATTCCAATACCTAATAATGTTGCACTGTTTTAGACTTTCACGGTTTTCGAACAAAAACAAAATCACGGATATCATCCCGTAAGTACTTTAAGCCTAATAATGTTGTATGACATACAAGGTGATACTGCGAACAAAAATCTATCACGACAATTTACCACGAACTGATTGCACCAAAATGTCCCTAACATGAAACATGTATTTCACGTTGCATACAAATTAATGAAATGTTGCTAATAAGTATATAAATATTGATTGTAACATCTCATCATGCTTTTATCAATCAAGTATCTTAGCTAAGCCTTTTGCCCGTCACCCTGGCGGTAAAGTTTGAACTGGTATGAATACGTCCAATCAAAGTTGGAGCCGCTCACTAATCAATTGGATCGACTACAAGTACCCACACATGCAAGGTTCAGGCTTTGAGGGTGAAAGGACCTGCTTGCTGGTTATTACGTTATAACTGATGTGAAAAGACCTATCACCAGGTCGGGAGTTACATATTCTTCCCGTCATTGCATTTATTGCACGGGAAAGGTCCTGCAGGGTAACGACTGTTTATGACGATATTTATTTAAGGGCGAAGTCTTATTTTCATTTAGGTTTTTTAAATTAAATAAATAAATATCCCTGGACATTACCCACAGCGCCATCTAATGCCACACTACGCAACGAGGCTTGTCTAGTGGACACCAGTTAGTTAATATACTACATAGATACTTTTTGTTTGTAAATACATATTATTATACAAATAAACATCCATGACTCGGAAACAAATGTCCATGCTCATCACACAAACATTTGCTCCTACCGGGATTCGAACTCGGGACCCTAAGAACATAAGGCAGGCTCAGTACCGCTGCGCCATTCGGATCGTCGGGTTTTTTAAATGCAAGACAGTAAAAAACCATTTGTTGTTCACCGCGGCATCATCTCTGTGTTTAATTATTATTTATTAACCTGCTAAATAATATAATAATATTAATGAGCTACTAATGCATGACGAGCACTACGCAACTGTCTCCAGCTATGGATGCCCGAGGACGGCCGGCGCTGCCGAGGCCGGCCCAAGGAGACGTGACGAGATCTGGACTCGCATCACAAAGGTTGATTCAAGATGGCGCAGGAAAAGACTACCTGAAACGAAATAGGGAGGGAATGTTTTGCCCCGCAGTGGGACACACGGCTAGCAAAGTAAAATAATACTAATGAAAGGCATTAGATTAAAGGTTGCTCTCAAAGAGGCCAAGGATTTGTGGTAAAAGTGACTAACAATGCATACTGGCTAGCGTCGCGCTGTCTCCTGAAAGCAAACAAAAGTGTTTGCGATGGTGAGCGTAATTATTATTTTCCCCTGTAGGTAACCGCTTATTATAATATTCTAAAGTTTGCCTACGGCTTGTAATAATTAGACCTAACCATAAAATCCTTTTGGATTTCCACTACAGCCATTCTTTCCTCCTGCCTAGCTGCACTTACTGTTTTTTTCTGCTAATAAAAATGACTGTATATTTTTCCTTATGTACCTATTTGAAGAAAGTCCCCGTCTCTAAACGTTCAATCTTACAAATTATTTAAAGTTTAAGTAGACACAAACTTCATGAACTTGACTCACTACATTAATATCTATCACTACGGTTACAAAGCACTATGTGGTCACTTGAGGAAGATTCGCTCAAATAAAAACATAATCGACTATTTGTTTGTATCAGCTTATAATATCACTCAATTTGTACTAACTATGTTAAAAGATGACTACGCGGAATGAATTATTGAAATTCATATGCTGAGGAACTCGGAAACCGGGCGACAGTCGGACATTCGGAAGTAACTTTCATACAAATACCCTTACAAAGATATCACTACCCGGTTGTATCAATTTGGCAACTATTTCCCCACCCCAACACAGAACCGTGTTCCTTGGGCTATCAACAAAGGTAGCCGCTCGGCCATACTTAGCCATTAGAAGCCCCTCAAATCTTACGACTCAACATTTGGTTCCGTATATAGGTGGTTACTATGACCGTTCGCCCGTAACTTGGAGGATTAATTAAATTCTCTTCACACACACACACACACACACACACACACACACACACATGTAAGTGCTGGATCTTAACCTGCACAGTGTTTCATTATTTTAGTATTGAGATTTGAAGTTTTCATTTCATAGAAACAGCAATTCCAGTTAGTACAGCTCCAGCACTGGTATAAAATTAAAGAATTATGGCAAATACAGGATTTCACTTGAAGGATTTATCTACTAATATACGAATAAGTAATATTAAAAACATTCCAAGCTACATCAGATAAGTTCATAAATAAGAATTTATTACACAGAAGAACGCATTATGTGGCAACATTTGATTTATGAAAAAAAATAGGTTAGGTATGTGTTGGCAACATTATGAAAGGGTTGCCAAATTAAAGCGTCAATGCTGAAATGTATTTTTTGTTTGAGGAACAAAAACAAACTCCATATTTGTAATAACTACCTATATAAAATTTTTATACAGTCAACACAACAGTAGTCTCAAATATCATTAGTTGAACATGGGACAGTTGCCAAACACAGGTTAATGTTACATTCTTTGAGAATAAATTAGATACCAACTTTCATCCACACTAAGAAAGGTCGACAAATCTTAACTATCAAACAACTTAACAAGAAGACTACTTATAGATACATCCACAACCCCAAATAGAATTCTGAAACCGTACAGGCAACTTTAAATTGAATGTAAATGTTCGAACAATGATCGCACAGGCTAAACCGCTGTATCTATTTGAGTACGATTAGTTGATTGGAGCAGGCCTCTCGGCCGGGCTCTCCTAGTAACTTGCTATACATCGATGCTTTGGAAATAGAAACCGAACTTACCTAAGTTTGCTGGCTCCTTCGAACGCACTAGGTGGTGGAAACTCAGCGTCGTAAGTGTTGTGATCTCACCGACATAATACAGATAGCATTTTGAATATTCATAGTTGAATGACATAGATAAGATGGTGCCTGATGTTCATCAAGTTCGAGTCTCGCATATGAGATTATTTTCGCATAGTCTGCATCTAAATGCTTTCTTCAAACAAGATAATAATTAACGCGACAGAGCGCAAAAATTGGCATAAGAATTGGTTATGATTTCCTGACTATACGTGTCAAACGCCACTTACTAATAAGTTGTAAATGTAAGCATTTATAATGCTTTGACAGTAAACTGCATTAATGGGGCATCCCCGACTTTCCTCAACCGCCCGAGCGCCCGACATAATCACATTTCAGGGACTCCCGATTATTGTGAACAATCGTTATATAAATTCAATAACAATATGTTACGACACAAAAATATAAAATTAAATATTAGTAAGTAAGTAATTTTATATTGAGTTTTCCTTATAAAATTAACTAAACAAACATGATTACCTACTACGGCATTTACACATAATGACACATCATTCTACGTTGCATTAAAAACAATAACTTGAATTTCCTTTATTTTTGTGAGTTAATGAAGAAAAACCCGAAACAGAATAGAATTGTCTTTGAAAACATCTGGGTTACTGGTAGGGTTTACCACACTTAGTTTACCCAGTACTAAATAATGATAATTTAGGTAATTCCACTAGGTACTAAACTATCTTTCTTATTTATGTCAGGTCTCCACTGAAGTTTCTTAGCCTTAGCGCGTTCCAACCGCTGCGTGTCCCCAGCCCAGTGCGTGGGCCGGTCAAAGGGCAAACACAGCGGATAGTTGCGGCCCGCAACCACTTCTCAAGTAGAACTTAGCGGCAACTGTGCGATCTATTTGCGTCGGCAACTCGCTGCTAATCCCGCGCATCGTAAACTACGCGGATTTTACCAGCCCCTAGGATTTAACGCTACTATTATTAGACGCTTGAGCTCTCGCCCGTGTTCAGTATTGAGGTGAGAATTAATTCGAGATCAGATCGGTGTTATTGTTTTAAGGGATTTGTTTCTGGATTTGTTGTTGGGAAAGTGCCGTGTTGTTTTTGGTCAGATATTTTGCTTTTTGCTTACCTTTGTACTCTAGATAGACGATACTAAATGACCATATTATATCAAGTTGCGAGTGCTTTAATCCTAACTTGCATGTGAATGAACAAGGACAAGTTTTTATACTGCATTTCACTGATGTGAGAAAAACTATTTAAAAAATCTGGCAATAATGGCAGATTTACCTACTGTATTGACCACTTATCTTATGAATCACTAATGTTTCAAAAACGGTCATTACAATATCAAAGTGATTTCTAATTCCTAAGTCAAGACTCACGGTCTCGGCTCTTATAATTCAATTCGACAAACATAAAACTTCTCTCAAAAGCCAGCCGTACGATATTTGTGTTGGGATTTGTTGATTACTGTCAAGTAGGGAGGCGGGGGTGCCAGGGGGTGCCAGGAGAGGGGAGGAGGGGGCGGTCACTCGCGCACCTAAGACGAACCGCGGGGTTTAAACACCTCGGCCGGCCCTGACTTACCGACGTTACTGCAAATCTAGTATAACTTGATATGTGCACAGGGGGCTCTGGAAGTGGGTTCGTGTTTAAAGTAAATAGGGAATAAATAGGTAAGATTAGTTTTGATTTATGCAGAACAAGTGATCAACTGAACAGTCAAGACTAGGGAGAAAATGAGCGTTGTAGTTGCTTTTTATTAGCTATGAATGTCTCACTACTGGGCAAATGCCTCCCCTGTATCCTTCCAGGTACTCTTCTCCTGCGCCACCTCGAATCAGCACATGTTTTGACTTCTATGGTGATTTTTTTAGTTTTTCTGGCAGCTCAGTCAAGATAAATATCAGTATGTATCTACACATTAACGACAAATGTAAAACGTAAACTCAAAACACAACAACCGAAGTCCACTCCAAATAAACATCAAACTCCGCCTGTATATAATTCAGCAATCCCCTTAAGGGTGGCGGCACACACGGCGCTTGAAACTTTACGCAAATAACCGTCCTCTGGACCCCCGCACCCCCGCGCTGTAGGGGTACAGAGCCTCCCTGAGGTCCGAGTGAGGACAATTCCTTAATAGTCCATAAGTCGGTGCGGGGCAGCCGTGGCGCGAATTAGTGTCAAATTTACACCGGCCAGTGTTACCAGGGTAGGTGGCTGATGGGTTGGGCGACGGTTAAGACAGTTTTAATGTTGGCATCTTAAGGCTGGGTGTAATACGTGCTTGGTAGTTGCAGGAGGTGGGCGTCGGATGAATGCTCGTGTTCATGGGGGTAGTACGGTGCACTCGTTAATTTGGGGAGGTGTCCTTGTTTTACTCTTGTAACAATTCTTAGCAATTGACTGCAATGTTGTCAGCTTACTTATTTTATCAGAAAGTTATTGGTAAACACTTACACTCTGCATCGTTGTTGTTGTCAAGAATAAAGTTTACTTAAAGCAGACCACAGTATGTGTGGCTACAGGAATAAAGTTTTTTTTTTGATAAATAATGAACCCATAGTGAGTCAACACAGATCTTTATTGAGCCCCAAGTCACAGAAACAGCACAGGTTTTGAAAATCTTTCCGCACGAAGGGCCCATTGTCGTGGGCCTTTTAACCCTCCATCACCGACCTTGGGGCTGTTTGTCAAAGCGCCGGAAGTGGTCTGCGGGACCTGGCGCGCACGTCACTTCCGGCCGCCCACTGCCTGTAGACATGCGACACGTATTGTTTGTTTCCGGTGTTGATTCTGAAAAATATATGGAAAAATTCAATTGAATGAGGTAGACCTGTTGTAATGATTATTTTATATTTATGAAAGAAGTAAACAGTTGTAACAAAAATATTAAAGTAAACGTAAACAATGATCAGGTTATATAACAACATGGAGAGTAGTTTTTAGTAATTTACCAATGGCCATTAAACAATATTGATACCTCCCTTTTGCGTTAGATAACGGAAGTTTATTTGTATATAATAATGTGACTCATTTGTAATTTTACAGTAACAGCGCATAATATAATATGTGTCGTCAAGAATTTATATTTGATCTAGCATATTACTAATCTTCAACCTTATAAGGAAGATTTTTACTTAATTAAACATACATTGTTGAAAATCTTCATCATGGCAATACTCAGTTCAGTTTTCCACTGCACCAAGTTCCTTCATTATGTTTACGTAATTAAAACAAACTTAAAATGAAGTCATGATGAACTTACACTGGCCAGTTCGACGTCCTCACTCCCATGTTGATGTCACCTAAAACTGGTCCGTCTTAGGCGATTTCCTGCGCGTAACGCGAGGGTCATACTACCCCGGGCGAAACACAACCTCGGACCTAGAACAACAGAAAATATGCCTTATTTGAATGCTGATAAGATTGGTGTGGTATGTAAGATGTTGCGCCGGTTTGCAGTAATGTTGTAATTAGAGCGAGCGGGCACAAAGACAGGTCAAAGGGCCGGAAGCTGACCGCGCGGCTTGCGCACTTCCGCACTGTGTCACGAACGATGTCTTTGGTCGGAAAGGCCTGCCGCGTCGTTTGAGGGTTCGCTCTTTAGGGGCAAGTTATATGTAAACTGCTTAATGTAGTTCGTTAATATTTACATTAGTCCGGCAAGATGCCTGTAAATGCCAAAAGTACACACAAATGAAGGACGTAACGTTGGGTGGATCAAAGACGGCAAGTTTTTCATGCATGCCTGCACAGAAACAAGCACTTTTAAAATCCCCTTTCATTCAATAATACTCTTTAATTTTAGTCAAACCCAAACAAAAAGGGCTCCTCGAGTCTTCAAGTGGTCACCTCGGGCAACCCTCTCCTGTATAATTAGCCTCATCAGCACCAGGTAGAAGGCAGGAGCAGTCACTACGTCACGCGTGGCTGAGCAAAGCAGATCAAAGCAGGCCCTTCAATTGGCGCGCTAATTGGCTTGACCGACAGCTTCGCGGGTTAAGATGGCGCTCTCAGAACACATCCAGTGTTTATTGAATTAAATTACCAGTACTTACAGTTCTCATAAAAATGTATTTTGTATCATCTATAATATAATACACACTTTAATCTAAACTAATATTATAAAGTTTTTAAGTTTGGATGTAGAGGGTAATCTTCGGAAATACTAAACCGATTCCGAAAATTCTTTAACTAACGGAAAGTACAAGTCTCGAGTATCATAAGGCATATTTAAAGACGATTTCACGCGAAAATTTGTACTTTATCTTGTAATGCTTCTAAAATCTTGTTCCATTACATTATTTTCCAATAGCTTTCTAATTTAAGCCGTTTACTGCTATGAATTTGTTGCGTTGTTAAAAGAGTCGAATTGCTTACTAAAATACATAGATGAGCTGTAAATAAATTATGGTTTCATTGTGTTGCCATGAATAACAAAAACGGTGATTTTTTGAAAATTAAGATTATATTTTAAATTCCTTTACGATATTTTTTACCTTGTCAAAACCACGAAGCGCCATCTTAGGCCTAAAATTATGGCTTAGGCAAAAAAATTATGACAACTTGAAAAAGTTTTTCATAATTTTAGTCTGTCTGTCGTGGAGTATCGCGGAGGCTGGAGAGTCCTCGCCGGGTTCAGCCGGGATGAAATAATTTTAATTGAGAGCAAGTCGTGCAGACGGCAACTAAGGCGGCTGCGACTGTCGGCGCGCAACTTTCGTGGCCACACACAACTTTCAACGTTTAAAAAAGTTTCTGATTTCTGGTGTACCACTTGTGTTTGTGATTTAAACGTGATTTTATTGGGCAAAGATAAGTTTTCGATTTATTTTAAGCTTTACTCCGTGGAACTGGAATATAATATAAGTCAGTTTGTGTAGGTTGTCTGTTACATATACATACATAGGTTGTGTATTACATGAGTCGCAACAAACCTTGGTATACACAGACAAAAATACAAATGTGTTCCTACCTACTTTGTGACTTAGATATATATAGGAGCGTGTGTACTCCACAATAATAAAATAACAAATTAGCAGACCATGACTCAGTGCAAAATTCTTTGTGGTTTCTCAACGGAAGCTGAAAATAAATGATAAACTAAACCTTGCATTATATTCCCCTGAGTGATCTGCGCAGTGCGAGTGCGCAGTGGGCAGAGGTGCTCATGTGTCGGAGAATATAGCGCAAACAATGGGAGCCAGCGCGCTGTTGAAACTTTTGATTGAAAGAATCAACGCCATCAATAATAACGTACGTGTATCCGATACCGATGGGTACTAGTCATAAATATAGAGCTGGGAGGAGCTCTACTAGGTACATCGTCACGAACATCCTTGTTTATTTTTGTGAGCAAATAGCTACGCTAACTATTGTATTGTTGTGCCTCCTACGTCAGCTGTCAAGTCTAACCTAGCTTCCTTTTTAATTTGAATATTTACAAGTACATTTCGGTCAGGTGAAATTCTCCAGTTCAAAAATTCTAGACGTGAGTCTAGCTTATCTCTCTAATTAATCTTGACATTTAATAAGTAGGTATACCTGAAACTGTAAAGTGTTATTGAGTTAATTGTTCCATCAGGAATTTCTCAGTATGAGCCACAGCGTCTGGATTTGTGCCCGGTTGATGGCAATAGGCTCGCCCCCTGTTACATGGGACTTAAACGTAACTGGCAAAATGTGGGTGTACTATTCGGTACATCTCTGCCTAACGCTTCGGGGATTACAGGCGTGATGTTTTGTATACCTCGAACTAAGTTGTTATTGCTAGTTTTCTAGAAAACGTAACCAATACACCTGAAACATGATTCAATTTATTCCAACCACATACAATACCGCCTGCCTCCTCTCTATCGATAGCTGATTTATCCGGCGGACAACACACGCCGGGCGCCATATTGCTTGCCCGCAAAATATGCTATGTAAATATGATGACAGCATAATATATTGGCCCGTGGACTCCCATGCACGCTATGTCGGTGGGATGTGAGATTATATCGCTGTTGATTGGAAGATGCTTTGTAAACAGTTGGCTCTTGAGATTGATGTATCGGAGCTATTTGTTCTACCTACCTAATATTGAACATTCTTTAGACTACTAAAATCGTATCGAATCGTATCGTATCGTTTTCTGCTGTGTTTTCTTCAGATAAGATGATATTAATGCTGTCGAATTTCTTTAGGAAAAAACTAAATCTGTAAAACTTTTAACCTTTCTGTTAAGTTAAATTCAAGCTGTATAATATAAATCAAAGCCAAAATTGCAGTCGTCTTAAACATACCGTTCCAAATGTCAAACGTCCCTGTATTACCTACACGGGTCGCGTCTCCACTTGCATATTGGCAAGGATCAATCAAGTCCTCACTAAGGAAGTCCTATTGTTTGAGCAAGCAAGCCAAAGGAAGTGGCCTCGGGTTGACTACAGTTTGCCTGGCCCTTACAGTGTTCTATTTGAGTATAGTATAATAGTGTGCTAATTAAGATCAAAACTTGATATAGCTAGATTGTAGTTGTTGTCATTTTCACATTAAGTATTAGTTTTTAATCTAAAGGCGTTTTCTTCTTCGTCGTATTGATGATTTTCTTTATTATTAGAGTCGCATCCAGATATCTATACAAGGAAATACCGTGAAACCATTCGAAGTCGGATCCACAGTTGGTATTTCTTTAACGTAATATCCTCCATCAATTCCTCCAGACATAACAGAGCCACCACTCCAACTTATCTATTAACCTGGGGATCGTTTCACTCAGTACCTCGTCTCCATGAATTATGTAAAGACTAGTGGTGTCGCCCGGCTGCTCCTGTCTGACGTTTGAATAAGATCAACGTTTTTGTAAAGATATGTTTTTTTTTACTGCCGGCGAGTATTCTTTGAAATTCATGTTTTATAGTTTGAGCGAATATTTAAGGCTGTAAAATGGGGGTAGTTTAACGTGGTCTGTCTTTGGTTGATACATCCATCTTAGTCGCTAGTATTTGTTAAGTGGTAATGCTCTTCACATAATATTAGTAGTGACTTACTATTTGACGTTGATAGCGTCTCTCTGACAATCTCTTTCTTAAATTCGTGTTAAACAAATAAGGTCCCTAATTAATTTCAGAACCAAACTAGACGTCTTATTGTATATTTTCATATTTAGTTATGAATCTTATTATAAACAAACTGCGGAATGTTTTATTTGTATCAACCGTACTTTTTAACCCAAACATCATCCAAACCCAAGTTTTTTGGCGCCATATGCTTGATATAAACAAGTACCGCTTTCACCGGTCGCATTCCGCGAAGGGTCGAGCATGTCCCGAGAATGGCGGGACAAACAAACAGACAGACAAGGTGACGGAAGGTCGCCCTCGTGTTTATGAACAATGTTTGCGTAGCTTTTTTGGAAAACTCACATTTTGTCGCCGAGGTAAATATTGTGACAATTCTTATACAAGTCGATACATGTCTCGTTTTGCTTGGCTGTTTTATTTATTTACTTGGGATGACTATGTAGGTCATCTTTCTTCATTAGAAATACACTTTGATTATTTATTTTTCGTAATATATTCCTTATTGTTAACAGACACTGGTCACTGAGCGTAGCCCTACCTACGCTTTCTCTGGTGACTAGGTACCCAAGAATCCCGAGATATAAATATAGAAGGAAGAATAAATACCTATGGAATTATTTCTAGAAGGGTTACAACTCCCTGCAGCTTTGCTAACAAGTTAAAGTATCTTTCAAAAAAGACAACATTATGTCCCTGTTTTCAGTAACTCTTCAAGATTAATGAACTAGGAAACGAAACATCTCTATATTCAATAACGAATAGTTAACCTGAATCGTAAAATGTAAACAGCTACTAAAGCAAGTCATTCCACGTTGCAAGTCGTCACATTAGGAAGTGTTTACACGAGCGGGCCGCGCGCCGTGCCGCCGCCGCGCCGCCGCGCCGGCCGCATCGCCGGGCCGTACGGCTCACCTCCGGTGCGCACTAAACACTCCGGTTCGTACAAACAAACCCTCTGTCCGCCAGGTGCGCACACGCAGCCGGAACCGGCTGTTTACGCCACTTTTATGGCTCACGCTAACATCATACACCTTTCACGGATGCGCAAGGGCAGGGTTAAAATTGCTTTTGAAGATTTGGTTACAAAAAATTAGGACACACTTGCACGCGTAAGATGTAACAGATATATTTTTAACTTCTTTATAAGTCATATACCTTCCTATTTGGAACATGTAGATAGGTAAGTCTTATGTTAAACAACTTGGAAATTGGTATTCATTTCCAGCAGGAGATCAACTGTCAAACAAAGACGCAATACTCCCGCAACAATAACGAGTCGTCTACAAGTTTTCCCAACAATAAACCTCTCAAAAACTCGTAATGAAGACTGGGCTTATCGAGGACACTCGGATAAGACAAGGTGTCGGCGAAATCCTTCGCGAGCGCACATAAATCTCCTTGTGGAGAAGTACGGAGGAGTACGAAGTTCGTAAATTGCGCATTTACAATTCGCGTCATACGCGCCGTCGGGAGGCCTAAGCCGACGCGCGCGCCGGACTCAACATAACTGATATTTATGGCCAAAACGCACCTCTTTTGCTTTCAAATTATAAATACATGTTTTGGGTGAACTTGGAACTACCTTAAAGTGGGGTTAGCGTTGACTCCGCCGGATTTGAGGTTCGAGGATGTAGTGTGCGCCGGAAATTGGCTTAGACTGGGAGTTGGGAGTTGCGCTGGTGAAAGCTTGTTTAGGAACTCGTTATTTTAAAACAGTCCTTCTTAGTTCAATAATGAACATAGGTGTTTCTAACTGCAAGACCCCAGGTAAGATACGAGATAAGAATTGCACTAATTAACACGAAGCTTCTTCGATCTGATCCTAGAAGATAAAGCATCGATTTCAACTTGCCATGTTCCGGTGAAGTGCTATTGATGTTTCGATTTGTTAACCGTTAATGTTCACTGTAAGATCCCCCTCGCACGTGAATCTCAAAACCTTTTACGAGTCAAGAAGAAAAATCACCAGCTTTATGACAGCATTCGAAGCAAATTTGCCTACGCAAAAATTAAATGTACAGCCATTACTCTCAACCCTCTAATATCCACGATGTGGATGGTAGTGGATGTCGAGAGGCGATCGCGTTCACTTAGCGCTTGCAATAAATCTCTTGCCGTGCAAACGTTCGTTAAATGAGAGGTGCCCGATGCATTACGGGACATCAAGGCGCTTCACGAATCATTAGGGGCGCGCGTTTTGAAAAATGCTCCCGGTACTAAAATAGACATTATGTAAAGTGCCACAATTACCGTGGTGACTTGTGAAAAAGTTGTGTGCCGCTGAGAGGAGCCGAGATCTGTTCCAGGGATGCCGACTCTTGTTCCTGAAGATTTGTGCGTTGTGTTTGGGTAAGTTTGTGCTACATTGAAATGGGTGCGTTTTAAAAATCTTGATTTCTTCAGTAAAAAATACTACTACTGGGCGAATATTGTTTACTGTTAAGTGTAGTCCGTAGTTTGGCAAAAAAAAATCACTAAAAATGCTGCTGACTAAATCAAACATTTGTTGACCCCAAATATTGAATACTCAAGAACTGTGTAACTGAAATATTCAAGAAGTATAGGCACTACGTAACGTCATTGATATCACTTTCTTTATCCCTTACGTAGGGGTAAAAAACACGAGTGACATATAATTTTCAAACTTACACTTGCGCCCAAAAATTGTACCCAGCATCAATAAATTTGGTTTTATTGCTATGCAACCGGCAGCCCTATACAGGGTGAGTAAAAGGTGGCGGGAACACGTAAGACGTCATTTAGCGTTCGGAATTAACATAAATAATAACGTCGTCACCGCGCCCCTGCGCCCCCGCCCCGATATTGCGTCATTTGGCGTGCCCTTTATAGCCGCACAACACTTAACTCCAAATAAAAAAGTGTTTTATAAAACTTGGATTACGTGCCGTGGCGATGCTTGCCGTTTATTGTTTTGGAGTCATTTTCATATTTTTGAATTGCAAACACTCTTGGAAGTAACCGGAAAGATAAAAAGAAAAGACTTTTTCGTAGGCTTTTTCTGAAATACTGATTTATCTAAATTAATAAAAAAATTGTAAGTCAGAAACAACAGATTTGAAAAATTACATTAATATAAAATAATTAATGTTCAGGTAAAGTCCTCATAATTTTACCTTTGAGAGGTTGTAACTAAGGGCAAGAGATAACTAACGAAACGCAGCGCGTTCAATGGGAAAAATCTACAAAGATGCCTCAAATAAAAACTTCAAGAATCACACTCCAACATTCCCATTTAAATGGAAGTCAGAATTTTTAATAACAACAAAAAGATACAAAGCTCCCATTACATTTTTATTACTAGTGAAGACGTAAGAAAGCGGACATTTTTCGCGCGCCCGTTTTTTTGGCTTGCACTGTAATCACCACGTATTTTGCATCACAATTGTCTGTTGGGAGAGAAACCTTTTTATTTCTGTTTTAATGTTTTAATTTGAGCAACAAATAATATTTAATAGTGGTGTAAGGAACGGTGGGACATTTGCATGGCCACTGCTCTTCATAAAAGTGTGCTGTTAAAAAAATATTACGTGGGGCGCGGCGCTTAATGCTTTTATTATAGTTATTAAAGAATACATTAAGTTGAGTGTAATTTAAAAGGGATATACTCGTAAAGTATTGAGTGGACTAAACGTTTGTGACACTTGCAGCGCAAGGGTTGGTCTTGGAACTTAAGAAATTCTTCAAGTTATGTTAGTAGTTTAGGGAAACTTATTATTTCCTTTATTTATTTCTTTCGTCTTCATGTTGCTTATTTTGTGGTTAGTTGATTGGCTTAGGTACAGTAGATTAGAACTGGAAAAAGTTTCATGAATGATGAAGTGATACTGAAACCATACTTCTCTGTTCCTTCACATAAATAAATACTTGAATAAAAATCATACATATTTTAAATCCTTGCTTCCCCTCACTTCTGTAACGGTAGGTTAGTCGCCACGTCGTCGCCAGGGAGCACCATAAATATGCGGCAAGGTGTGCGACCGCAAACCATGACTTATGGCGCCTAACCCCAAGGTTTTTACCAGATTAATCTCTGCATAGAAACTGTTCCACATGGGGTTGAAATTGAGGATAATTTTATGGTGAGGCAAGTGTTAGTTGCTTCTGTTGAGCTTTTATCATTTTGTGTTGCATTTGGAGGGAGACATGTAGATATTACATGTTGAGTTGTTGACAAATTGGGCAGACTTCATGTTACCTACTTATTCTGGTTAAAGACATTTAATTCTCATAATGAAATTTACATTTCACTTACATGAGAACGAATTTAAACATAAAGTTTAAACTGATTACCTATTGCCCTGTGACACTCGGACTTACAAATTAACTTGACGTATTTGATTGCAAATTAGGTACATATTTAGGTTCGTGGGTACTCCCAAAAAAAAGTCACACTGTTCTATTATGCGTAATTACCCTGCCTTGACATAAAGAGTGCGGTCCCGTTTTTTGAGCAATATATTTTTTAATTTGGTTTTAAAAATATTGATCGAATTCGCATCCTAATCAAAATAATCAAACAAATAAAAATAATCTCATCTAGTAATTTATTGTAAAGTGGCACTCCCTCATAAACAAGTGATCTTCTACCTCTAGTGGTTCGCACTCGAGGAAGTACGATGTGATCTTTTCTACGACTGCTATACGGTTAAGAAATTGATGTGTTTTGGTGAATGAAATTTGTTTATGCATGGTTTTGTTAAGTACTTTTTTTTTGAATATGCAGGTGCATTATTTTTTACAAATTTATCACAGTACGTCCAGAAATAGTTTAGGCATGTGGTCATTCCTTCTTCCTAACTTGTATGGGACTTGAGAGCTTAGACAAGTCGCGATCGCTTTAAAAGTTTTCGTTTCTATTTACAACAACTTAACACCACCTTTCAACATTCTGAACTTTCCCTAATCATTGACGAGGATAGAATATCAATTTCCCTCAGCTGGCTGTATGAAGTTCCTGTGGTCCATCATTTCAGCAAAGGCATGACGACTTGTCTTACTTTCCTTGCTACCTACTAATTATCAGTGGTAAGAACATCAATGTCATTGTTTTACCTCAGACTAAATCCACGCGCGGAGATAAATCTTGCATTGCGACTTGCGACATTAAAGATGTTGTCCAAGTGTAGAGTAAAAGCTGTTTATCATTTATACCTCCGTGACACATTTTACTTTGGGATTGGTGTCTTTTCTAGATCGTAAATAGTCATAAATAACCTTCAACTATTCTCCCCAATGTTTCTGTTTAAGACAAACAATATTTTCTTCGAGATTTTCCAATCCGCTTTCGCTCACACCTTCCACTGCTCTTGTCCCAGTCATGTCTACAGATCGTAATAAATCAAAGTGTTGCTCCTTATAAACATATTTCGTGTGTCCTCTCTGCTTCAAATTCTCTTGTTTTATATCGCGCAATATTCGAGCAATTCTTCACGAGATATCATCAATTTTACTAAAACATTTGATAGCACTTGATGACAGGGGCAATACATATTGCGCGTTGAGTACACTATTTTGACATGTTTGCAGCTATTTATTTGTTGAAAGAAAATTATTTATTTCGTTCTAGTATTTTACAGAATTTATTTTGTCTCAGTGTTAAGAAGCATAGAACGAATCAGTTGGTTATATATTTGGTTTGTTTTCATCTTGGATAATTTTAGTTCCGAAACCAGAACTTTAAATTAAATGAACTTTGAACTGATAATTTAACTACTTTGTCAAATGTAGTTAAAGTTCTGGTCACAAAACGGAGTAAACAAAGACAAAGGCTCCAAATATCTACCTGAAGCTGAAGCATGTAAACACGAAACATTTGGCGACTGTATTCAATTTAAACATTGAAATCTTGGCAATTTCTTAGTGGGGCCGGTCAAGCAGGCGGAAGGTGGCGACAGGTTGGGCCCAGGGCCGGGGCCCGGGGGTCAGAGGTCCGGTTAAGTGGACTCCGTGAATTATTCGGCGTAATTATACAGCGGCGACTTAACACGTGGGTGGTCACCGTGTGCGGACTGGGAGACTTGGATTGGAGAGAAACAGTTCTGTGTTGATTTGATTTGATTAAGATATGGATTTCTTTGATTTCACAGCTGTCAAAATTAACTGCTATCCTCAAAAGACCTGAGTAGTCTAAAAGTTAAGTCTGATTTTTAACAAACTTATGATGCTAGTGTGAACTTATGACGTAGGTACGTTTCATGTTGTTTCATTAATGTTCACGTCTTGTACCTGTCGCCAAATTAAAATTATATAAAACTTTGAATGAATAATATAACAGCGTGTTACGAATTAATCCTCTAAGACTGCTCCCCTAATCCGAACACTATCAACAACAACACAAGAAGGCGAAGTCACAACTTTTCGCCGACGGACTGTGCCGTCTTAGATTAAATTAACATTAGGTACAACTATTCGAGGGCCCCGTAGGGCGCCATTGTGCCGGCACACAACCCGACCGCCTTGCCCTGTGGTCTACGGAATCCTAATTAAAATTACAACATGTAAATAGTCCGAAACGTCTTAGGACTCAGGCTGTTGTTTGATGTTTGTTTAAAAACGTTAGAATTGTTTCGTATTTATTGTCCGCTGAATATTGTACCTTGTGTGTATACCTCTGTTGGTTCCTTTGTCTTGAGTTTGGAACATTGTGTGTGTTGCTACTTCAAGTTGTTTGAAAGTCATAGAAGTTGCAACATTAAATGTGAAGATGACAATAGTTTATTAGATTTCTATTCTTCACAGTTTTGGGACATTCACGTTGACCTGTACAGAAGTATAGCCAAATATACTTATTTTATGTTTAGTTACCATTTTTAATGTTTGTAAAGAAGCTATGTATGTGACTATGTAAATGCTATCGTGAAATGTAAGTTCTTCAGTAAAACACTACGTAAACAATTTGTTTAGCTTATCCCACACACTACACACGTACACAAAGCGCCACTAATTCGGTCCCCTTAAGTTTAAACCTTAACGCATATATCTCCTTAATTTAATAATTTCCAACCATTTAGTTGAGGGCCGGCCATATTTGTCTTGGTCTAAAATCCGGCCTAAGATTAATCCGGAATGTTGTTAGTTGTCCCGTGGTGTCCCTTGTTCGTGGACACCACGTGTACGGTGGTAGGGTGGCCACGCCGCCGTGTACACACTTAGACACGGGTGGCGGACATAACACTATTCATTTTAGTGGTGGGTTTCAATTTATAATTTGAATTATTGATTAAGGTACGGATATTAATGGCTTTAGTGTTTGTAACTGACCTGCCAGGATTAGTTTCAGTTCCGTCGCTTATGTCCGAGGGTTCCCGTAGTGCATTGTGTCTTGTGCATGTAATTTCGTCAGCTTTTACAGATTCCCTTTTGTCAGCCTCTTCTGTATTTCGACATTTTTATGCTTTTTTAATTTCCTTCACTTTAACTGTAGTAACAAGTTTAGTTTTGAGCGTTACAAATCAAGTATTTAGCTTTTATCCAAATAGAATACATATTGCTCTACAACTTTACGAATGTCAAGCCCAAAATAGGCAAGAGTCAAAATTGAGCAGTTACCTATCTACCAGGGAAATGTAGAAATACCTAAACAATTCAATACTCGCAATAGAAAAACAAAAGCAAAGAAAACAAACCCGTAGGCATTTGTATCGAAACTAAAAACAAGTGTATGAAAACAAAAGTGCCGTAAGCCGTCAGCGAGGATAGTTTTCAGCTATTTCATGCTGCACAGTTTGTGAGTTCCTTAAGTGATACGAAGCAACGTCTAGAAGTCACTTAGCATAAGTGGCGAGTTACCTGAATACAAAGAAAAAGAGGCTTCTAGAAGAGACATGTTAGTGAGTGGACGAACATATTAATTATGTTTATAGTAGAGTACCTATTTTCGGGTAAGCATCTGAGTGGATAGTGGAAGCTTGTTTTTCATCTGCTAAATCAAGTGATGTGCAAGACGGGTAGTTCATTAATTTGAAAGATAAGAATAGTTCCTATTTATCTCTCTTAAATCCCGTATTGCCTCGTATAAACCAGATCTGACGTGTTAATATATTGATCGAAGTACAGCTTACACTGTAATCTTCTCTTCGAACAAAAATAAGAAAAACTTTTCAGGTTCATTGACGAGTTCGTTTCGGAGCCCGCCACATCTTGTCCGTCTAACTCCGCGGCCACAACAGAACAACAGTCGTTACATAAATAATAATCGTTGAGGGGACAACAAAACACCGTGTTTACCTCGCGACAAGGCGCCGATAAAAATGTATCGCTCCGGCATTACACTCGACACTGGCAGACTAGTGTCACGACACTACTGCCTAGTTGGAATTCATATTGGATCATAAAGGAGGACGTGCGTTTGACTAGATGAGGAAAGGAGTTACCTATACGATCCACAGACGACGGTGCGTTAAATAGTATAGCTATAGACAGCAAAAATAAAATGTTTGGTGATTGTTGGAAAACACAATTACTCTTTCCTATGTGAAGAAGTTTATAATCAAGTGCCTATGTATTTCAGTCGTTTTGGTCGCTCTATGTAAATCATCAGATGCGTCCGGTTCAACTACTTAATTGGGGAATGGCTTGGCAGGTGATGATGTATTTCAGCCGTTAATACTTTTGCTCTTTTATTCTTACTGTTTCTCATTCCTTGGTGGACACTTGTCAGTCAGAGAAATCTTGTACCTACTCTTCTTATTGTATTGTCGGATTGAGATTATTATCTGTAGGTAATAACCTCAAGAACTTGACTATCACATAAAACAAAAATCCCAGTAAACTTATGGAGTAGTAAATATTTTTGTAAGAAAATGAGATGAGTTGTAGGGCCAATAATCTGCATGAGCCGCGGAGCGGGCGCGGGCGGTGCGGGCGGCGCATTCCGCAGCTTCCAACTATGCTGAATATTTTTAATCAATACAAATTAGGTTGAGGCACGAAGCCCGGGGCGCCCGACGGATATACGCGAGCCGCACTGTGGTACTACTGTGAGGTTGCTGGACGAAAATATGTTTACGATGGTACAGAAATAGTGAATGTGGAATATCCCTTAATATGTTTTTCTGCTTATGACGAAAGTAAAAAATATTGCTGTACCCATAGAAACATACAATCAAATTAAGCATCTCCTGTTTTGAAGTCCATTAATAAGTAATCTCAAACTACAAACATTTATTTCAAAAAGAGTCCATGACAAGCACTTTTGAACTGACATAGTACCTAACTATCGGTCAAAATACAAAACACGAAGCTGCAGTCCCTTTACAAAGCATAATATGTGATAGAATTGTAGTTGACCATGATGTATCCTATATCCTAAGATGATGTCCCCTATATTAAAAATCCTCATCGAAAACAGGTGTGGGCCAACAATTTGCTTCACTAATGTTTGGTTTGAAAATGTTGTCAAACTTTTTTTATTCTACAAATAAAGATCAAAAACAATTACAAGCGACTTTTTCAATCCTATTTTCCTATAGAGATCAAGAGATATTTTTTTCCCTGTTGTTAAACAACAAATTATTTGATCCAATTTTATCCAAAATATTCACTCAAGCAGCCCACTATGCGTTAGTCAATGTGCATACGATACCGGAGCATCTCGGGATAAAGTTACTTAACAAGCCGAAGATATTGATTTATTGCTCAGCCCACAGGTACAACTTCGCTTATTTAGATAACAGAGCACACTGCTGATACCCCTAGCTATAGGTAGGGATGATGTTGTGCTAACATTCGTTGTTTGTGTTGGGTATGTTCATGTTTTGGTGCTGAGGCGATGGCTTGTTGATGGAGTGTGATGTTTTTGTAATTACCGTTATTGTCTTGTATTAGTTTCACATTTCTATTTAGTCTTTACGTACTATGTTTACTTTGGGAGATTTGTTACACAATGGAATCTATCCTATTGTCTTCAGTTACTATCAGTTTTTTGTGTAAATTAGTCATCAAATCCGAATATTTATCCTTGTTTTTTGCGGGGTGGAACAGGTCAGCTGCAGGGCGTGTGATACCGGTCCATTCGCGAATGTTAATTTTCTCTAAATAAATATTTTTTTAATAACTTTTAAAATTAAAACTGAATCCAGAATAAAACTTAGAGTACCTCACCAGCTTATTTTTCTCCCATTAAATGGTTATTCTTACTTTGGCAAGCCCCTCAAGTGTCCACTCCAGCAAGGTACTCACAATAAGACATGTAGCCATATAATATGGCAATGGCAACAAATGGCGGCGTGTGGCGAGCCAGTTAAATGGCAATCTTGTGTTAGGCGGGTTAGTGGTAAATAAAAAAGTGCTAACTTGGCCCGTTCGCCGCGTTTTAGCTCCGTGCTAAGTTTGATGCGGTGAGACTGTGGAGTCTGGGCAACCTATGTAGGTATCTCTTAGGGTACTATGATTGCTAGTCTTATAGTGACCTTACTAAAGACTGAACAGAAGTAAGATTTTTCTTATTAGATATGTAGGTAATATCAGCAATTGAAAAGTTTCAGAAATGGGTTTTCAAAATTAACTAACTGACTATCTAGTATCTTTCCAGCTCACTAGTGACTGCTGTGTTTTTTTCCATAGGTATCTTTCTTGTTTTCTGTTCTGATAAAAGGCGGGCCATGATCTAGTGAACCCATCTATACCTTGTCTATACATCGATACCTTGCAAAACAAGCTCCACTATCTAACTGCGCAATTTACTAGATCGAGTACACGTACTTACTAACAGTAGGTACGTAGTAATCATGTGCACATAACGAGTGAACTGTGTCAGTGGTATCGGACGGACACCGGACGTCCGGACCGCAGATAACTCGCGAACAGGTTCCTACCTATTGCTTGGTATTATGGAATGTATGTTAAATGTTGGTGAGGTAGCTGCTCAAACTAATGTGGACGGCTATAAGAGTAGGGCACGACTAAACGATAGATGGACTGTGTGAATGGTGATGTGACTAGAAAGGGTGGACTACTGAGATGACGAGTAATAGAGAAGTATGGAAGAAGAAGACATGCTGCGCCGAACTTAAATAAATTGGGATAAGGGCAGGAGAATGATGATGAAATAAGGTGATGGTGAGGATAATGGGAAATTCATTGATATGGAGATTATTTATTTACAGGTGTGAGGCAGGTGACAAGCACGCAGTAAGTTTCACTGAATCCCTAGCGGTGATACTTTGTGATTTCTGCACCTCTTTTCAAGTGCATATCAGTGAACGTCTAAGCTTAAGAGCACTATTGATGATTTATCACGAATTGTAAAACT
This sequence comes from Xestia rhomboidea, assembly GCA_963853795.1. NCBI lineage: Eukaryota > Metazoa > Arthropoda > Insecta > Lepidoptera > Noctuidae > Xestia > Xestia rhomboidea. Next base: position 875,552 of record OY970759.1, read on the forward strand.
TAAACTAGGTCATACCAGCAATGCCGATCACATAGTTGTGCACCTAGCTAAAAGTTGGTATCTAGCCTAGTGAGGACTAGACTTATCAGTACTAGATTATCGTAGATTAATTCGTATCGATCGGTTTATATTTACAAAGCAAGCTCCGTAATCTTTTGTTTTTTTGATGACGAGTAGGAACCACCAGTGCCTATGTCAAATTATAAACACATTTACGGTACGGTATTTATTTTGTGCCATCAATGTTTTGGTCAGTATTTTAGTTTAGTATGACAAATTCGTAGTATGCGCATAGAGTGGCCTCTTAAATAACGCACTTAGTCGCCAGTTAGCGCAAGTTTATTGCGACTCTACGAGTCTTCGGTTAAGTTCCGTAAGTAGAGGACAGCACTGCCCAGGGCGACTCTACATGTAACTCTACATACGAGAAGAGCAAGGATTTCTCTACATGGCCTTTGGTTTGAAGGACCTTAGAGTTTCTGTTGAGAGCTGTTTTAGTTACATTTGAGCCGTGTGTGTTCAACTACAGTTGATAGATGAAAACCAAAGTGTAACTAATTTATTTTGCTTTTTAAATATTTCGATCAAGTAATTAGTTAATTGTAAGGTTCAAATTAGTGTAACATAACAACACCATTATGGATGAACGCCTTAGCAAAAACAAGATTTGTAGAAACCTCACACAAAACACTGTAGAATTTTTTTTTTACTTACGGCAACGATGCGATGGCGGCCAATGTAAAAATCATTGGCACAATGTGGTATGCCGCTAGGTACTGCATTCGATCTTGTCGTGAGTTTGTCTCTAAGAATATGAAAACAATAACTATTTGCTTAATTTTAACAATATTTCAAAAACATAATATTTTTTCAAGCATGACTGTTTCAATTGTGTCGGAGAGTGAGGGTAATAAATTCGTTAGAACCGCACAACTCACAAGGGGTGAAAACTACCCGTCATTATGATGTACTCGGGGGTAAGAAGTTGCTTTTTATTGTGGGGTAGTTATTGTTCGAGGAATGTTGTTCGAAAGGGAAATGTAAGGCATGGTGTTACTGTCAATTAATTTGTTACAGCAGTTTTAGTCGCAAGGGTTTCGGCTGCATATTAGGAGTAGTAAAACTGAAAAACAGCAATGCAAGATTGTCATCATCATTATCTGCCGAGCCTTTTCCCAACTATGTTGGGGTCGGCTGCCAGTCTATCCGGATGCAGCTGAATACCAGTAATTTACATGGAGCAACCACCTATCTGAGCAATGCAAGACTGTATCTGAAAGAAATAGGTTTATAAATCACAAAAAGCATAAAATGTCTGAAAGAGAATAGGAAAGTACACCTGAAACGTACGAAGGTCAGCAAATTCAGGTATTTTTCAAACCCAGAAAACTCACAGGAACCCTCACTTCGAGACATATTGATCCTTATCAGTTCCAGGCGTCTGATTTCATTATCATTATCTTCAAATACCCTTTGACACAAAACAATATCATAACGAGTTCACGTTGCCAACCCCACTACCTATACCTTAGAAGCTGAACTTAACGAGTCTTCTCAAATAGTTATAATGATACGCTAATGTCGCCGGGGGCCGGATGTACACCCCTCCCGGTTGGGCGTGGGGGGTGGTATCCCGCGTGTGCCGGAAACGTACGGAACTGTGCCCAAGTGGGACTCCTCGGACCACGCTAACGTCTTGAAGTAGACTGGAGAATGGATAGATGGCACATTAGTAATAATGTTTAGATTGAAAGCAAAAGACTCTTGTAACGTACATCTAAACTTACCATCAGGAATTCACTACAGCGAGAAAACACTGAAGGAAAATTTCAATATTCCAGAAACGATTTACATACTCAATACATCAATAAGCGTTCTGTGGGCTCCAATTTCACTTCAGTGTTTATTCCATATCACGAAAGTGAATTCAAAATAGTGATTATCTATGCGAATAGTAAAAAAAAATCGTTTTCCAATCTTAGTGAACAACTAACCAACGGTTTTCAGTGTCCATCTCTATTCACATGCCTATCAGTATCTATTTGTAAGACGAAACTAGTTGCGAAGTTATTCGGGCTCACCTACGCTCGCTATAAATATCACTTAACAGGATACTCTCACCGTCAGAACCAGTCGATCGCTACTCGTATAGCGCCATCAAACAGTAAAGTGCAGAAGTGTCATATGAAGATTTGGACATTCAGATTTGAATATTTTCTGGGCTCTATAAAACACAATATGTGGACGAATCCGCACGGTATTTTGTACAAATTATTTATCGTTAAATAGGTGAATAACTAAACAATCTGCTTAGGAACGAACACAAAGGGCTAAAACTTGTCTTGAAACTGAAGCTTCTTCATCACTGTGACTATGTTTGCGGCAACTATTCGATTAGATTGTTTAATAAGGCCAGTATTATTTTCCCGTCCCATACCGTTGCTCTCAATGTACTGGTCCTTCTATAGTCTCTGCGCGGTAATAGTGCCTCAGGAAACGGCACAACTTAGACAATAACCGTTGAGATTAGTCGGGTTCAGCCCGAGGTGTGCTGTAAACAGTACAATACATGCAAATTGAATATTAAGAAACGGTGAGGATGTCGTGTTGTCACTGTTTGTGGTTGTGATGAGGTGAGGCGCATTGTATCAAGTCGTTTAAACATACCATCTATCTGTATTCACTAACCCTACACAACAACTATGTATGCAAACCTTATTTAATTATCTTTGTTTCTGCTTCTGTAGTGGAAATCTTCGTGAAAAAACAATTCCATGGTAAGTTACAATGTAGAGAAAACGTACATCTAGGAATGCAACAAGGTGCGAAAAGAATTGCCTTAAAAAAATAGGTAGGTTTGCTTTTTGGGCGAAGAGGAGATTATCATATCGAGTTATTATTATTATAGTATAATAGCTAGGCCATACAGTCCCAGTGCTGGGCAAAGGGCTCCCTCCATTCCTTCCAACGGTCACGATTCTGTGCTACTTCTTTCCAATTCTCAAGGAATACATCCAGTTCGTCCCGCCATCTCCTTCATATCGAGTCATATAACGAAAAACTAAAAAATAATACTTATCTCGCTGAATAAATTCTGCCGATATCTGCGCGACTTATTTTGAAGACAAAAATTAAAATCTGAGTACGTCACGCTCTTTACTGTCATCCAAAGAAAAATGTACAATTTTATCGCGTCTTTTATTTGTTTACGAGCACCAATTTTTCACCACTAATCCTTTGCTTGGCCAAGAGATTAGCACAACAGGGGTTGTATTTTTTAAGAAACAATATCGGCGACAATGCCGCGACACCCAACAGTAAAAGAAAAAGCAATTAGGATGTTTTGTTTGTCACTGAAGACGATCGCGGACATTTTTCATTTTTAATCTGTTGTGTTGTAATTGTTGTGTTGATGACGTCATTGTCGTTTATCGAGAGTTTGTTCACGGTTGACGGAGACTGAATGTCGTTTTTGTAAGTGTTGAGACAATAGAGGGCTTTATTGTACGGCTCGATGGATAGGAGAAGACGGTGTGGTAGGCTGAGACAACTCATCATGATAGGCATCGTGCCTTTTCGCGTAGTTAGTACAAAGTTTTTTTTAAACAATGAGCAGCTGTGATCACCGATCTATTCGCTAAGAGTGCTAATTATAGCGATTTTCCATTTGATAAGCTTCATCTATTCTTGTTTATCTTGTAATCATCTCTGCAGCGGGCTGATGGTGTGCTCTAACTCTGTGAATATGCTTTAAAAAAAGTACTTCCTCTGATTACAGCACTGCAGCAGTACTGAAAGCAATTAATGTCTTTTTCGGGACTGCTTTTGATAACGAAAGTGAAATCAGAAAAAAATCTATTCGTTTTCCTTAGTTTTTTCACTTTACTCAAAGGCATTAAATAAATGGCAAAATTGTTTCAAAAGAAAATAAAACCTCATCTGGAGCGGAGCTGCGTTCCTAAGCTAGTATTTTAATAAGTTAGGTGCATATCATATATTAAAATACCTCTTGAAAATAAAAGTAGAGTCTGCCATGAATAATATTCCGATGATAAAACATATTAACATATAGAGGCTGAATACAAATCGGCTCATTTGCTCTACACTCACTGTAATGTACTCCTTTAAAATTCTGAATATTTAGTACTTACTTTTCGATGCCTTGAACCTAAGTTTTATGAGACATTTTATGTTTCTAAAAAATTAGATGAGAAACTGTTTGTATGATAAATGTTTGCAAGGGTAAATATGTTAGACTTCTTGTGACGCAAGATTAAATACTAGGTACTAGTATTTCAGTATGTTAATATGAATAAAATACTCGTTTGGTTCGGTTCTGTAGGTAATTAGATTTGTCTGAACATACTACCGAACGAAAGATACAAAGATTTTGATAAGGAATTTAAATGACCAAGACTACTGATTGGTGATCATAGTATTTTAGAATACCAATGTAAGCCAATAGTCTGTCTTTTCTATCTTAGCAAGGTATGGTTAAATTAAAATTTGATAGCCAATTATGTACAGTACAGCTACATAGAAATGTGACTATTGTAAACAAAGTTCCGACACAGTTTGTACAAGCATAAGTCAAGAAACCATAAATCCTGAACGTCACATTACTCTGCCGCACCCTGTATGTTCAAGTAGCACCATACACCATTGCATAGTGGCAGTGCACACTGGCAGCAGTAGCAGGTAACAATTGAATTGCAGGCGCCGCCGTGTGTTTACAATTATATTGCATTGAGATATTTCAGGAAGTTTATTTTAGCAAGTCTTACTTTGTAGATTTTGTTGCTAGTCTTGTGCTGGATAGAAATCTTTTTGGGGGAATTTACTTTTTCCTTTGAATGTTATTATGTGGATTAGCAGATGAATGTTTTAAATTTTCAGATATAGCTGCAGTTTTATTGGATTGACTTAGGTTTGTTTCAGGTGCGTGAAGTTTGGAATCGTGTGTGAGTGAATAATGCCGCAGGTGTAACATTGTTTCACAAGAACCCAAGTCTTTTGCCTTTACGAATTCTGGTTTCCTAGTTAAATAAATGTTTCAAGACTCCAGCAACAAACGACGGGCTAACAACGATCTCACATATTGTGAGCGCAAATGCGATGTTTAAAGTCAACACATTATAGCTCTCCGTGACTGTGAATATACTGAGCGCACACGTTATGCCGCTCACACCTTAAATCTTCACCTAACGTATAAATAAACAAGCGAATTACGGAAAGGTACGAGCATCACAAAGTAGAACACAACAGCCAACAATAAATCCTTTTATAATCACTGCATTGTATTTTAGTAAATCGTACTAAAGTATTTTGTATTTCAGATCGTTTAAATTACCCCATAAATACACGTAAACGATTCGCAACAAAGAGATGTCGCTGGAGAGCCCGCCGGATCCGAACAATAAATCTGCTGCAGCACAAACAAGAAATAACTTTCACGGCTGAAAATATCAAATGTAAAATGTAAATTTAACTACCTAATACGGGCTTAAGCCGTACGAAACTGCGCTTTAAAGCGCTGTTTATTTGATATTTGAGTGTTGTTTTTATGTTAGTGTCGCTGGTTCGGCAAATAAAAACGTCTGGTGTGGAGCATGCAGCGCCGGTTATGAATGGCCCATGAGCTCCAACGCGCCGCGCACAGATCACACAGCTGTTATTAGCGCAGATGAGACACTAGCTTTGCTGAGAGGTCTACTAAGTAGCATTTGGAAAACTGAAAGTTAATTAAGTTTGATCGGTTTTACCTCGCATTTAGAGCAGCTAGGACTAGATCAAGATGGAAATAATAAAAAGTCAAGATTTTAGTATTTTTTCACAAAGCGGGACTTCAGTAAAAGGTATTCTGGCTGTAGAACTCAACAAAAATAAACATGACTCACTGAAACGGCTGACACACAATCCCCGTGTTTCAGGAGTGAAGCGCAAATAAAATTTATTTATTTTATTTTAATGTGCCGACACTCAAAGGACACATTGTCTTGACGCTTTACTTAGCGCTTCAGTGAACGTGAGTTATCGGCAATACACAACCTCGCACAATTTGAAGATCGGTTAGCGTTCGTCCTAATTAGCTGTTGAGATATCAGTGATGAGTCACGTCTCCTGTCGCTGGTCTGTACGGAGCTTCTCTTAGGTGGCGTTGCATCGCAGGCAGTTTGCTTGATATAAGGCACGTCGCCGCCCGTTATTGCTCCAACCTACTTATTTATAATTGTCGTTCCATCCACCATCTTAACTTGCGCTCCCGTCCTCTTCTTTCCTCCAACATATCCACCATCTTCGGGGAAGTTATATGAGATATGGGGGTCCAAGCAATGGTGGTCCAGATATGGCCAAGGGTAAGCTTTCAAGAGTAGCCAGGGAGGTCGGTACGGGCTATTTAGTTCTCTTTCACAGTGACTATTAGTGCGACCTTTATTGCGTTAGCCTGCGCGGATGACGCATCGTTATGATCTTATGTTTATTTATGTGCTTCGTGTTATTTGTATTGTTTGTCTTCATGTAGATTAAAGAGATGAATAAAGAGAGTGCTTTAGTAGATATCTTGACCGGCACGAGGTACAAAGAAACAAGTCGTACCACTTGTTCAGAATGTTCCAAACGGTTTGTAATTGTTTACTTTGTTTAAGAGCTTGTTTGCTAATTCTCAAAATCTATTTTGAGACTTAATATAATTTATTAAAGTATTATAACAATTCAAATACTGGTAAATGTTTTGATGCAGTTGCTCTTCACACTTACGTATAATAGTTTCAGGAGATATCTGTTCATTCTATTTATAATAATAATAAATAAATAGCCTTTATTTGCCTTAACAACTCTTACGCTAAATAAATTCATTTAGCCTTATAATTAACAATAATAAATTTCATTAGACATTACTTTTGACACAACCTAATATTTAACAATAGGTACCTGTAGCATTTTATTAAACATTACATTTCACACAATATACATTTAACATTTCATCTCATTCTATATAGGTGAGTTTTAATTTGCCAAATGGCATTAATAGTCGACGCTACAGCTTAGTTTTTGCTGTGGTTTTCTATGCTACAAAATTGGAGACGCTTACGAGACATCTTCCCGGGCGCTTCAAGAAATTGTAGCAAATCTCTCCCTGTCAATTTTAAAGTAAATCTTTTGACGGTCTCTCCTTTCTTACAAACTTGATTATAAAGCCAAGACAGTAGTGACGTAACGCGACGAGTTACGAGTCTCCATAAATTCAGTGCCACAGTGTGGAGAATGAAGCAGCACAGCTAAGGAGGCTTGGCAGTGGTACAGCGGCGCGGGCAGACATACACGCAGACTGTGACCACTCCCGCAGAGATACGTTTAAAAGTTCATTATAGGTACAGGTTGCTGTTTTTTTGTTTGTTGGTCATGATTACGAGAAATTAGTCTGTATGCATAACATAATACAAATGCTAAAAACAGTGAACATCTTTCTCTTTCAGGTTTCTTGACAAAAAAATATAAATGCTATCCAGATAGCCAATACTTCATCAAAAAACTCAATAACGGCCTACTACCTTAATAATAACCTAGGCCTTTTTGAGAAAGCTCTGAGCAAATAAAATAATTTTCAATAAAATTATATCACGCTATACAAAAGCATTCCACACTTATAAGATTAACGCACTTGAAAAGTGTCGCTGAAAAAGCCTGTACACTATGAGTACTGAAGAGTTCTCAGCGGGAGACTAGGTCGTAAGTGATGCTGGAACGGGAGGCGGTCCAGCCAGCATGGAAAAGACCTGCACAGAAACTCCACTTTGTGTCGAGAGTGATGCGATAATAGTCCTCATGAACAAATTGACTAGGACAATTGATACCAACGAAGAAAAGAACGTCACGTCACGGTTTGCCAGCATTCGGGGGGTACCAACACGAATAGAAGTGTTCCATGTTTTACGACTAAAGATGATAAGAAATATGTATCTGTTAACCAGCTACTTTAGTTAGCACGACTTAAGTTTTTCCGTTACTTCAGGGTGTAGCCTCAACCTTCTGCATCTGTTTTGTGATATATTTAGGTCCGTTGTATAAATTTTAAATGGCTGTTATGAAAATAAAAGAAAAATAGAGCTCGCTAGTTATTCTACGTGAGTTATAGTTCAATAACTCATTGAAATGCAGCAGAATGTAATCGTAAATCATTTCTATCTTGTGATGCTTTTGCAAATACACTGCGATAGGTATGTGCCTACGTCCGATCAAGTTTCAAAACTTCAATAACTTTCCTTTCAGGCAAGTTTTTCTTTCTCAAATCTAATAAAGTCTTATCGTAATTGGTTTTCCAACTTCAATCTTTTTATTTACTCAATAAACTCCACAAAGCTTATGTACTAAAGCAAAATATTCATCGTTTCGCCCGCTTTTGTTTCTAAGGGGGAACCGATTAATTTTATTGGCCCGGCTAATTCTATCAAAGACTCCGCCGGTTTAATAGCGCACAACAAAATAAGACCCTTAAAAACTAATGTTCAGCCTTAAGTCCGCCGCAAATACCTCTTTGTGACTCCGAACGATACCCGCGATGCCGCCGCGCCGAAGACCTGGCTACACGGAATTTTCTTCAGTATTTATGAAACAAGAGAATTTGTACTCTTATGTGAGGACATCAGGGTTGAATTTCCAATGCAAGCGTTGTACTACTTAAGGCGAAGTAAGACGCGAGCAAGATTAAAAAGTTCGAGTCGGTCGCGCGATGTCATTGTAAGTGGAAAATGAGTTAAATAAGGCAATACATTTTAATAAGGAGGAAGGGATCCCTTTATTCCTTACGCGATAACTCGCCGCGTTCTCTATTAATTGAATTTCATGTTTAATTAAGTCGGAGGCGCACAGATAATCCGCGCACTGATCTCGCCGTTTGTTCGGCGAGCTCATTTAACTTGCTTTTGGCGATCGCTTAGTTTTTTGAGCGACCGATATTGTACCGCGACGTAGATCTGCTGTTATTTAGTGCTATCTGGATAGGTAAAGGGTTGACGATTGTTCTTAAGAATTATTGTGTAAAGCGAACGTTCTGTGGGGATTGTAATCAAGTAATTTATTAATTAGAATGAAAATACCCTTTGAATTTAAACATAATAATAATAAATTCATGGTTTAATCTGTCAAATTCAGCATCATGACAATTTCTCTTTAAACTTTCGTACTGTTTGCAACAGAACCGACTTTTTCCAAGTATTTTTTTAATTTACTCCAAACAATGTTGAATTACAGAGGCACCTCAGAATAAAACACTCTCCAAGAGCTCGTACCTCCGGCACCTCACAATCATTCCAGCATCACAATCAGTTTAGTTCCAATTACTTCTCTCCCCTAAGAACAGCTTACCTCCGTCAAAAAAACTGAACGTTTGTATAAAATACCGGTGTTCAGTTAAATGTAGTGAGATAATCCCGCAGTAAGTGGCTCGGTCGGGACTCTTTGCTTAAAAGATTAAAAACTTGGGGAGCGCCGAACATTGCTTTACTGCACAGAAGTCGTGCGGTGGTGGAGGGATGAATTTGTTATTATTAGTATATACCTACACAATTAAATAAAAGTAAATGAACATTGCTTCAAAAACAGTTTATCCTGAGGGCCGGGCAAAGTTGCATTTTATCAGTGATAACGACGACTTTAAGGTCAAGATGTATACTTGTATAGGATTGTTTTAAGATAGAGGTATCCGACAAGCTTATGTCAACCCGCGCTTGGGATACATTGCCACTTGTATAGCTTCTATGATATGTTTTAAAGATAATTATGTAATTCTTGAATTATCTTGATAATTTACTAATTAAATAAATATAGGTTTATTTTGGGTCTCTCAATTGAGTGACTGGGTTTGTCCAGTCTGTTCATATGCCTGTGTGTATCTGATAGATTTTGCAACAGTCAGTTTTCTATTGCCTAGAATAAACTGGTGAATTCTATCCCGTTCTTAGGTCTATGGAGACATTTCTGAAACTTCCCAAGTCTCCACATATTGGATAGGTAGGTACTCATCCTCCACCATTACCTACCATTTCGGTATAACTTCCTTAAATAGGTACCATGATGGTCATATTCGTGCCATTAAGGTTGGCTTCGCGTTATCAGTCACTACTCAGAACTCAAGGCGCTCAGATCCTAAGGGGCTAATTGCGTGCCCCGTAGAGCACCTCGTTAATATAAATTATTGTGTGATTGTATCGTTACGTACACAGGAACAGTCAGGTATTAGTTTCGTGGTGAAATAATTAATTAACAAATAACTTTTTAACAGGAATATTCATGTCAATTCTTCCAAAAATATTGCTGCTTCACACGCGCATTTATTTGGCCTAGAACAAACTTAAATGTGAACATTTTTGAAGAATTCAATAACATAGCTTTCATATTGATTGCTCTATGTCAACAATTTGGATTTTTTTTCCTAAGTTGACTATAAAACAATCTGGTCTAATGACATCTGTAGCTCTACACCGCCTATTATATTATGCAAAATGTTTACACAATGTGTCTCTGCAACCGTCAAAATTCTCTATAAACTGACTGTTTTATGACTCAATCATAAAACATTTTGAGCAGTTTTTCATGCAGTTGTTGAAAGAAAAGGTGCATGTCCCACTAAACGTCAGCCATTTTGTCGAGACAAGTTTACGAGTCATCGGCGCGGAAGCAATTAAGTGCTCTGTAAAGATTTAATACGTTGGCAGTGTAAATCACACGCTGGTCGACAGGCGGAACATTGATGATGGGAGAGAGCGCATAAAAAATATACCTCCTGGTGAAAACAGGGTTCAGTAGGTTTAATTTATTAATTTATCAGTCACAAATTTAAACTCTTTCTTCTCATGGCCGTCCTTTGTTAAAAGCAATGCAAAACTTATGAAAAGTAACCAGATGTTCTGATAAACCGTTTGCCACATTTGATTGATTGTTAAATGAATGTATAAAGACTTTTTACTATGACTTTTCGAGGTTTAGTTATTCGAGATCGCATGACTACGGTGTTCAGTTTTTCGTGGTAGCGTGCATTCGTTGTTAAGTGTTTCGTATTCGTGAACTTACGGGGATGTTCTTCGGTGTTACACTTTTCTAAATCACGTATCACTCTCCATAGTATGATAACTTGTATGCTGGCCCTTTCGGCGTCAACGCTGTTGATGCTTCAATAAAAAATGTTGCAAGTTAAAATGCAAAAAAAGTCACAAACACCTTTTTGTAAAATAAGAAATTTCAGCTTGTAAGACGCTATCTCATTCTACTTTCTTTGTTCGTCACTCTAAAACTGTAAGGTTTAAGTCAGTTCGCGGTACCCCAAGCAAAAGTGAAGCCCATAAAATGTCCTGAGGCATTAAAACTTGAGACTTTCCAATTTCGTGCGTTTGACCTGATTAACAACGACACAATCATTAGTTTACTTAGTACACAAAGGATGTGGCCACGAGAAAGTGGAACTTCAACCCTATGGTCGATAGAGATAAGGTTGGTTTTGAGGTGTTAGTGTTATGACTAAGAATGCACCCGTAGTTTAACAGTGCAATTAAATTTAACAAGTCTATTAAGTATCGGAGGAGTGCAGGCGGTATGGACAGTATCCCTGTCGTGTGAGGTCGGGTTACCTTGTTTTGATAATAAATGTTATTTTTCCTAAATATTTCCCTATACTCACATCAGTTAAATAGAAAAGCCCATTTTATTTCCCGTCGCATAAAACTACGTTTTCTTTTTCTGAAAGTGCCGAAAACTTGCCATGTTTTTTTTAATAGATGTGGATACCATCTTTGAAACTTAGATTTTTAAATGAATGTTCTCAGTTCAATGTAAAACTAAACTAAGGTGAAACCCTCGTATCAACTCAAATACTTAGGTACGCTTGAGGCTAATTTCCAAAGAAAGGTCCCTTCAAAACTTAACCCTTAGCCCGCGGGCGTCGGTCTTGCGAGCCGGCCGCGGCGTGTTCGCAGTAGTTGCGATCCGATCGCCAAGATTTATACGTTATACTTACCAAGAGCAATACGATCCGGCGACGATACACGATTGTTCTACATGTTTCTGTAATCAGCGCACAGGGGAACACAGAGAGATGACTTATATTTCAATTAAATTGGTAGAGAAATATATTGATTGAAGTGCGAAAATGATCATCACTGAAGGTACATCTGAGATGATCTGAGAAGGTATCTGAGACTGTCGCATTAGCAGTGACAGAAGAAACGCTAAGCATAGCCTTCACTGACTTAAAATATTGCAATGCTCGTATTTGCAATATTTTTGTCACAGCGATACAACACTTTTGATTACGGATCATGTACTACTTAATTAAAGTGATTTCGCTACATAGTAATACGACTACTAATGGACAAAACCACAATAAACTAAAGCAACGTCTCCATAGCTTTATTAGCCAGCACTGACCAGCAAGAAAGTGTCCTCCGGGGAGCAATAGAGCGCCTCGGGCGAGGGTGACCACACTCCTTTATCAGTCATCCGATCCGATAGTGTGACCAGCCGTCCCAGTCTTGCCTCAAATTGTGTTATAAATCGTGCATCTATCGGACACTGTCTCTAATTAACCGTTAGCGGCTAAGTTTTATTGCCGGCCGGCAGTTTCGGGTTATCGCGATTTAAGTTTAAATTGTCCGCCATATGTGTAGTTTGGTGTCGCAAGAATTATCGTTTTGGGATCTCCGCTTGTAATGGACTGCCGTTTGTAATAATTTACGTGTTTATGAATAATAATGTATCATATTTAAGTTCTATATTATGTACCTCTGGTTACGTAGGAACTTTCTGTTTGTTTACTTCACATTATGACTAATTTGACCGGATAAAACTGGCGTTGGCAAAACATTTTGTTCTAATTAATTGTTAATAGGTAATTACAAAAAGGTAACTTATTTCTCTAACAATTATAAATGTAAATATGATTTAATTTGTTGCGATTTTTTGTAAAATTGAATCACAAGTTCACAACAATATTATTAGGTATTAATTGTTGTGGTTCTAATCAGTATATTATTATTGTAGGCGCTGAACACAAAGGTGTAGGTAGGTAAGTATTATATTTGTGATTCAGCTTACGCAACTGAAAATAAAACTTGATGTAAGGCTTCATCTCGCATCAAAGCAATTGCTGGACATTATTCAAATATTTTGTGAGCTCCATTGAAGCAGAACAAAGTAAATTCATGCAAATCGACGTATTTGCAAAATGAAGTCCTTTAACACCAACAAAAAAAGCTTTTAATAATAACAAGAAAGTACAGAGGCCGTCGTATTTTCCCTGTAGGAGCGCTGAGGTATTTTCCCCTTAATTTAATCAAATCATGGACTGTGTAGTGTATTTTTCTGAGTCATTTATTTTTAATTTTGAGCGGCCATGTTGTTGTGGCGCTTATTGCAATTGTTTTATATAAGGACGACGTTTTGGAAAAGGTTTTTGGAAGAGGAGAAGGCACAGCGGATTTTTTTCCGAGTGAATGCTTTTCGCTGGTTGTATAATGAATGGGAGGAATTACTACAAAAGGTTTATTTAGTGGTAGCCTCCAGATCTGCCTCGTAGCAGTAGCTTATCGCCTTACCACAATCAGACAAAGCTCTGTGGTAATTTATCAATACCTGAAATAAAATTAATAATAACCTGTTACTGAGTCCCAAAGTCCCGCACGTTATTATGATAATATATCAGCTCATAAAGCTTCATTAGATAAGCGTACCACCTCGCGACAAGTTGGCGGTAGTTGGATACATTGTTCGATGGTATGGTCGGTTCTTACACAACTGGGTATAAGACGGGAGTTGTCGGAAAATGTTCAGTAGCGCGGGGAAAGTTTGTACCAAGCTGACGATAAGTTAGCGATAGTTTGGGATTGGGAGTCGTGGTACGAGGTTATTAATATCACAATAAGTTCAATGTGAAAGGAGAGTTACTGAGTGATTACAATGTGTGCACAAAGTGTTCTGTGACCAGCATTACAGTCATTACGTTACATCACGCCTGAAATTTCCGAAAGATTAGGCAGAGGTGTACCTATTTTTATCCACATTTTGCCAGCCTCGTTTAAGTCCCATACATGTATGTAGTAGGGAGACTATCCCCAACCGGTCACGACTCCTGACTCCTCGTCGCTACTGAGACAGTCCAGTTGAAAAATTCCAACAACACGTTGACAAACACGGAAATCGAACCCAAGACATTCATGCTTATGCATATCAAGCAGTTATTTATTTCGTTTACTATGTCAATACAGTACTGCGGCGTTTTGTGGTTCTCTACTTCGGCGCCACCGTCATGAGTTTCCGTGGTGTAGCGGTTATCACATCTGCCTAACACGCAGAAGGTCCCCGGTTCGATCCCGGGCGGAAACATAGCTTTTGTTATGACTGCATTTGTATTTTTTTTTAACTTTTTATTTATGGTGTACTTGGGTTAATGTTTTATGAGATGACAAGTGGAGGTTGAGGTCAAATTCTGAGAAACAAGTTTGTATTGTTTTCGTTGTTTCAACTGTATAATTTACGTACCTAAACGACAACAATGAATGGTATTATAATAGTGTGTAAGTGTGTCGAGTTATGAAGTCGGTCGTTGTTTCAGGTGGGGCGGGAACAGATATATCAAAGTTTGCAAGTTAACGGAGTGCGAGGTGCGAGCCTATGAGTTATGTCGACCGCACGCCCCGCCACCCGCGGGGTGGAGGTATAGGCGATGGCGGATTTGGAACTGCGTCTACTATGAGTTTGTCTGCTGCCTTAGTAAACGTTTGTGTGAAAGAAGAAGATCTAAAAATATATATTCTGTGACCTCATCTTCACCATTAAAGGTTACTTGTGTTTATTTCATGAATTTATGCATGCCTATGTATAACAAGACCACTATATTTTATTCGTTATCCATATCTTATATCATTAAAATTGAATAGAAGATACATACACGACTGTAATAAGCCTTAGCTTAATTAAATTCTATAAAAACAACAAAATCTACAGACATAGAAATAAGTAAGTTAATCGCTTTCATGCGTTTTAATCCCCGCTACTTCTCGTCACTTGCACATATGCGGTAACCAAAACGCATATATATCGCGTCGACCTGTCCTGTGTAATTGAGTTACCGCGCTAAGAAACTCAAACGGCTCGCGGGAGAATACTACTTCAGATAACTAACATTTACTTGTCTTACTACTGTGCTATATTGTGTTATTGAAATGTTGCGTGGATTATACTTTACATTAGGTATTGTTAGTTAACGGAATAGACATTGTTGAAAGGTGAGGAGGAGAACGAGTTGATATATAAAAATAGCGGCAGTCTATGGTTAAGCTCCGTTCTTCAAAGGATGGGCGACCATTTATTACAAACGGTGGACCGTACTTGGAAGGCCTGAAGTCGGACAACCAGTCTTACCAGGGGGTATCGTGTCACCGGGATATCCAGTAACTGGGTCGTAGAGGTCAGATAGGCAGTCACTCAGCCAAAAATACGCATATTCAGCTGCATTCGGTCACTCTGGTAACCGACACTGATATTTCTGGGAAAAGGATAAAAATTGAAAGGTTAGGTTACACCGGGGTGGTTTATAGTCGGTTAGAGCAACAAAAAAAAAAAAGTAAAAAAAAAGGGTACTATGCCTAGTTTGGTTTGAATCATGATTCGGAAAAAGGAGCCCTCGTTTAAAAAGTATCACAGCACAAAACTATTTTCATTACGATAATTTTCCTTTTTGGTTAAACCAAGAAGGGAAGCTTCCCGTTGTTTATCTTACAAAAAGTATTTGTGAATTGTTTTTCCGGTATAAATTCTTTGGTAAAACCCGTGTGAGTGTATTCCCCTAATCCCCCACTGTGCAACGGAACTGACACACAGACGGACAAACGACACGCGATAGTTATCAATACGGATTATCTGCACACCCTGTGTATCACACCTAGAGCAGGGCTGCCTCATGTGGCTAGGCGATGGTGCTGATCCAGATGTCCTAGATTGATGACTGAAGTAAGCAGAGAAATATTATAAATAAATTTCCTTAAATTCTTTGTACGTTTTAAAAAAAAAATAGTAAAAGGCCTTTGGCGCTTCGGGGCGGAGAGGTTAAAGTAAAAGTGCTATTACTGAAAACGCAATAGTAGAAAAAAATAAATGAACTGCAGTAGATCGTGCCTATGCATAAAGGAATAATTTTAAGGATTAAGGGGATTAAATTCATTTCAAAACAATCTGACCAGTTGCCTATATCTAAGTAGCAGCCCTGTCCAAGCTACAGGGGGCGTAAAAAACTGCGCGCTACGTGACGCGGCATATTGATGGCTGATGTTTTCCTGGGCAGCGTAGGTGATAGCAATAGGCATCAAATAAAATTATATTTGTGGACATGAACACTTTCCAGAGGCTTAACTATGCATTTGTTTTGAAAGCTTTTAAAATAATTGTTCTAACAGGAATCGTTCGCTTTTGCTTATATCGTATCGCTTTGGCTTACTAACCTAACCAAAAGCGAACGTCTGTGAACGTATTTTTTCCATAAAAATACGTATGCCAAATGATTTATTTAATTTAATATCCGATTCGAATTTATTAATATTGAACTTAATTCAATATTAGTGCTCTATGTCATCTACCTACGAAAACATAACTAAACTTCCATGACGAGAAGTAAGAAAAACACTAATAATATAAGTTGTCGTTACGACGTGGAAGTTAATCGGTTCATTTACGACACTCCTGGCTGCCGGAGTACCAGGCCGGCAGACTAAGGTGGAGGTAACGGCGTCCGACTGCTGATTGATTTGTTTTTATGATTGCGTTTATGGCAGTTCGCGAGAGTTCCTCAGGGGACAGAGGTGGGCTTATGGCTGTTTTTGTGCTAAATGTCCCATTTACTGGTTCCAGTTATGGCTGATTAGATTGGTGTCGTATCTGGCAAGTAACTGTTATGTCACACTCTGTTATTGGCAAAAAATCATTGTATCTAGTATTTGTTTCCCGGATAAAAGAAGACCTGTAACTTTTGTTCTGGTTATACGCATTAAAGGTGTTTAATTAGTAATTAAAGCAAATCTAGCCACGAATCTAGCCATTAAAGCAATTCTTTACTCTAGGATGCACTCCACAGTAATATTCAAACTAGTAGAGTCCACCTGACTGCGATACAAAAAACTTCATTAATGCATTACTTAATAATACACGATTATTTTCCTGGAGGCGACCAGGGCCTAATAATTCCGGAAGAGTCCATCATTTCGTCGACCAACTATAAAATTTACGTATGAAAACGTCTCCAGTGCACATGCCGAGGTCCCAAAGTATCAATTTGTCGAAGTGAGCTATATCAATAAAGAACTTTTTATTCCCGCCATATTCTTCCCTCCCCGACCCTCCAATATGATTACGTTAATGATCGTTATTTTATGAACTAATTAATCATTTATCTCTTCGGATGATGGCTTTCAATGTAATAGGATTGGTCGGATGTTATTCTGAGATGGCTGTTAAAATCTTAATTTTATTTTATTTTATGTCCGGTAATGATAATGAATGATTAGGGTAGATGGTGGTTATTGTTGCTAAATGTGGAAGATTAGCTATCAGAGCAGAGGGATTCATTCAGCTTTATGATAACTTACTTGTACTTTTGGTAACTTTTTCTTCATCGAAGTTTTTCACAGATTATGTAAGATATCACTGATCCTTTTTGATCCACAGTTGCGTGACCAGTGACCATTCAACACCTTTCCCTCAAATCGCTAAGCTCATGTTTTCCCAAACTTAAATCTACAAACTCATGTAACAGGTTCCTGTCGGTGTATCGTGTTACCTACCCTAACGACATGATAGCCAATAGATACGTGTCGGGACGCCACAACCGACATTATCAGTACAAATAGCTCGTGATTGCCTCACGTAAGCCACTTTCTCACGTCCGATCAATCGCGGCCTCTTCCTGCCCACTGCGCTGTCGCACTAATGACTAATTACGCTTGTACAATCCCTCCTTTACACTATACCACTTGTATTACCGGCTACACTTTCCTTGCAAGCGAATCCAAACCTTATAGTCTACTGACAGTGTTTGGATTGGATTGTGAGCTACTATATTAAGACGTTTCCTATTCACGGCGGCTGGTGTACGCTCATTAGGTACTTAGTGCTATTGTGGAATCATTAGCGAAGAAGTTTCAATCTTACCCCTTTGAAACAGGGTTGAGTTTCTTATGAGGGTGTTGTTCAGAGTTAGGTCCTGAGTAAAGTCTAGGTGAAGCGCTTCCTGAGGAAAGATATCGGCACGTAATGAGTTGAGTGGCATTCAAAACATCGTTATCTTTGTTCACCGCAGTCTTTGTGACTGCCGAATAACTTGCGTTCAGTGCTCGGAGGGAATACCAGAGAGAAATAGAAACATGTTTATAATAAGAAGTTTGTTTGAAATGTTGCAATATGCTTTGTGTTTTGAAATAGTAAGTATAAAACTAGATTCTTGTCGATCCTCAGAGACATTTTTTAAAGAACAAAGAGCATGACGAAGAGAGCGTGAGAAGAATTGGTCTTTTGCCTCTAAGGAAATGAAAGTTGAATAATTATGATGATACTCTTTTGAAACCCTCTCGACTATTTCCTGTTTTCACTAAAGCCGAAAGACACCTAAATTTTTTAAATATAATGCACTATTGGAATTTCAACTCTTGAAACAGAGCCGAGCGTTAAAAATTTAACTATATTATTTTATTTAAGTGCTGCTTAGTGTTCCTGTAAACAACTATACTTATATCT
The DNA here is from genome assembly GCA_963853795.1 of Xestia rhomboidea. Lineage (NCBI taxonomy): Eukaryota > Metazoa > Arthropoda > Insecta > Lepidoptera > Noctuidae > Xestia > Xestia rhomboidea. Next base: position 894,323 of record OY970759.1, read on the forward strand.
GGGTCAACTAATACTGACTAATGTTATGCTTTAAACCTATGTAACCCATTATCTCGAAGAGCTCATAAGGTGGTCCTTAACCGCGCCCACATCAAACTGGCCGGCATCATAACTCGATTGTTTACAAGCATCACAGACGCTAACAAGATCGGAATAACTCTGGGTAACGACGTTAGTCTAAGACGAGGCGATATCCTCTCGATACGTTGGCTAATCGATACCTAGCATCGCCGTGTGATCGAGTTAGCGAGTTTGAGGTCGAATTAGCTTTGATGGATTGATCACGGGGCTTTTGTAATGGAGAATACCTATCTAACTACTCACTGCTACCTTGATATTGTTTGTCTCTTCAACAATAATATCCTGGAAATATATTTTCTGGCATGATGTCACTGTAACTGCTGGAGGCCCTAGAAGGACATAGGTACACGGACGTCATTCGTGATGTTCTTCAGAAAGGTCAGGTGCGTATTGCTCGTAAACAGCGTGTATGACCATAACATGACAAAGCAAAATAAGTGTGTAAATAACATAGGTGTTCTGCCGTTTCTGCCTTCCCACATCGGAAAAAAGGCGTCAGTGTAGTTATGTATGAAAAGTAAAAAGTTATGTTTCCGCCCGGGATCGAACCGGGGGCCTTCTGCGTGTTAGGCAGATGTCATAACCGCTACACCACGGAAACTGTACAAGCGACAATCAAAATCGACACTTCATTCGTTTAATTGCACCTGTGGGTGTTGTATTGGTTCTTCTGCTTGTTATTATTATCAAAGTAGCAGGACGTAAACTAGTCATATCATCTTTAGTACCCTTCTTCATCTGTTCTCTTTCTTAGAATACTTATACTTATATTATGATACACTGAAATTGAAACATAGCTCCTGCTACAGTTTTATTACAATCTTCATTCCCTATCTGCACACCACGTAATTCAATACTAAGCATCTGTCAGTGTACACTACACGATGTAATCCACTTGTCCTCAGTGGAGGTCTAACTAATGTGCGTTAATTGCCGCTTGGTAATGACGGGTAATCCGCAGTAAACATAATACGCGACTAATACGTGGCGGTGTGCGACTGTGCGTTGTAGCGCACCGTACCTTGTTGCTGCCGATAGTTCGTTAGTAACACGATTATCGCATGATCTGTTGGTTGGTACCGCCTATGTATGTGATATCGGTGTGTCCGTGTGTTGATTACGTTTAATGCTGACTTTAATGGGTGTTCTTGATAGACATAATCCCAAATTATCTGCCTTTAGGTTAGTTATGAATGCTCTCTATTAAATAAAGCCCAAACTACAGAAACGTAAGTATTAAAAAAGGTTTAGAGGTTGACTAACTGTCAGTTGAAAAGTTACCATTGTTCTGTTCCGACTTCATATTGACGCAAATGCTGAAACTAGGCCTGGAAATTTTAGTGTTTGGGAAGTAATGACAGTGAAGGTGCAACAGGGCCGTGACGACCACATTGTATTGGAAAGACACAGATGACTGTTACAATATGAACACATATGAACACAATGGTAATTAGATACATTCTCACTCGACACATTATTAAGATGATGATGTTATGTCCCCCGGAAACAGACAGGCTGTAAAACATGCAAAATCATATAAAGTGCTAATCAAACACTTTAGTGATAGTTAAAGATAATGCTCACATGTGGTAATGACACAAGATTTGATTGTAATGAGCGAGAAAATGTAACAGATTTTGTACATTTGAGTGAGAATTAACTAATCAATGAAAACATTTCATATTTGGAACAGGCTAACTTTAGATTAAAGTTGTTGAATGTTAAAGAGATAGACGACGTTTTTAAGATAATCATTTCTTTGGATTCACTTAGGCAGCAATTTATTATTTTTAGCATTGATTAAAACATAATATTGATACAGGTTCAATAAAATAAACAAAATGATAACATTTGGACCTTGTTGATCCAAATTCAATTATTAAGATTATATGACTTTTTAATAAGTGCTACAATTGAGAGCTCCTTGTATAGTTTCCGTGGTGTAGCGGTTATCACATCTGCCTAACACGCAGAAGGCCCCCGGTTCGATCCCGGGCGGAAACATAGCTTTTTTATTTTGTCAATATTATAAAGTATGATTTGTGTAATTCTTGTTTTTTTTAGCTTTTTTCAGGGTTTTATTAAATCATAGTCCTCTAACTGCTCTAAGACTCCAAGTTGCTTTTGAAGTAAGCTTGCTCGAGTATAAATAACTTTCTCCTATCCCAAAATTTGGCCACACAGCCAGCCAATAAAGCCGCTTACACACTTCGCAACTGTAAAAAGTTTACAGCCAACCATAACTTGGTCCATTACGGTAATGAATTATGTGTAGCATCGTTAATCTGGCCTAGATATCACTCCTCATCTGCCCAGCAATTACACCTAATTGAATATTAAGGCCAAAACGATTGCTTATAAAAGTGCCAAATTGCCGAGTGTAAAGGCGGCTTAAGTGGAGGGTCACCCGAACAGTGCAAATATGTTAATTAAAGAAGTGATGAGTGGTTTAAGATATTGTGGGGTAAGGAATTATTGCCTCGTTAATCTAGTACTTGCAAGTGCACCACCACCTACACCAACCTGGGTGCGATAACTAGGTCGGACAAATTGGGGTTTTTATCACGATTTTTTAGCTAAGTGGCATCCTAGAGTTGGCCTCTATAAATGGGACTAAACTTACCTGGTGATTTGTGGTTGTATGTGAGTAACGTTCTGGTGACAGCTGTGACGATCTTATTTTCAGAATAATAAAATGTCAATATAATTTAAGACAGTGACTTTTAAACGAATCAGAAAATTCTGAAACTATTTTGTCGCACACACAGAATGGTTTTTTACCTCAGTGTGGTCGTAAATCTATCAGTATCTACGGGATATTTTATTGCTAGTAGAAGATAAACGTGTACAATGTGAACATGTTGCTTATCACGAGTCATAAAAGTTTTAACTATTTCATTGACAACGGCCACCCGCCGCCATAAAGTGATAAGAGATTAGATTTGATTTGGAAAACAGTAGTTTTTGTTTTTAAGAATACCTACTACCTACTCATACAATATTAGTCTTATCTATAATTATTTACTGACGGATTTAATTTAGGTTCAAATTACATACCTACATAATATAATGTTATTTGTTGGTTTATATTAGGTTTTGTTTATAATACTGCTTTGTTCATCGTCATCACCACCCTGCAGCTGAGAGAGCATGTTTACAGAAAAAAACTCTGGGGGTTCCACTTATGTATACTGTACTAATTAATAGCATAATTATATCTTCTCACGTAACATTAACTAAACTTGAGGTTCTATGCAACAGTTCATACTTATAGTTCATCCGCAACGCACACGCGGATATAAACACCGCGACATTACCGTGCGGATACGAGGGCGCGGAAATGTGCGAATATAACCGTCACGGCGACGCGCGACGCATTGAGTTTACGCCACAATAAAAATACTATGAAATAAATTGAAAAATTATTATACCAAGTTATGGCGTCGTTCAAGGTAAACGATTGGGCGAATTATTAGGTAAATATATTGTTGCAGGGACCTTTTCCTTGTTTTTCAAAAACTGTGCTTATGATTTAATTAACTAAGCTTTTGAAGCGTTGGTTTTACAGTGGTGTACAATATCAGCATCATACAAGGTAAGTAGAAAATAATAAGTGTTTTATCAAGTTACTTGCGGTTTGGGTGTTTTACTCGTAAGCAATTTTGCGTAACGTTTTCCCGTTCGATACCTACGGAAATATGATTCAAATGAATATATTAAAAAGTCAATAAAACGTACGTATCGTTGCGTAAAAGTGTGCTCGTAAATAACTTTCGGATCGGAATCGTTTGCTTGTCTGTAATGTATTCGCTCAGTGTGCGCTGTGCCTTAATAGCGCATTATTGCGACTATTAGTTATCAACGTTGTAGACATTATTGCTAAAATGTTGTATTTTATTGCTTTAAACGTTATATTTATTTTGCAATGTGATTTTTTGCCGGTGCTTGAGGTGTGAAGTGTATTTTATTTGAAGAATTGATTTTCGATAAGGTGATGTGAAGGCAAAGATACAAGCAATTGACGCAGATATACTGCAAATTATTTTTTATTACATTTAATTTTTAAACTATGGTAGTAGGATTTTAGAAATTACAAAGATAAGTATCTGATTAAACAAATTCAATCATTGTGTGTCAAAGAACTTAAGCTTCCAAAATATTTTACTTTTTAATGGGATTGTCAAAGCTTATGAGAACAAAATCTACAACTGAGCACTCTTCAAATTGAAAAAAAACTAACTCTACAATCTGAATACCGAAAAAAGTCCATTTACTCTGTAATCCTCACAATCAGCATCGCAGACTCCCAAAATAGTTTGAAGAAGCTATTTGTACAAAACGTCTCCACCTAGCTTATCCGGCTGTGAATACTTTTAAATCACGTATCCGTTTATTTATTTACTCGCACGCGACAATTTACATATAAGAACCAATTCAATTCCGAGGCTCACGGCATTCGCAAAGATTAAGGCTGTATATCCACCTCCCGAACGACCTATCTCCCTGCCCCCCCCCCTGCCCCCCCCCTGCCCCCCCTGTGTCACCCACGCAGACCATCCCCACATAATCCGTATAAATCCACTTTATATTCATCCACCTTAAAGGCCTCAATAAAAGTATCTTGTGTACTTTTTTTCGTTGGAGTTAAGTGTGTTGACGATTCATTTCGAATTGGAATTTCGAAATGGTAATAAGAGGACGCCTACCCCTGAGGCTATTGAAGTGAAAAGTACCTGTCCTTAACGAACAACTCACGATGAGCAAGCTAATAAGAGCCGGCAGTCCCGAAGTTCAGTTTGATGCCAAGGCATGGCCGCTTCAAAGATTGGTCCCTAGTAAAGTAATTTTATCTTTTATTTTTAGATTTCATCCAAAAATATACCTTATCATTAAGAATCATTTTAGTATTTACTTATTAGAATAACACACATTCAGTGTACATTCTTTTTCGAAAACATTTTCAGTTTCCAACTATCTTAATCACAGCTTACAAAATGTTTTTTTAACTTTACTTCTCCTATTGAATACTGTATAATCTTGAAGAGAATACATCCCATTCATTTATTTACAGTAAACGCAAGAGGGTTCTCTTCTCACAATAATACAGCGCTAAAGTAGACAGATGAAATGCTTATTGCAACAGAAGACGATAACATATTGGAGTCGATACAGTAAATCAAAGATTATGACGTATTTGTTAAGTGGTGCGCCGGTTGAGGTATCGCGCGGTTTGGATTCAAATGTACAGAGATTTGAGGAGCGAGGGGTCTTAAATGATAGTTTAGTTTGTTTGAAATAAAATGGAAGCTGCTTTTTGTAGGTACGTTATAAGTTTTTGGGTTGACATAAATTTTGAAACTATTTCAGACTCTTCCCTTTGATTTTTAATGCAGGACAGAAAATTAGACACCTCTATCTACTGGAATCAGCTCGGAAAACGAAAACTGTTTGTACCATTTAACAACATAAAAAGACTTTGTACCATTTAGATTTAATATCAGAAAAGGAGGACCTTATTTGGATGACAAGATAAGTTAAAGACTAGGGAGCCAGATTGTCCAGCAACCCCTAAAAGATTTCCCCATATTGTGCATATACAGGGTGTGTACAAGCTATAAACAAAAAGCGCCGTCCGTCTGGCCTGGGTTATCGTTCGGCCGCCTATTAACTTATGAAAATAAGCTACAATAACACTTTGTTTATTTTGCGTTATTCTTTGCCAGGGAAATTTGCGATGGACCAAGGAGTTAGGGTGAGGTTGCCAAAGTTTGCCGCTTAATATCTTCTTGGAATTTTTGTGTCCAGTATCTATGTGAAAGAAAATCTGTAAGACTTTAAATACATCTTGAAAATAAAAGAAAAGTTAAATATTAATCTGTTTAAAATAACCCAAATTTTTTTTTCACATTAGCAGTTCATAATTATAAAACCGCTACGCCAATGATCTCACAAATACGGGCAGGGATCGTATTATCGTAATACTTTAGTAACATTTCAAGTCCCATGAGAATTGAGAGATATGAATAATGAAGAATGCTGCAGTGCTTACAAAAGTAAGCACTGCAGCATTCTTCAGTTACAGCTTAGATTTTTTATACCAATTGGTATAAAAATCTTATAATTTATTCTTTGTCAAAACTAATTTTTAATTATTTGTATAAACTCAATTTTTCTGACTTGATCTGATTTTATTCCAAAATAAAAGAAAGCAACTTTGAGCAACACATGCTAATAACATTTTGAAGGAATGGTCACTTGTGTGTGTCCCACGTTGGGCGGCAATAGCGTTGTGTGTGTCCCACGGTGGGCGACAGTAGCCGGTCAGTCGGACAGCACCGCGCCGACGTCTAATGGATGTTGTCATTGTAAACACGAGGGAAAAAATACCAATGTGATTACATAAGGTTGTCATAACTGTTTCAGGTTCGTAGGTAAACAACGAGGCTGTTCTGCATTTTATCCTGTTTTGATTTCAAAGTGTCTTTCTGAACCCTTTTGTTGGGTAATGTTTGGCTATTTGCGTATTTTCCTTTTTGGAGAATTGATGATATTTTTGTAAGCCTTTTTTATATTTTGTTTTCTTACTTATACTTTTTTTGTAATACAATAAATTCTAGCCATTCCCTAGAGGTATTGTAAAGAAAATCTTTATTACTATTTTTTATTTACAAGTTACTATTTTTTATGATACTTATTGTCAAATTTTCCATCAAGGTACTTTTTAATGCCCAAAAATTTGCGAGCTTTGCTTTCATTCTAAATTCACCGATCGTGAATAAGCATTCCCTTTCATCACTCCTCACATGTTTCGAACAACATAATCCAACCTGCTTCATTTGTAACAAACACTAGACAGTCGACATGAATTACACTCAATCGGACATAACTTCCCCTCACAAATAAACATCTATACAACGCAAAGGGAACACTCAAAAATGCCCCTGACAAAAGCGCCGTGAAATCTTAGCCCACCTCATAAAACATGTGAAACAATATCTTGAACGCACCGTGGAAAACCAACTCAACAAAACATTTTTCAAACCCCTATTCTGCAGCTGACAGAGTTGAAAATGTCAAGGTTCATCGATAAAGGTAAAGTAGCAAAGATTTGGCTTTTCCTGAACCATAAAAGTATATTGTGCGTTTGTAAACGCTCGGTTGTTTGTCACCATTTGCATATAGATGTTTGCGCACGAATCTAAAAGGATTTGAATAATCATAGATTGTAAGTGGAGATCGGCAGGTGGATAAACATGGAAGCAGTCCAGGATTCGGAGAAGGGGAATTAAAAGAGTGGCGAGTTAAGTGACAGGTTGCACTTTCGAACTTTTATACATTGACTTTACTCCAACTATTTCGGAACTGTGGAAGAAACCTGTGCGTTTGAGCTACTAAATATTTATATTATCTTTGGAAATGTTGGTAAGTTGCTAGGCATGGCACCAACAAAACAGAGTAAACCTTGTATTGGGTAGAAGAGTTCGTAGAACAGCCGATTGCTGCAACTGCTTATTTAAAACAATTTTGGAGTTACCTACATACGTAAGTAGGTATCCCACCAAAAAGTAAGAAAAAATCTCAATCATTCTTAGTCAAGAGACAAACTTTACAGTTTTTTCAACACAGTTCCTATTATATGTCGCAGTGTAGAGCCGGAGGGGTCGCAGGCTCCACGGTGTCGCAGCATTGTATCATCAGATCCGATGATATTCATTACATTTATCCGCCGGAATGAATGGAACGAAATGAAAGAGCCGAGGTGCTGTGTGCAGGCACGCACTCGGCTGACACTTTCGATGAGATAAAAGTTAGTATGAAAATTCGCGAATAACGGCCTTTTTACGAAATGTAAATAAAAGTCAATAATGTTATTTTGTGTTGGTACTTCCTTTTCCCGCGGTTTTGCTCATCTAACTCCCAAAAAAATTGAATCAGTGGGCATTTAGGATTTTAATAACAAGCACTCTCCTTATCCCACTTTAATGTTAACAATATAAAAAATACCCAGTACAAAAACAAAATTTGGATCTTTTGAATTCGCCCCAGTCCTCCCCAATTTTAATCAGCCAATACCATCCATATCTCCATACATGATTACCATACCAAAACAAACAGGCTAATAAATAAGCGTATTTTCTTACATTCATTAGATCACAGTCCGTCCCTCAGTCCTTGGAAGAAGTAAAGAGGTTGGTAGTAGGCCGCGCACGTCTCTCCGCGCTCGCCGAGCCGGTGCCTCCTCCAAATTATATAAATACCCCATAAATACTGCCACCATAACTGTGCAAGTGTAATCACGTCGAGTGTCACCATCACACTCCGCTGTACTTTGAATATATAACATGTATTTGTGCTAAAGATTCGGATTAGGATCACCCTAATCAGTAAGTGACCTTGTTGGGAATCGTTTCTTTTTTTGGAACTTTCAGGCTGAGCACCAGTTTACATATTCTTATACATTCCATTTCAGTATTGTTTTACCTAATATCAATAAATATACAAAATAGTTTGCAAATCATAAGAAACTGTGCTTCAACTGAGAGTAATGACTTTCAATAATTAGTCAACTAAGAGACTGGTAGGCGTTAAACTTAAAGTACTTACGGGATGATATCCTTGATATTCTTTTGACGCTATGAGCTCCCGATATTTCGACGCTGTTGCAAGCATTGTATTCCCGTGATCATGATGCTTGCAACAGCGTCGAAATATCGGGAGCTCATAGTATCAAAAGAATATCACGGATATCATCCCGTGAGTACTTTAAGTGTAGTGAAAAACCGTGAAAGTCTAAAACAATGGTAGGCGTTAAGTTTGAAATTTGAAAAGCTAAGTACAAGTGAGCCAGTTTTAGTGGCATCAAAATCTACAACACAAAACACAGGTTAATTCTCCTTTGATCATTCAAAAGCTACTTCTGTATTCCTATCTTTTTACTCCCTTATTACAAACAAAACCCTCCAGCTCCACTCAAATTCCAATTTTCATTTCAAAATCGTCGTCGTGTTAAATAAAATGATTGCGGGAGTCTGTGGCATTATCTCAATGGTTCCGAGCTACCTCAGATGTGAGAGTCTCTCTGAATAAAGTGGCAAATTAAGTAATTGTATGCAAGTGTCCCGAAGGGGAACGTGATTGGCCCCAACAGATGCTTGGAGGAACTCTTATGGTGTTTTTTTGAAGAAGTTTGTTTTTACAATACGTGGTTTTAGGAAGATTTAAAGTAAGATAACTGGCAATAAAAGTTGGAGTGATTTTGTTTTGTAGTCAGATTTGAATAGTTTAAAAGATGTATTGAATCTGGAAAAAAATATACATAGGTAGGCTGAATGATATAATTTGTATATTTTTGACCATTTATGACCATTAGTCATAATGGTCATAAATATACAAATTCAAGACAAGACAGTCAGTTGTTTTTACTTAAAAAAAACACCGATGGTGAATCACGGCCAGCTACCTCTCACAAAAAGGAGGCGTTTGTTCATCCGTGGGAACCTCGCTTGTGCTTAAAAGCAGTAGTTCTTCATAACGCAAATCTTGCTATGCCAACTATTTCCATAATTTCTAAAACCAATATGGCCTTTTAATTTTAATGAAGTGTAGGAAGAATCATGTCTAGATGGTTGAGCTTCAGTTGTCGGCCGCACGCGACAGTTTCCAGTCGGAAAGTCGTACGCTGTGCCTGACACGAGTCGTGTCCGGCCGCCGGGGGTCAGAGCCACGAGTTTGTAGAGCCGGACCGAGTTTGTAACGTGTTTAGCTAAAGTGAAACTGTTTTATTTTGTGAAAACGTCGCGTCGTAGGCCGAGATAGTTAATTGTAGGGACTAGAAACTTACGTAGGTACATAAACTCGCGCGTTTTTGCGGGATAGGCAGATACCTTTTTTTTTTTTTTTTTTGGATGGGAAATCATCAAATGACTCCTCCCGCTCTGGGCGGAGCAGGAGGGAGTGTCAGACTTTTACTGACTAAAACCCATCCATGTTCCTTCATCGCCCTTTGTGTTCCGAGGCCACGGTATCTCTTTCGAATAGTCCCGCAGCCCCGGCAGGCTTCGGCCCTTGCGGACCCCTTCACTGTTGCTGACTCTCTTTGAGGCGCGCGTGGAACACGAACGCGCCGTCGACACGGCCTGTCGTCATGAGACGGACGGACGGCGAGCTAGCCCATAGTTCCCCGTCCACAGGCCCGCGCCTACGGTGGCCGGAAGCCACCACGTGGCCCACGACGCCCGGGGCGTCTCCCGCGGCGGCCGGGACGTGAGGATATCTCCCTCTCACGTTCCGCCACCTCCTTCGCTAGCATGACTGCTTCGCAGAAGGAGGTGACGGCGTCTCATTCCGTCTCGCTCCGGACCATGGCACGAACCAGGGCCGGAAGCGAGAGGTCGCCGCCGCTGATCGCCACCTCGAGGACACGGCGGTGCTCCACTCAAGCGGGGCACACCTCCACAGTGTGCTCCACCGTTTCCTCCAGTCGATCCTCACAATGGAAACACCCGGGCGTCTCCTCCCGCCCGATTCGGTGCAGGAACTTACCGAAACAACCGTGTCCGGTAAGAACTTGCGTCAGGCGGAAGGTGAGGACGCCGTGGCGTCTCTCCAGCCACTCCTCAAAGAGGGGACTTATCGCCACTATTGTGGCGTGCCCTATAGGCAGATACCTGGGACGCTGTATGCTACGATCGTAGTCATACATGCACATCGGTTGCGAGTAGGTTCCTATTCAGCATCTGAACTTTCTTTAAAACAGCAGAAATAAGGACAAACCACTGCAAAATACACTGAATGAAAGTAGGTAATTATGTGAGATAAGAAACCATACATTAGAAGTCCTTTGTAAGAAGTGAAGGGTGATGTAATGAATTGAAAAGCTCGCCCCATACAAATGGTTAGCTATTAAGCTAATTGTTGGGTGCCAATTGCAATTAACGAGCTGACCCTAACAGCGAATCAAATACGGTGTCCTAAACCTAAAGCTCCTCATACTATTCCAGTCAATACAACATCACCCAAATCTACGAATCCCGCCATCTCTACCGGTAACATGGGGCTATGTCAATGATTAGACATAGGTCGAGAGCCAGTGGTGTGTGAATCAGATGCGCGTGTCACCGCCACTGCATGCACTTCACTTGTTCACTCACAGTTTGGAGGGTAGCTCTAAATTATCAACGGACTTAGGCCTTCTGTGGAAGGAGAGGTAAACAGTACTAGATGGTGATTGCAAAAATAGCAAAAAAATGCTAAAGAAAAACAAGTTCAGTCCAGACCGGGACCCATATTTGATGGAGTGATTTTAGTCTAGATTATTTAATGGGTCGCCCGACTATTCTGGTATCCAAGGTATTTCTTATTTTTTAAATTATTTTTTTTATTTTACACTTTTTAGTTACGATTATAATAAGATGGAGAATTTCTTATTATTTTGTTACGTTTGTTACTAATTCCGTAAACTCTTTCCGGTTTAATTCTTTAAAGGATTTTTTATCGTGTCGATGATTTAATAATTGGTCATGAAATACTATTTTAAAATCCTCATGATGAGCCCTTTTATTTGATTGTATATTGCAGTATTCAAAAGATTTTTTTTTTTCATGTTGGTTATTTTTCGCGTCATCTAAGAGCACTTGGATTACCAAGACGAATCTAACGATATGTTAATTAAATAAATCCGTGCAGCGGTTTGGAAGATATGAGGTAATAAAGAACATTACATACATACATAAGATACGCGCAACACATAACCCTTCCTTGGCAGTTGGTTAAAAATACAGGGTAGAAGGGACCCAAGTACGGTACTTTCATTCAAGCCTAAAAGCTTGGCTTGCTCAAATATACTATTTTTCATGATGTAGGTACCTAAGGGTTTCTGAAAAGTCTGCTTGCCGTATTTTTACCCCTGGCACGCCATGCACTTATTTATTTTTCTTACAAATATCCTGTAGTTGGGGTACTGGTATCACTAATCTTTATATCTACATACAGACCTACATTTTGCTGAGTACTGAATTTTGCTTTTAATAGTATAACTTACCTAAAGCTTCAACTGACGACAAAGTTGACGGTCCCCCGCCGGCTACCGGTCGTATCAATTAAAAGCGACACTCAGTGACTCGGAAACGACACGCGACTATGTCCGACGCATGCATCCGCCTCCGCAGATCCGTTCCAATCTGTGAATGCTCTGTCACTGTAATGTAAGAACTGTTGTAGTATTTTAGTACACCATCGATTAGGGAAAGATGCTATGTCCAAACTTTTTATCAATTAGTCATTAATTTGGACAACTGTGGTTCTTCATTAAAGTTTAAAACAGCCTTGTGTTTAATTTGTACCGGGATTTAAAGAACAAAAGTATATTTTAGTTTTTTTTGATAGATGGGTGATTCTTCGAGGTGCCTCAAAACGGTCTTAATTCTTAACTTATTGAACATTCCGTCTTAGGACTAAACACAGGTTACTCTTTACTTATATATGTGTATAATTTCAACATTAGACACCTAAAATTATTTATAATGTTTATAAAAATATACATGTAATGTCAAAAACGGGAGTGTTCTTCGCGCGTCACACTCGGTTCACACTCACGGCAAATTTTAATAACTTTTGTATACAATTCATAAGCATATAATGTTATACATCAAATAAATGGTGTTTAATTATGCATCATAAACAGTAAAGCAAATTAATTGTATTTCTTATATTACCATACTTAATAGACATTATGTCTCTGTCACACGATTTTGATAGTTTCGCGAACGCGCAACAAAACTGCACCTCTCTTCCAAAAGCGCCAATTCGTCGCTGCACGTTTTAGCTGCACGGGTACTCTATAGTATCCCAGCGCCAAGACATGTACTTTCTTCGCTTTTAAACAATAAAAATACGAGGCAAGTTATTCTTTGAATATTTTCAGGTAGCCATGGTCAAGAAACTTCCATGCATATATTTTGAAAGATAATGGTTTATAATTTTCCAAATCATTTTAAATTAAGTAATAAGATAGATCGTCGAGATTATTCCCAAGTACTTTGTTTGTAAATTTACATATAACTTTAATCGTTATTCACAAAAATGGTAAATTTTCATAACTTTCGTGGCACAACTTTCGTGGTTATTTGTCCACGAAAGTCAGCTAGCGCACCACAAAAGCTATACATCTCCACTAAATAATAGCAGTAGATTTTTTGTGAGGCGTAGATGCATTTACTCGATTGTCGTGAAGATCAAAAGAAAGGTGTTATGTACTTACTTGTATAAGCAATACTGCGCTCCAAAACAAATATAGCTGACGTGGCTCGAAAGGCTGCACAACTGAAATGGGACTGGGCAGGTCATGTCTGCCGCATGCCGGACAAACTGGGGGCCAAAATTGCAGGAAACTGGTGCCCTGACACAGTGAGGCGGGGTCGCGGCAGGCCACGAAGGAGATGACGGGACGAACTGGACAAGTTCCGTCCGAACCGGGAGGAGGACGCGCAGGTTCACGAAAAGTGGAAGGAGTGGAGGGAAGCCTTTGCACAGGAGTGGGAAAGAGCAGCCTAGAAAAAAAAATACGACTCGTAGAATGTATTTCTGTTTGTATGTTTTCTCGTAGCCAATTTAAGCGTTTACCACAAACTGGGCTGTTTTGCCGATTATATCCCTCTTGCTTAAAAAGTTTCCTAACTTTCCTGGGGACCTAAATTTCAAAAAAGAATATCTCTGTAGTTTATGCACCGATTTATATATGTAAAAAAAAATCGTATTGGTTTTACTGCGTCTTAAATGTGTGTACGTTAATTTGAAGATTACTCTAAAAAAAAATCACCACGAAAGGTACGCGGAGAATCATTTTTGAAGAACTACCCAGATACCGATTAATTCTGGTTGCGATTCGTTTTCTTTTACCGTTAATTTTAAATACGAGTATACACCTACATTCATGAATCTATGAATAATGTCTTCCATTTTTGTCCCATCAATATGAGTTATTTTATGACATCTTTTGTTGCAAAGGTTAGCTTCATGGCTGTCATTTCAAACTACCCCCGCTGCGCGTCTCCCGCACCCCGCGCGTAGCCATCAATTAAACAGAACGGTCGGTGAGTCGGAAACGACACGCGTCTCTCCGTCCGACACACGCTACCGCCATGCCACGGTGATCTGGGATGTTTTCTATTACGTGTCACGATAGGATTTGTGCCAGTGTTTATCTCTATTAGTAAGTTGCTTTGAAAATCTAAGCACATACTCTTAATAGAAAAATATTTTGAGTCAAGTTAGGTAAGCTTAGAAAATATGCCTAAAAGGAAGACACTCGATTCTCATAGGAATGCCTCGAAATAATTAGTATCAAAATCTGTTCCAAATTCGGTTAAAATTAAGATTGTCCTCTTAGGTAAGGTCATGTAGGAAACTACGCTTTCATCTCACTGCAGGTAAGTAACCATTACCTAGTAGCAGTGAGATGAAAGCGTAGTTGCTATGCTGTAACACGTAATGCGTCAAATCTTTCACGCATTTCGAATCAAAAAGCGCATAGAAATCCATCCTTTTAGGGTTAAACAAACAAACATCTACCCTATATCTCCCCACATAAGACTCAACAAACTTTTCCTAACTGATTCCTAACGAAATGCATTGTCATTGTCACATAGAGATGAAATCACACGTGACTTCGTCGTGGGGGTGCAGAAATATTTTTTACGCTCACTGGACCCTTTTTGTCAAAAATGTCATCACAATCAGCCTAATCGATAGTGCAGAAAAGTCATGTTTATGAATGTGACAATGTAGAAACATTAGTTGTCTTTTACTTTTGCTGGGTACTGAGGAGTAGGTTCATAAGTTTCAGTTTTCAGGATTATAAGAGCAGGCAAGACCGTTAAATTGGATTTCAAAGCAGTAATTACACATTTTCTTGCTTGTGCAAGTCAGGCACCATTTAAAATTATGGCATCTTTTTGTAACATAATTTATGCAAAATTTATAAGTATGTTGCATTTTCTTTGGATGCTGAATTTGCTTTTTACGCGAACAACTTAAGCGTGTTATCCGACACCTGCTGAGACACAAAAAGCTCACCATTTTCTTCCAGATAAAAAAGCAATTCCTAGACAAGATTTAGCAAAAACGCAGGCGTAGTCTCCTGCGCAGTGGGGAACCGGAAGGAAACACGCATAAGTCACCGAGAGCGCGCACTTCCGGTGTGAGATGTGCGCCACGTGACCACGTCAATTAGACCCTCAGGGGTCAGCAGTGAGGGATGGCTAATCGGCGGGAAGGTATAAGAATTGGTGTGTGCGGTACATCAGAAATTATTAGAGAATTATGATCCTAATTGTTATTGTTTTACATTCAGAAATGGATGTATGATGATGTTTGATGGATCTAAAACTATACGGTAGCCGACATCTGCTATCAGAGTTTTCTTGACTTAATATTCTGTGTCCTCTAGATGCGGCAGAGGGCGTCCACGAATACCTATTTGAAAATTTTACAGCATAACTAAGATTTTTTAGCACACTCACTGTTTGTGTTTCTGTCTACTTACCCGGTTATCGAATCAATGATCTCAAAAAACGACAAAAAGCCTAAAGGTTCACATCGCTGCTCTGATTGAACCATTACATTTGTTTGTCCCTCTCATCTCTCAAACATGATAATTGTGCCCCGTGTGACAGATGTATTGCCTTTCACGTCGTACATGAGACAATAGTGCATCAGTGTAATGTCCTCGATGAGTGTTTGATGTCCCTAATGCTCCATTAAACAGTTTTGTTTCTTTAGCTAGTGACTACTGAGTAGTATCGGACAGACAGACGACAGACGGAATAGCTGTGAATACCTATAGTTGAAGCGTGCAATTACTTTGTGGTTTCATAGAATACATTAAGCTCTTTTGTTGCAGTGGGTCAAAAAACGTGAGTAAAGATAATTATGTCTATTGAGAAAACTAGTAGTAGCTTTCTATACCGTTTTAGAGCGTATTATTGCGTATTATTTGCTGTATTTTTGCCGTTATGCTGGTTATATAGACGAGAAGCTAGATACACTCAGGTAACCAGGTGGAGGATTATAGCCCATTCCATCTCATAGGGAGGAGGCCTGTGTCCCAGCTGTGGGAACATTTTAGCCTGACAATGATGATGATGAACCTGGTCCACAATAAGTTAGTCGTGGTCATCATTTGCATTACAATTTGATAAAATACCTTAATAAATAAATGACTCGTCGCTGTTGGACAGGTGCATCATTTCTATTATAGTTTTATTGAGCGTTGTTGTGTAACTACATAATCATATCTACCTTTCTCTTCTCCCAAAACACGCTTATCATCATCCACACCTACATAATTTACAGCCGCATCTAGAATTAAAACCGCCACCTAATTGCCTCGTACATATTTCTTAGTTCTGCTCCCGCCAGCCCCGCCAGGAAGCGCGATGATTTATTCATCTTTCACCTCGCCGATGCGCTAAGTGGCCGATTATTTGCTCTATCTATTATCATATATTACGGGCGTGACGTGCTATTAATATTTCAGTGGTGGCCAAAGGTTCGGCGATCAGAATAACTGGTCATTTGTGGGTCTAGGGTTAGATACACCTGTTACTGTTTGTTGGTATCGGTGATTGGGTGGAAGGGAAAACTGATTGAGCGCCAGTCAACAGGGCAGCGATTTAGGTGCATTTTTATTTGGCTGTACGTACAGCTGAAATGACGATAACGATAACGTTATCGTTATCGTCATATTGCATTAATTACCTATCTCATTTATTATTGATGTTGATGATGTTGAGAACTACGCAGCAGGGGCTTTATAAAAGGGGGCAAATTTTTCATTATTTTAGATAGGACGCACCGTTTTCGAGATATAAGCAAATTTAGAACCTGCTACGACTCCATGACGCGCGCTCGCTACGCTCGCATTTTACATTACACACCCACTTTCTGTCACAAATGTAGTCGTCGCTACGCGACTTCGGCCTACGCTCTTCATGCCAGCTAGCAAGTTTTTCGGACTAACGATCCATCGAACATTTGATTCTTCGGAATTATGAAATTCGGACAACAAACAATTCGTATTTATGACTTTCGGAATTTAGTTTTTCGTAATTTTAGAGTGTTCCCCCAATGAAACAAATTGTAGTTAAGTTTTATCCAACAAAGGATCTAATATGGACACACAAAGACGTCTATATATCTATTTTCCAAAGAACCTGATAGAATTCCTTCAAGCCACAATCTCCGGCACTTCACTGAAGAAATATGGCGTCCATTTGAACCTGAATGGAGATTGACTACTGCGCCAAACATACAAATATTCTCTCATACAAGCTCACCGGTGTATGATTAGCCCGTGGTTTCCGTGAACGGCGCACGCGCAGCCGTAAATCAAGCGTGTCCTCTCCGCGAATAGATCCTAGTTGTGTACCTTTGTTTTTGTAGGATTAGATTTGATGCGTGTGTATGGAAGAGATGGATCGGTTTGGAAATACTTAGCTAGTGGTCTGAACTATGCTGCACTGTAGAATTTATGACCGACCTTTTAATTTTATTAAATCGAATCACGAATAAGTTATGCGAGTCAGGTGAACCATACCATGGGTTTATTTTAAATCGAGCGGTCTTTATTGCTAAAAACCTCTGTGAAGAGACATTTTAGCTGTATTCTCTATATTTACTACGTGCACCTTCCTAAGAGATAAAGTTTGTACATATGTTTGTTAGTTTGGATGTAGAAACTACTGGTCTAATTCCAAACCAATCTTTCACTACTGGGAAGTTACATTATCCCGGAGTGTCATATTTAAAACGTTGCATGGGATACTTTCTGCTGTTGCCTCTTTTACACCATGAATCAGCGTTTTCCTAACGATTCTTCAAAGAACAATAAATCAAACAAAGAACACAGTCACATTGTATTACCATACACATCTCAGAACCGTCGCCAACGTTGGTATCTGTTAACTGTATCAATTCGTTGGCGGCGCGACAAATCATTTAATTGCCGGCTTGTTACCGGATTAGCTGATGACGCGGACAATTGGGACCGTCGCTACTACGAGTGAGGAATGTTGGTATTCTAGCGCCAGAGTGTTGCGCGAGATGATTCGTTTGAACATTTAGTGTTATTGCAGTGAGTATCTCTTACAAAGTACTACTATACTAGTTGTAAAGGTCAAGAAGTTTAAGGAGGACGTGTGGATCAAGTGCTTTTAGTTGAGTAAGTTCATTGAGTAGATGCTGAAAGGTAAGACGACGATGGATTTTATATTCTTGAAGTTCTATAAAAGTAAGTACTGAATAAAGTTTCAAAAGTTTATACTGAAACTTTTTTAAGTAGGTAAGTACTTTACCCACGTGACAAATACAAGTGAACAGAAATGACCTAAAAGCATTTTCGCTATTTTAGTTGTAATCCTGTTTATTCGAAATCTATTGAACACAGATAAAGCTGCTGAAAGCTGAACTTAATGCATTGTTCAAAAATATCAATTAAGCCTTCGGTTTATCAACACATGATTCACACCCCACCTCATAATCGCTGCGGAAACGGATGGACCGCCATACTGTATGCGAAATCAGCCGTTTGTCGAGCCTTCCACGCTGTTGCACCTGTCAGTGTCCACTTATTGCACACTCATACGAAAATAAACCGTATGTTGAACAAAATGAAGTTCAATTTAATTTGGAAGCAGGTTTTAGCTTTCAATCACCACTTCGCAAACGCATATCAGGGCAGAACCGAACATAAATATATCGAATTAAGCTTGTATTTCGAATGAACACGAATCGCAGGTGACAAGAATTGCTATTCCATTTTGAAAACGGTTGAGAGATCATCCCGATGCCGAGTAATTGTGCTGCAAACTGATTTCAACTTTATCACTTACATGTTTAAGTTGATTATAAAATGAATTTCAGTAAATGCGATCAAGTTACAAGTGCAATAGGATTTCAGCTTTATAATTTTGAAGTTAGAGTGGATTTTGGAGTGTTGGAGAGTTGGTGGAGGTGTACATCCGCGTGTAAAATCCGCTGGTGAGACCGCGGACAGGTTTCCGCTGTCCGCATTGTTTTCGCGTCGGAATATGAATTAATGCGGATTTTCAGGTAAAGCGTCCGCCAGATTGTAGCCGCCGCGGATGTGCGGATACGGATATTCCGCCATTGTTTCGCACGTTATTGTCCGATGTAAATTGTTCAGTGGAACATCGATTCATATATTTTGAGGTAATATATTGTGCTGATATTGAGATTCTGCTTTGAGTGTTTGTTTATGAGGTTAATAGCATTATTTGCATTTTAAAGTATCTATTTGGTGAAGGCATCAAACTCGGAATACAATTACTATTGTGTAACTAAAAAAAAACGAAATAGAAAATGCTTTTCAGTTTCGGTTTTTCATCCAACATCACTTCCTCCTCCTCTTCAGCTCTGAGCTGTTTATATATCAATACTACACAGAACAAGACATTCATTAAACTTCGCCCATAAACCCCCTAGCACTAAAACTTTCACTTCACTGCGTTTGATGCCAGATAAAAAAAAAACCTGCCTCGTCAGCTCCAGAGCAGTTCCAGTCATTGTGCACCTGCCAGAGTGACGTCATTAATTATCACCCCCTATACCCCCGGGTCACCCCCCAGGGTCACCCCCTGTCACCCACTGCTCCTGTTGTCTGAAGTAACCGTGTTGTGTCAAGGTGATCCTATTGTTTCAGATGGGCTGATGGCACTGTGTTAACGGAAGGTTAGATTTTGCGAAGATCCGGTAAACGAGTGTGAGAAGGCACTAGGTTACTAAGAAATAAAAAGTAAACTGACGATTTTAATAGCGCATGAGGAGTGAATAGTTTCATTAAACCTTTGCCTAAAAGTTTTGTTTCGTTATGAATTTTGCCATCTGGTGAGATTCAAAGTTAATTATGTTTAGTCGATACATGAACAAAAAAATACTGCCAAGGCAAAGTAAGCAACAGTATAAGATAATTACAAAAGCAAAATTATAATTCCATTACAGCCTATTGTTTTAAAAATGGTCCAACACAGCTTTGGTCCACAAACTGAGCGCGACCTTTGCACTTTCTCTTGATCTCTAAAACACTACTTTAACTCACTTAACTTCATCTAGCCGTTAACCACCGCTTAATCTTCAAACTAAACAACAATTAAGCCGAGTTCCGCCGTGCTGCCGGCCGTAAGGTGAGTAGTCGTTGATTAACGATCTGCCCGACGTGTTTATTGTGTCACCCGGCGCTCGCTACGTCACCGTGACTTCATGGCAGTCGCCAGCCAGAAGAGATCATTAACTTTTAGACTACGAAGTCATTCTCTTAGTTTTGTGGAAGGGATTTTGGAGGTACTAACTAGTCTGTTGAAATTGTTTCCAAAGCGATGCTACGGGCCATACTAGCATGTAGATCCTATCTTGAGATACAAATGCTGAATAATAAAATGCAAGGCGTAATTGAAATAACTGAAAATTTAATAAAGGGTTCTGTATACTCAGTCAAAAGTTTGCAGCTGGGTTTCAGGTAGTGGATATTTGCAAAAGAGGATACCTTAACTAATACAAGTCCCTTATCTTACCTAGTCACGAGATGTTTACTGTTGTCTACACCTCAACGCATCTAATTAATAACACCAAAACACACACGGCATTAGAAACTTAGTCAACCGTTCTAAAGTAGCGACTATCAATCGTTTGTACCTCAACCACGCGGCACGCGGCGGAGATTGGAAACGAAGTTAGTTTAATGAGGTAGCTCGGTGCTGCGGCGGCGGCACGCGACGGGTACGCGGCGGGCGCTGCGACATGTCAACGCCACCTTCCGAGGTAGACGGACAGACGTGGCGGTAATTAATGAGGATGAGGTAAGTTGGGGAGGTTGTGGTAAAGTTTTGGCTTTGAAAGCTCACAGCTTTGGAAGAATGATTATTTTACTGATAGGTGTCGTATTGTATGCCGTTTCGATTGATATTTGTGCTTAATAAATTATAAGTAGGCAGAAAAACATGGAAAGATTGAGTAGGTGGATTTACATGAATTTTTCCAAAAAGATGTAGGTAGGTGGTTTTACTTTTGTGCCAATGAATGTAATCAAACCCAGATTAATAAGAACAAAGTTCTTAAAAGTAATATCTTCTATCTTCTGAATATCCCGGGTATCCAAGACCTTCTTAAATAAGTTGAGCAGTAAAGTGGTGCGAAGTTGTGTGGGACAGCAGAAGAAGTAGGCCGCTGGCGCGGGTGACGCCGGGAATGCGAGGCGTCGCACCTACGGCTCATAAATCGAGGCCGGACCTTGAGCCAACAATTAAACGTTTCTACAACTATGCGAACCAGAGGTTCATTGCGTTTGGCCATGGAACTAGCGTAATTGGGTTAGTGTAGAAATGTAAAAT
Source organism: Xestia rhomboidea (assembly GCA_963853795.1). Lineage (NCBI taxonomy): Eukaryota > Metazoa > Arthropoda > Insecta > Lepidoptera > Noctuidae > Xestia > Xestia rhomboidea. Next base: position 915,805 of record OY970759.1, read on the forward strand.
TGGTTGTTCTCCCATGATCATAGACAGCTTTTAGTTCACCTTGTTACAGCGTGTATTTACAATTCTCAGGGTATGGTAAAGGTTCTTCAGGTGTAATTAAAAATGGCTCTACCGATTATAGCCGATAATGTTCCGAATGCATCAAAAATATTTTTGGAACTATTTTATGGCTCAATAGGCCTGCATCTGACCGCAATTTCGCCTGATGCTGTCTAGAACAAGCGTGCCCAGAAGATGCCTAATTCACTCTTGGGTTTAAAGCTGGCGCTCTTCAAACTGTGTAAGATAGATACCTACAGTAGATTACCTAAGTACACTGGGCCGCGTTATTGCAAAACCACTTGCTAATTTCCTGGCTCCACACACAGGCCTCTATCCGATATTAAGTTTCGTCAAGGTATTCGCATGGCGCGCGAGGGTTCGACGCAATGTAACGAATAAAGACGCCTATCTTACTACTTACTACCTCTTAGATGCTGCTCTACATTATCCCTAAGAATATAATGAATTTCGTCCTGAAATGGTCAAGGTAATCAGATTCTTTCATGATTATTTTCATAAATTTTATCTATTTTTAGCAAATGTCTGCAAAATTGCTATATATACACCTGTTTTTTTTATTTCTATATGCGCTAGTCATTTTTTGCTTCGTGCATGTAAGCTTTCGTTTCTAGACATTATGTATCTATAACAAAAATTGTCTGTTCTCTAACGTATGGTTATACCTACATACATATTTCCACCCATTCCCCAGCCAGCTAAGAACAACACGATGTCCACGGTATCCAATAATACGATATGACGTAGATAACGCGATTAGTGCGCGGTGAGCGATCCGCTGTTTTCTATTATGGTGTGATTTTTCCCATCAATGCTGCTTCGAGGCAGATAATTGAATGCAGTGAAGGGCCCAACCCTTGCACGAACACGCGGCTCTATTCTGACGAAGTTTTTACCATGGAATTGATAAAATATTTGGCTCTTTGTCGCATCGTCACAACAATGATAATAAACATGCATAACCTTGGTTTTGCTACCGCTCTTGTTTGTTTGTTGCTGTTTCTGTAGTGAAATACCAACTAGTGTGTAGCTAAATAATCCTGACATTAGAGGCTGACCAAGTTCATGACATTCAGCCTCACGACGCAGGTTACGACCCACGTCCTCTACTGATCATCAAAATTAGCATGATTAACAATTAATTTGTAAAATATAATACAAAGTAGTGGAGTAGTAGATAAAACTTACAGGATGGTGAAGCTGCGTCCAGAATAGTGGCGCCGGCACTCCGCCGGTGTGACCGGAGACCACCGCGCCTCCCCGCGGACGCCACTCAATCTACAGGACAGATAAAATGTGGCACTTTAATATCTTACGGTCATTTACCTCTAAGTTCTGGGCAGGATCAATATGATGTGGTAGATCAGATGAAAATCAATTTAAACACGTCTTGGTTTTTAACATATCTACATTTGATTCTGTATGTCATCCAAAGTCCAATGGTACAATATTCAAGTTGAATTGATATTTTATTTCAGGACAATGCATACTTGATCCTTTTTTAATTTGTTAATTTTAGTTTTGTCTGTTCTGGATAAGTAAAATAGAAGATTCTTCTTGCTGAAAACTTTCAAGATGAAACCTCTCAACCATAGTCTGAAATACCAATACCAACGTGATACATGAAAGTTTAATTGACTATGCAGTAGGTGGGAGCAGACAATATTGCTTGCCACCTGAATTAATAACATCGTTCAAACATTCGCAGCCGGCGCTAGCTTTGAGATCGTGTGCCCCCCCCCCCCCCCCCCCGGCGCCTTACCAACAATAACCAGGTTCTAGGAAACTGCGGTGCACCCACTACACAAGCGCTCTACAAAGGGTAGATTTTATTTAATTACAGTCAATGTTCTTGGAACAAAGAAAAATCAAAGGCTTAAAGCTTCTATTGAAGAATTACAGTTTTATAAAAAAAAAGGTCGCAGTGGTCTGTTATTAAAATAAGTTAGACAGACACGTCAACCTACATATTATTATCAAATTTCATTATGAAACGTGACAAGCGAGCTACGTTGAGGACGTGATGTAGGTCATCTTAAACGGCGTGTATATATGGTTTCATCATCATCATCATCATCATCATTCTCCTGCCCTTATCCCAATTTATCTCGTGTCGGCACAGCATGTTCTTCTATACCCTCTCTATTACTCGTCATCTCAGCAGTCACCTACTTTCGATGAGATGATGCAGTGCAAACTCACCGTCATTTGAAAATATAATACAGGCTTAATAACTAAAAAGAAATTGGGAAAAATTTAAAAATGCGTGAGGAAACCTTAAACACAGCTTTTTTAATCAAAAAGAGTACGTTTAAGTTAACTGAACTCTACATTACCCGTGTCCATTCATGTTGCAAGTTCACAAATACAAGACGAAGAGGTAAACATTACAAAGCAGACAATTCAAAAGGGTACGAGCACACGTGTCGTTACTTACACATGCCATAACTGCGAGGTTATGCGTTTGTCCCCCACACCACACACGTGTGTAATGAATAATTCTTTAGTACAACATGCTACTAACCCGTCTCTGGAAGTATTATATGTTATTGTTATTAGGTAGGTGAATATGTTACTAAGATTTTGTTGGACGGAAGACATACAATTGGGATTTCAGATGTGCAGTTTTCTTAAAGAAATATTGTTGGTAAAGAGAAATGAATTGGAAAATGCGGATTTCTTATCGATTTTCTTCTTACTTCAATGTCTGTGACTATCATATCCTACTCATTAAACACATGACGATTATAAACTGAAAACAATTAAATGACAGTCCCTTTCATGAATGTTTCATTAATTACAACCTGTCGTAAAAAGTCTACTCAGAAAACTATCATAGTGTACACAGTATATCTACCACAACACAAAGTAGAAATATTTTTATTCTTGACACTAAATTACTTTCCTAAAACAAAGAAACATCCCATCGACAGTATTCAATCAGACCATCCAACACTACGAGTGGGTACACAAAATATGATCATACTGTGTGTGTGCACAGGGTGGTGGTAAAACTTATTAGTTTCACCTGGGGGTAAGACGTACTTGTTTGCGCACCAAACAATGAATTGAGATTGCCATGAACCCCCCCATCATGATGTGTGTATAGGTGGTGTAATTAAAACCTTGTCTGTAATACGTAAGTAGGTAGTTGATATTATAGTTCTTAAGGTATTAAATTTCGACTGATTGTAAAAGTAGAGTAGGCCATGAAAACGATTCCGATTTACTTCAATGATTCATTTGATTGCTATTAATGGGAGAAAATGTGTTATCGCAATCGCCACGGAGTTTATTCACAAACGCTTAATGATAGTGACTGCTTTACCATTCCTTTTTCGATGTGTATAAACGTCTCTTTCAGGTAGCGTTTCTATATATCATGAAATTAGTTGTTTTTTGTAATTAGTTTGAATACAATCACTTACCTAACCTAACCTAACTGTATCCTGCCTTATAGTGTACCTGCCTACCTAAAATTACTTGAGTATAGGTATACTCAAGAATTTTAGGTAGCCAGGTAACTTTTCTGCTTTGTATTAGTATCGGTACCTAAAATAATACAAAGCAAAAAAGATGTATGTAAGAGAAACCTGTATACCTATTCCTATTATTATGAGTATATTAGAGCCTTCAAGAAGTATACGGACATTTTATTAATGCATTTCCTCTTAGCTATTACAAATTATGGAATGTGATATTAGATACTCTTTGTTTTTCCTTCGTCCACGTATTATCATAGGAAAGAATTTCCATATAGAATATTTAAATGCATACCTTATGAGAGAATTCTTTCCTTATTGTAATATTATCCTGCTAAAGGAACTGGCCACATAAATCGAGATATGAAGTGACTCTATGAAAATGTTGTTTTAATATTTTTTCCAAGTGCTTGGAAATAACAGTGCAATTCAAGTATGAGTTAATTTAATAAACAAAGGGAAAAACTCACTTTACACAACACAAGTTACCTAGATCTACTTCGAAAACTCCCAGATTATAGCTATCGGTAAATATAGACTGGCAGGGACTTCCCCGGCTTAACTACACCAACTCTTAATCAACGTAGTAACGCAACGTAGGTACATGTAAGTTTCAGTTACCTGGAAAATACGGTTCCGTTGTAATTATTTAGATTTAATTTCCTTTAATTATATCTAGCAGAAACATCATATTCAGACCCAGTACAAGCGGCATTAAAATCACACTACAGCCGTTTCCTAAAACAAGTAACATCTAATACTAACCCCAAATTATCGTAACACACACTAAACAATCGAGTCTGTGTCGATAGCAAGTTATGAGAGCTCCACAGGCCCACGGTAATTACTTAAGCGTAACCCTGCAATGTTTGCACGGGTCTCGAAGACCCGCCGATTAATAAATTTTGTCTGTTTGACTTGTACTGGGTCAACGGATTATGTTTGTGGATTATGGTTGGTGAACGATAATTAAACGGTTTCAGTATGTTGGGGTTTATTGTACCCGGAGGTGAGCGGAAGTTGGAGGGAAATCAATTAAGTAGGTATAATAAGAGAATGAGAAACAATTCAATGAAGTGCATTCGCAAGTTCGGTTATTGTTTTTTTTTGAATAAAGATAATCATGCCTGTGATATGGATGTCGATAACACTATCTAGAAGTTCAAGACAAGACATAAGTTATCATAAACACAATATTTTAATTAAAGTTAATTTCTCTGACGACGAAATGTTCTTAAACAATTTCTTACTTTACACTACTTTACTACTTTCGGTAGATATTTTTGTGTTGTCGGTTGGAACCTAAAGATATGTTTTTCCAGAATAAGCCACCGAAGTTGTTTATCATTGTGCCTATTTTCAGAGGAATCTTGATGAAAAGATTAATAAAAAAAGTTTCTATAAATTATGATTGAATGGACTAGCTCTAGGTGAAGCAACGAGTAATCTTGACTTAGATAAAAATAAACAAGACTAAAAAATAGTTTGCTCTAGAAAAAAATCGTATACTTTTTTTCGTCCGCTTATAAGAACCCTCTAGTTAACTTGACTATTATTTATGAACTACATCGATAAGTTTACGTTGTACAATGATAATTCTAAGCAATAAGCCACACTGCATTTTACAAGTTACAAATAGAAAAAAAAAAACATGCCAAAAATCAAAATCAACCTTATGCCAACTTGAACACACGCCAAAAGAACCAGTACCCGCGAACAATACAAAATAAACATGTTCTCTTTTAAATTTCAGTCCTATAACAACATTAGCATTTCAATTTCGAGTCATCTTTACCCCTATATTATTGCACGAGAGATTCGTCCATCAGCGCGCTAGGGTTGAACACCTGGCGTTCTTTTGTTCGGTAACGAGTATAGAGTTACACCGCGCCGATGCGATCGATAGCAACCCTGGCCGACGCATTAATATGTTATTACGCTTTTGTTAGGGGTAAATTAAAGTTAGAATGTGTGCAGTGGAGTGTTAACCTAGGTAGACGGAGTGGAACTATTGTTTGGAATGTTTTAGATTGTAACTATATATATTACACAATATTCATGTTTATATATGTATACATACACTCGAGAGCAATGAATCCGGGTCACTTAAAGAATCCTAAAAATCTCGGAAACTAAAAATGCTAGGTTAATGCAATAAATTATATTTAATAGACAATGTAATACTCCTTAAATTAAGGTATTAAAACTTCTTAGTTATTGTATAGTTATATCATAAAAAAATCAAATTTGAAAAAGGGCCACTTTCGAAGATGGAACTACGAAATTACAGCATTTGGTTTTGCTTTTGTTTGTAATCTGTCATTTATGTGGGTACATAAACCATGTTGATAGTACTCTATATTCATTATTCAAGCTGAAATTATGTCGCTTACGCCTGAAAAATGCACCAGAATACTTACAATGCTGGAAACCGGCCGGAGTCACCGCGATACAGCCAGGACTGTCGGTGTGTCGCTGTCAACAGTACAAAGAGTTCTCCGACGTTACGAAGAAACTGGTTCTAACCTACGCAGACCAGGAACGGGCAGAACCAGGTGTACCACAGCACGAGAAGACCGATACTTGGTGAACACCATGCTTCGAAATCGCTTTCTCACAGGAACTGAACTCACAAATCAGTTTCGACGCCTCGGAGGAAGTAACCCAAGTGCATGGACAGTAAGACGTCGGCTTGCTGAATCTAACTTAAAACCCCTTAGACCTGCAAACGGCCCTAAACTGGAGCGTGGGCATCGTATTTCAAGACTAAGATATGCCCAGAGCCACGTAAATTGGAGTATTGAAGATTGGTCAAAAGTTATGTTCTCCGACGAGACGAATCAAAATTTATGCTCTACAAGCACGATGGAAGACACAGAGTGTATCGAAGACCAGGGGAAAGATTCAAGCAAGCATGCATCGAAGAAAAAGTAGCCTACGGTGGTGGGTCTGTACTTGTGTGGGCCGGAATTTCTTCTGAAAGTCGCACAGAGCTGGTGATCATAGAAAACGGCTCTTTAACTAGCGTAAGATATGTGGAAGAAATCCTCAATGATCACGTTGGTCCATTTATGGTCAATTTAGGTGAGGATGCTATATTTATGCATGACAATGCCCGACCTCATACAGGTAGGATTGTGAATGACTACCTTCAAGAGATGAACATTACTCGTATGGAGTGGCCAGCGCGCAGCCCGGATATCAACCCGATCGAGCATGCTTGGGACGAGCTAGGCAGATGCGTAAAACAACGAAACCCTCCCCCAATCTCGCTTCGTGAGCTCAAAATTGCTCTCACAGAGGAATGAGAGAATATTCCCCAAAATCGTATAAGGAACTTGGTGTACAGCATGCCAAACCGCGTAAACGCAGTAATGGAAGCACGAGGAGGCAATACGAAGTATTAAAATTCAAGAAAATCGTAATAAAGTTCAAAAATTTCATGTTTCCTATTTTTGTTTTAAGGAGAGATCAGCAGTTTTTTTCTTTATGTAATTTTGTGTTAATAAAATGTATGGTGACTCATATTTTTTTACTTTCATTTAAGGAGTATTACATTGAGATTCCTCTGTGAGAGCAATTTTGAGCTCACGAAGCGAGATTGGGGGAGGGTTTCGTTGTTTTACGCATCTGCCTAGCTCGTCCCAAGCATGCTCGATCGGGTTGATATCCGGGCTGCGCGCTGGCCACTCCATACGAGTAATGTTCATCTCTTGAAGGTAGTCATTCACAATCCTACCTGTATGAGGTCGGGCATTGTCATGCATAAATATAGCATCCTCACCTAAATTGACCATAAATGGACCAACGTGATCATTGAGGATTTCTTCCACATATCTTACGCTAGTTAAAGAGCCGTTTTCTATGATCACCAGCTCTGTGCGAATTTCAGAAGAAATTCCGGCCCACACAAGTACAGACCCACCACCGTAGGCTACTTTTTCTTCGATGCATGCTTGCTTGAATCTTTCCCCTGGTCTTCGATACACTCTGTGTCTTCCATCGTGCTTGTAGAGCATAAATTTTGATTCGTCTCGTCGGAGAACATAACTTTTGACCAATCTTCAATACTCCAATTTACGTGGCTCTGGGCATATCTTAGACTTGAAATACGATGCCTACGCTCCAGTTTAGGGCCGTTTGCAGGTCTAAGGGGTTTTAAGTTAGATTCAGTAAGCCGACGTCTTACTGTCCATGCACTTGGGTTACTTCCTCCGAGGCGTCGAAACTGATTTGTGATTTCAGTTCCTGTGAGAAAGCGATTTCGAAGCATGGTGTTCACCAAGTATCGGTCTTCTCGTGCTGTGGTACACCTGGTTCTGCCCGTTCCTGGTCTGCGTAGGTTAGAACCAGTTTCTTTGTAACGTCGGAGAACTCTTTGTACTGTTGACAGCGACACACCGACAGTCCTGGCTGTATCGCGCTGACTCCGGCAGGTTTCCAGCATTGTAAGTATTCTGGTGCATTCTTCAGGCGTAAGCGACATAATTTCAGCTTGAATAATGAATATAGAGCACTATCAACATGGTTTATGTACCCACATAAATGACAGATTACAAACAAAAGCAAAACCCAATGCTGTAATTTCGTAGTTCCATCTTCGAAAGTGGCCCTTTTTCAAATTTGATTTTTTTATGATATAACTATACAATAACTAAGAAGTTTTAATACCTTAATTTAAGGAGTATTACATTGTCTATTAAATATAATTTATTGCATTAACCTAGCATTTTTAGTTTCCGAGATTTTTAGGATTCTTTAAGTGACCCGGATTCATTGCTCTCGAGTGTATATTGCATATATTCATGTTTTAGAAACGGTGAAATGTAGATTTTGCATAATACCGTGGTTGTTTGAAAATCTCTCTATAGTCTGCTTAATTGTTATAATATAATATAATATAATAATAATAAAATTTATTTCAGACCAAAAGTCCATATACACATACATAAAACACACAAAAAGAAAGAAACATTCACAAAACATAAAAAGGAAAGACACAAAAACACAAAAGACACAAAAACATACATAAAATTAAAATATACAGTTATAGATATGGATCTTATTTTAAATATTTATAAGACGCTCGATGAGTGAGAGTCATCCAGTGCCACATCATTGGACTATCTGTTCTGTCGGCCACTATAGCCACCAAGCTGTTAGAGCTACCGCGCACTCGCCGCATCAGGGATGCTATTCGTGTACGCATAAGAGCATAAAAATCAGGCACGCCGTACTCCGCGAACATCCCCGTTGCACTGCAAAAGCGCGGTAGTCCCAACATAACTCTGAAGGCGTTATTATATTGGACTCGCAGAGCATTGTACGAGCTTTTTGTATTAACGACCCATAGGGCGCACGTGTACATAGATTGGCAATACGCTCTAAAGAGTGTAATTTTTACCTCCCTAGTACAACGTGCAAACCTACGGGCCAGCATGTTACATCGAACTGCCAATGCTCTGCGTTCCCTCTCCACGTCCACATCGTCAGACAGACTATCGGTGACCCAATGCCCCAGGTACTTGAACTTTGTCACCCTAGAAAGCTGAGCGCCCCGCAAGGTGACTGGTGGGACAGTTTCATAACATTTTTACCCGCTTTGAAAACTAGAAGTTCACTCTTTGTCGCATTGTACCTGAGGCCGTGAGCCACCGCATAGTCCTCACAGATCCGAGAAGCCTCCTAAGTGCACTGATCGATGGGCTCAGCAATACCATATCATCCGCGTAGCTGATGTTATTGACGCATTGTCCGTCAATGGAGCACCCGATATTGGCATTGCTGAGCTCACAGATCAGCTCGTTTACGTACAGGTTGAACAGCTCGGGTGAGCTGAGTCCCCCCTGCCTCACTCCGCATTCCAACCTGTATGCATCCGACAGAACACCCGCCCACTTAACATAATTGTACTGGTTATTATACCAATACTTTAGCATTCTAATGAGATCGCTTGGAAGGTCCTTGACATTTGATAGTTTCCTCCATAGGCAGTCGTAAGACACCAGGTCGAAAGCCTTGGAGAGGTCCAGAAAACATGCATATACAGGAGTTTTCCTACTTGCATAGTATTGAACAGTCTGTTTGAGACAAAGGATAGCTGTCTCCGTGGATAAATGCGGCTTAAACCCAAATTAGGCGTCGTGGAGTGTTAAGTGCTTATCCAGCTGCCGATCCATCAGACTGTCCAACACCTTTGCAATGATAGTTGCCAGAGATATAGGCCTGTAGTTGCTCTTGTCACTCGCATCTCCAGTTTTGTTCTTGACTATAGGCACAACAATAGTCTTAAGTAAGTCAGCTGGAAGATAAGAGTGACTCAGGCACAAACTAAAAAACATTGCTAGCACTCGCGGTAAGTGCTTACCTGCATAACGTAGATGCTCTATACTTAGGCTGTCATGACCAGGCGACTTGCCTATCTTTAAGCTACGTATGACAGTAGCTACTTCCCGGGCCGAAAACCTGATAGGCATGTCTTTGGACCCCCCCACTACCTCCAACCCATCCGACGACGGACCTCCACCTTAAAGGCTCTACTGAACAGGTTGGCGATCTCATTAAAATCACTAAGACCCTCAACACTCACGGGCAGACTCGACCTAGGATTCAAGCTGTTCGTGGCTTTCCAAAAACTACCAAAATTCTTTGCATCATGATGACTGGCAATGATGTTCATTTTTATTTGGCCCTTATTATTTTGGCACCATTTTAATTACTCTTAAAAACCCTTCTACTTTCCACCATTTTTTCGTACAAAGTACCACTTTTAGGCCTACCAAATAGCGTCCAGGTTTGAAAATCAAGTCGAGCCTTTCCGTGAGCGTCCTTCACATGCTTATTCCAACCCGTTATGTATCGTTTTTTGCGCTGTTTTCCCTTATTACAACTCGTGATTGCACCCTCACAGAGAATATGCACCATTTCCGAATACATATTATCTAAAATGGTTTCGTGTTCCTTAATTCTACATCTATTTTTACTACATTCCGTAAATTCAATGGGAAAGTCTAGATTTTTCAAAAGATCATTACAATACTTGCTGTATAATTCAGTCTGCCGTAAGTCTCTGTCCCCCCATGTTACTTTGTTACATTTAGGTATTACAGGTGTAACTTTCGGTCTTAATAAATGGAGATCACACTTTACGACTAGAGGTAAATGGTCCGACTAAGACACGTCATGTTTAGATGGAAATATGTAAGTCTAAAAGATGCAAACCAATCGTACCTGAAAGATGACATCGAAATATTTTTTCGTATATCTGACGACTGGCAGTGTGTCAAGAAGAATGGCGGCATTGTTTCGTTGGATGCAAATGCTTAGCCTTTTACCTAGGTAAAAGTTAGTTCGTCATCTCTAACAAAGCGAATAACTATGACTACGATTTTATTAAGCCAGACAAGACTTGTCCATGCAATTTACCTTTTTGGAACAATGTGGCACAAAAATATTTCAGGAGAACTATCTAAGCAATTACAATAACAATAATTAGGAATTATACGTTTTCGCAAGTAGGTACAACCGTTGGTAACATTCTAAATCAATTGATTTTTCTGTTAAGTTCGCGAATTAGTATGCTTAGTTTAGCGTTGAATACACCACATTAGAACACTTAAAATGACTTTCAACACCGAAGCTATATTTCATTAGTAATTAGTGTAGCTTTAAGTACCCACCGTCTGGTCCCTCATCGGACTCAATTGTCCAGTCTGCCCGCTACACGGCCGGTCAGACCGATGCGGGCAGAGATCGGAAGATAAGCGGATGATGGGAGCTTTTAATTGCTTTGCAAATTATTGTTTTAATGTTGTTTTTTTTAGTCGGGGTCCTTATGAATTTGACCGTGAAGGTAGAGGGTGAATTAATAACGAAGCAAGGATTGTTGGAACTCGGAAGATACTTTTTAAATGAACATATTTTGTGTTTGAAATTATGCTACACGGGATTATGAAACACGGTGTGTCTCCTTATAAATATACTCCTGAGAGTGGATCTTATGCTACCGATAGTTGCTAGAGTAGACAACTGTTTGATTCTTTGAACAGAGACCAAGAAACAGAAAAGCTGCTCTGGTCTGGAGACCCTAGTCCCAAACTTATTAGTCGGCTCTCCAGTTCCTGGCTCGGTCAGATTTTGTGACTCACGTAACTATGGGTTTACCTTCATTCATAGTTGCATCTTCTTCAGACACATTATTTGCTTTGCCACATCGGCAGGTAAACCAGACTAAACCACTACTCTATTCGATTAAGTAATTTCCATAAAATGTTATCAATAACCGCATGTGGGCACATAACAGCATCTAAACAGACGACATAACGTGCACGTATGATACAGATGATGACGGTCAATTGAACGACATTTAAGGTGATCGCCCGCCAGGTGGCCGGTGACTCAAACAATTTAGTTAATAGGATCCACGTGAGCACAGGGAGAGGCGTGGAGTTGCCTCTGTACTAGCAAACCTAAATATTTTTATGTGTGTATATGTATTTCAGTTTTGTTTAAGATGGATGGACTGTGTAAAGGATGGTATGGCAAGAAAGGAGGTGTCTGATGAGCTGACGAGCATTAGAGAAATATGGATGAAGAAACCATGCTGCGCCGACCTCAAATGAGATAAGGGCAAAAGAATGATGATGATGCTGAATTTCAGTTTTCTATTGAAGAAGAATGAGACACGAGCTCTATCATGGGGTAGGACTTATTTTTTTATTTTGTTTTTATTAGAGAATGAAAGAGCTTTCACCAGTGAAGATTTCTACGTACCTATGCGAAATTTCAGTTAACCCTCTATCAACTTTGCTGCCTGCCATATCTATTGTTTGCAGAGGATACAAGAGTAGAACGATTGCAAAGGTGAACATTTTCTAAGGCAACACCTAGTTCAACGGTTCTTTTGCCACTCCACCAATCTTCCTGTTCTACTGACCCACATGTGGACCAATTGAGTCAGTTTAGGTGCTGTCAGGTACGGGCGACGCGTAGGGTGCCGGCGCACGAGTACTTGCAACCTAGAGGTTATTGTCTCAAGTATCTACCTTGAACCACAGTTAGCGTATTGTTTCTGGTTTGTACGGTATTGCTGGTCTGTCTGAAGATGCTTTACCTTGAACGATATTAAAACGGAATTATTGTGTTAATTGTCTGTGGTTTTGATTCTTATCTAAAGGGTGAAGGGAAACATTGTGAGGAAACCAGCAGCCGTGAGAGATATGCTTCGACCGTATGTAAAGCGAAGTCAGAGGCCTTGGGCGGCATAAGAACTCAGACACCACGTTAGGCACTAACCACGCGTTAAGAAGAAAGAACTCTCTGGGGGATAAATAAAACTGAGCATGATCACTATCTAAACGTTCAAAAACTGTCGGTAACAATATTTCAAAACAATTGTAACACTGACAGCTTGAATGTGGTTTAGATGTGCGGATCGTGTTCATTTTCATTAGTTAAATTGACCCTAAAAGAAGGTACAGATTTTTAATCGAATGTTCTCTTATCCACAAAAAATAAAATTGACGCTGTAAACAGTACTTAGTTACTTTACGTAATGATAAAAATAAAGCCTATCTCAGTTTTTTCACACAGAAGGAGAGACGCTCTGTCCTATGTTAATCCAACTGATCTAATTCCACCAATTGGCTGAGGTGCTTCAGGTACGTGTAAGTGCCACCACTACTTGTACCTTAGTAGATCAGGTGAGTTGATTGCAGTTAGCTGACGGAACGAGGCCGGCTCACCTTGTTAGACCATTAGATCAGATTGACCAATTGTTTCTATAGTGCATGATTTGAGGACATTTGAAGATTCCGGGTTCATAATGATGATGACAGCAATTGTGTTGTTGACTTACTTGATTTTGTAAGCGTCTCATGTATGATTTTAGATTAGAATGTATTGTCACAGACGACGCCGACGCCGTGGTAGTGGGGAAGTTTTGGGACTAAAATACTGTCATGCTAGCGACATGGAGATGAAGAAGTTTTACAATTAAGTTTATCTTCATGAATGCAATGCAATGACCACAAAAGCACGCTGTAAACGAATCTGTTTTATCTTCTAGACCACTATATGGTGCTGCTTCAAGTTCCGTGAATCCTAAATTGTCCCCACTTTAAGCTCGTTTCACAGAATAAACAATTACACACATCTACCACATCTACCTTAGAACATTAGCACCACTTACCACAGCTTTAAAATCCATTCTTCCACATGTTTTACATACGAGCACAACCCTTACTAAACTAGTTATCCCTTAAAATCCCTTTGTAGCATAAAATGTAGTGAGAAATTAAATAAAGGCTTCACTTTGTAAAGGTGTCGCCCGCAGTCTAAGGGCGAGTCCGAACTCGGTCTCCAGCTAATAGAGAGCCCGCATACGGAACCCTCCGAGATAGTTTTAAGCGTTTTTAGTGCACATCAAAAGGTAACAATTGAACCCTTATAACGTGAGTTCGAGGTGTTTTGTTTTATGTGGTAGTGTTAAGGTGTCGGGTTTCAGAGGGAGCCTGTTTTGCACTGTTTTATTTTGAAGAGAAAGTAATGGATTTCCTTTGAGAAATGTTATTACGTAGTTTTACTTTAGACATGATCAACAGCACAATATAATTTTGAGATCACTCCGAGAGTCATCTTTGCATTATTGATGCATTCAGTTCGTATCAAGCAAACAGCGTTCGATTTCTTGACGAAATCTAAATTTAAATTGGGGTTTTATTACAGTACGATTTAAATCATCTTTCCAATATGAAAAGATATCGAACATAAGTACCTAGGTATAAGTACTCAATCTTTGGATGTGTTTTAGTATTTGGAAATATGAAAACCAACGTTATGAAGGAAACAAAGAATATTTTCGTTTCCATCTGCGACTTTATTTGCATATATTTTCTCAACTCGTTTACCTCCATCAATACAGAAACCCTCAGTACCTCCTCGCAACCTCTGACCTCCCAAAACTCATCATTCATTGTCAAAGACATAACGCTTACCATATCCCTTTATTAAAAAGGTATTCCGAGGTAGGAGGGGACCTTTTTGTCCTCAATTGGTGTAGGTAACGTTAATAGGTCTAAATTAATAATTTCCTTACCCGCATGGTCGGATGGCAGCCGCGATACCACCCTTAGCCCTTTTGTTTTCTAATTGAATGCTATTTCTTTGGACTGCCGGCATTTTTGATATTTAACGTGTAAATGGTGTAGTCTATTTTACGTGCTTTTGTTTTAATAATTATATGGAATGGAGCTTTGAGGTTCGAGTGCGTTGAATGATGTCATCATGGTCATTATTGGGAGAAGACAGGTGTTCCATTTTTCGCACGCGCAACAATAATGTTAAAAGTTTTGATAGTATTTATTTTTTAAGTGGACGCTTTTTCTATTACCGTCATCTCATGAACACTTCATGTGTTTGTCTCGCTAATGTGAGGTATATAGTAAGTTAAACTCGTAGGTACTACTACTGGTGGTACTACTTCAAGTCTCCCATGGATATCGTAAGAGGTGATTAGTTGGGTGGGTAACATCAATCATGCTGTCACAGCATCCCTCAGCATGGCGGCAACAGATGGCAATTTCTTCGACGGATGCAACGACAAATCATGGATCAAGACAGGCTATGGTCAAGACGGACCGAGATTTTCATTGGTTGATAATATCCGTTGATGCCTGCAGAGTGAGAAGTTACGGCGACATCGATACCAAAACTTATGTTGCAATTGTAATTTTTTACACATTACCTACATTAACTTAAACAGGAAATAGTGAGATAAGAAAATCAATACTGGACCAAAACTAAACACAACAAAAATTAACGAAAAAAAAAAATCAGTGCCACTTACGATGCAATTTCCGTGGGATTAGCGGGTAGGGTGTCCAAGCCGCGAGCGGTGCAGGGGACGAAACAATGGACTCTCACGACACACGGCGCGTGCCGTACGGGGTGCGGGGCGCGGGGGACGCGGGTAATGCAATATTTGTTCGGTGACACACGGGTGACACGCGTGCGCTCTATTGTGCACCTATCGCCAGAGGTAACGCACTGATGTTCAGTTTTTTAGAACCCCTTTAGTGGGGTTTTTATTATGAATAATATTAATGGAATTTTTGTTTTTTTATTAATTTGGTAACGGTTTATTTTAAGGATAATTTTGGGTGGGTAAGTGTAGCAGGTGAATTTAGAATTTTAGGTTAGAAATGTTTTACCAAATTTTTTAGTATTCGTTTCAAAATCTGATTTATCTTCTAATATTTGTCAAAAATTAACAATAATATACTTGTTACTAGTACAAACTGAATTGATGTAAGCTAAACTATATCACAATATTTGACTAAGTTCCAAACCTCTGTCCCACACGTTAATCCCTGCACATGGGGTGCAACGATAAAAAGATAATGCGGGTCGGAGTCGCGTGCGCATCAAAAACTCGCTTTAATGACGCACCTATACAGGCGGGCTTATCGCGCCTGCGCGCCACAGCGTCCGCTGAATAGAGCAAAAATAACAAATGAGCTTAATTATAATACCTTGGCAAGGGGTGCGCGAGTGGGGAGCGGTGTGACAAAATAAACATGCTGGCAGGAGGTCTCGCCGTGTCCCGACGTGTTTTTATTGGCGATGCGTGCTGAGCAGTCAATGTCGCGAAAGTAATGACGAGAATGGATTTCGGAATCCCCTGCCATTTGACGGTAATGATGATTTCTTATCTGTTGAGGAAAAAAATGTTCTTGTTTTCAATCGCGCCGTGCTTGTTTTTTATACCGTTTCGAATAACGGTGACGTAAATATCAATGTTTCTGTTTTCGAAGATATGCTTAAGAGTCGTATATCAGAATGTTTATGATTGAGAAAACGTAAATTACAATTCCTGAAGATTTATTTGTGGACATGTTATTAAGATTTTTTATTGCACGAAGTTCAGATAAAACTTTTTGAGTTAAGGTACTTGTTAGTTGAGGACACACACACAACACACACAAGGAGCACACATACTCAAGGAGCATAGGCTATTGAGGATATCGTACCCTGAAAGAAACATGGTATAAATAAGCGTAGAAGTATTTTTTCATCGAGTTACACTTCAGCAGTTGTTCCTTTATATCAATAAAGTTATATAAAAAGTTACTGTTATTTTTATTGCTAAGTCTATTGGTGATTATTTTTACGTTAGGTAGGTACTTCCAACCTATTCAGTCACTCCCAGCAATGACTTAAAAAATACATTCAGCCCATATGTTCAACAATAATTACTATTCGTACATTGGAAACAACAAGCTTTTCAGTAACACCCCCAATGCGCACAGATTTATACCGTAACCGGTTAGTATTGTTCGCACGCGTTATAAATCATGCGAATGTGTCGCACGGACTAAAAATCATTGGGAGAGTAATTTATTGTAGGTGAGGGGGGGCACGGGGTGCGGGAAGGTGAGGTGAACTTTTTGTGAACTATTGTGTGCCGGTCGGATTCCGGTTAAAATCCGTGGCTTTGTCACCCTTCGCAGACGTCATTGCGCGTCATTCGATTGTTTCATCTGCGTGTGACGCCGTTGACGTAATATTCGCATTAGATACTGAAATGTCGATTATTATTGGCGCTGGATGTGGGACATGTTTTGATCGGTTGTGCATTTTGGTATGAGAAATTTGATTGTCATTTTTTTAGTTCGTTTAGGTTACGTTGTCACAACAAAATGCTAAGCTGGTCGGTACGTAGCTGATGATAATTAAGATTTGGGTTTGATTAGGTTGTTCATGTAATTAAACATTAATAGAAAATAAAATTGAATAGATACGCAACATATTTTTGTTATACACCAATTTCTGACCTAAATATATTTTACACATTTTTTTGAATTAAAAAATATACGTCTGACAGCCCATCCACACCTCCCAACATTTGGCAACGAACTCATACGCGAATGTTTTCCCGGCGTCCGTTTCTTCTCATTCGCTGGCAGGTTGGGGCGACAATCTAATAAAGTGTCCCGCACCCCGCTGAGACCGTCCGATTACGTGCTCCAAATCTTGTTACCCTACTCTGATTAATATTATGGCCGTACTCATGACACTTGACGCCCAGTTTTATAAAATTGAAAATGTAATCGAGTTACTTGGCGATATGTGTTCGGGAATCATCCACATCTTGATTGTCGCACATTACATACTGAATCATAATACAGTTCCATTACTTTGCTAAAACGTTTTGTATGTCAGCTTAACGTGTTTGTTATTGTAGTTTATGAGCTCTCATTAGATAATTGTTAGGGGTAATTGAAAAAAAAAACGTGTTTTACCGAGTCCCTGTTGTAATATAATAATAATACACCGTTCCAAAGTTCTTCGTTACCTAAGAAATTCAATCAACCAATCCATCTTATCGAAGTTCTGATTTGGACAGTATAGAATTCCAATAATATTCAAATACAAATGTCTTAAATCTTCTAAAGTTAAATAAAATTTCATCACAACGGCAGTAGACTATCGATAAAGCTCAATTGCCAACGTTTACGAGGTGTAAAGGCCCCGCACGACGACACCTCCCCGTGGGCTCGTACGGTGACACCTCCTGTGCCCCGTATGGGGACGTATTGACGACTGTAATAGTCACTGCTGTAGTTGTTTCAATTCTCAGCCAGCAAACTTCTATTATGGGATTTGCATTGGGTGATAATGTTGTATATTGAAGTAACAATTTTTCGTAAGCAGTCTTATTTTGTTTGAAGAATCAATATTCAACGACATTGTATGAGATTGTTAACTTGTAGGAACAGTCACGTCCTTTAAAATGGAAGGGATCTCAGTCCGTAGATACATTCACAGAGTTGTTAATAATAATTTCAATGTATTCATTCATAATACTATTATCTAATAAATATAAAAAAATGTCATATTTGTTTGATGAAAATACGAGATAGCATAATTATTATCTATACAGATGGACAGACATAACATACTAGCCATGCGTCAGTGGCTGATGCGACTGCATTACCGGGGAGGCGGTTTTTACGACAGCTTACAGTGTAGTCAATCGCTGAAACTGTCGCGAATGAACGCCGTAGAGTAAGTGTGAAGACAGTGAGACAAACGGAGTAAATAATATATATTCAAAGAATCCAAGATAACTAATATTAATTCGCATATCTACTGAAAATGTTTCCACACTTGCTACTACTTTATAGTAAACAATGTTTTTTTTTTTGTATCACTTAACTAAGTATACCTATTTGTATTTTTTTGATCTTCAACAAGCTTTTAATTAGCGTCCTTAACAATGTTTTCTTTTTCTGTAAAGTATTATTTTTTTCATTTTGTTACCAATTCCGCTGTAATACTGTCTAGCACTGCTCTGTGGTTGAACGAATTATACGCGCAATGCTATTTACCTACTACGCCTAAATTACTCATTTGAATATCCACAGTGTTGTGAAACTGTCATAATTTATCGATATTACTCTGGAAGTCACGATGTAATGTGGTTATATGAGTGACTGTCGAATGTTTCGTCTTGTACATCATCAAATCAGCCACTGCTTCGGCATCGGCTTTCCCTAAACGTCTTCACGACGATCGATCCTGTGCTTCTCGCATCCTGAGGATTCCTGCAGTCTTCACTAGGCCTTGTGGGAACACTGATGACCTTCATAAGCCGCACTGTGTTGTTTTGTAAATTACAAATTGTATTCGTTATCAGGGAGTTTCCAATTAGGTATTTCATTATTGTGCAATGGACCGGAGTGCAGTTAACTTTTCATTGCATGATGGCTTTCTCTATTTTTGTTCGTAGAAACGTTATATTATAATATAAAAATGAATGTTGTTTTAAAATATTTATTCGCTATTTTGTTTATATGTTTAAATGAAGTCAGTGCGGTTAGTATAATGAATAAAAATACTTATTATTAACTATAATATACGATTTTTTATGTCAGTCAATGATACAATTAGGTTCCTGTGCAACAATAACTAACAGTCTTAATGTTTTCAGGTTTACAATAGGGATGTAACGTGTGTTATTGATGCGGTAAACCCTATTTATATACATTTATTATGTTTTAATAGGAAATAGGAGGCATGAGACTGCTAATAGATGTGCACAGAGTCTATTCACGTATAGAAATCGGAGAACAATAAATATTGACTAATGCGATTCGTTGGCCTTCAACGCTACCTTCATATAATTAGTTCTAATACCTGCCCATCAAAATTGTTTAACGGATCCTCTGCTTCCATACCATAGAATTATACCTCATTTAGATAAAGTCTAGCTAAGTAAAATTACCTAATAGATACAATTAAAAATTTCAGGGAAAAGAACCAGTTTGCAAAGTATCACCAAGAGTAAGACGTAGGAGCTCTTCGAACACAAATTTACCATCTCACGATCCCTACATACCCAGAAACAACACCATCCTGTATAACTGTTCCGAAGCACTATGTTCACCAGTAGCATTCACTTCCATGACAGAACTGACGTCCCTGAACTTAAACCTGAAATCTTGTTTCAAAGAAAAAACAGAAGAGGACGACTATGCGTGTGAAACAATAAGATACCATCACTTCAAGAACATCGATAAATTATTGTTTTTGTCTAAGACGATACGATCCAAAACATTTTATTTGGTCGATTGCTTGGTTTACTCCGACGGTGGGAGAGTATGCCACAGGAAAGAAGATGTAGATTCACACGCTGAACTGGTGGGTATAGGAACTCTGGTGAGACCAAACGAGACGAATGTGCTTTTACAGGATGAGTTCTTATGTGAAGAAGATGCAGCAAAGAGCGTTCAATGTGACCTGAATCCCTTCGTACCTTACGAAGATGGACTGAAGAGGAAACAGGTGGCAAAGTTTGATGATAACGTGTTACTTAAGACAAAAAATTATGTTATCGAAATGAAGCATGAATGCCTTCAATCGTGGTGTGGATACAGTGGTCGTGTGTCACCTACACGCAGACAATTTTCATACGTCCCACCAGGAGGACAAACCTTCCGGTGTTTCTATGCGAACAAACAACAGATTTGCAAACAAATTCGCTCTCCTCGAAACATATACAACGAACGGAGTTGGATTGAGTGAGGTGGAAGTTAAAACACTGGAATTTGGCTTATGTCGTATAAACATATTAAAGTATTTGTTTAATTGTTTTTTTAATTTAATTGTAACAGAAACGCGTATTATTAAGATATTCATGACTAAGAGTGAATTTTACCAAAGAAATTGTAATGCGATCATGCATCTAAACCGCCATCGCCATCAAGAACTTCTGTGCCATCGCTGTTTTAGAATATTGACACTGATAGCTCTCGAACGAGGTTTAAATGTTTTGATCACCCTTCAGTTTATTTTTTAAAACTCGCCTAAACTTCTTGTCAGTCATTCCGAGAGGTTCCCGTACATCGATGTTTACTTTAGTGTTAACCATTTGCTGTTCCTATGAACACTTTCGGCACTAAAGTGCAGCCGAACTATCGACAGCGCACTATCCCTTCCCTCACCGGTAAAGGAGTGTGTCGTCGGCAGCGAGGCTTTTGCATAAAATCCTCGTTTGTCACGGGCCTAATGCTCCGCGTCCGAAGCAGACCCGCTGCCCCTGAGTCCGTGTTGTGACGAGCCTATGTACTGACGTACTGTAATGATGGGTGGCCGAGACGTACGCCGCTTCACTTAGTTGGTCTTTCAAAGAGTTACTTAGGCATATTTGTAACCTGGGGCCTATTTAATACTAGACTATTCATCAATGTTAGAAGTTCCTTTCAAAGAGTTACTTAGGCATATTTGTAACCTGGGGCCTATTTAATACTAGACTATTCATCAATGTTAGAAGTTCCTTTCAAAGAGTTACTTAGGCATATTTGTAACCTGGGGCCTATTTAATACTAGACTATTCATCAATGTTAGAAGTTCCTTTCAAAGAGTTACTTAGGCATATTTGTAACCTGGGGCCTATTTAATACTAGACTATTCATCAATGTTAGAAGTTCCTTTCAAAGAGTTACTTAGGCATATTTGTAACCTGGGGCCTATTTAATACTAGACTATTCATCAATGTTAGAAGTTCCTTTCAAAGTTCTCTACTTTATTACGCAACACGTGTCGTAAAAATGGGAGCCGTTTTGATTTTGTTCCACAACCTCACACACATTTGTCACATTGTTAAATGGGGTTAATACAAAACTAGATGCAGTGGTTCTGGATAATGTTTGTTGCTACCTGAGTCAGATGATGACTTTTCGCACAATTGTTTCCGATGTGGTAGGTGAAAAGGAATAAAATGGTGTAGGACCAAAATGAAAAAATTGGATGACCTTTGCTCTTACATGAATCAATTTTAAAGATACACCTAGCTGAAAAATTAAATTGTAATAGCTATTCCGTACAGACTACTATAAGACAACAATTTTATTACATTCCGTCATTAACTCAACAAAAGTACTCCAAACTAAAACTAAATCAGTTAATACAAATATCGAAAGTTACTTCAAAGAGCTTTCCAAGTAACTCCATTCACCTCGTCATCAAACAATTACCCAAATAGGTATTAATTTTAATACTTAATCGTATTAGAAAGTTGTGAACCGTCATAGTGACTAAGTTTCGTTAAGACGTGAGACGCAAATTCATCTCGTTGCTCCATTAAATAGAAGAGGCGCGACTTTGAAGACCTCCACATAAACACTTCAATAAACGCACATTAAAAGATATGTCTCCAATTTAACTTGAATTTATGGTCACCGTAACTCCTTTACTATGCATTGGGACAACCCTACGGCGTTCAAAATCCAAGAGAGCCATACATTGCTGCTGACGTTCTAGAACTCACAACTACCATCTATGTAAGTTGGTAATGGATTTAAAAAATGACAATATTTTCTCATAAGTTTCTTCTCGTTTCATGTGCGTTGACTTAGGTTTAGGTACTTAGTCCCCCACGAGTGTTCGGCCCATAAACTTTTGGAAATGTCCCGTTTATACTTCATAAAATTTATATGCACTTTTATTTCATCAATAAAGATCGATTTGACTATTTTGTTTGTTGCAATGTCGTTGAGGGGTTAGAAGGTACTCCACGATTTAATGTAAGGTGGAGCAATATGAGTCATGTTTACATTATGTATTTTGTTTCATAAATTGATTCTATCCAGACAACATGTCAACCACAATAAGTTTTAGCAATATTAAGTACCAGCAATTTGTATACCAGTCGTATTATGTATAGTACCTACCTACTCTACCTAATCTGTTAATAATTATTTTCATCACAAAATAAGCACAAAGTTAATTAGTCAGTTATTTGAATCAAATATTTAGAACATTTTGTCAAAGAATATGCTTCACTCAATTTATGATGTCAATAATACATCATAAATTGAGTGAAGCATAACATACCGTACATAGATACAACGTTGTTCACTATTTAACAAACACTCAATAAGTGTGCATGCAATCATTTATCATTGATTCACAATCGAACACTTACATTGTATCTCAAACTTCGTACCTACTACACAATTACAAACACGGAAACAACAATGATTGATTTGTTATTCCTCACTCAAATCACCCATCAGAGGTCAGGTAACAAGGTAACGGCAATGACATCTAATAAAAAAGTCCCTGACTGTTTAAAAACCGCTAGTAATTGGTACTTTATGAAGCCCAATCAAAGGTTATGGTCATGGTTCCCATAAACCACCTTGGAATCATTACCTCGTGCATAAAATGGCAATGTTCGACACTCGTGCTCATAAAGACAAACAACCATTTATGTCGTTTTATGAGTGTTTACGTTAAAGAGATTCATGTTCACTTTTGATGGCTGTATGATTTTTTATTAATGATGAAATGAGGAATTAATTTTGGGTTGGGGTTCTTAGTTATGGGGAATGAAAAGTGATATTTAACGCAACAAGGAATAATCATAATAATCAGATTGAGTTGAGATGGCAAATAATACATTATAAGCGCTACCAACAGCCTGTTAGTAGGTTCTACATGAGCATCTAAATTTAAGACGAATTGCTACGAAATAGTTTTCACATAGGTTTCAAGAGAGCAAATAAGTAGGTACTGTAATCTTCTAATGTTTAGTATGGAACACAAGGACTGACATAGCTACATTTTTCCTAGGTTGGAATAGCCCTTGAACATGCTTAAGATAATTTCAATAACACCATTAGATACCACCAGATACTCAATCTCTAGAAGGTTCAAGCAGAGATAGCAAAATTAAATTAAACGTAAGACCCACTCAAAACACCGGTGTCCGGTAACCATAGCAACGGAATAACAGATCTTAAGAAACAAACAAAAGCTGCTAACACAGTTAGTACTATTGAAGCAGTAACATCGTTACCTTCCCCTGAAAGGGCTGCAGACGCAAGGCGCAAATTAACGATATCCGTGATGTTCTCGTTTTGATTCGCTGTCGTGCTCACGGCTTTATGTTAATTTAATATTATATTTTGGAGGGTAGTCTCAATGGGGTGAACACGTTAGTAATGGCTGATTTTATAGAAAGTGAAAATGAGCTCACGTGCTGTTTGGTTGATGTGAATGGATGATATGTTAGTAACTATGTTGTTACCTTTGAGGTGCAACAAGAAGCAGTCGGAACCATTTTTCGCAGAAATTTTAGCGGGCTATATCTAGAAATGGATCTAGGAAAGAATGGATCATCTATGCATGTAAGGATGTAAAGAGCCAACATCTTTACGCAAAACCTAGTCAATATTTTTATAGATGAAGTCAAAAAAAGTTAAATTTTCCTAAAAAGACATGTGGCAATAGGTGTTGGAACTCAGTTCATTGGAACACATTCGAATTTCAAGTTAATGTAGACATTGTGTAGGTATTCAAATGTAATGTAAGTATTCTAATCTACCTACACATAATGGTGACGCAGATCGATGTTAAAAGCATTCACAATCAGTGCTGCAGTGGACTGCACCCTTCACTCGCCCCCCGGACCCCGCACCCCGCACTATGTCCCCTGCATCATGTCCCAAGCTCCCCTGGACATGTGAGTAACGCGAGGAAGGGTAGCTCGCGACTGCAGGACGATAGGTACCTACTGATGATTATGATTTCATTTTACTTTTAGTTTTAAAGATTCTATTAAAAATTATGTTTTTGTTGTTATTTTTTATTTAAAAAAAAAACAGTAGATAGCAAAAGTGATCTCCACATGAGCTGCAAGAAGCTAAGATGCATGAGCTAATCTTTTGACTGTTGAAAGTAATTTTTATTCAAATAGGGCTGATAGTTAACACTTTTATAACGTCAAAATTTACTAGAGACAGTCCAGTCAGACGGGTTAATAAATGTTACAACCGTCATCACATCAGTGAATGTTACCTCCGTCATCACATCAGTGAATGTTACCTCCGTCATCACATCAGTGAATGGGTGATTGTTTTATTGGGTTTATCCTGTCATAAAAATCATCGATGGCCAAGACGCGTTGTTAAGTGAACCATCTAAGCATTTAAATCATGTAAGCATCTAAAGCCAGTGTTAAGTCTGTTATTGTAATTAAACAACAAGATAGTAACAGACGCTGTATCAAAGGGATTGAAGAGTCAAACCATTTATCATAACCGCATCAGCCAGCCAAACTTTACATAAAGCGAACCCACGCGCTCAGTAACAAAACTATGACCGTTACTGATCAAATCCCGATTCAAACCGAGCGAGGGCTACACCTCATCGCGTCACAGCGTCAATCCAGGGGGACTAGGACAATGGCAAGGTGCACACGATCGCCCGCGTCAAATCTCCGACTATTGTGTCGCGTCGACTGTCGCACGTCGCATTGTGTCCGTCGCCCTCGCTCGCGTCAACGACATTAAATATTATTATTAAAAGATTTATCGCGTGGAAAATTGCACTTATTGTTAGTTACGACTGCAATATTTCATGTGATTATGAATTTATTTTTATGTTAATTATGTACGTGTGTATAGGTGGAGGGTTTGCTGAATTACTATTATCTAAACGTAACGACTAACGGTCTTTCTTCTTTTTATGTAGATAGTTTATGTTGTTTTTTATGAACCTACTGAAAAAAATTATAGTGTTGCGAACGGGGTGTAAAGAAATTAAATTATAAGTACGTCATCAAATGTATTTGATTATGATTTTTTCATTTACCACTATGATTTGTGCCAAAAAGGGTTGCGGGTGAAGCTTATTCTTGTTTAGTACCCGTTTATTTGTCCTGCTCTATTTGTTTAAGTCTACATTAAGCTACTACTTGCCCGACTATGCAAGTGTAGACCACTTAGTCTTACACAAAATTATTTTCAGTTCCATAAATTATAGAGATGCAAGTCGATTTCTACAGAAATGATAATCTTTCTAAAATGTAAATACAACCATAACAATTTTACCTAACGAAATCAAATTAACAATATTCAAATCCATCCACGAGAGAAAACAAGCGTTTTTTTAATCGGCCGCGATTCGACAGCGGCTTAGCTCCCTCCATGACGTCGACGCATTAGTCGAACGTCCACATTGGCGGGTGAAGGGAATTCGCACGCGCGAGCAGCTCGCAACAGTGTGGTCCCAGCTTTAGATCAAACTGTAGCGGTCTAGAGATGAAAAGACGTAAGTGAGTTCCAGGCCCCACCTGGAACTCACTTGGAACAACATTTAAGTTATAAATATTTTGTATTCTTGTGGTCGTTATAATTTTTACATTTAAGTGTTCAAACAGATTCAGCTGCAACACAGTAGTTTTTCGATTATAAACATACATATATTAAATAGTATACAAATAATTTTAGTCATTGTATTATTGTGCGAATAGATTAGTATCGTTCTTTCTCGAAATTTAAAATAAGCTCGCAACATAAAATAGCGGTGCTAAATTTTGCGTGGGTCTAGTTTTCAGAATCAAAACTAAATTTTTGCATATCTACAATTTAAATTTAAATAAATTGCATTCACAATCAATCGAATTTAAGCCCTTTCTCTCCTCGCACATAGCACTCAATCTATAGAGATTTAAATAAGTATAAATAGTGCGTAGCGTACTGCGTAGGTAGCGTCCGCGACAAACAATAGGTGAGGGTGTAGGGGACGCGCCGCGACTAATCGCCTTTTCATTCGGCGCACAATCGCAGCGCTGTGCACGGCTTTTTAATAATGCGCTGTTGCTTTTTCACATGGCTGGCGATTAAAAGAGTCAGTCAGTTTTAAATATGTTTGTGCTAGAAAACGAAATGTTATTAAAAAGTTTGGGAAGAATATTTTTTTAATTTAGACCAAAAATCTTTTTTTTTTTTCGAAGAGTTACACGGTCAAGCAAAAGTAGGTACATACATGACCTTGCAGGTACCTACATAACTAGTATGAAATTAAGTAAAAGGTATAGATCCAACAGTGTGCTTACCAAATCTTTCCGCTAGCTAGATCCTTGACTCTCTTTCTACGTGGCCGACTACTTAATGTTGGCACCACGGCATTTGCTTTTCAAGAATAACTCGTGAGGTCGTGAGTAAATGAGACCAAAGCTAAAAGATAGATAATTTATAAAAAAACTTTCCAATCAAATGAAATTAAACGTAGCGTGTAATGTTTTGAAAAAGGTAGGTACCTAATCAATACTTAATTTCAGTTCTGTCCTACCACTACCTAACACAAAGAATATATATGTTACAGTCAAAACTGTAAATCGGTCAAAACCACTTTTAACTGGTGTCAGTCAAAAGTGAAGTCATTAGTCTAAATCCTTATGAAGTTAAAATGCGTTGTTTTCTGCATTAAAAATATGTTGTTTTAGAACGCCTCGTTC
This sequence comes from Xestia rhomboidea, assembly GCA_963853795.1. Taxonomy (NCBI): domain Eukaryota; kingdom Metazoa; phylum Arthropoda; class Insecta; order Lepidoptera; family Noctuidae; genus Xestia; species Xestia rhomboidea. The sequence goes on from OY970759.1 coordinate 943,153, forward strand.
TAGAATTACATGATGTTTTTCAAAGGGTCACAAAAAAAAACCTAACAACTTTCTAAGTAAATGTTAGTTATTGTTAAAATAGTTTTCACCGGTCAAAAGTAGTTTTGACTAGTTTTCGCCGGTCAAAAATATTTTTGACTGATTATGACACGATATAGTGACTAACTTGAATATCCGACGTCAACAAAGATTCATCAAGAGCGGTCTACTTTCGATCGATATCTAAGTGCAATAACATTAGGCGGCATTAAGATGTTATCTGCAAGTAATTTAGAAGCTATGCGCGCACAATCGCCGCGCATCTGTCTGCGGAATCGCCAGTCGGATACCTGTCATGTGTGTGAAGGATTTGACAATAGAAAATTATTTGAAGTCGTTAGTCGTTTGAAGATAAAAACTCCTGAATGAAGCATTTTAGTTGAAGAGTTTTCCAGTGGAAGCTATGGCATTGATTATCATAATCAACCTATAATAGTGTTCCCTCCGCTGGGACTCTGGGACACAGGCCTATTTTCTGTGAGAGCAAGTGCGTCAAAATCCACCACGCGACCCAATCCGAGTCTGTCACATGTCTTCGATTTTTTGTTGTTATAACATATCGGTATCTTCGCGTTGTTTTCCTTCACCGTTTTGAGAGCAGTGATTAAGTAACAATTTACACAAAGTACCGATAGCGCCGGGTTTACCAGCGCGCGACCATCAGCACCACTATGCAAATAGATTAATCAGAAGAGAGAAAAAAATCCCCAATAAAGTAAGAGCTAAATAAGGAAAATTTCAGATAAATTATGAGAACTATTCCCAAAATCTATTTGGAACTGCAAAATATACTGTAGGCCTTCACTATCAATTTGAACCTCCCATCCAACCGTATACCGACCCACCGTCCGTCCACCGCGGCTGCTATCAGCCCGTAGGGATCTTTTCATTAAGGTTATCTGGCGGCTGATCTTAAAAACGCCACGTGGACAGCCTCACGACTGCTCCCGGTGTGTGCCACACTTCAATGAGATTATATATTGTATGTGTGGGACATAGGAGAAGTACTTACTTTGAAGCTCGTTAGCGGGACATTTTGTGGGATGTGGAAATATTTATCTAAAAGCACAGCATATACCTAATGGTACAAATATTCATTTTATTGGAAAAATCTGAAACGTCAAGGTAAATTATAAATAAGTTACTTTGGTGAAGAACAGCACCAAGTTCTGAAAACTTCGGATGAGAATACAATAAAAACCGCCAATCAATGCGGTGCTGTTTTTTTGTATCGTCGGAGGGTTCGAAATCACACCCGTACTCCCGTAGTGATTTCGGATCGATAAAAAATCTACTGTTGCACAAGAGTCTTATTTAAAAGTCCTTCCAGTAAAGGTAATCAATGGGAAACTCATTGGTCCACTGAATTTGACATACGCTGGACACGACAAAAATAGTGTACACCCCTTTAGTTGTCAATCAACAGACCAAAATCGTTTTAAAAATCAAAAAGACCAAGATGATCCCCAACAATGCACGTTAATTGCACCTCTCTCACGGGGTAGGGTGAGCGCACGACTTATCGGTAATTAATAATCGCACTCGCGGCAGAAACGTTTTTAATTTGCGCTACACGTGCGTGCCGAATGGCGGCGCGTGCGCTGGAGGGGGCGGGGGGGAGGGTAGCGCTGTGTGGGAATTAAAAATATGGTTTGTTGTGAGATACCGCTACGTTTTACATGCAAAGCTTAACATAATGATGTAATCGTTATGCAAGGTATATAGTAGTACGGCGGCTAGCCTTGCTGTAAAAGATACGTAAGAATACAATATTCTTGGATGTTTTATTTTTAGTATATTCAAGCAAAAAAGTTAAAGGATAAAAATACTTTGCCAAAATCGAAAAACGTCCGTAAATCCCTAACGTTTACACAAAAGTGCTACATTCAAACATGGACAGCGCGACGAGTCGTCGAACACTTTTATCAATGTTCGCTTTTCAATAAACCTCTAACAAACTGGCCAGTTGACTCGCAGCTTTTTTACGCCAATAGAGTCGCTTCCGCCGCGAACGGAAGTGGCCCGGTTCAGCGCGACCGACAACAGGAGCGCTTACCTTAGTTTTTTATTTGTGCCTTCCTGATTTATGGTTGTTTTGAATTTGTTTGGGCCACTGTGTCCACTGTGCCCGCTGTGTCCACTGTGTCCGCGCCAAAATGCTTTCCACACGTTCAGGAAATCTGAACATGTGCTTTTTTTCAACTCGCGAACTAGTTGAAAATTCTAACTCGCAGATACAAAAATGTGACAACTTGTGTGCGTGGCTTTTCTCTTACAAATAGGTTAGTTTGACCGTTCTTATGTAAAACTTTTGAACGTCTCATCGGTTTCATTGTAAGTAATGGACGACATTAGTCAACTAAATCACTAACTCTACTGACAAGAGGCGTTTTCCTCGGCATGCATTGTCCAAGCAAGGGCAAGTAGGTCATAAAGTTTGATTGTAGTTAAACTAAAAATCGACTTATTCGACTCATTTTAATGCCAGTTATAATGGCAGACATATTTTAAGTTTTATTCAGTAAAACAACTACAACAACAATTTCCATAAGTTTCTTCCTACAAAGAGAAACCATTTCCCACAGCCTATACGCGTCTGTTACTAAAGCACCTAGAATACCTCACAATAGCCGTTCTAAAGAAAACTTTGAAGCAACACAAAACCTTTCTCGCAAAGAATAAACTGAAAGAGCTCAAAACACTTTCAAAAAGAGTACAGCGAAATATTTTTCATTAGGGCCGAGCAAAACAATGACAATTGAATCTCGCGCACTATACCTTCCGCGGATTACGGCGACTTATTGCGACTCGACAACCGTCCCGCGCTCAAAAGAATAATATGTCTTTATAACGGATCCCGTGGCTTTCCCTGCCTTACTTCTTACACATTTTTCAGTGAAATGTGAGAGCTCCTTTAGTTTTTCCACGCTCTTCCCATTCGAATTTCAACTCAATTTCTGAAAGTCTACGTCTTCTTTTTCTTTGGACTGCTGCCTGGGAGAATAGATTGCATTGTCTTGTGACGTAAATCATTCTGGAATAAGACGCGTCAAGATGAGCAAACGAAATTGTACTTTGAAATTGAAGTGTAAAGGTCAATTTACAATGATGTTATGTAGCGTATGTGATCTTATTGTATATAATGGGCAGTCTCACGTGGTAAAAGGTCACTCTTCCCGTGACGAACGAATTAAATTTATAAAATGAAAGAAAGCGCCATGAGTTGGATTATCTCGCTACATTTTATGAGCAAATATACATAAGAAATTGTATTTAGTAAATGTCGCGGAAGCAGTCTGCCTGATTTATGAATCCTTTTGTAGGTACAAGATTTACGTTATTGCTGAAGGAGGATGGATGGATGTCAATCTCTGAACAATTTCTCTTTCAATGTTTTCATTACTATGCTTGATGACCAAAGAAATATTTTTTTACATACTTATATAGGTTGATAAATAGTTGATAATGTAGATGAAAACTTGTGCCATTCAAAACTGTATGACAGTGGCAATCATTTCAATATGTTTACTTCCTGTGTTACAATCTCGCTTGGGATACCACTAAACAGGCAAAACAACACCTACCAAAAAAATAAATTGTCATCACAAAATATATTCCAGATCGTAATGAAACCGGCAACAATATAAGAGAATCAGAACTTATCTCCAGGCCGGGGGATAAAGACGTAATTTTATTAGACTATACACCTTAACTCTATAAACATAATCTTCCATTTGCACAATTCTTTACGATCTCTGGGCCACTTATTGCTTCATCTCTTTCACTCTTTAGTGTAAGGCGAATGCTTGTCTCTTTCTAAATAAAGGTGCGTTCGGTGTTGTGTTTATTTTGATCGCGGTTGACCCTCGGGTAATGATGATTGGTTCGCGCCACTAAATTGGAGGTGGCATGGACACACGAATTCACTTAGTGGTCATAGTGGCTGGGTGACTGTTTTGTGGTAATGTGCAAACATTAATAAGCGTCACGTGCATTCGTGCATGCCATTTTGTATCAAGAGTATTTTGCTTTTTATTTATTTTTGTCCTCGTTGAAATCATTTTACGTGTGTTATTTTAGCAACCTATTGTGATACCTGTTTGCTGGACATATTCTATCCTGAGGTTCACGTTTTTACTGTCTTACTGTAATGGTCATCATCATCCTCCACAATCTGACTTCTCCCACGGCTGGTTATAGACCAGTTCCTTGCTTGTGCTTATATCTGCAAGTTCCAATGCCAGCCTTAAAAAGTTTTTTCCCGCGATGGCTAAAATGTCGTCTAGCTTTTCAGTTAAATTTTATTTATTTTCACGAATTACCGTTTCTTAGCTTCATTATGAACTTTATAGTCTTTAAAAATTGTAGTCTTAAATTGACGCCCATTTAACCCTAGCTTTTCAAATTCAGGCACAATAAAGATTGGTATTTCTTCATTAAACTCCGCCAACCATTCAGTAGCACCCCTCTTCCCCCACATATGTTTTTGTAGGCACAAACAGAAGACCTGATGAATATTTATTATTATGCCCATGCTTCCCTAATAGCCCGTGTTACATATAGTGCGTTATTTATAAGCATTATGTATAGATTCATATCGAGTTCGCGTCATTACCTTCTCTTAGATGTTCTGTGAGAATATTTTTACATCCAATTGGTTCAGGATAGAGGCTTTGTATCGTGATTTTTATGTTTTTGTTTTTATTGAACGGCTTATTAGAGTGGAGTTGTTTGGTGTGTTATGTGTTGGTTGAGAAGTGGATGTCGGGTTTACAGTTTTGGTAGTACCTATCTGCCTTTGAAAGTATGTCAGGTACTTACAATAAAGCAGTCTTCTTCTAAGCGTCTCGATAGCAGTCTGAATAGTGTCGGCTCAGAACTGAGCTACTAGTTTGGCACTTTCGGTAGATTCCATCAGTTCCTGTGTTGAAAAAACAACAGAACACGTAGGACACAATATTAAGTGTCCCATCGTTTGTGGAACAGTGCTACATTTACACTCCGGGCAGAGTCATTACTGAATCACCACCTGAGCAGGTTTTCTTTGCTGCGACCAACCTGGGTCCAGAGTTAAAAACAAATCTCGATAAATTGTTCAAAAGCATTCTAATGGTTTTCTAAATCAATGAACACTATCAAACGTCAGCTACATCACTGAGAATATCCACTGACCCATCTCTCACAATATTTAAACAAATTAATTCTTCAATTCATTGTCAGTGGAGCGATAGTGTTGCGAATGTGGCTCAGATCCCGCACGCGCGCTTCTCGTTCCCGCAGTTCCCGCGGTTCCCGCACACGGCTGTTCCCTCACGTGACTATGTTTGAATGCCGTGGCTAATTGTGACTATCAACCGGCACGTGGCGTCGAGGGTACAAAGAATCACCTCTCTAGTTGATGGTCAATTGTTTTGGGTAATAGATTTTCAATTGTGAACGAATATGGGTAGAGAAGCGGAGTTCCGGGCAGTAAACCCGAAAATTGGGATTTTCTTATGGACTCGCAATTAATGTTTTGCCTTAGACTTCATAGCTAAAAGTCTCATATTATGTTACAGAGAGGAATATATTTTTCTAAATAAATTTCATTTCATTTCATAAATAAATACATATAATAAAATCTTTGAGACCAAAAAATCTGTACATTGATGATTTAAAAAAAAAACCAGTCAGGGTGACTTATAATAAGTAACTGAACATATTAAATACATTTTAAAAATTTTTGTTTGTTTGTTTGTTTGACCGCGCATCACGTAAAAACTACTGAACCGATATTGTTGAAATGTTCACAAATCTATTTAAATAAATTCAGAAAAACATTTAGGCTATAGAACTTTTGGACTTTTTTGGAAAAAGGGGGTGAAAGGGGGGGGGTAAAGTTTGTATGAAAAAAAAAATCGATTGTTCTAGAATCATGAAACTCAGAATAAATACTTATTAATAAAAATAAATTAATACCTAAGTTCTAGCATTTTTTTTTAAATCTCATCCAGAGACGCAAAAAAGAGGGTTTTGTGTTTAAAATTAATAAACTTCAAACACCTATACAATCAAAACCAATGAAGTGTAACCTTTTAAAGTTGCTACATATACTTAATATCTAATACAGGTAAATATAATTTTGTAGCGGCACTACAAAAAGTACTACGCTACATTGGACAAAAAGTACTACAACGCCATCTATGACACAAATGATGAACTAACTGCGAAACACTTCAGAATCCTACATCGCGCAAGCAAAGTTATCCGCGCCATAAGAGTACATACGAGAACCCGACAAAACAACTGTCGGGCAGTGGCCCACCAGACATAACACCCGTCTGGTCGGAGGATCCTCCCTTTTCTATGGGGGACGAAGAGCTTTACACCCTGTACTTCATACCCCCAAAATTTCTTAGTTTTCAAAATAGCGGAAATCAAGAAAATCAGCTTTCCTCGGTATAAGTAGTTGGTACGAAATGTTTGTGCGTGCATCACGTCAAAACTACTGCATAGATTTCTATAAAAGCTTCTTCAATATTTAGGCTATATATTATCACGCTACTTCCTTAAGGGGGTAGGCAATTTTGCATTATGTCCGTATACTTCAAATGTTTGACGTTTCAGTCATGACGTAAGTACATGAGAATATTTGTAACTTATGTCACCGAAGTAAGTAGCCTAGCGGTTTCATCACCGCTCTGTAAACTACGGGGTTGCAGGTTCAAACCACCCCAACATTCTTTTCACTTTTTGTGATTTGTTTTTTTTTTTTTTATGTTGTGAGATTTCACAGATTTCTTTTTGTATTTAAATTGTTTGCATTTCTATATTTCTTATTTTTTTCGTGAAATATATATTTCCATATAGTAATAGAGAAGTATAGAAGAAGAATAGAATCATGCTGCGCCGACCCCAAATAAATTGGGATAAGGACATGAGTATGATGATTTCTCCAAAAAGTAGTATAGCGAATATCAGAAGCCTGATAAATTCACGTGTTCTTGCCGTGCAAGAACTGTGCTGTGCTCTTGGCAATAATCAATAATCTATACGCAGTTTACGTAGATTATATTTACAGCTAAATTGTTATTGGCCTCATTTCATGCACCTTGGTGAGGATTTAAGACCTGCCTGGACTGTCATCAAAGGTCTGACGATGGAGACAAAAGTCAGTTGCAAGAAGTCCGCAACAGTTTGCAGCACCTATATCGTGTTTGTGCTCATTTTATGCACCTTGATGAGAACTTTAGACCTAGCTGAAGTATGACTGTCATCAAAGGTCACAGTAGCAAGAGGTCCTCAACAGTTTACAGCAGCTATATCGTGTTTGGGCTCATTTCATGCACCTTGATGAGAACTTTCGACCTAGTTGGAGTATGACTGTCATCGAGTGTCTAACGATGAAAACCTAAGGCTGTCGAGGGAAGCCTCTAATTGGAAAAACATAGTAGAATATTGTAACGATGAATGTAAATATTTCCGAGAAATTAAATTGATACCTGCTTGAATCTATACTTATTATAAAGGAGAAGAGTTTGTTTTTTTGCTTGGTTGAACGCGCTAATTTTAGAAACTACTGATTCCAGTTAAAAACATATTTTAGAGTTGGATAGCCCATTTATCGAGGAAGGCTATACGTTATATAACATCATGCTACAATTAATAGGAGCGGAGCATCAATGAAAATTGTTGCAAATACAGCGAAATATTATTGCTTTTGAGAGCTTCTGTTGCGTGCGCTGCGTAAACGGTTAAAGTTACGCAACAAAGGTGTATGTCGGAATTGTTCCTCTTGAAAAGTTCTACAAAAAGTCCGCGATATCTTTTAAGGGTGTCTCACATTCTCTCTAACCATCTCTCTCTCTCTCTCTCTCTCTCTTATGTAACGCAGACGAAGTTGCGCGGGTCAGCTAGTAAATAAATCAATTTCATTTCATTTCATAAAAATCATCTTTTATTTTGAACAATTTATGATACTATTGGTTATCTGCAGGGATGACGAAAATATTTATCAATATTGCATTTCGACCGCTTTTGGTTAGAAGATACCTACGAGAAGTGTCTGGGTTGATGGATGCAGGTTATCCATCATCTATAATATGCAATAAACGATAGACCACGAATATGAACCATACCTAAGGTGTTACATATATGAATCTGTTGATCAGGCAATTCGGAGCTGGACGTTCAAACTTCTATTATGTCTATCACCTTTGAAATTCGTAAAAATTTCGTCGAAACATTCAGTAGGTAGGCAATGGATATTTCCAGCTCAGGTTATGACGATATCTCTCTCCACCCATATCAAAGTAAACATACATAACCTCTATATTCGCTGCGAAAATATTTACCTGTCCATAAATACGTCCGGACACGTCGATGCAATATCCACACATTAAAAAAATCCCCAGTGCCGGCCACCTATTCAGTTTTTGATATAGCATTCTACATTCAAAGCATTATCAACTTTATCGTATACCAACACGTTATAAATTCGTATGTGATATTTTTCCATATGTCGGAAGTGAAAACCCAGTGGAAAATGGACTTAAAGTAATGGGGATAAAGTGGGATTTTGGGTGGATTCAAAAATATGTTAGCAAGAGTATGTCCAGCAAAATGAACTGCGGAAGATGTATGAGGCAGCGGATTAAAAATATTTGTACGCGCCATTATACATGGTGTAATGAAAACCCTAAACGTGCCTCTTTATTAAGTGCTAGCTTTTCCCCGTGGTTCCGTCTGTTTTATTCATGTTTCAGTTGATTTACATTGTGAAATGATTGTTTTAGATCTTGCAGCAGGGTATTATGATAATCAAGGGACGCGATTTAAATAATGTCGGTGCCAAATTGTACTGGAAGAAGTATGAAATGAAGTATTAGATCAAGAGGTAGAATCGAATAAAGATAAAAATGGCACAGCATGCATATAATGGAGCTAAGACATTTCCAATATTGAAGATAATCACTAATGGCTCTTTCAGTAACGCTAATCATGTTTTTTGTATGTTATTAAATTAGCCAGAGGTATAATAAAACCCAAGATAAACTTTTAAACAGACCGACATGACCAAACATGACGTTATACAGGGGGTGCTCAGTTAATTGAAGGCGGGGTTTCAATAAAGATCTTTTGAGGTCTGATGAAGGTCTGACGTCATGATCAAAAGATTTTAAATTTTGTAATTAGAACGTTGCTTCATGTGTTATTATTGTATGGGCGTTATTTGTGACGTAATCCGCGCTGATGTTTGGAATATATTGAAAGGGCAGGGTTTATCCCTGTGATATTACATATAACCTTTACCTTCTTTACGTACTGTTAATATCCATGTATAGAAAACCTCAAAGATGATAATTGAATTGAGTAGGTAAGCAGTTAGAAGATAAAACAGTTTTCAATTGTTCTAATAACAAAGAGGTAAAAATCAGACACATGGGATCAAACCAGTTTCTGCCCTATGATATCAGCTATTATCTATAGAGGAAATAAGAACAAATATTACTTCTTAAAGTATCGGTCAAAAAGGGATGCAAATCGCGGCTCCGGATATGGGCACCTCCTTATACAGATATTTACTGAAGTCCGCAGCCGCGTCCCCACTTCGTCCAATAGGTACAGTTATGAGGTGCGACGGAACCTTTACTTAACAGCCCTGCATGAATCGTAACTGAGCTAAGAACCAGCTAGTACTTTGAAAATAATGTATCACAAGTATAGTTCGCATTATACTGCAGGGTATCTTTGCTCGCAGGTTGCCGTTCACAAAGCTTCTGTGTGGTGCGCCTCGTGCGCGAGCATTCATTAGCGCCGAGTAATGAGCCGCACTCGTCCGACACAGATCACCGACTATCTATGCAAAATGGAAAATATTTTATAGCTTTTTGTTCTGGCACTAGATTAAATTGTGGACAGTCTAGTCTAGCCCTGTGTGTCTTCAAAGTACGGGAGCTATCCAATCAAAAGTCATTTATTTTCATTAGGCTGTAGATCAGCACTTTTTCAAAGTGTCAGTATCTCACTACTGCACACTAGTTGTTGTAGTGTTTACTTTTCTTCTGCAACCTTCAGTTGGTCTATGTCTTGGTCTGTCTGTTTGCCTCTATTTGCCGCATTGTTATTAATCTTTCTTTTTTTGTTCTTGATCTTTTTTTCTAACAGAAACAGTTTTTTAACTAATTGTCGAATGTATTGTGACACTTATAATGCGGGAGAAAGCCAGATAAGTTTACTGCTTCTAATCTTATAACCAAATTCAACATGTTTGTCATAGATTGTTTCATAATATCATAATTATACTTTCTGCAACTATTCTAATCTTTGCCTGAGCCCCGTACATCGGCACCTTTTAAGGCTTTTAAAACGCAGTGCAAGCTAATCAGACGGCCGAGCATTGTGGTCGCGTGGTGTGGGCACACTGTACTGCTGTAGATTATCTCACTCCCTTCATATTGTACAGTTCTCTAACTTTATTATAAGTATGTACTCTGCGGCCGCTTTAGGTTAGATTTGATTTAAGTTTTATACCTAATTATTCAGCTCAATGTTTCTAAGGGGCTCCTAGTTAATGTTTTCTTGATTCTGAACTAAGGTAGTTCATTGTTTTCTGGATTGCTGGTTTTAAAGATTGGGAACACGACTCAGGCATGCACCAATGACACAATGTTGTAATTCAATCTTGAGGAAAATATTGAAATACGTTATATTAGATTAATATTTTAGATCAAAAACGTAACTCAATACGTTTGTGATTCAGATACTAAGATTTCTATTAGACACAGCTTTTAAATCGATCAATGTCTAATGAAAATAACATAAAAGTGTATTAAATACCACTCCTGAGCAATTTGTAAATGTCAATGAAAGGAATTTGATAGTACTGACCCATAGTTACGAGGTCAGATTACTGAGAATTTTTTAATTATCTTTGATTTCATCAAAAATGAGAATCTATGGATGCGATATTATTGGGAGTGTGTTACGTTACTGTGTTAATTTATATAATGAACTAGCTCTTCAACCGCCGGTAGATATTATTATTATTAGAACATAACTGAGACCGCACCTTTGTTTGCTGGAATTCAGCAGTCAGTTCCACATTCATCCTTTATCTCAAACTCTTTATTGCATTCATGTGTACATTGTACGGATGGATGGATTGAATAGTACAGGGGTCGTGGAGGTGTTTAAAATAAAAATCTTACATTAAAAACTTGTATTTAAAACATAACTTGTCAAAAAGTTGAAACTTTGACCCCCAATATCTCCGTAACTAGAAGGTTCCCAGGTATGGTGTAGAACAAAAAAATGATCGCAACGACGGGGAGAACAAGTGCTTTTCGGCTTCGTTAAGAGGTTTTTTACACCCTTTATTTAAGTAAATCTTGAGAAAGCGAGGTGATCAATGCTCGTGCCTTCTCTGTGCGAGAAGAGGCCTTTGCCCAGCTGTGGGACAGTAAAAGGCTGGTATTATAATTATTATATTTTTATGTGAGTAAGTTCCAACATGAAACCCGATTAGGGCACGGCAACATAATAAAAACATACACATTAGTTTAACTATGTAGTTGATGAACGGACTTAAAACGTCACTGGGCTTCATGCATTTACTAAGGTACCTGGTGTATATTACTTTTAAGAAAAGGGGAAGAGGGAACAGGTACCTATCACAGGCACTGTTCATACTGTTACTGTTAGCCTATTAGTCTGTTAGCCTGTGACATCCCACTGCTGGGCAAAGGCCCCATGACTTCCAAATCCTTCGATCCTAACAATCATAATGTATAAAAAAGAAATAGATGTTATAGTATTAGATGTTTTTCGCTAGGCTTATGATTTAGGTACCTACTTACTGAGAAATTCGATGATTTCATAACTATATTCTGCAGCTAAATTTATTCCATAATACATACGAGTATGTTTTACAACATTAGCATAACGTCAGTTTCCTGACATTCCACACACTTCCTGAGAACTCTTCACCCACACAAATAGATTAGCATACATTTTCTATTAAAACCTGATATATTTAACCTATATATTATATGTTTTGATGAATTTTAACGACTTCTCTAATAAAAAGCGCTCATAACTCAGTGTAACTCGTTTAATTTGACAAAAATGTACGTTTGTGTGTAGCGGTGACATCCGTCGTGTGCGAGCAAATTAGCGATAATGTCTCATCGTAAATATTGTTAGGTGTGTTACTTATGGTGGAGGTGAGGTGTGGCTTGTTTTTGATAGCATAATATCACGCTTGTAATCCAAGAATGGTTAGGTAGAGTTGCACCTACAGTAACCTACACCTAAGTTTTGCCAGTTATGTTAAACATCCATTGAACAGGGGCGAGCCTATTGTCAGCAAGCGGGCATAAGTCGACACTCTGGGCTGCTACAGATAAATTATTTGTGACAAAACTCAAAAACTCTTTGCCTGACCAGGGAATCGAACCCAGGACCTTAATATGCTTAGAAATGGCCGGTATATGATACTGAAAACAAAACCAATAGAATAATAAATAGCTCAGAAAAGCTAAAGAAACTTACATCGCTTAAACTGCACATAAATACAATTCGTCAGTGCACAGGTGCTGATAACATTCTAGATTAAAATTAAGATAGCCTACATAGTTTTCGTTATTAATACAGCCTGATAAATGATCCTAGAATTACATGATATGCAAAATTAAACGTAGGTACCGTCCCAAGGCCCAACAATATTTAAAGCGACAGAACCAGACCTTTTACAGAGCCTCCAAAATCTTCAAATATCTCTGCATAACTTCGCAAAGAAAACTTACACATTCTAACCCCATTCCAAATAGCTGTACCCTAAAATTTCCATCACACGAAAACACTTCACGACGCTAAAAGATTGTGACAGTTCCTTTAATACTTTCTCGTATACGTAAACTAGTAAATTGTATCCCACCTACATTTGTGTGAAAATCTTCACAATTAGCAGCATCTGATCAAAGGAGCGGATATGATATTTTACGTATGTCGCGACAGACAGACGGACTCGCCTTGTTTTATATATACCAGCGTGTATTATATGTGATGGAGATTCGACGGAAACATGTTGTGATTGCTAACATGTCTAACCTTGCGGGATTTTGATTTTGTTAGTTCTTTCTGAATTCTAGAAAGATCGGCGGTGACGTAGACTGATCAGGATAAGTTATACCTACGATAGATTTCATAATAGATATAAATACTGTAATGAAAGAGTCCAAAACTATAATAGAGTATAAAAAAATCTAATTAGTCCTTCACTTAGATTATCAAAAAATATTTCACCCTTGTTTTTTCTTTTGTTACGTAAACCAAAATTGACGAAGATACGACGCTTTTTAAATTCTCAATACGTCACGCCATGGTATAATTTTTAGCTAGTTCTGACGTCACGAACCCCACTCCTGAGTTTTGATGCGTTTCATCTTTGTCAATATTCATTTATTTACAAAAACAAAAAATACGTGTCCATTCATTTCCAATACTCTAACTGACGGACTAAATAGATTTGCAATTTGTTGATACTGTCGTCATGCCTATTGAAAACTATGACTTAGGTGACGCTATTTTCTGAAAGCAGCTGGTATTTATTGCAATTTTGCGTGCATTTACTAAGAAATTAGATGCTTATAGCTTTTGTATTGTAGGTAATCTTTTGTCTTCCTTGCTGTAAATGTGCGATATGTGGAGATGAGCTAACTACTCGCACTTACTTATAAAACCTTCCAATCAGTCCAGCGCTACCTTACGATGTCCTCTTCAACCCAATCAGTTCACAAATATCGCGGGGCAGGCTGTTAGCGCGCCAGGGGCGGTGGGGCAGACAGTTACTTCGCCCTCAAACGAGTTATTGCTCTGGACATTACGGGCAAAAACGGGCCGACATATTGAGAGCTCGGAATGTAATAAAGAGGGTAATGTCGTCGGGAGGGCAGGTTTTTTATAACCACCTTGGAGAGGAGTTCGGATATGAAGGTTTGTGGTTTGAAACCTGGTGTCGAGTGGTCGTTTCATCCTTATTAAGTACCTACAGAAGAAGAGGATAAGAAGGTATTTCGCATAACGTGAAAAAAAACGAACTTTGATATGTAAAAGCTAAGTTACGTAGAGATTAAACACTTTGCTTAATGGAAACAGGTCTATTTTAGGTTGTCCCATCTCAAGACAAACGATGTTGCAGCCGTTTACTTTATAGTGCACTCTAGGACAAACCCATTCAATATTAACTTGAGGTCATCCTCGAATGCCTAAGAAAACTCTAATCATTTATAATATCTACTGTCAAGAACAATTCATAAATTCATATTCTTTATTGCACACAAAATTAAAAAATATACTACACAAAATTCAAATATATAGCTTATGTACAACGGCGAACAATAGTTCTCTACAGCAGATTTAGCAGAGTTTAACGGTAGATGTATTATTGATAAGCTTACTGTGAGTAGCAGCAAAGAAGACAAGTATATATTTATTGTAGTCTCACCGCTCTTACCATCTCAACCCTGCGCCAATCCGTCAGTGTAGCGAACAGTGACAATTACACTAATTGTGGTGTATAATAAAGCTATAATCGCAGGATTTTTCCGAGCTGAGTGAGCGTTAATGTGGGCTGTATTAACATTTGAGTGAGGTTCCATTGGAAACGGGAATGTCGAACTAAAATATAATTCTATTTGTGCTATTTCATCTCCCTTTCATGAAAAGTGTGTGTCTTTCCGTTATAGCCATGTAACTGACTGGCAACCAGTAAAAGTAATGTGGTCACTTCTAGAGCATCTCATATCCACAATCCAATTGATTTAATACAACATCCAGCAAGCATATTATCTCAGTAAATCCTTTTCAGTTGTAATGTCAATTCATTGCATATCTCCTTAAGATCGATCAGCTTACACACAATAATAAGAGAGTATTGAATTGATCCCTTGAATCGCTGACAGTGTAACCTCACGCTTCTTGTTCAGAACTACAACTAATTGGTCAATTACATTTGCTTGAGTTTTTGTGATCATCACAACATAAGTTAATCGCTTATCACACGGCTCTGTGTCGGTCAGCTTGTTGTAATCATCATTATCTCTTCAGGGTTATTTGCACGCAATTTTCACAGAGTGCTGGTTTTCAACACTGATTTTGCACGGCTGTTCGCGCTGATGCCTAAACGGAGAAGTTTTGGTAACTAAATAGTAATTAATTAAAAAATAGGAGGGATTCAATGTTACTTTATAGACATACCTTTTTCCAAGAAGGTCGGTTTAAAAACACTAGCGGTTTTGACAACCTGTATAACTGTATCCACCAACCCAGTTTGGGCTTCAGCCCAATCAGCCTTAGAGAGGTAGCTTTTGTCCCAGCAGAGGGAACATCATAGCCTGACTATGCCTAGGTGCTGATGGGATTGGTGGAGTCCGTTATCGCATGGAAACATTTGGATCTGTTTTAAAAGATATCCTCTATAAACACTTGTGCACGTCTCCACAAATCTAATAAAGAAGCAATACACCTAGATATACTTGTACCAAATCCCATTAATCTCAGGTACAACAAACAGCATATTTCTAGGTCACGGAGTGCACTCGACGAGGCAAACATTTTAGCAGAACAAACAAGGGAGGGCCGGCCAGAGGGACACACCGGGACGTGTGGGTTTTTAAACTGGACTGTAATTTACTTAAAGTATTTGTTGGTGGTTGTATTCAACTGTTGTGGTTGAAAATATCTCGGTTGTAGCTTTTAGGTTGGTGTGTTGTTATGTTCTTACACCGTGAAGTCAGATTGCTTTTGAATTAAAATAACATCAGTAACTAGGAGCTGCATATACATGTTATCAATAGTAAATTATATCACATTTTATCCAATTGGATTTGTTAAATTATATTCGATTCTAATATTAAAAGTATTATTTTGACCACTGTAGTACCGGCTGAGTTCGTAGATGGCACGACTAACCAATCATACTGCATTGATTGTAGGCAGAATGGTAGGAGAACGTTACGTGGGTTGTCGTGCCAATCCTGCGAGCTCAGTCGTGGATCAGACGTCGAGGAATCGACTACTATAACCCCAGTTGTGTTTTAAAAATACCTAGTGCTGATTGTGAAGTGTATTTGATTTTGTGTGTTGGAAAATATATAAGTAAGTACATGACATAATTGTTTATTATTTCTATACCTTATTTTTAAAAGCTATGAACCTGAGCAATGGTTAATTTAGATATTTAAACTATCACTAGATTCTCTGTAAGGGTACAGAGCCTACATTTCAGAAGTGGGATAAAGATTCCTGTTTTGCCCAATTACATTTTTTTTTTTTGCTTCCTACCCTTAATTATCTACCTGTGGGGTTTATCTACTAAACCATTGTGGTATTTTATTTGTCTGCTAATTCGTTATTTTTCTTTTACATAAAATAATAACGGGTATGGTAACAGTTGTTTGGGTTCTTGGCTGTTTAATGGCTCTGAAGTTGCCATAATTATCAGGAACATAATTATAAACAATTTAAATATGTGCTTTTAAATTCCGTTGGATGAATGAAATGCCTAGCAGCTTATTTTTTTTAATCAGTAGTTTTTAATAGTAGTTTTATAACTTACAGCAACGCATTTTACTAACATGTGGATATGTTAGTAATGGTGGTATTTTGTTCAACTGTATAAATATTTGCAAACTAACTAATCATTACGATTATTATGTTACTTAAGCTTTAAACATGCTAATGGTTGCTGTCTAAAGATTGATAGGTGGCTTCCCATAACCACTTAATAGCTTTTTAAAATACAACCAAATGTTCTCGGGGATTTTACCTGCACAATATATTATGTTTTATGTTGTGTAATTCTTTTATTTTAGATTCTGTTTTCTAGAACGATTTCTTTGGGATATAATTATATTCCAGGGTTACCCCATGGAGAGGGACGAACGCGAACGTGTTCTCTACACACCGACAGATCCGACGGGGTCACCCACTGCTAACCGGCGGTCACGCAGCCCTGTAAGGCGTCAAGCCTTCAGCCGGGACTTAAATCGGTCACGCAGACGGCCGAGCCGTCAATCAAGAGGGCGCCCAAGTCGCTGCTCACCGGATCAACCTGTGCATCGTCGAAGTCGGGAGAGTTCCCGCACACGCAACCGCCGCGCATCGGGCCGCAGCCCGGACCGCCGACCATCGAGCCGCTGGCCGGACCGCTGCCAATCGCGCCGCAACCCGGACCACCGCTCATCGAGATGCAGCCCGGATCGCCACGCTTCAGGCCGCAGCCCGGACCGCCGACCGTCGAGCCGCAGGTCAGGCCGCCGCGCATCAAGCCGCAGCCCGGACCGCCGCGCATCGAGCCGCAGCTCGGACCACCGAGAATCGAGCCGTCCGGACCGCCGCACAAGCTGCCACCGTTCGCGTAGCCCAGTAAGGCACCCGCAAGACAGCGCAGCGAGAAACGTGCAAGCCGCGATTCGAGATAAGACCGCAGGTGAGCCAACTTCTTTATTGGAATTATCTACTCTTTCGGACCTTGTCAATGTTTTAAAATCTATGTCTAATAGTAGTGCAGATAAATTAGGTTCCCTGAACAACACTATTCCAGAGTTTGACCCAAGTAAACGGGAACAGACAATGACAATGTGGTTGCATAAAGTCAATGAATGCGCAACCATTTATGCGTGGTCGGAAAAGCAAGTAATTCATTTCGCATTACCAAAACTAAAGGGTATAGCACAAAGATGGTACGAAGGCCTTCCGTCGGTCTTGTTTACTTGGGCTGAATGGCAGGAGAAACTTTTGGCTACCTTCCCATCTGAAGAAAACTATGGCCAAATGCTGAGCGATATGTTGGCCAAACGGGCTAGGTTCACGGACTCCTTGGAAGAGTATTATTATGACAAGCTGTCTCTAATCAATAGATGTGGTATAAGTGGAAAGAGGGCAGTAGAATGCATTTTACATGGAATCGACGACCGGTCGGTTAGATTAGGTGCTGAGGCAGCTCAGTTTGATGACCCTAACAAGCTCCTTTCATATTTACGTAATGCTCGAAATACAAAATTCAATAACGAGCGTAAAATAGTTAAAGGACCACCTCAAAAACACCAAAATAGCTCTAACCCAAGGCCGACACGTTGTTCAAATTGCAAGAAGGATGGTCACGTAACATCTCAGTGCACCCAACCCCTAAGGAAGTGTAGTCGATGCAATAAAGTAGGTCATGAGGTGGAACAGTGCTATGCCAAACTGCCATCGACTGAAGAGAAGAAAATCATGCGAGTAGAGGATAGGGGTGACGTAAGCGCGGTTAGTTCTTCAAAAATAACAACTCCGGTGTCGGAATCAAACAAGAAGTATTTTAAAACTGCTACTGTTAACGGTTCTTCCATAACTGCTTTTATAGATTTTGGGAGTGAATGCTCAATGATTAGATTGTCAGTATTTCAAAAGATAGGTTCGAATTATAGTACCAATAACCTTCCAGTACTGAGAGGTTTCGGCAATTCGGTTGTCCATTGCATAGGTAAACAAAGAGTTCAAATAATTATCGATAGCGTGGAGGCTGATCTCGAATTGCTGATAGTTGCAGATGATGCCATGCATGTGCCCCTCTTAGTAGGTCAAACGTTCACGGAGCAGTCACACGTAGTCATTCGTAAAACTAGTGACGCCTTAGAAATCTCTGAACTTCAGCTCCAACACATAGTACCTAACAGCAAAATAAATTTGTTTTGTATAGACTGTTGAGTTTTTGGGGCTTGCTATTTTGGACGTATATACAGATCCGCCGCATCAGGGTGAAATCTTTGTCGATGGAAGTATTCGATACCAGAAGGGTGTTCGCTATTCAGTAGCCGCTGGATTATTCCAGCTGAGAAAAGGTGGTACAGGACAGATCGTTGTCAGTAATACTTCTGCAACCCCTGTAGTGCTCTCAAAAGACTTTCTTATTGCTCGTGGTCGTTTAGCTCAGGAAGAGTCCAGTGTACAAGTTTTGAACGTTTCCTCAACTGGCAACAATGAGATTAAGTCTATAACTGAGGCTGATTTAAATCTCGAAGCCGGACTATCTCCCGAACATAAAATCCTATTACTCAACCTGCTCAATAAGTATCGATCCTGCTTTGCATTCAACTTATCGGAATTGGGGATTACCAAAGCTGGTCATATGACGATAGATCTCCAAGACAACGAACCCGTTGTCTACAGGCCCTATCGTTTGGCGATCAGCGAAAAGGAGAAGGTTCGAGAAATTATTTCCGAGTTAATGGAGAATGATATTGTAAGACCATCAACGTCATGTTACGCGAGTCCTATCGTAGTGGTTAGAAAAAAGTCTGGTGAACTTCGTTTATGTATCGATTATCGTGCCCTCAATAAAAAAACGGTCCGCGAAAACTACCCTATGCCGCTAATTGACGATCAGCTAGATGTTCTTTCTGGTAATAAATACTATTCGACTTTAGACCTTGCGTCTGGTTATTACCAGATTCCAATCCGGGAAACAGACAGACATAAAACCGGGTTCGTGACACCGGATGGCCATTTTGAATTCAATCGTATGCCATTTGGTCTTGCAAATGCCCCGGCTACGTTTCAACGTATTATGCATCAAGTTCTTGGGTCATTGCGACATAAAGAAGCCCTGGCCTACTTAGACGATGTGATTATCCCTTCAAGGGATATTAATGAGGGAATGTCGAGATTGGAGTCGGTGCTGCGCCTGTTCGCTGGTGCTGGTCTTACGTTGAAACTCCCCAAATGCTTCTTTTTCTGTAGATCTGTAGAATATTTGGGTTTTGAAATTTCTGCTAATGGCATTCGTCTTGGCGAGAGAAAAGTAGAGGCTGTGAAGCTTTTCCCAACTCCTCAGAGCCAACATAATGTTCGACAGTTTCTTGGGCTGTCTAGCTTCTTCCGCAGATTTGTCCAAAATTTCTCTGTTATTGCGAAACCACTTACACAGTTCTTGAAAAAGGATTCTAAATGGTCATGGGGTGCAGAGCAGGAATCTGCATTCCGTCGTTTACAGAAAGAGCTCGTACAACGTCCCACTTTAGCTCTATACAATCCGAAGGCGGATACCGAACTTCATACGGACGCTTGTAAGGTTGGAGTGGCAGGTATCCTGTTGCAAAAAGATAAAGACGACGTACTTAGGCCAATCGCTTACTTTAGTAAGCGGACAACGCCCGAGGAACAAAATTACTCGTCTTACGACTTGGAGACCCTTGCCGTAGTTTCTTCCTTACAGAAGTTCCGCGTTTATTTAGTCGGTATCCCCTTTAAAATTATAACTGACTGCAACTCGCTTCGCGCAACCTTTCAGAAAAGAGATATGATTCCACGAGTCGCTAGATGGTGGGAACAGATGCAGGAATATAATTTTTGCATTGAGTATAGGGCTGGACATCGTATGGCTCATGTCGATGCGCTAAGTCGGAACCCTATGCAGCAGGCACATGATGTTATGGTCGTTAGTGATGGTGATTGGTTAGCCACAGTCCAAGGCTCAGACAGTGAAATACAAAGGATTATTGGCATTCTAAAAGACCCCCAATTTGATGACGTAATTGATGTGAAATCAAATTATAAACTGAAGAATGATAGGCTCTATAGAGTAACTAGTGATGGCGATAGGTGGGTCGTGCCAAAAGGGGTAAGGTGGCAGATTGTCAAACAAAATCACGACGATATAGGGCACTTTGCACTTGACAAAACTCTGGAACGTATCAAAGCGACATATTGGTTTGCAAAGATGCGTAACTTTGTAAAAAAATATATTGGTTCTTGCCTAGAATGCGCTTATTCAAAGGCTTCTGGAGGTAAGAAACCTGGTACTTTACACCCTATACCAAAAGTTGATATTCCCTTTGATACGGTCCATGCAGATCATGTTGGCCCTTTCATCCGTAGTGCGAGAGGAAATATGTACATTTTAGTTTTGATTGACGCATTTACTCGGTATATTTATTTGAAAGCCGTAAAAAACACAAAAACCTCCACCTCTATAAAGGTTTTCCGCGAGTATTTTGGTTTGTTCGGTGTCCCAAAAAGGGTAATAACGGATCGTGGAACTTCCTTTACTAGCGAAGCCTTTAAAAAGTTCATGAACGAAAAGAACATTAAACACGTGTTGAATGCGGTTTCTACCCCAAGGGCCAATGGTCAGGTAGAACGCTATAACAGGACACTTGTTGATGCTTTGACTACGAAGTGTGTTGGCTCCCCTGAAAATAAATGGGATGAGCATCTACCTGACGTTCAGTGGGGCATGAACAATACATTTAACAAGGGCATAAATAGAACACCGTCAGAGGCTCTATTCGGCATTAGACCATCTGGTCCTACTGACTGTAGAATTGTATCTGAACTAGCAGACGACATTGCTGGTTCTTCTAACAGTCAAGACCTATCACAAATTAGAAATGACATTAACTCGCACGTCAGTTCCTATCAAGAGTCGCAAAAGAAGGCTTATGACGCAAAGCATTGTCCAGCTCCAAAATATAAAGTAGGTGATCTTGTGAGGGTCGAACGTCAAGTCCCAGCTACAGGAAATAGCAAAAAACTTGTACCGAAATTTCAGGGACCCTATAGAATCACAAAAGTTTATGATATTGATCGCTATCAAATTGAGGATACTCCCCTCACACGAAAATCGAATCGGCCTTATTCGACAGTTGTTGCAAGTGACAAAATTAAAGCATGGTTGAATTTTAATAGACCACATGACGAATCGTCAGGTAATGACAGCGAATAACCTAATTATTTTTATATTATTATTCAATTTGTAATAAACAAACCTTTATTTATTTCAGTTTTATCTAAAGGTTTACATTATCTGGGCCATGAAATAATGCCCATAAATGTACATCGAGCCATGAAATAATGCCCGATGTACATTGAGCCATGAAATAATGCTCGCATTAATTTTAGTGGGCCATGAAATAATGCCCGTAAATGTACATCGAGCCATGAAATAATGCCCGACGTACATTGAGCCATGAAATAATGCTCGCCATTAATTATAGTGGGCCATGAAATAATGCCCAAAATTGAGATTGTTGTGTAACTATAATTTAATCAATTTATTTTCTTTACAAGTTTTATACCATTTATTACTTATACATTAATGTTTTCAATCATTGTTAATTTTGGCCAGGTTTATTTAAATAGTTCTTATATTTTTTATTATATACTTTGTACGTTACACTAGTATACGTTCTTACTATGTACCGTAGCTCTTAAAAAAAAATACGAGGACGCATACTGTAACTTGGATGGCCGACTGTTATCAATAGTAAATTATATCACATTTTATCCAATTGGATTTGTTAAATTATATTCGATTCTAATATTAAAAGTATTATTTTGACCACTGTAGTACCGGCTGAGTTCGTAGATGGCACGACTAACCAATCATACTGCATTGATTGTAGGCAGAATGGTAGGAGAACGTTACGTGGGTTGTCGTGCCAATCCTGCGAGCTCAGTCGTGGATCAGACGTCGAGGAATCGACTACTATAACCCCAGTTGTGTTTTAAAAATACCTAGTGCTGATTGTGAAGTGTATTTGATTTTGTGTGTTGGAAAATATATAAGTAAGTACATGACATAATTGTTTATTATTTCTATACCTTATTTTTAAAAGCTATGAACCTGAGCAATGGTTAATTTAGATATTTAAACTATCACTAGATTCTCTGTAAGGGTACAGAGCCTACATACATATTACCTACGTGGATCATCAAAGAGTATGTTGCATCTCCAATTATCTAAAATAACATTTATTTAACTATAAGGCACGGACAAACTGCGACAAACTATAAAAAAGAATAAATGTGTAGTCTAATACTTATAATTAAATAGAAAAAGTCGTAGGCTAAAATCAATTCAAAATTTTCCAGAATATTTAAAAAGGTCCAAAATGAGCTGTATATACCAAAACAAAATTTAAAATCTCACCATACCACTATGTAGGCCATCTATTCATTTTATTCTAGTTAGTTTATCCCGAGTGTAGTGCAGATAAAATCACATTATATTTTCCGTATGTGCGTGTACCAAATTGGACAGTATTCACTGTATAAAATGAGTTAGAGAGTTGGAGCCGCTGACGTGACTGGGCTGGTGGTAAGCTGACAAGGGACCGCGGGGAGCGGGAAGACATTGGAGGTAACTTTAACTCATGCAAGAAATTTTGTGAGTAAATGAGTGACAACAATTGAAAAGTTTATGCATACATACGACTTTTCTCAGGCAGAAACAACCGAACCTCTTTTACTACTACTCTTTTGTAGGCACGATTAGTAACAGAAAGAATAAAGTAGATCACGATAGCTACACTTAAATAATTCACTAACTGCTATTAAGTATCTTAGGTGGACATAATGAAATAGACAATGAGAAAAAAAACAACTCTAATAGACAGCGCTATAGCCGAGAACTCTAGGCCGCTACAAAAATACCATTCCCGCCACTCGCTCCTCTCGTCAGTGCGTCCGCTACCCGCGGCGGTTTTACGAGCCGCTAGTGATAGTACGGACGATGCACATGAGTTATCGTTACTGTTAGGTGACTGTATGGCCTCTGTCAACATTAACTTCTCCCAGCGTTTCTTTTACTTTGGCTGCCAAACGAACATTTTATTGGTCTGAGCATGTACTTTATGAGGTACGACTTAATACGTACGCTGCTGAAAATATTTAGAAAATTGTCGTGAAGATGCACATGAATGTTAATTTAAAACAAGGAATGACAGTAGTTATGAGTGCAGGCGTGATTGATTGAGATCTCCAAAAACTTGTGTTTGAGCCGTTGCTACTTTGCAAAGTTGTTCTCATGGGTGTTTAAATATTAACGTTATAAACAGATACGTACGACACAGAGGTATAGAGACGTTTATAACGTCCTAAACGAAAACTTGCGTTGCGTTGAAAGGCCTCGGTTGCGGGGGACCCGCTGGTTGCGAGTCGCACGGGACCGGTTAATGAGGCGACACTTGGGAGAAGCCTATGTCCAGCAGTGGACGTCTTTCGGCTGAAGTGATGATGATGAAGCAAAAACAAACTCCAACATTTTTTTTAAAGTCTAAAATCTAACAAATAAGTACTCTACCTATATCATCTCATCGCATGAAAACCTATAACACCCACTGAACGGTTATCGCAAATTATGGTACAAAATCTCAAACACAATCACAGCTCTGCTTACCTACCATCTATCTACAGTGTTTCATCTGTAACGAGAGTAGATCCAGTCAGTTTTAATACAACTGGGGTGGTTTTATAGTATTGCATTGAAGTCGTCTTCTAGGGTTTATTGTGCACTACAATGTTATCATTTAACTTCAGACGTGGGTTTAATTCGTAACTGGATTAGAATTGGTTCTTTGATTTGATGAGTTGAAGTGAAAGTATTCAAAAACAAGGGTCTCATTTTTGTTGTGTTGAAAAGAAACTAACGATTTAGGTAACACTAACTAAATAGGTTGGCTGTTTAGTTAGTTCTTGTTTGCTATGTAAACCATACTACCGACTTACAATAAAATTTGTACAATTATCATCTCATGAGCAAATACTTAATCTGTGTAATGTGTCTTAGTATTTGTCTATTGAAGCAATTCAAATCACTTGCGTCACTTAGCGAACATAACAGGAGTTTAAAATACCGAGAGCTATAAGTACAAGGTGTAGTTTTGCATCCTAGTCAAAATTCAAGAGCTTGTCACAAAAGGCATAAATAATAATCAATTTAATTTACGATACCCGGTAATTAATAAAACTGCTATTTTAAATTGTTTAAATTTGACAATATTTCAGAATAACACGAAAGTAATAGAAGAATCACCTAGCGCGCGACATGTCTATGTGTGGGATTATTTGTGTGTGTGAAGGCGCGGTTATAGGGCCAGTTACAGACGGACTGCGTTTTAAACCGGGTAGTTTACACTTTAGTTTACCGATTTCCGTAAATAAGAAAAGAAAAATAACCTACCCATTTTATTATTGATTTGGGTCGAGAATCATTAGCACAGATACCTCCTTGAATTTGACTAGGATGCAAAGCGACACCTTGTCTAATAATCTTAGCCAAAACTAATTTGTAATTGGATCTTAAAGTTGTATTATGAAGATGTGGACTGATTGGTCAGGACTCATGCTACGTCTACGCTAATGAAATGTTTATCTTCCAAGAATTTTATTATATTTTGGTACTCCAAAAGCTACTCCCACCCTAACCTCAATACTTGAAGCTTCATTACCAAGCCAAACAAAGCGTTCAAAATGAACTAAACTATTAAAACATGGCGTCTTCCTAATACCTAGCTACCTAGGTCTTATACCCCTCCCCTTGCCCCCGCAGCCCCGCAGCAAGTCTCCCAGCATCATATTACCTACCGCTCAATCTTCTTTCATAATTAAAGTGGCTTTTACCTCAGTACCCTGCCTCACCCCCTCATAGACCCCACCACCCGTTGCCTTGTTGTCATGAAGTAGAGAGGCAGAAGGTCCACCAACATCAAGCTATTGCCAAGCAAGCCAAAGGGCAAGGGAAAAGTGTCAAGGAGATGCGTATCTATAGACACTCTTGTCATGCGGAGGCGCCGAGCCACACCCAGCCCTTAAAGTTTAGCAGCCTTACAAATAAACGTGGTATAAAAGTTATACTCGAGAATAAACTAAGAATAAGCAAAATGTCTACAAATAAACAAAGTATAGCTTATACCAAGTATAGCTTTGACATAAGTTTTCATACAACTGCTATTCCGAAGTTATTCGCGCCTCCACCCTTGTATAAAGCTAGTATAACCTTAAAAATACCACGGTTTGTGTTTGTTTACGCGCATTTAAATATTTTACGTTCATTTTGATTATGGAATTAGATGCAATAGAAGAAGTAGAACCAGTTAATAACATTCTAAATCTAATGCAGGTTCAAAGAAAAGTTAAAATATTTAAAAAAAGAGAAATCCTTTTGATTTAGGTTTATAGCAATGAGCAGTTACGGTTAAAATATCAATTTTCTAAAGGTGGTGTTTTTAGACCAATTAGTTGGTAGATCTCTCAATATGGATACGCGCGGAGGTGGATTATCTTCTGTTTTGAGGTACTGGGGACGTAAATAAAGATTATTCTATTCTAATAGTTCGATCGGTCTCTCTTAGCCATTTTAATATTCACTTTTAAAATTATATTTCTCTATCCACAAAAATAAACAAATTCAATTACAACTGTATTGACTCAGTTCGCGCGCAAAGAATAGAACAAAAAAAAGGTCGAGAAACGTCAAGTTGACAAAGGGTCCATACAGTTTTTACGGACAAACTGCTTTTTTTTTAGAAGTTTCTCTTTGGTCGCGCTGTTGCCAAATCGTGCATTTTGACATTACGGAAGAGTTGTTATACCAAAGATATATCTGGTTTATTTGTAAAAAAATATTCTCGACATATTCTTAAGTTATAACTGTTATAACTATACTTAGTATAAGAATGGAATAGATGCGATATAACACATTTTTATTTGTAAGGCTGTAGGTCTATTAGGAAAGCGTCAACTTTGGCGCGCAAAATAACAATAACTCTCGTTTGGCGTGCGTCGTCAGTACGCTCGGCCGATCGGTATCTTTTCATTAATTATTTCTATACAAAGTCAACGGGGCGGGGCTACAGAGCGTTTCTATGTTGTAAGTGAAAACAAAAATTTGCTTAGTGGTGATCAGGCGGGAGTGTCCTCGATAGTACATATTATACTAAAAATAATAATAATATGACATATGTCGGGCATGCCACCGTCCGGGAGAATCGATCCGACACATTATTTCTGGGTGTTCTAGTCTGGCTAACGGAGAGTACTTGCATAGACACAACCTTGTTGCCAGGATTATCCACCTGCAACTTGCTTTGGAGTACAACCTTGTGGAATCAGAAGTGCCATACTATAAGTATGCGCCCGACCTAGTTCTCGATAATGGTAATATCACGTTGTATTGGGATCGACCTATCACCACTGACAGGACTGTTGTTGCCAATAGGCCTGACATTGTGGTGATAGATCGATTGGAGCGTCGCACAATGATTGTTGATATAACGGTCGCGCATGACGAGAACCTCGTGAAAGCAGAAAAAGATAAACAATTTAAATATCTCGCGAGGTTGTTGACGTGTGGGACGTGAGTACAGCAGTCATTGTGCCGATAGTCGTGTCGGCCAATGGCTTAATAGCCAAGAGCCTCGACCAACATCTTAGGAGGCTCTCGCTTGGCAGCTGGATCAAGGGCTTGATTCAGAAAGCAGTACTTCTGGACACGGCACGTATTGTTAGGAGGTTCCTCTCTCAAGAGCCCTGACCACCGGCAGCTCGGACCCTGTTCCCAGCGCTGGTGGGCTACTATTTTTTATATTTTTAAATGTTTTTATTTATATTGTTTTTATATTAGGGATATTTAAAAATTTGTTAGAAAAATAAATAAACGAAATAATAATAATAAGTTTTATTTTCACCACAAAAAAATAAACAATAACATCATATGACGTGTTGTAATTTTTTGCAACTTCGAGTCATCATTGGCTCGTAAATATCCGCGCCAGCACATCAAGCTACTAAGTCCTATCTATCAAATTTTTTAAATCGATTTACAACTTTATCGCTAAATCATTAGGTTCAAAGTTGATTGGAAAAATTTGACATTTTCGAGTAGTTTGATGTACTGACGTCTGTACAAACACTGGGTTTTAAACAAAATAAAGGGCAGAAAAGTAAATGTGGTCTAATCTGGTTACAGATGTTAGTTCATCGGGAAAACAGGCAACGTCTTCTAGAACTATACGTATACCTTATGTGTATCGAAACAGCTTAGGTGATTCTTCTGCAATTTCTTCATCGTGTCATTACCTAGGACCTGCGCATAGGTTTACTAGAGTCGTAATGTCCCCCCCCCTTAAGTGGGGAGGTAGGTAGAGAGGTAATTGGAAGTTTTTGTTCGTTCTCAAGGAGATGTGTTGGGAATTGCGTCTCGGATGTGTTTAAAACAACTTGATTACCTTGCCTTGTTAGATGGTATTGGTCAAATCTGGCAACTGATTTTCAAATCAGTTCCTCCCAACGGATTGAGCTGAAAATTTGGACACAGCTTTGGTTTTGGTTACAATACAGTTTTATGACAGACATGACTTGATCCTGAAGCCAGGATCGCCTCCTCACTAGAGAACTCCTCAACGGTCAATAACACGGACACGAAACTTTCAAAAAAGTTCAATTTATGTACGGTAAGTTCTTATAGGTACCTAGTTATATTTTGCAGTTGCATCACTTCATTATAATACCGAAGTCACGAGTATCAGCTAAAAGGGCAAATATCTAAACAGCTACCTATAAACTTTCCATGGGTGCTGAATACTAACCTGTGGAAGATTTTGATAGATTACTTCAGTTGATGGAATGTTCAATCTAATAAACCGATTCATAGATAACGTTTAAGTTAAGATAACAAAGGATCTTATACCTAAGTGGTTTTAGTAACGAAAGCGTCTGGAACGAAACTGTATCACTTGTGTCTCTACATTTTGCATAAATAAGGAAAATAGCAAGAGCATCTGCTCTATATGCTGATTTAACGTGGATATTGAAAACAAACAAACTGTTGATACGAACTACGTTTTGATTCAGCCTATTAATAGAAGCTTTTGTTCAGAGAACTTATTTAAAGCCACGAGGATTCATTTAAAAAGATTCAAATAACTTTTCTCCGTAATATCCATTATTATTAGCTAACTACAAAAAGTTCAACAAACTACTGAGAAAGCTCTAGAATATCGAGTGTATCGTGGTACATACCGGCCGTAACCTCGCCTGACCTTTCCAAGGACGCGCCGCGCCCACCTAAGTACTAAATTTAGCACACCTCAAGGAAACATCAATCGCACCAACACATGCGCACAATTTTTCATTTTCCACTGCATTGAAACCGCACAAAAACCGTCCCACCGCACCGGTAACAGCCGCGGAACTGAGAACCGCATTCGTAACGCAAAACACACCTGTATTGACAGGTGTACCTGTCCGCACCTTGCGTCGACCAATCAGCGCGCAGGTTACCTGCGCAGCTCGATAAAAAGGGGCGTGGTTTGTGCAGAGGCGGCGGGAATTGTACCTGTGCGCACCTGCAGTGTTATGAGGCAGGTGTGGGTGTCTGCGGGTTGGTCGTGAGTCTTCCAATGGGGCGGCAGTGGCGGGTTACCTGAGAGGTGCGATTGCGTAGGTAACGCGGCAGGTATTGGTCGGGCGAAGTGGGTCGCGGAACTAGGTCACCGCGACCGGCTATGTGCGCTCTCTTTATGTACCGTACTGCGAGGACGCCGTATGTTTCCTACTGTTTTAAACTTAAATTATAGTCTTTGTTTGGCTTCCGTTTACGGAGATTTAGGGGCGGAATAAGACACCTAAGCGTGTTGGATGTGGCTCCTTGTGGCTGCTTAAACAGAGGATTCTAGTTGATATGTTTATGGTACAAGCTTTATATTGCTCCTTTAGCAATAGGACATAAATAGGTAGATTTTAACATGAATACATATTATCGGTTGAAGCTTTTCAATAACGCTAAGATGGTTCTTGTAGCGTGCGTACTTTTTGTAGCGTGGATGGATTAGAATTCTCAAGACAACCCTGGTCGTGGTGCTGATCACTTTTAGTTTAATAGGTGAGGATAACTAACTTTCCGAAACTACAATATCTATGCGGTGAACAACTATCTACCTAGTTACTTAGGTACCTACAGGTAGAAGCTTTTATTGAACCAAAGAAGCGTTGTCTTAGAGCTTAGAGTTGCTACATTATTGTGCCCTTCTCTCCCAACAGTAAATCATGAAAAATAAAACACAAACATATACCTAGGTAAGTCTATATAGCTACACCTTAAAGTCTACCTAAGGCGGTACACAGGGGGTGAGGGGCACCTGATTACACGGGGGGTTCCTCCCAGGTCGAGCAAGTTTGAAGACAAATTGTGTGGCGGGAGGAGGGGGGAGAGGTGGAAAAATTGTACCCGACCACCCGCCACAGCCTTTAAATATAAATAATGGAGATTTTTTTTTAATGGAACTGCGATCTTTGGGTTGAGACCTTGCAGAGTATATGTATATGAGGTTGAAGGCTGTATGGAGGTATTAGTGATGCCAGCCAGCATTGGGATTTCGTTTTCGCGAAGAAGGTATATGGCGTAGGTAGGCCTTTGGCAGATATTGGAAGAGCGTTGGCGGGTTATTTGTAGGCCAATTAGTAATTTAAGCCCACATCTTAACCAATCAGGCTGATTTACAATAGTTAAGTAGCAAGTTAAGTTTCATGACATCTAATACGTGATGAAACTTTACAATGTCAAACAGACAGTTTTGGACTGATGTTTGGATACACCGCTTTCTACTTGAACTAAACTCTTTATTTGAAGTGTGGTCTCACACTTCAAAGAAAAAAAAAAAGTTGTAAAGAGTTTAGTTCAAGTGATTCATTTCTTTTGGAGCAACATAGATACTTAATCAATCTTTTTCCGTAGCATTTGGACCAACCAGCAGTATTTCTTAAAATCCATAACTTGAAAAATGTACAGCAACCTTTATTTATTTATTTCCACCCGGGCGGTGCCGCACCTAGCCCCAAGTCGTAATACGACATCACTGCAATAGGTGAAGTTGTACAACTCGCGCCGCAACTTGTGCGAGCCTCCACTCGTTATAAGTTCTCGCTTCCGACTGTACCGGCCCGTGATTTGTATCCTGCACCTTTATGTATTTTGTAGCATATTGAAATGAAATAGAACTGTTTCGGCTAAATATTCCTAATGATTTCATTAAACAAAATACTTAAACCATCATCATCTCCCTGCCGTTGTCCCATGTTACTTGGGGTCGGTGCAACACGGATTTTACTTCCATTCTCCCATCAGTTGTCACGCTATCATTTACTCCTTTTTCTTTCATATCATTCCTCCCTTTCTTTGGTCTTCCTCTCCCTCTCAAACAAAATACTTAAACCATGCCTTATTATTACCGTTACTGTACCTTGGTTAAAAATGCTCATAAGAGGGTCTAGACAAGAAGCGATCCCTTTCTTAGCCTTAGGTATCAGTCAATAATTACATTTTAACTTTCATCGATCTCGCTAACAAAACGTCACTTTTCATAATAATGTTTTCTTTCTATGTACGTTAAAAAATTCCTGTTTAATAAATTGGATTCGACCTTTCAGTCCAAGCCAGGATCAAAGGCACAACAAAATTTAACAAAACTTCGTCAAAAAACTGTGTCCTATACACGAAGGTATTAACATACAAGTGTGCGGAACCTTGTATTTTTCCATAACTTTCTCGTGTTCAGATTTCATATTCAGTTGGGGCACGGTCGCATGGGCAAAAAGCGCGAGTTTTTAGAGCAAGTTGAAATGAATTCACGCACGCGGCGCGCGACGAAAAAAGTGGAGTTTGTGAGGTGACCGGATCACTGCAGATGGCTTACGTGAGGCTGAGGCATAGTTCAACGATGATAGGTATGTGGTATGAGGCTTTGTGACTTTCATAACGTTGCAATTGGTTTGAACAAACGGACCACTAGGTAGCGCTATAGTAACTTGAATGTGGAACATAGATGTACGAAATAATTCATTTTGATAAAGAATGGTCCTGTTACTAATGCAGATTGACGTCACTAGTGACAGAAGTGACTAATCGCGGTTATCCTTTAACCCAGTTATAAAAATTTAACATTTTGAATAGCATGTACGAATTCAGTTACCATGTACAAGTAATTAAAAAAAATCTCTGATAAGAATAATAATAAAAATCCCTGAGGTTACCTAACCGCAGACCAAACGTTTTCTTCATACAAAAATACACTACATTTACTAAAACTCACAACCCATTTTTCTTATTCCAAAACATCTTTTACAAATAATGCAAGCCCAGTTCTCCGCATAGCTAATAGCACAGTTCTGTAGGTACTATCTACCTACAACAAGCGGTGGCATGCGATGCACCGAGCTTATTAAAACATGTCCGTGTCGCTATGTCTAATTTTCCGGTTTTGCCCGCGTAGATTGTTCGCCACCCGTGGGACGCCCGCTGCTGTAGTATGTAGGTAAATGTGGATGGATTTATGTGGACGATATTGTGTGCTTCGTTTTATGTCTTATAGAGAGGTTTTTGTTATAAACTTGGGTGAATTTAATGTTAGATGAAAGTCTGTTTTTCAGTGCAAAAGCAGAAATGTAGAGTAATTACATGTATCTGGACACTGCAGGTAGAGAAAAGAAGTTAAGAAAAGCGAGCAAGGAAATAATTTAATTGATGACCATTTTCAACTGCCAGAAGATATCAAGTGAAACAGTTTTAGCAATTATTATCTTTAGGACATTATTTGTCTTCTACAAGTGAAATGCCAGTTATGGACAAAATTACAGTGTAGGTAATGTTAACCAAGTGTCTGACTCTATTGGTACTTAAGTAATGAAAATGGTATACGCATAATAATGTTAGATTAAGAGATACCAAAGCCATTAACCACCTATTTCCATATCTAAAACCCTGAAACCACCAACTAGAATACAGGCTCTTGACCCACTCTCTCTCGTCTAAATAAAGCCTAAAGTGGGCCGTGCTTTGTGCTGGGCTAACGCGCCGTGACGTCATCAAAGCCGGGCTAATGACGTGTCCTGTGACGTAATAGGCCGTGACGTGTCTCGTGCCGCCAGATGGCGCTGCATTATTTAGTGGTTTTGGACGGTAGTATGATGTAGTTTGTGTTCTACGTAGATTTATTCTGTTTGGTAAATTGTTAATGCGTAATGCATGTGTTTTAGGTTGGGATACCTACGTGGTACCTAATGTTGTTATAAGTAGCTATACCGCTCAAATCATGAATATTCTATAAGAAGACCATGTCATATCATTAAAAGAAAGATCATTTTAGATATTTTTTACGTTCCCCACCTAACTCCAAAACCTTCCCAACCTGCTGCCACATTTCACACGTCATCACTTAGCAAAATTGTCTCATGCAAATATATCCCCCCTCCTTCATTGTTACCCCCACTTACCGTAACAAACAAACAACACTCTACCATATCTATAACTCCTGGACTATAACTAGGTAACAATTTATATGCTAACACACTCGTAGCTCACACACACAATCAAGCTAGAAGGATCGCGGTGTATTGAGCTTTGTTCTAGACCTTTGAGTTTGTTTTTTTAGGAAATTGAAAGGAAAATAAGGTGGGTCTGTTGGGCGCCAATATGATAAGTTTGGCGCCCAACAGTTTTTTTGCTCTAGGTATCATTAGCGTTATATTCCATTTACTAGTAATGGCAACTCAATTATCATAATAATATAATGTTTATTACTGTGCATAAGTATAGTATGTAATCTTCCATCTGCAAGATTCTTACGGTAGTAACTTGATGTAGAGCTCAAATCCTCAATGGCCAAAATGTATTCAAAGACATCCACTTCCTGAAGAACGAAAGTAGGTTTTTACCAATCCATTGCTGTTATTGAAGCTTCTTAAAGTAACAATCATAGAACAAACAAATCAACGCCTCAACAAACAAGAACACAGGTGTTCTCCACCCTAGGTAGGCGCCCCAACTATCGTCCATCGGAAAAATATATTTCGAACACAAACGCCAATTTTTGCCAAACGTAAGAAAAGTTGTCGGCAACATTATGATCATTACCCGCCATCACGGCGAGGTAAGGCGACAAATCCAACGTCTACACGAACTTCGCAAGCCATAAACGGATACTTGCTCCAAGTTTTCCAATCTCCCGCGGCCGACTCTGTCATATTATTTTCTAACTATTTTACTGCAGCCTGCAATCTTACACCGTAGAAAATAGAATAACTCAGTTAGACGACTATGTTGAAAGAGTTTCAGTTTTCTAGTGTCGTCGTAAACATTGTGGGAATATTGAATAGTGGATTATTCTTTGGGGAATGTTTTATGTTTAGGTACGACTTGATTGTTGAGAGTCTTTGCAGTTGGTTGTAAGTTTATTTGATTTTTATTCAACTTATTGTGGGAACTAATTCGGAGTTTTCTTTTTGTGAAAAAGAAAAATATTTTTTTGTAACAGTTTTGGCTGGTAACTTAAAAGTATTCGACAAGTGAATTCATATACCTATTTAGCTAGCCAAATCTTACAGTCTCTCAACATATTACCTAGACATTAAGTCCTTTATGTGTCCTCCATATACCTAGTGTAAGTATAAACTTGTCACTCCAGTGGGCGGTATGACCTTTCTCGGTGAAAAGTGATACGTTACGGGTACATTAAATACGTCATACTCTGGGATGTCAAAGAGCACGTATAGACACAATATGTTATGTATAGCTCTTATCGAGCGCGTGTACTACTCGCTAACTATTTATACTCTGTTGCAATCTTTAGACCTTGAATGATAATAATTACAGCTTAAGATATTCGAAGATCGTAAAGCAGTTATTTATTAATCGATTTACGACGGCATTTTTTGAAGAAAGGTTAGGCAGAGGTATACCTAGAAGTACATACAAACGCCAGTTATGTTTAAGTCGCATGTAATGGGGGGGGGAGTGTATTGTCATCAGCTTACATCTATTGCCTTATTTTGAAAGCTGATAGATTCTGTCCAGTTTATTAGTTCCCTCTAGGAAATAGGGTTGATGCTAAAGTGCTGTCTTAAGGTTTGCTCCAGCAAAACTTCTAGTTCACCACATTCCTATTAAAATGTTTGAAATCACCTAACAGTCACATCTGTCTTCACAATAACCATCCTTGGGCCATTACTTTACAGCTCTTTTACTACCTAACACTAGAATGAAATAATAAGCATTGTGTACATAGGGTACAGTGGGCACACAATATCGTGTCGGACAAGACGGTCGAGGTATGGGTCGCACGTGTGGCCGCACAAAAAACGCGCCTTAATAAAACGACGTGCCGCGGGGGTCGACAATAGGGACGTGCATCTTACTCGATGCTTTATGCTGATGGGTTTGGTTTTAATTTACTTAAATTTTCGTTTAAATGTGCTATATCGAGAGTTCCAGTCTTACCACTAGGTATTGTGTGTGTTACTCCGTTACTGGGTTATGGGAGTCAGAGTAGTCGCTTCATGTAAAATACTGATATTTAGCTGCATCCAGTTGGACAGGATGGCGACCTCAACATAGTTGGGAAAAGGCTGGGCAGGTATGTGTTCCATATCGGGTACTTACTTAACTAAGTACTTACTAAAGCCACTTTTGTTGAATTGCAGACATTTTATTATATTCAAAGAGACAGAAATACTGTCATATCCAAAATTAACTAAATAATTAACGAAGAGGTTTCTTACTGCTTACGTATCAACTTATCCAAAAACCAGGAAGCTTATTTATTGTTTTTATTCTTTTTCATATTGCTGACGAAAGTTCACAGAACTCAAGTAAGGCAGGCCAATACTTGCCTTATCTTGTAAACATACAAGGCATTTGGGTAATTTTATTAAAATGAATCATTTATAATCTCATACGTTACCGATTGGCCAAAACAGAATTCCACTTTTTGTACAGAAAATAATATTTTTCTGGTGAATAGGTGAATACATGATGAGCTACATACAATAACAATATGAGGGAAGATAGTAATGAAGAAAAGTTCTGAAGGTTCTTCTGAATAAGCAGCTTTGATAACTTTTATTTGTAAGAAGGTGACAAGTTTTAGTGTTTAATATTTCAGACTTCAAAACTGTTCCTGGTCATCGAATATTTATCATAGGTGTAATCATTAACCGATAATAAACACAAATCGCGCATGTCCCATCCCTACCACCCTTGGACGGGTTTAATTACACGGCGCGGGCGACAGGTTGTCGGATGACGTCATCACTACACATGTGTGTGTATGTGTGTTTGAGAGTAAGTAGGTGTTATTATTTCGAACATTGTTTGATGTGTGTACGTGCAACATAATGGGTGTAGTGTGTAGATGTGTGTTTGTTAAAGTAGGTAGTTATTGTAACTATAAGTAATGGGGATGCGGTTAAATGTTATGTTTTTTGTTGTAGTTCACACATGTGTGGATGGTCTAGGACTTGAGGAAATATTATTTAGATTCTCAATTGTATGGAAGGTTTTTAAAGTAGGTAGACTTAAAATTAAGGGCCACAGAAAAACCCCAAATTGTGAAAACTGAATGGGTCTCGTTTTTAATTTAGGTGCAGTACGTATCTACTTCGTGATTAATATATTTTTTTATAGCAAACTTCAAAATTTTACATGTTTTTTTATACTAAGTGGGCTTTTGGCAGAAACTCGCTTGATGTAAAGCGATGACGCGACTTAGGATGGAACACGCTTGCCTAGAAGAAAACGATTTAGATCCAGATGTTTCGAAGACACGATTCCATAACATTTTCTCGCTCGAAAAATTGTCAATTTACAACTGTAATAACTATCTATGGATTTAACTTGCGTGTATTTTGCAAACACTTAAGTTTTGTTATGTCTGTTCAGGTTAAAGGGTTATACCTCAAAAACAAAAAGAAAAACTCGTAGCGATTCCAATGAAATCCCCATTTCTTAAAAACACGACGATGACGAATAAGCCAAACATTGTATCACTCACTTCACTCACAGTTTTTTTCAAAGTAACTCTTCTAACAGCCTAACATAATTTATTTCCGCCATCGTAAAACCTGGTTTTAAAATCTCAATTCCTTGGCAATTAACTGTAGTATTTGACAACAAAGTAACGTTGTGTTCTAGCTGTTAATACATCGTTAAACTGAAATGGTTGAAGATATGGCCTGATAAGAGCGTGCAGTAAGAGGGCTGTACACTGTAGACGGCGGAGTTTATCACTACACACTAAGTCATTAAGAAATGGCGGTTGCGTTTGAAAAAAAGCACCTAAACCACTAACTAATCTAACTAATTCTGGGCTCATTTTAAATTATACTATCGAACTTGACATGCGAAAGTCGTCAGGACTGAATTCAATGTATTTGAAGTTGAACGCAAAGAACATTTTTTTTCCAATTTCACAATAGAAAGGCCTATTGTGCAATTGAAAAATAAATGTGCTTTTGGTGGTAAAGCAAGTGACGTTATTCTTCTAACAAAAGCAGTAGGTACCTAACTGCATTCGATTTTGATGTGGGGCTGTAAAACTTAAGCCCTTCGTCCCGTTCATTATAAATTACCTAAGCTAATAATAATAAAATTAATTAATTATTTTCAGGCAACTTTGGCCCATAGATAAATACCTTACAGACTAACATACATGTGATAAAATACAAACTGAGTTAATATAAAGGATCTTAAAACTACGTAAGTATCACATCACTTGAGCACTATCAGTAGTGTGTCTATGGTCGGGTACCTCTAGACAGCTACCTTCGGTCACCATACTCTCACGCTGAAGACATACATTACCTAACAGAAACTGATTTAAATAAATAATTGAAATGACCAAGGGTGAAGCCATACACCAGTACATTCAATCAGGTATTTTCCGAGCCAATCAGCTGATTGACTGAATCCTTACGAAGACCACCTTGCCACTGCGTGTACACGTCTCGAATAGTTTCCATAAATAGTTAGAAAATCAAACGATTGATCTATTTGAAAGGTTGTGGATTTTGGTAGTGAAATAAAGTAAAGTTACGACACGATTTAAAAATAATCTATTAAAAAAATTATACTAAGTATCAACATTTCTGAAAAAAGAATCTCTAGATTGTCTACTATAGGGATAAATAAAGAAATATCTGCTGT
The DNA here is from genome assembly GCA_963853795.1 of Xestia rhomboidea. Classification (NCBI taxonomy): domain Eukaryota; kingdom Metazoa; phylum Arthropoda; class Insecta; order Lepidoptera; family Noctuidae; genus Xestia; species Xestia rhomboidea. The sequence continues at coordinate 980,966 of OY970759.1, forward strand.
TCCATACATGTCTTTAGAAGCGCTGTAAATATTTGTGAATGGTTGTTTAAATATATTGAGTTTAAACAAGATAATGTGAAATTTATAACACACCACTTAATTATTGTCAAAAAACGAGTTTATTTCTGTAGGTAATCTTAAATGGGGTCACTCACCACTTATCAAATGTTATAAGTTTCCAAACAATATATCCACGTCACGGGGCTCTTTATCATCGGCACAGCGTACAATTTTAGTTACGGCTTGACCCGCGATAGCGCGGGGTGAAGACATGATAAAACACCTTTATTGTTTATACTTGACGTATAGGTATGCGATACGTATTGAATAGACCAAGATACTCAACAGTTTGTAAAAAACGGTGAAGGAATGGAAATTGCTTAATATTTTTGAAATGTTACAATAGCTTTGACGTGAGAAAAATACCGTTGCATGATGATGAATCAATCAAGAAAACCTATCAATAAATAAGCGGTTTAATTTATGGACCATTTTGTCACTCAGATAATAATAGGTAGCTTGTGAGATATATAAGTAGAAAGTACTTACCTAGTTGTGCGCGCACAGATAACCTATTTCATCGGCCCACTTATATTGTCGCCCTGTTTCTCTTATAGGTTCGAAGCTGCAAGCTGTTTATTACTTTGCTTTGTTATTGTAGGTGGCTGTACCTACATCATTTGCATAAAAGACACCTACAGCCTACAGTAAGAATTTTGACGCTGGTATTATACACAGAGTAGGTAAGAGGACATCGTTACACAAACTTTTAGCACGTTTAGCAAACAGTCTTTTTTTTTTAATTTTCAAGATACGGCTTCTAACTAAATAATTAAGTCAACAATGTCAGTGTAAACGATATCTAAACTAATTAGAAACTATGATAAATGCTCAAATCACTGGTTTGACATAGACGTAATACCATTAGAAATAGCTACATCATTATAACGTGCGCATCACTTAGAGACCTCTTTATACTGAGATGCGAGCTTGTCTCACTAACGTCTTGGTACCGTCGGCAACATTCCATCTATGGACATAGTACGGCAGATTGTATGGGAAAATCGTGACCCATATTGCATCATGGTAATATAAGTAGGTAGGGGAAATTCCATTGCTGAAAATAGGGCTCGCTATATCGAAGTGAATACAAGAATTGGTATAACTTTAAAATTACATACTTACCTAATAAAAAAAGCGACATGTATGACTACTATATCATAGCTAAGCCCCAGGTGAGCTGGTTTTCTAGAAGCTATCCAAAAGCACGCCAAAATGATGGCATTAACTAACAACAAAGTAGAGTACAAAACAGAAATAGCAATCTAGAAAAAGAGAAAGACCGAGAAAGCAGAGCAAAATCAAAATGCAACAATACTGTCAAGTAAGAAAGTGAAATTGTTACTGTATAAACTAGCACCGAACAGTATTGGATGGAAAAGATATACCTAGTGTGATGAATTAAGAAGAGAAAGTGTGAAAGATGACAGATAGTGAAAGAGATAATAAATCGAACTTTAAGCCGATGAACAATAGTTTGTCAATCTATTTACACGGGTAATGGGTACTTACCTACTGATAAGGCTAGTTCCAAGGAAGTGGGGTCAGGAGTCAGGTGTTATCTGTTATCGGAGGTGGGTAGGTACTTACATGCGTCTTCACCGCGGCTGTGACGCAAGGCGTTGTTGCCACTGTATCTGTTCATTAGGTGATTACGATTGTTTTCGATGATTCGGGTACAGACGGGAGACGTTCGGAATGACTGGTGTTTTGGTAACTGGTTACCACATTTACATACGCATCACGAATTCGTCACTCCTCCAGGGAAGAAGTAGTACTAATTCATTCATAATCATTTACCGCATGGGATTAACATTTATCTTAAATTACGAATTTCCCTAGAAACTTTAATTCCCTATTTTTCCACTGTGACAGATAACATTTTCAATTTTTTTACTGAATGCTCACCATCAGTATAAAATAAAAAACTTTTGTGCAAAATTTTATACTTATTAATCTACTTTCTATCTCGCAATGTCTACGTGCATTCAATTTCTTATAAGTACAAGTAGTTTTATCTTCCGTAGATTTAGCAGCCCACTTGAGCTAGATTGCTGTTGATCCAACTTTAGTGTTTAAATTAGTTGTCTGACTGCAAACGGATCAAATGATTTTGATTGATGACTATTTCTTGCAGTACAGGGTCAAAGTTCAGTGTCAGTAACATGGTTTAATTAACAAATTGTCTCTACCAGTTTTGTTAAACCGTATTAATTACTAAGTACATTTATTTTTTGTTGGATTTATTTTTAAATTAATTTCCTTATATTTACTGGACATGACTATATTAGTTCAACATTTGATTGTTGGTTAAATAGGTAACCATTATCCATGATTTCCTGTGCCTTGATTTTTTCCTAAAGTTTCTTGATTCCTCAGTTTGGAACATGTCTACCTCCCAACGCCTCCTTAGAACCCAAAATGTTATCAAATACGACTATTTTTTCCCGCTTCGGGTCAAAAGGACCGCCATTATTATTTGTTACAACCGCCCACACATGGCCCCACCTTGCTCAGGTAACATTATAGTTACCTTAGCAACCATTCCTTGCTACTACGATATAAGATTCAAAACCGTGTGTCAAATATTATTGGATCTTAAACAAAGGTTGTTGGAAATTACACTGTGTGTTAGGTGGTTAGAGTTGGAATTTGATTGGATTTGTAGAGTAGGTGAACACAAAAAGCGTATAAAAAGCGACCTTTGTCCTCACACATGTGGTTCTTAGAATAATTAGCGATTGTGAGACAAGGTATGGTCGGTTCACAGAAATGAAGCCAATTTATATTATCCACACATTTACCTTGTATGATGTGGTGCTATGTTTCTGGTGGTTTTTGGTAAGTAATTAGGTATTAAGCCAAGATTACCTATTACTTACAAACAGATTATTTTATAAAGGTTCGTTCGATTTAAGTTTGTAATTGAATAAATAAAGTAAAAATAATTTCAAGTAAGTACTTAACATAATCTACGTAATGTCTTCAACTATTGCCTGTTATAGCGACTTAACCTTTACACACAATTTTGGTGAAGTGGTTTAGGTTATCACCACACGCCTAATTAGATTAATGATGCTCGTACCGATATCATTTATTTTCGTAAGTAGGTACACTATAATTACCACAAGTTACTAAATTCTTACACTCTCTTTTGAAGTCCAGATAATTATAAATATAATTGCAAGTCAAGTCAATCAATGAGTTTCGAGAAAAAGAACCTCACCAGATTCAAGTACTACCTAAACCCATTAGATAACATAACAAATCCATTCAAAATATAATTAAAAACATCAAATTTAATCAAAAACGAAATAAAATAATTTAAGTCATTTACCCATGCACTGGGAAAATAGTTCAATTCTCATTCAAATATGAAGGACTACTAACGCCATCTAGCGTCTAGTAGAATTACTAAACGTCGACCGCGCGCCAACTCGTTGAACAACATTGTTTTACGTTTTATAATGACGTTACATTTTTAATACAGTCTGTAGGTAATAATTATTTTATATAATGTAACCGTTGGAAATAGAATTTCACTTGCGTTTTGACTTCCAATAAGATTTTCATTTTGAGTTGGTTATTGCTTTTAATTATTTATGTACGTGACCAGTTAAGAATGCATGCAAATATTTTTTTCTGTTTCTTTTTTCTTGTTGCGTTATTGGAGCATTGCGTTAGTCATAATTCGTGAACATTGGACTAAAAGTTTGAAAAGCTTATCTTGAAATAGACATCCGATAAAAACACCTATTAGTTTGGTTTCGCCCAACGTCCAATTCGAATCCGATCCGAACCCGTGAAAGTGAAGTGAAGAAAAAGTGTATGGCTCTGGGCTTGCCCGGCGATTCCGCAGGACGTTTTCTGGTAATATGTAGAGTACTAGAGAGTAGTACAGTATAAAGGTAAACAAACATACCATAGGTACCATAAGACTGACTTTTCACGGGTACGGATCGGACTCGAATCGGACGTAGTGCGAAACCGCTCTTAGGTTAGGTCCCTAATGCCATGAAAACTTTAGTAACTCTCGAGTTAAATCAAAATGATCTTTTGCCTGCGATTTTGACCGCGTAGAGTTCGGTCATGGTCTAACCGTGTGTATCCAAATATGTTCAGCTGTTGAGGCGAGCAATCGTTAGGTATAACAGAATGGCAGACAGAATAACTGTCGCATTTATAATATTAGTACTTAAGAACTAATATTCCAAGAGCGTTAAATAAACGCTTCATCATAAACTGGCTGGTACAAGACATTACACCTGTAACGTTGACCTGCTGCCAATAAACTAATTACAGCTGTTCTGATTACAAGTTATTATCTGTATGAAACGTTTATTCCGTGAAGACTAGTGTAGTGGTGTATGATAAGCTGTTTGTCTATTTTGTTAATTAATAATTGGTTAAGAAGAAGTTTTTGGAAAATAGAAAGCAAGGGGGAAAGATAAAAAATGCCGATAATGACATAAGCTACCGAAAAGTTTATGTCAATCCTGTTGAAAGTCTTGCTATTGCCACGTCTAGGCCCATTAGGTAGATTCAATCGTCGGTTTTTACAAAATTTGGGCGTGCCATACTAGTGCGTCACTGACCAAAATGCCATACTCACCTCAGCGGAAATACCTATACCCCAGTAGCCACATGCATTTATTTTCGTGTACAATGTTAGTGATTCTAGGAACGTTGACAATTGACGCTACCAAATTGATAATGAAATAGCTGCGAGTACCAGGCGCGCAGAAGAACGTGGTAGCTGGCTAGCTCGCGACGCGTGCCAAATGAGTGCGACGTTGAATGACACGGAGTAGCGTCGGGACCCGTTCTGCCAAACAATATGAGCGGAATGGCGCCTCTACCTGTTAATTGCGTTGCTTGCCAACAGTGCCTATTGAGATTTAGTGACGTATACGTAGGTAAACGTTGATAGATTCCTAGATGGTGTGCTGTAATAGCCGACTGATTGGCTCAGCTTAATGGTTACAGCAATATTTAGGCCATTGATTGGAATAAAAACATTGTTGATATAAGACCCAGGTACGGTCTGTGGCCAGAATTTAAGAGTCTTGTTTTTAAATTCATATGTAGTTTCTGCTCTTATGAAGTAGTTCAGTCTATTTAGTGTTTAATTTTTTTTTCTTTAAATTGACCAGATTCGAGCCCCTTTTCCTTTGTGTGTATTTGAGTTGAGACTGATTTTGAAGTCTAGTAAAATCTTCGGATCTTTACTGAAAATAAACATAAAACTTAACAATTTAAATACATACATATTTTTCAACTGAAAAACAATAAATAATCCTTCTTCCTACTACCTGGTAGACGCATTAAATCATTCACTTACCGACATTGCGCATTCAAAAAGGAAAACGTCGTAACATCAAAATATTCCCGATTTCACGAACTACCTACCAATAGGTGTGTAGTTGAGTTCCTCCCGACACGTGTTAATCTCACCGGTGAGGTGTCCTCGGTTAATATTAGACGTGATCGGCTATTTGAGTCCGTATTGGGTTCGACATCCGACTGACTCACTCATTCAAATGGGTAACGGCAATAAACTGGATTCTAGTTTTTAGGTATGACACGGTGTTTCATGTTGCCTAGGAAACTTCCTGCCTGCCTGGGACATTCAAATTTTGTAAAAGACTATTTTGTTTTGAAATTCTTTATCTGCGTTTTCAAAGCGTACATACCTACTATGGTATTTCAACAGAATGGACAGGGTTTCGGTAGCTTGTGTCAAGGTCCGTGCATTTTGACTTTTTCATCATCGTCATCGCTGATAGAACCGCTCAACAGAAAGAGCATGATGTTATGAATTATAAGTGGATATGATCATATCTACTTGGGTTTATTAGATAACACTAGCTTAAACTCAAGCATATATCATGATTTACCAAAAATATCACTATCACAATTTTCCCTGCAGCTCTTTACTGTTGCAGTCTTCGACATTCACATTCAGCAGCACAACAGTTCAATCTCCCCATATTTTCGTCCATCACATAAGATTATGGGCCAGTAGTAACCTGAGCCGCGGTGTGGATGTCAGGATGCACGCATCCGGCCGCCGGATGGCCCGCCATGGCCCCGGATGGCCGCGCATGAAAGAGCCTCTGTCTGTACCAAGCGATATAATTCGCTTTTGAGGTGAGCGATGATTAACGCCTGTTTATTACGAGTTAGATGCAAGTACTATCAAAATTGAATCAAAACGTGCGATTTTTATGCAAGATTTGTGTGGAATACTTATAAATTACTAGGTGATTAGAAATCAAAATAAATTTGAGACAAAATCGACTGCTTTGCAAGAGCTCTACGTTTGAGACAAGACATCTGATCTCTGCTTTGTAGTCCTCACACACGTTAACAGCTTTTACATGTACCTAAGTACCTAACACATGTATCAAGGCCGCACTCAGACTGATCTTATATCTACATCGTACAGTAGGTACACATACTCACAACTAATTGAGTGACATACTTACATTAGATTAAAAAGTGCCCGAAGACAAAACAAACAGATTCATGAAGTATATTTTTAATAGCGCTTGTAGGTTGTATGATGGAGTGGCTGGCTACGTTACTAATGGGGATAGACGCCACAACTAATGCACCCACATTTATTCAGAGGAACTCTTAGAGTGGAGGCGATGTGTTTGGATGCATGTGTGGAGAGCTGAGAGGTTTGATTGATTGAAAATTGTCACGTAGGCTGACAACTCTATAGATATACCCGATGTAATATTTTGAAAGTTTTCTCATTTCACAAAAAAAATACATTAGAATTAAATATCTCTCTGTTAGTAATCTATTCTGTTTGTGTAGACAGGTATCTTGGTGAAAAAAAGCTGGACTGGAATGTATGTTACAAGGTTTCTCATTTTTGTGGTCAGTTATATACGCTGGACAGTGAAAAGTTTAAAGATCTCTCTCATCTTAAAGTTTAAAGATTTTTTTACTACAACATGTTTGGTTCGTTACAACGGGTTTGTTACGACGCGGACTATTGGCAGGCAGTAAGCGAATACAAGTATACCATAGAAGTGTACGTAGGTAGGTATCTGTGTATAGTAGTATAGCTATAAATGTAATAGTCGTTACTATAGAGAAGTCTATTGACGTATATTGATTTACGATGCACTGACTTTGAGAAGAGCCGCTAAAACTTATGCTGTCAAGAAAATAGTCTTCATAAACGATAACCTAAAAGGTATAGGTAATTTAATTAGTGTAAATACTGTACATCTGAAAATCCTGAGAGATATTTCTCGACGGCATGTAAGGCCAAGTCAGCCCTTAGGAAGGAATACTTCTGACACCAGATTACGCACTAAACACAACATAAAGAAGAAGAAGATCTAAGAATCGTTGGTCAGGTAACACATCCCAGAATACCTCTTAATTTCATAACCCAGATTAACCAACCTCCTACAAACTTAACATAGTTCAGGTATTATTTATAAAATGGTGAACAAAGTGAGTCGTGCCGTGTCGGCACGCGGCACGCCAGGAATAGTGCGTCCCCTAAGGTAAACATCGGCTCGGTATTTATTATACCTGGCGTGCAATGCCAATTTTATTTTCTTTTGTAGCGGAATCTGTAGTATTTTATGTTGGTGGTAAATAATTAGAAATTCCAATCAGTCTAGTACATGACTCATTTAGATGTAGGCGCTTATTTCTAGAAAGTTCATCTTTCAGAGTTTTTCAAGATTGCCAGTTTTTATTAAGATCACACACTTGACTTGGACTTGAACTGGTAATAAACGTTGGCTTGGAGAAACATGCACTACGATTAAGTTTCCGCATTCTCCTTATTTTATCCCATGAATTTGGGGTCGTCGCAGCGTGTCTTCTTCTTCCATACTTCTCTATTACGCGTAATCTCATGACCCACCCGACAGATACACCCATATCATCTTTCACAGAGTGCATCCATCGTTTCTTTATAAGTTGTATCCCAGTATCATAAAATCGGTTAACAAAATAGAACACGCTTAGGTCTAAGTATAAATGATTCGGGACATTCTGTGCACTTTATTATGATGACCCAAATTCTTCGTCCCACCTTCCACTGCTTAATCAAACCTTGATAAAACCCCCGGAGACATCCCACACTGTAACTAAACTGAAGATATATTAGGACACAATTATTAATGTCCACATAACAAACAAGTAGGCAATGTTACGGTTAATTTGAAAAAATCTTATTCATTTGTAATCATTTATCAATTGTCTCCATAACTCAAAGGGATCATAACTTTGAAATGTGTGAATTGATCGGTCTCATTCAAAATCTAGGGTGACGAATTATTATCATAATTTTGAGGTGACATGACGTGGTAATCATGTAGGTAGCTGATGTTTGTGAATCATCTTTCTGAATCAGAAGCATTATGTATCTAGTTTAAATTTAAAGGTATAAAATATTGTGCAATAGTTAGATTAATCAAGTTTCGTTCCAGTGCGTTCATCAAGTTAACATAGCGACTTACACAAAAAAAAACCGGGCAAGAGCGAGTAGGACTCGCGCACCGAGGGTTCCGTACAAACTTTTTAAACGACAAACTTATCTTTGCTGTTCGATCCCCAGAAACGGCTATAGCACCAACGGCAAAATATTGAGTTTAGGGAAAAACTAAAAGTCCGTAAGAGAAGGTCGTCTCATTAACTATTTTACAATCACGGCAACCTTTGATCACGGTCAACGGATCAAGATTGGCTCACGGTTGTTGAGTGTTGAAGATATATAATTCGATAATACTTCAAAGTCTTGACATTGTGGCACAGGTGCTTCTTTTGATATAAACAATAGACAGGGCACGCTCGAAAATACAGAAAACGATCAAAATCATTACAAAAGACGCAATTCCACTGTTTGAAGTCCTACCTACACACATAACACCTCGAAGCTCGTCTTATGAATATTAATGATAATCACTTTAATATGAAACACGTCGCGCTCGGCTCACTATTACAACATAAAACAGCTCTCTCATTAGCCTGACATTGCACTTGGCAGAAAAGACACATTTTTCCTGTTATTTATTACTGATCGTGTAAAGACGCACTTTTCGTACGTCTCTTTGCTACGTTTATAATATTTTTAATTGAATATTTTCATCTTTTTTATGCGTATAATGCCAGGTCTATAATATTGCTTCAGACTTTGAGTTACGTTTGAAGATTATATGCAATTATAACATGGATATATTTTATAAATTACTTTATATTTGTTTATACTTTGATCGGATTTATACGTGGATGTTTTGTAGTTTGAAATATGATGAAAAGTTATACAAATTTTACCATAGCCCACTTATGTTGGTTGTTTACGAACTGTTTACTCAGAAAAGTCTGACAGTCGCATATAAACATTTCTTTTTTAGAATCTTGCAATTATATCGTGGTTCTGTATGGTGTCGGACGTGAAGAATAGCACCATCCCATATCTTCCCGTGGGTGTCGTAAGAGGCGACTAAGGGACTTACTAGAGAATGGGCAGCAGCGTTCTCTGTGCTTTTGTAACAACCGTACTGCGATCGCCAACCCGCCTGCCAAGCGTGGCGATTATGGCAAAGACCCCCTTTTGGGGGAGGCCCATGTCCAGCAGTGGACTTCTTTCGGCTGAAATGATGATATCGTGAAAGTCCCTACCAATTTTTTTTAAAATAAATAATTCACCATTTTCCAGATCACGTAATCAAATATGGGTGAATTATTTTAACTCTCCGCAACCTAGTCGATAGAAATGCTATCTTACGAGTACATACAAAAAAATGTAATAGCGCCAAACGCCGTGATAGCTTTTAAAAACTTCGAACAAATAACATACTCTAATTTTTCATCCACTTTTTATCACTTCAATTTCTCAGGACTATAATAATAAGCTATCATAATAAAGACAGACTGCATTTTATAATATTTATTATTGCTTTGTATTGTATATTTTCTCAGAGCTACATTTTTTTTCAGCCTATTAGCTAGATTGGGGGCTAGACACCTAGCGTATGATTTACGATATTTAGACAATTTTTTCTGCACAGCATCGGAGAGGGTTAGCATAGCAATATCTCTGAGTATTTGTGATAAATATATCAGCTAATAAACGCTAAGGAGATATAAATCTTTTTAGCGCGCGGTACAATGTATAGAGCAGAAAAACGCAGTAAGTTATGTTTGTGAAAAAGTTAAAAAAGGCACGTCGAAATAACACAATGTAATTTACAGCTGTATCTGCTAGCTTTATATGCTTATGAAAACCAATTTCCTATTTGGCAATTCGAAAAATTCCTTAAATATAGATTGCCCTCGGTAAGGTCTGTTTTACAGACCCTCGATCTTGATTTGACTTTCACCACTCCTTATGTTAAAAGACTTTCTTGAATGTTCCTATGAACCCACTGCTAAGTTTACATAGTGGCACCAACGAGAGGCGTGTAAAAATACATATATCGTGTGCGGCATACATTTATTATTGTAAAATATAGCTATGTTCTGAAGCGCTGGTTAATTCGCCATACTCGCTGGCAGGCCGGATAACATCGTATATTATGTATTAGCGCACAACATATTCATGGCAATATGGTTTTGCGAAAGCTTATGTATTGGGAAATGGGGAACTATATGAAAACTGGTCAATTGTACGAAGAACCAACTATATAATGTGGTGTTAAGGTGACACGTTTTGACATCTTCTAATAGGTAGATACGAGTACATACCTAAGTGATGATTAAGAGAGAGGCCCATTTCCTCATACCACACACATACACACATACTTACATATATTTCACTACAGCCTGATGAAGTTCACAGGAGTAGCACTGAAGTGCATTGAGAACGTTTAGAGATGATTGTTAATTGTAGGTATTTTATTTTTATGTGAGTTAATTGTTTTTTCTAATTGTTTTTTATTTTTTGTAAGCGAGCTAGAGGTATGCATGTACTACCAAGTAGTAACATCGCATTGGCATCATAGCTGTTAAGGTGTTATTTAGATAATTTTAAATAATTAAATAATAATAAATAATACCACTTTTCCACGCTAGTCATCGTTTCTACAAGGCTGTATCCTGAATTAATTTGGTATGTCTATTTACACGGTTCCCAGCAATAACTAAAAACCCCTAGTGTGATTATTATCTGGAGAACGTAGCGCAGTATCGACATTGTTCGCCTATATAATACCTACCTACCAGATTAGTACCAAATTGTAGCAAAATACCGATACTATCAATTGATCAGTGAAAGTCCGTTTATTATGACCAGGAGGCTAAAATCAGCAATGTCCTAACCATCTCGCATATTGTTGAATTTATTATTAATTTATGTATTCAAATAAAGCCCAAGTTTATTTATCCAACATTTATCAAATCATATGAACGATCTATTTATCAATATTTACGAGTGATCGTAACTTGTGTGCATTGCATTGTTTTCACAGTATCATAGGTATAATTTGATTGTTTAAAATATATTGGCGCCAGGAAGTTTACTTAATCCAAACGTATAATAAATAAAAACAATTGAATCGGTTTCGGGAAACCGGGAAATTCACAAAATGCACGATATCTTCCTAAACCAACTCGCGTTAAAGTTTGCTTGTACATAAAATAAATAGCAACACATAAGTTAAAATAAATAAGTAGTGATATAAAAGCAGGGCTTCAACATAGGTGGTCATAACGGAACACCAGTGGTAACAATTTGTACAAGTAACAATGTGCCTTAATTAAGTTGTAATGAGGATGCTTTTCATGGAGAAAGTATTTCCACACACGAAGAACATTTAGAATATAAGAAAAGAAAACATTTATACTTACTGCACCTGACTCACGGTAAATTATCAGTAAACTATCTTTTCTATAACTAGATCAATTACCAATAAATTATAGTTAACGTTAAATACAACAGGATTTAAACGTGTTTTCTAGAGAGGATTTCCCAAAAATATACACGACAAAAAAATTAACTCTACCGACGTCAACTTTTCACCTAATCCCACAAAATTCCCGGACATTAGTTACCGATACATTTACTTTTTTTCACCACTCGCCACAATGAGATCACACCGCTATACTCCAGTTATGAGATCATAGTCGGTCGCTGTTGATAAGGGCGGTTCACACGATCCCGCGATGACGGGCTAATGCGCGCCGCTGTCGGCCAGTGTGAACGCTCCTTGTTTACCTTGAGCACAGAGTACTGTGAGATTAGATGCTTTTGCATGTTTAACTGATGGCGAAAATAGGACAGAAGATGCATACTTGCATCTAAGTTAAACCTTTCACTCTCACAAGATCAATTCCTATGTTAGATCTAAGATGAAAGTTCTGAAGGTGGGTTTACCGATGATATTTTTATTAGTAGTGTTCGTCACTGCCTGTTGTTTACAAGTGGAAAATCATTGTATCTGTCCTCAAAACAAGGTTTGTTTTTAATCATAAAAATAGTCTGGGATTCCCAAAAAATCCCATTCCGAGCTAAGAAAAGAAAACTTGTAAATTCCCCCGAGTTTTTGCACAAAAAACTACAACAAACAACACTAATCTCTCTACCTCACACTAATCTACACCCACGGGCCACGTCGAAAAAACCTTAGTGTTTACAAGATCGTCAAACTTATCGATACGTCTGTCGAGCGTACGAAGCGATTTTTGAGTGATCCTCTACTCGTTTGATTAATGCCCGCAAGCTTTGGCCGCCCGCCAATACTCTGTTGCTTTGACCCATCCTCCCCACTTTTAATAACTGACGTTACGAAAACAATCGAAAGTGAAATTATTTGATGTGTTTCTGGGACGTTGAATTGGGCAGTTTTATGATGAACTTCAGTGGATTGTAGCGCGCTTTGAACATTGTTTTGGTAATTACGAATGAGACTAGCTTTTCTTTGGTTCGTAAGCCAAAAATATGGGAAGGTAAATAACTGTGGCGTTTCATTTTTTTCATGTTTTATGCACCTTGTGCGAGACACAAAGAAGGTGGACATATTTTCGCTACATCCGGTACAAGCTTCATAACTCACTCAGTGTAAACCTACACAAATATTAAAATTGAAAACTAAATAAACATACAAAAAAGTGATTTATGATTTTTTATTAGACCGTGCAGTCTGCCGTCAAAACTATAAATTATTTGGTGTCAGAAGGTTAACGTCGCGAGATTTATGCGCAGTCGCAGGTATTTGTTTGTACGCCTACGTCTAGAGACGTGTAAACGTTAGGTTTGGTGGAAAAAGCGGCGACGTTACCAGCGTATGGCGCGACAATGACGAATGTCGCGCTCGACCGCGACACGGCGCCTGCGCCTGTAGACTAGGGTTGACACACACCCAAAGGTAAAGTTATATTTTCTAAAAAATATAAATTTTCGAAACGACTTTGTGTATTGAGCGTAGCATACCATATTTCTGTTTGAAGCAATCACATTACATTTTCTTTGATTAAATTTAGTTCACTAAAATGACACTTACATTATTATGTGCTGAATTCCTTTTTATTTTGCAGTTTACTTCAGTGAATGACTTGTCAAAAGCCAAAATATCTCTAAGTTGCTGTTTCAGTTTCACTTCGAACTATGATAATATTTAAAAACTTAAAACCAGTCATTCGTTTCCCCGGCAACCCTAAAGTCACGACACCTGTCGCGTCCGCCATCGAAATAGTCGTGTTTTCCCAAAATAAAGGTTGAACGCATTTTTGTGGACAAACGTATTTGGATTAGCTGAGAGGATGAGCAGTAGTGTGGGGATCGGAATCTTTATGTTCCCCAAATATTTTGGTTAAGACACGAGAGCAACCGAAATAAACTGGCACTGAAGGTGGGTTGGTATGGCAGGCATTGGAGGAGTAACAGTGGAAATTGGAAGTGATTTGAAAAAACTTTAGGACTACTATTTTTTTTGTAAAAACTTCTAATGCATGCCAATATTATAATGTATCAAATTTTTTTGTCTATCGTTTTTTACATAATCTGTTAATAAAATAAAAAAATATTAAAACGTCAAATACAAAAACCAGTTTACAAAAAACTTTACGTCATCAGGAAACCACAGTCCCTAGCCGTTCCCGGCGCAAAGGAGCCCATGACACTTGCAGCGTTTCCGCGCTGAATTGCCAGGGCTAGCCTCTGCACCAGGAAAGAACCAGAGCATGGGTCACCGCCCCTCCCTCTAAGTCGACGGCCGATCTCCGACACAAATTTGATCGCGTCGGACCCCCAGCAACCAGTGGTTTCCACTGCCAGTGGGACAAAATAGTACTTTGGCTCTAAGGCTGCATATTTGGCTCGTTTTTTGAGAGCGGCTGATTCAGCCGCGGCACCGGGTGACCCGACAGTGCGAGGGAGATGGCTGGCGGCAAACGTGCTAACACACGTTGCGTCCCAAAGTAGGCACTTACCCTTTTGCCAGGGTACTAACGTCAGGCCATCCGGTCTTTTGCCATCCAAGCGACAGAGACCCGGCGGCTCCAAGACACAAGGGATATTGGCGCCAACCAGCGCCCTCCGGACAATGTCGTTGAGAGCATGGTGCCGCGGAAACCTCCCTGAGCAACGACAGCAACTTAACGCGTGGTGGCCGTTGGCCTCCACTCTGGACCCGCAGATGCATATATGTGGTTCACAGACATCGCAGCCCAGGTTGAGAGCCACCGCCACCCGCAAAGAGTCGCCGTCAAGTAAAGTGCCCAGGTGAGGTGAAGGAAGCGCTTGCAACCACGCTCCTGATTCTGACCGTGACACTGCCTATAAGCGCGCCAAATCAACCCGCTCCGCCCGATCTATAAGTCTGGCCAGAACTGCCTTCGCTCCTACATCATCCCAAGAGCGCTGCACTTGAGGTTCTTTCGGGGTGATACTGCCAGGGCAATGGCCTGACCAGGCCGCCAGAGCGTCCGCTGCGAAAGGGATAATGAGTTGTTCGCCATCAAGAGGAAGAATGCGAGCGACCAAGTCGGTAACCCCATGCGCAGACGCCGAAAAGGCCGGCAAGCCGACATCCCGTGCGCGACGAACCCCCAGACCTCCATGCCGGATCGGCAAACCCGCTTGCGCCCATTGAGCTTCGTTCAGCGAAACGTTCAAAATACTCTCTATCGTCTCCTTAAGAGCTTCATCGAAAGATGAGAGAGACTGTGGGAACCACCACGTCGGGGCAGTCCGCAAAAAATATGTCAATTTCGGTACCGCGAAACACATGCGCAAAAGTATTAAAGCGACGTGGGCAGAAAGATTCATGAGCCTTTTGTGGGCGTCGAGAAGATTACGCTTGTGATCCTCTAGAGCCTCAGGGACCGCTACAGGGAAGATCGGGGCACCCAATAGACTGAAAGAAATAGGTGAAACCATAGTGAGACCCGGAAGAAGGGAAGAAAAGTGCGAGAACCTTGGCTCAGCCTCAGGACCACAGGGGAAAAACACACATTTAGATGAATTTACCTCGAGGCCCAGCTCCCTGAGACGAGGAATTAATGTGCGGATGTCTTGATCCACATCCTCAGGTTTGCCACCCAAGATACAGTCATCCAAGTACCACACGTTCAGGGGTGATTTTAAATCGTGGATTGACGCTTGGATGGCCCTGGCTAAAAGTGAGCGGCCCAAGAGGGTCTCCCTGCTGAGCTCCAACCTGAGACTTGATCAAGGAATCACCATAGTAAAGATTGGAAGGTGCCTCGTACACTTGATGGATAAACGGGTATAAGGATGGGGTCCTCCCCCTCACCTCTCTCAAGAGAACTTCCCTTTCCAGGGTATTAAACGCATTCTTGAGATCAAGCTTCACAATGATGCAGTTTGCGTTTTCGGCCCCCTCGCAAAAGCACGAGTGGCATGTATGGCAGCCTCGCACCCGAGGCGCGCACCGAAGCCTAGTTGATGAGGCTATAAATATGCTGCCATCTCTTCCTTAACGGCTCGACATGCCAGCTTAGCTGTCAGGCGCCGAAAGGTGCTACCAATGGCCATTGGCCTCAAACCCCCATCTTTCTTAGCGATAGCGCAAAGAGAAGCCCCGTACAAATATGCGCATACCTCTCGATTTAGTTGACCACTAAGTAAGAAATTGCACAACCTGCACAATGACTCCAGAAGGCGTTGGCCATTGTCGCCCGCTGAACTGGACGTCAGTTCTTTTAGGTGCCCCGGTCTGATTCCATCTAGTCCTGCAGCTGACCCACTGTAGAAGGAGCCAAGAGCCAGGGACACATCCTCGACGGTGACAGTCAGCGGTAAACATGACTGATCTGGGGGATCTGGAAAGACAAGAGGACGAGACGGCTAGGGGTGCTTCGATTTCAAAGCACAAGAGTCTCAGGAGCAGATTGAGCTATGGTATCGTCAGACATTAACAGACGAACTGCTCCTCTTAGGTCCCCCTCATGCACCTTGGTTTCAATTGCCCTCGAAATAGAGTGGGATCCAAAAGACTTCCCTCCATCAATTACCGGCGAGTCCAAGCAGCAATGGCCAAAGGAACCGATATTATTTTTAACCTTCTGCACCATGTTACCCTTGTCCGATCTGCTTGGAGTCTTTAATGCTCTAAAAGAGAAGGTAAGGAGAGAGTACCAATCCTCAACGCCATTGTTAACCACACAGCTGTTTATAATTTGGGAAAGTTTTTCCGCCGCCAAACTACGCGCGCCCCGAGGGATGTGTCGCAAATCTGTTAATTGAGAGGTCTAGATATTGTGATACAGGAACTCCTAGTACAAGAGCCAGGGTTACACTCATGTTTGCGCAACCATTTGCTTGGACATTACGACAGCCAACTTTCACGTTGTTGTAATGTCCAAGGACAAAATGGCCCGAAACACTACAAAACTATAATAAACGGATTAATCTCAAATCTCAAATCTTTATTGCATTCCATATGTATTACATAGATGGTGTAATCAAATAATAAAAAGAAAACAATATGGACCCTGTCGGGCACAGCAACATTAGGAGAGAGGAAGAGGGCTAAGTAGCAGTTTAATAATATTATTACAAATTATTAAATGTGTTATTGGGTGTATAATTATGAATTTATAAATTATTAGAATATTTGGTCTGTGCATTATGTATAATATACTATATTAATAATTTCTATTTATGTATTATTTATATTATGTATTATGTTTATATTATGTATTTATATTATGTATAATTATTATGCAATTATTAGAACTATGTTTCATTTATATTAAATAATATTATTGTTTATGTATTTATATTTTCATTTTTGGTTTCTTACATTCCATATTATAATGAGAACGAATTATTTTATTTTGAAATCGATTTGTCATCTATAAACTCCTGTACTGAGTAGTATGCCTTGGATTCCAGAAATTGTTTCAATTTATTAATAAATACATTTGTTTTGTCTGCTTCTCGAATATCATTTGGCAATTTATTATAAATTTTTGTGGACATAACTAAAGGGCCGGTTGAGTGCATTTTAAGTCGGAATTGAGGTATGTTTATTTTGTTTTTGTTGTGTCGAAAAGTGTATCTAGTTTGTGTTTCTTCACAAGTGGTATAAAAATCAGGGTGTTTTCGGACAAATTTACATAATTCAAAAATATATAAACAGGGAAGTGTGAGTATTTTATGGTATTGGAAGTGTGGTTTGCAGCTATCAGTTTGTTTAATGTTTGTTATTATTCTAATTAACTTCTTTTGTAAAATAAATATGGTCTGCGAATCTGTACTGTTTCCCCACAGCATGACCCCATAGCTGAGCCATGCCTGAGCGTATGCATAGTACGTGACAAGTGCTGTTTGAAGATTGGTAGTTTTTTTAATTTCGCGTAGGGCGTATGAAAATGTAGATAGTTTTGCTCTTATTTTTTGTATATGGGATTTCCAATTTATGTGGGTATCTATGGGCAAACCGAGGAGAGTAAATTCATTGACTTGTTCCAGTTTTGTATTATTAAAAGTGAAATTTAGTTTTAAAGGGGATTTTTGATGTGGGTGGAAAGTAATTAATTTTGTTTTGGTGAAATTAATTTCTAGGTTATGATTATCCATCCAGTTTACAGCTGCAGAAAGAAGGGAATTTAATTTAGCGATTATTCCCACTAGTTCTAATACACAGTTCTACGGTAGAACTAATGGGATTTTTATTTTCCCACTAGTCCTACGTTTTTGTGACACTTTATATCGTACGACTAGTGGGAACAAAAATTCCCATTAGTTCTACCGTAAATTGTGTAACAGAACATTAGAACCAATGAGACTTTTTGTTCCCACTAGTTCTACGATTATGTACCACCTTAAATGGTAGGACTAGTGGGAAATAAAATCCCATTAGGTCCACCATAGAACTGTGTAGTAAGTAGAACACTAATGGGAATAATCCGAAAGTTCGGATGGAACCAAAAAAAAACCTTTGCCATCCAGAAATGAGAAGCATTGGTTTTAAGGGTTTCGTACCTCAAAAGATAATCTATCCGTCCGTCTGTCACCGATTTTCTCAGGAATGCCTGGACCTAGCAAGTTGAAATTTATACCAGTTACTGAGGTCCTGAATTAACACGATAAAAAGATATGGGAAAAATTTGATTAGATTTTCGCAAAAACTTATAAGTACCAAAATTTATCTTAATTTTCAACTTTTTTTTATTTTTCGGAATTTTCCCCTTACTTGTGCTGTAAGACCTTGCTTTTAACCAAAATTGACAATTATAGGTCAACCGGAAGTACCCTAGGTTTTGGGTCGAAAACCTATATGGTAGTTCCCGTTGACCAGAATCACGAAATTTGGCGAGAAGCAATGTCTTACAGCACATATGGGAAAAATCTAAAAATTGTAAAAATACATTTTTACTTGTAACCTAATTGTAAAAATACATTTTTACAATTTGTAGTTTATTAACAAAAAAAAGCGATTTTACTAAAACAAACATATTATTTGCGGTTGATGCAATAGCCGTTTCTGGGGATCGAACAGCAAAGTCAAATTTGTCCTTTAAACAGTTTGTACGGAACCCTCGGTGCGCGAGTCCGACTCGCTCTTGGCCGGTTTTTTTTTTTGTATGAAAAACTACTCTATAATTTTAAACCAATAATGTCCAACCGAATTCAGCATCATTCAACCAAAAAAACGATAACAAAATGATCTAATAAGACGCATCAGTGATTTTGTCTGTCAGTGCGCAGTTCAGACAATTAATCAGGAGCCGTCGCGATGACAACCAGCTAATGACGTTAACAGGCGCAGTCGGCTGAGAAAACATAGTCGTCGCTAGATCATTTGGTTTTGTGTGAGTAATGTGAAGTGATGAGTCTGACAGCAGAGCCGTTTGCGAAAGTCATACTGGGTTACATTTTTGGCGAGGTCAGCATGTAGTACTTTATTAGCTCTAAGGGAGTTTCAATACCAAATCGTAATGTGCAGGTTTTCAGGTGAATGCAGCCAAAAGAGGGATACCCCAGGGTATTGATACGATAATTACCAGATCCAGAAATGAACCGTGACTTTTGGAAAATTATAAGCGATTTCTTTTTGCAGGAACATTACACATGGAATATTTATGATAAAACTTTATACAGTCGGTGACAAACAAACAAAGATTCACCGACTTCTGAAGCTAAAGTTATTTTTCACTTTTTTGAAGTCGGTTTTATTTTTTGCAAAAACGTTTTTGTTTTTCACTTTTTAGTGGTTCACATGTGCTTACTCCTTCACAGCGTACCGGCGTGATATTATGTTATGAACTGGTGTAAACAATAGACAGACATGAGATTTCAGCAACCCCAGTCCATTTGCTATCATTTATTGGGGAGTTCCGTTGCCTATCTCCGAAGTTCTTCATCAGATCTTCACCAAATTGATATGGGACTACTCCGAGTAAATACTCTTCCAAAAACTACCCAAATCGCTTTAAGTGTGCCTATAAAATTTAAAGAGTTCTCTCTATTTCTCCAGGATCACATTATCAGATCCTGACTTGATGATTATGGGACCACCTGGGAAGTATACCCTTTCAACTAAATAATAAAATCCAAATCGGTCCAGCCATCTTCGAGTAATCGGGGAACATACATAAAAAAAAGGTTCCGACGAATTGAGAACCTCCTCCTTTTTGAAGTCGGTTAAAAATAAGTTAACATGCTGGTAAGTATACGATTGTTTGAATTCCAAAATACCAATGTTGAGTATTTGATCCGAGTCTCTTGCTATGTGTAGGTGCGTTCTTGAATGTCTTTCTCTTTACCGAAACGTTTCATATCACTTGCCCACCTCATTAAACACGAATGATTTACAATTCTACCTCGAATTCCGACCGAAACAAGTCATACATATTCTCAGCACATTAATTATAAAATTAATAACAAAACACGATCTGAATATGCCAAAACAAACGTTTGTTCCGAGAAATCGTATAAATATGTTACAAGAACCGTTCCAGGTGTTCCCAGCGTTCTACAATAAACGTGTCCACGCTTTGCTTGTGTTCATTTAACGCTTACTAACTTACAGGCAAACATATAACCACAAAATAATCCAAAACCAACCTTAACATCACCTTAGCAAAGTCTAAAATACCTGTGGAACTGCTCTCACGTGGGAAGGGTAAAGGCGCCACATGTGGACCGCCTGCGAAATTGAAATAAAAATGTAATTAAAAAAACGCGATGCTCGTCGACCGCGCGAGGTGAATGTACGTGTTGATGTACGGCCTTTTGTCGATTGATACGACTTAATGCTGCTTGTAGTGCGGCGACCTGTCAAGCGGTAAAGGATTAGCGAGAAAATAAATATGACCTAAAAGCTGTTCAATGTTCGTTACCAGATTTTCAGGGTGCATTTGTTTTGGTCACTATTTTTCCAATGAAATTCTCGTTTTAACGACAAAAAACATTTTAATTTTTAACGTTTTTTTCAAAATATTCGCGGCTACTCAATTGGGCTATCCTTCCCAATTAAGTTTATTGGATACTTTAAAATAATGATTATAATAATATTGAGGTAATACCTACATAACTTAACTTTTTTTTACCTCCTAATAAAACTCAACGATCATCCACACCGTCCAAAACTACAAACACAACAATCTCATCTCGATACACTTCGAAACCAACACATACGTAAATAGAATCAACACCGTGGGAGACACATTACACGACATAACACCTCGCATCTCACACCTTATCACATAGGCAATAAGGTTGAAAGTTGCGTGATATTTGTGATATGATTTCCCTATGTCACATTGAGGTGGTTTTGTTTTTAACGATACTGAATGACTGACGTGAGAACTGAATGGTGGAACTTTCACAGGCCAGTGGTCTCTCTTTAATTCGGTAATTAAAGGGAGATCTGAAAATAATCTGTTAAGTAGTTCCGAATGGCTTGGGAAGGGGAACTGATGAGAAGACCACTTGGATGGGATTGTGAGATACATTAGCTGATGTTCAGCTGAAATAATGGACGGAGAATAACTTTCACCCTGTTTTAAAATGGGGGATACGTTGATTGTCTCATAGTTAAGGTAAGTTGTGGTTGGTATACCTTTTTCTAATTATGTAATAACAAATAACTGAAAATATTATCACGTAAAAAATATTTTAAAGTAGATTAGAAGTTAAATTGTAAGTCACTACTCGTTCTTCAGTTCGTTCTCATTTACAGAATATAGACCTTTTTCAAAGATGGCCAAATTCATATAGCTTCCACATCCACAAAGCTCTGCCCGATATTTACTTTTTTATTCAAATAGGTACCTACGGGTACCTATTTGAATTCAGGATTTTCGCGCACATAGACGCACGTTTATCTCGGATTATTTTCTAACTCTATCCGAATTCTGATCACCAAAAAACGTTTTTACTAAAACAGAATTCGTTTCTAATAAAACTTTACAGCTGAGCGTATAGCCAAAAACAATTTCATTAGACGATCCCCGAACTTACCGCAGTATAAACCGCTTTATAAACTCCTTAGCCTTCGTAATATTGTTTAAAAATGTCTCCTAGTCCGCCATGAAAAGCGTGCGGGACCCTAAACGTATGCAAATTTTATTTTTAAAAAATGCAAGTGGCTAGCCACATGTCGCCCGGACGGTCATCGCGGCGTCCGTCTGCTTTTTATTACTTTTATTTTTGTTGTCCAAACTTACCCACCTTCCTCTCCTCTGATTTGATTGCGTATTTATTCCAAGCTGTGTTTTGCTACTTCAAGTTGTAGTGGAATTGAAGGTTTTCAGAAAACAAACACGTGGTATACGGTCTACACAGTTAGAGACTGTTTGGCTTTTTTCCACCCGAATGTTCACCGAGTTTTGTATAGTTTTATAAAAAGTTACTGGCTTAGCTTGACAGTTTTTTACAAATTCCTTTTTTTTTACGACAGCAATACCTACCGATTATTAGGGTAAGTTTAAATGCGTTACGTTACTAATTTTGTAAGTTTGGAAATGGAAAAAAATGAAATGAAAATTTAACGATGACACAATAATTATCATCAATAGTCTCTGAAAATTGCGTTGCAAGTTCAGAGAAGCTTGAACAGCAAATTGTTAAACTAAGTTGATGGATGGGTAACGATATAAAATCTCATATTTTCAGCACCGAAAAATATTTCAATAAGCCCGAAATTTATACCTTTTAACACACACACACATACATCATGGCACCATCTACTGTCCCCATTGTCCTCGTCCACATAGCTAGTTCTATCGCGTCAGATGATTTTTACGATGGGTGTCCACGTGACGTCTTTATTAAGGCGATATCAAGGTGGGTTCCGTGAGATTAGGGTTCCTCGTAAACGGACACCCGCTGTATTGGACGACTCTTTCGTTATTATAACGAGATAGTCCGATATTGTCAAGATGGAGGGTGTGGGTCCACTTTCGAAGGGATAGCTGAAGGTGTGTTTTTCTTGAGCTTGGCTATTTTTGTTTGGTTTAGATTAAACTAGACTTCATAAAATTATTGAAACATTTAATGTCTAACTAAGTAGGTACCTACTATTGAAAACATACCTAATTCGTATCGCCATTTTGTAATGTTCTCAGAAACTGAAATAAAGGTATAAAACTGAGGCCGATAGGAGGCATTTAGTATCTTGTCATATAACACATTCGGTAAACCTAAAAATATTAATGAACAATATTTATGTCATCTTCAACAGTACTCACCCTCTAATTAAATAATGAAAAAAAAAAGAAAAATGATGAATAATTAAAATTGTAACTGAATTGAAACTGAATAAAATCAGTCAGAATAGAAAAAAAAACAATAATAGAAGAAGAAACAAAAAAAAATCAAAGAAGAAGAAGAATCAGAATAATTGTAACTGAATTGTTGTTTGTTTTTTTGATTGTTTTTTTTTTGTCTGAATTGTAATTGTAACTGTTGTGTGTTGTGTTGTTGTGTGTTGTGTTTGTAATTGTATTGTTGTTTTGTTGTTGTTGTGTTGTTGTAATTGTTTTTTGATGATGAATAATTTATCAACTATCTGGTGTTCACGACACAAGCTTCGTTGCTTAGTGTGGCACTAGATGGCGCTGTGTGTAATGTCCAGCGATATTTATTTATTTTATTTTTAATGATTTCTATTGGTTTCTATTACATTTCATCTTGGCTTCAGCCAAAAGAACATCCTCAAGCTAACCATGAATGCCACTACTAACATTTTTCACTGTAATGAAATGTAGGTTTACCTAAAACATTACACACATAAGATATATTCTAAAGCTCGTCTAGAAACAAGTGGTGTAATAAATGCGGGCGCTGCGGGTTGCGGGTTGCGGGTTGCGGGTTGCGGGTTGCGGGTTGCGGGTTGCGGGGTGAGGGGTGAGGGGTGAGGGGTGAGGCGCGGTGTACCGAAACATAAAATATATAAAGTTTGACCGCCGGCGGACAGTGACACAACCACCTACGGTAAGTGGAGGGTTACATGGCGACAGATTTACTTGCCAAAATCTTATAAAAATCATAAGTATCTTAAAAATAATCAAATCTAAGTCACATGTTTCAATTGAAATCAGATTTGATTCCTATACTACTAGTACTGAAGTACTGGTTAAGTTTTACTTGTATCAAATGGATCTTAGACTTCTTACATCTGATCTATAAGAAGACAAAGGAAGAACCTTTTGATTTCATACTGGACGGCGGCGACGCGCCAGCATCAATGGTCCATTCATATAAAAAACCATCAATGATCGTTTGTTGTAAGTGCATATTATTAAATCCAATTTAATAATCGTATAAATTATGACTGTTATTAATTCCATTAATGTTTTGGCAACGTACCTGGCAAATCAACATTATATGTGCCAAATGAATGCCAACTAATGTTTCTTTAATGGGTATCTTCTACCTATAACAATGTGTAGTCGCTTACGTTTGTTAAAAAACCGGCCAAGTGCGAGTGGGACTCGCGCACGAAGGGTTCCGTACCATTATCAAAAAATCACGTTTGTTGTATGGGAGCCTCACTTAAATATTTATTTTATTCTGTTTTAAGTATTAATTTGTTGTAATAGCAGCAACAGAAATACATCATCTGTGAGAATTTCAACTGTCTAGCTATCACGGTTCATGAGATACAGCCTGGTGACAGACAGACAGAAAGACGGACAATGGAGTCTTAGTAGGTAATAGGGTCTCGTTTTTACCCTTTGGGTACGGAACCCTAAAAATGAGCCTTGTAGGAAAGATTAGGTGGAAAACATGGAAAAAAAAATAGCTGGACATTCGACACAGCGCCATCTAGTGCCACACGAAGCAACGAAGCTTGTGTCGTGGACACCAGATAGTTGATATACTACATAGATACGTTTTGTTTGTAAATACATACTTATTAAACATATAAACAACCATGACTCAGAAACAAATGTGCATGCTCATCACACAAACATTTGCTCCTACCGAGATTCGAACCCGGGACCCTAAGAACGTAAGGCAGCCTCAGTACAGTCAAAAATAATCTTGTTTTTAATGTTGACATAATCCATCCAGATTTTAGAAAGAAACTTTTAAGAAACTGACGGAAAAAGGTTTAGGCCATGTAAACCCACGCCGTTCCTCAGCAATATTGTATCAAGTAGAAGTGTCCACGTAGACTCGTGTTTGTATGAAAAATATTCCAATATTCCCCCGTCCACCCTGATCGAGCCGAATAAGGTGATCGCGACAACATGCCCGGTTATTTGAAGGGCTTAAGGTCGGTTTTGTCAAATTATATGTGTTTTTCTTGCGTTATATTCAAAGATTGGACGTTTGAAATTCGCATTGGGAATGTAATAGCGTTTGGAGATATAAAATGGTCGCTTTATGAAATAGAAAAGCTATGGCAGATTATTATTGATCAATACAAGTAAGGTGAGAGGTGTGGACTGACAAATGAAGACGCATCACACACTAAATTATTTAATCAGTTAGGAAACACAATGAGCTTCCTTGATTAATTAACTAATATTAGAAAGTTGGTAATCTCCGAAATCACTCATTCAGCCAGATATTATCTAAATTCAAAGCGGACGAGGTTGCGGGTACCCACAAGCTAGTAAATTATTTTATTACTATCTGAAATAAGCTCGACGTTGGAGTAAATTGTTCAAATAAATAAAATGATTGTTCAAAAAATGTTTTTGTAAGTATATGCAATTAGATTGCCATTTATTTTCATCAATAACAAAACAGATCAGAATTCATATGTATCAGTAACATAGTACCTACGTACACACTCCCCATTTCCACGAAAAATACGCGATCCAGCATCACCCCGGGATAAGAGTGGGCATAATCGTAAGGAGATCTGTGATGCGATGTGACCGGAAATTAAGACACGGGGCGGCCGCCCGCCCAGCGCCCTTCCGCTTCCGGCCGGACATCACCTTGTGCCGTGGGCGGAGGTCGCTCAGATGAATAATCATTATCATAAATCTTGTGATAAAGTCGTGACCAAGCAGGTTGGGGAGATGTTTGCTTTTTGGATGTTTTTTTTTTTCTGTTTTTGTTTGAAAGTGAGTGATTTATAGGCAGGTGTGCGTAAACAATGATTTAGTTAGATTTTTGAAGGAAAAATGTGGATTGTTGAAAGTTATTAGATCTTACGAATGCATTACCTCATCACATGGTAGTTTGTTAGGCTTATCTGCTGCTGTAGGTGCACATGTGTGTTGTACATGTGACACTTTACTTGGCCGGGTGTTGTGCATCAGGATTTGATTTTAAAGCTGAAAGTGTTCTCCTAAGTTCTATTGTCAAATAAGTCAGAAGTTACAAGAATGTTTCCAATATTTGAATTCTTCTTTCGTATTTACGTCTTGCACCTTGTAACTACTGATTTAAATGCGTTCTCAGAAGCTGCCCGTAGCTGAGACATGTGTCCGTTGATGGCAATTGGCTCACCCCATATTACATGGGACTAAAGTGTCGGACCTACCTACCTCTGCCGAACTCTTCGGGTACTAGAGGCGTGATGTTGTACAATGTTGTTAATTGCATTACAAATACCCATGACGTATTAATAAAGTCCTTTTATTTTCTCCACATACCGCAGCAGCTGTCTCACGATAATAATTACAAAGATACACAATGTCGTTTAACTTTTTTAATGTCGTCCATTTTGTTTTCCATCTGTATCATTAGCCATTAGTCTCTCACCGTATTCTCTTTTGATACTAATTATTGCCGATATATCATTAAAAGAATGCGCCTTTAATCTTCTTAATATATCACAAGACTCGCCTTGTAGTTCTATAATTTGAGTATACATTTGAGTCTTGTGCCTCGTTAGTCTAGTGGTGACGAGCGCTTCTGCCGCGCATCAGGTTCTGGGTTCGAGTCTCAGCTCAGACAGTGTTCTTACTTCTTTCCACAAGAAATTTCTCAGCAGTCGCTATGAAATCTGGATCTTTGCGTGATTGATGGCAATAGATTCGCCTCCAATTAAAAGGGACTTACAAAACTTAAACTGGCGAAATGTAGATGGACTTCTGCCTAACTCCTTGGGGATTACATTGTTATTGCATGTTTATTAAAAGCAAAATCAAATCAAATCAAATAATTATTTATTGCAAAACAAAGTTTCCTAAGTAAACACTAAAATAATGCTACCATTCTTCTAATACTAAGTAACACTTAATACTTTGCGAAAACTTTTCTCTTAGAAAATTTCACGTGAACTGTAATATACGTAAATTCTAGTATAACGGTAATGTGGTCACTCTGGGGTCGTTCATCAAACGTGAACATTACTGAGCCTATGGAAAACTAACTTTGACTATTACCGGACCCCTACCTTTTTACCCCAGTCTCCCCAACAACGAGAATTACCTCATTTCGATATACGTTGCTGCTTAGGTTCAAAACAGCAACGTTCTTAATCTCTTTGTTGCAGTAATGTATGAGAAACAAATAATATTTTCATTATTTTTTGTGAACAGTTTTAGGTGGTCAGATGAAAGTTAGAGTATTACGTTAGAGTGGTCAAGTATTTGAGTTATTGCGCTGTTTGCAATAAAAATGAGTTTATTTTTTGCAGTTATATTCGTGTTATTGATTGGAAGTTTGTTCAAATAGGTAAGTAAGTAACTTCATAATAATTCAATTGCGGACAGTTTTTGTTTCCATTCCATGTCCATAACATTTGCCGACTCTTATCTACTGTGTTTTTAACGCATTGTCAGATATTATAGTTACGTTGTAAGTACTTGCAGGTCTTGTTGTAAAAAATAAAAAAAATCGGTAAGCGCAGTCAATCGAATTCATATATGCCTATATTAATGAAACAAATGAAATATTCTCAAAACAATCTCTATTCACAAAATCTGAAATATCATGTACCTACTTTTTTCCTCATCCCAACCAACAGCTCGCTTAAGTACCTATAGACATTCATCAAAGTTCATCACTACACGCCAACACAAAACAAAGGTACCTAACCACACATAAATTCAGCAGCCAGTAGCCGTTTTGCGAAATGTCGCTGGCTGCTAAAGCAGCCAGTAGCGCCTTCGTCCAACAAATGCAATAAAAATTTATTAAACTGCTATTTCTAGAGCTTATTCCTCTTGTAGCAAACTCTATACTATATTCCTCAACGTTCGGACCAACAATAGCAACACTATTCCATCGACAAATGTCAAAATAAAAGTAAAAACTTTAGTGTAAACAAACTCCGCCATTTCTGACGTGTGGCGTCGTATTTCAATTGTTCTGTTATGTATATTATTGTTTTCGGATAGTGTTATATATCAAATTAATCGTGAAAATCTGTGCTACTATATTATCATAAAGGAAATCTAGTTTTCGGATCTCAAAGTTGAGTATTTCGCCTCCGAAAAAGTGGTAAATACCTATAGGTAAAAATCGGTAAGCGCAGTCAATCGAATTCATATATGCCTATATTAATGAAACAAATGAAATATTCTCATAACAATCTCTATTCACAAAATCTGAAATATCATGTACCTACTTTTTTCCTCATCCCAACCAACAGCTCGCTTAAGTACCTATAGACATTCATCAAAGTTCATCACTACACGCCAACACAAAACAAAGGTACCTAACCACACATAAATTCTCTCGATTAGACCTTTCCTTTCGCCTCCAACGTGAACTCAACTTTGGGGAACAACAACAGAATCCAATATCCCTTGGCCACGTACCAGTCCTTCTGTCTATCAGACCAATTGTCCCGGATGGCAACCGGACACCGCGATATGAAAGCGACAATAAAAGGTGGAAGACCTGACTCATTGATCGGTACAGACGAGCACACAGAGCTTTCTATTTTATTGTGTAAGGACTTACTCGTATTGGCTATGTGCTGATTTGTAAACTGAAAGTAAAAAATATCGTCACTTCCCTGCCCTTACCCCAAATTAAGTAAGTGCGTAGTATGTCTTCATCTTCCTTACTTATCTATTACTAGCCATCTCATGAGATCCTTTCTAGTTACGTCATCTTTTACACAGTCCCATTCATCGTTTCTTTGGTCTTCCTCTACTTGTAAAACGAAATTATACTGTTTGGAAAATAAACATTGGCAAAATTGAAAACCAGCTTTAGCTGTTATTAATGGTAATAAACAAAACGGATTTTGGAAACAAAAACAAGGGAAAACCTCTGGCGTCACCACTATTTCATAATGGTTTTCTTAGCCCGGAATAGAGTTTAGATACCTAGCGAAACATTTCTTACAGTCGTTTTAAACATACATAATAAGATCTATCTACAAACATTAGTCTATATATCTATATAGCTGGTGGATTTACGAGACCCATGTTTGCCATTTTGAATTAGGAACCAGCAATTTATAAATTACAGTAAAAAATCATCACTGCGACAACATAATTACGTGCTTTCCTCCAATAATAAACAAAACATTATCAGTCCCCCCGTCACCCATCCAGCTCCGATCAAGGTACCATCGAAGTTCAAGGCGGGTCACGAGGCAAACGCACCTTTATTGTGCAGCAATTGGGATGTCCGCCGAGGTCGATGACCCTGCGCAGGAGTGCGCGTACGAAGGTATTTGTCGAGGTCGGCTTATGTAGCTGTGGGTGCATTGGGTGTCTTTTAAGGGTATTTAAGATGGAATTGGGTGGGTTGGGTTGGGAAAGATGACCTGATGGATCGATGGTCGATATTAATATGAGTAATAATAATGGAAATATTTCAGGAAAAACATAAAACATGGACATACAATGAATTAACGAGTGATTAACACGAAAAGTAAAATAAGGGAAAACCAATTCTTGGTCCTCCTCGTGTGTCGTTTAGTAGGGAAGATGATGTAAAATGATGATTGGTCTAGGTTAGTGATAAATGGAATATGTTAATGGACCGGAATCACGGTAGCCAATAGTTTATCATTGATATAAAATGTTGATGTCGTCGATATTGAAGCCAATTGCATTCATGATTATGTTATAACAAGAATACGGCTACATTCTTAGAAAACTTAATCGTCACGAGTGAAACAACAAGCCATTCGCTGAATCTATGGTAGACCAAACAAAGGTTTCTCCCAAAATTGTGGTGAATCATAATAGCTAATCATTTCAGTCATGGTTATATTAGAATGAGACCAACTTTCAAAGTTCTTGGAAGAAAACCTTGAGGATTTCCACGGGATGGTGAACTAGATTTTCCTTTTATACATGAAGAAGACATACATGACGTCACACCTATAATCCCTGTAGGGTTAAGTAGTCATACATAAATACCAACAAATCACCAGTTATTTTTAAGAAATAAGGCGGTTAGGCGGTGAGCCTATAGCCATCAACCGGTCATAAATCCATATTTCGGGCTGCTACTGAAAAATTCCTGATGAAAAAACGCAATATCGCTTTGTGCGAACTGGAAATTGAATCCCATTTTCAGCAGTTATGCTTGCAACCACTTCACCAACGCAAATAATCTAATACGCTGCGATCCTTACATACGCATTTTGCTCCGTCGCGCGTCGTCGTGGTCATGCACATGTATAATAAGGCAAAATAATACAGTATATTAGTAAACAATAACAGATCGTTATCTACATTCAATAAGGCAGGTCATGGTGCGAAGCGTTACCTCTCGCGTGCGCCCGCGCTTATTGGTAGCAATTGAAGCAATCAGCGCAATTGGCGCGCCTGTCCCCGCGCGCCCCTGCACGCTCCCCGCTCTCGCCGTAATATACTTTCACTTCTCACCGGTACTGACGAGGAGAAAAGTTCTATAATTTCATTTAAAATATAGTTTTCGGTTGAAAATTCAAAAAATTGGCCCCTTAGGAGTTTTAGGGAGTAAAAGCTATCTATACTAATATTATAAAGCTGAAGAGTTTGTTTGTTTGGTTGAACGCGCTAATCTCAGAAACTATTAATTGGAATTTAAAAAATCTTTTAGTGTTGGATAGTCCATTTATCAAGGAAGGTTAAAGGCTATATAAAATCACGCTACAACTGAGGAGCATAAATGAGAAATGTTGTAAAAAATTATTCCTTTTGTGAGCTTTTTCTGATGTGGTGCAGACGAAGTTGCATGGGCCAGGTAGTATAAAAAATAATAATTAATAACTGCGATTTAAAATCGGGGTGATATCTTGTGAGCAAGATGGGCCGGTTGCAAAGTGCTGAGGTGACAAACTATAATAGGAAACAGCGAGCAGGCCAGAAGACATGAACATTTATAATTATGTAGGTATTAGTGCTGATAAAACAAGATAATTTATAGATATTAGGAGTCAAATAAAAATTCACACCAAACTTGTTAAGAAAATATTCGCGAAACCAAAACACCTAAATATCGGATGATGTGAGCTTACTTCCACACGTGTCCTAAATAAAAAAAATGTTAAAGCAACAAATAATCCGGCGCCCGCGCAGCGCTGTTTGTTGATCTAGCGTCGAATTATGTGAGCGAAGTAATTACGTGTTCAACGGGTAAATGGGCGATGGGTTCTGTACGTATATTGTGTTGAAAGAAAGATTGTTGCTAATAGAAAATTATTTGAGTGCTTGATGGATGAGGAAAAACAGGTACCGATATCTTGGGTGGTTTTCTTTCGACGAGAATTTCCTGTGGGGAATTTCTAAGTGTGTGAATTAACGCCATGAGTGTGACGGCGGTTTTTCATATTGCATTGCACTCCAGTTAGGGCTTCTGAAAGGTACTTATATTTTTGACATTCTACAAATCTAAAGAAATATTATAAATCTGATGGACAATTCGTAAATTCTTATCTAATATTCCAACTTCAGGCTTTCGACTGTGCGGACTAAATGCAGTCAAATCAAATGAGAGGCTTTCTCAAAGATTTTGGAAAAGAAAGCATCATTTACTACAAACATAATTCAAACTATGTCCTATGAAGATACAGAGAAGTTATTACTTGTGCTAAAGTAAATATTGTTCGGATTATTGTTAAATTTTTAGTTTAATAAATTAGCAAGCTAAGTTAAGATAGTATAATTTTACACCTTTTTACATTGGTACCAATAATATTAATATGATAATTATGTGATTATTTAATTAATTAATGTTACCTCAAATCGCCTGAAACACAGTATTACCTAGTTCAGGCTCAAAGCATGGATGAACTTGACATGGATTTAAGAAAAACTGTAAGCGTTTAACGTACATATATTATTTTTGAATAAAATTTTATTTACAAGGTATTCATTATTTTTTTCAATCAGGTCACTTCACTTATTAAAGTCAAGTAATTTCCTCACAGAACCCTTACTTCAGCAGCACCTTGTCAATAAATCAAGTGAACGTTGCAATAAAATATTTACGCCGTAATATCACATACCTCAAATTTATTAGTTGTAAAGTCGATATTTTATGAAACACACCTATGTAAACACAAATGGTTCCCTAGGCTTGTAACTGATATAGATTCAATGTAACACATTCTTGAAACATTCAAGTTTACTACAACCGGGATTCACAATTAAATAAATGAGTGACTGAACAAGGCCATCAATATTTTATTAGAAACATTAAAGACATGTTGTAACATGCAAAAAGTGTTTGAATGAAATGAAGAAAACTCTCAGAATTTTTACAATTTTCTTTCGTTTCGCTAGCCAGATCGCACTCAAAGAAAAGCATATTTACTTTAATAACAATTTCAACACAAGAAAAATGGCTACTCCGTAGAAGTACTATCATCAGGAGCTACTCAAATCTAAACCTTATAACAGAGCTGATAGAATACGAAATAGTAGTAGTCGATTAATTTAAGAATAACATTTAGCACAACAATGGGACGGAGGGCTAAATCGTCGTATTAAACCGTTCGCATTGTATCTGTGAAGGTATTCCAGCACCTTTCAACTATGCCCGTCTAAACATTGGGGATGAAGTATTGTGGGCATTTGATTTAGTTAGCTAGTATTATGCCTACGATTGTGTTGTCTCTTAGAGTGTAATCACAGTTGAAATTGAAATCATTTATTTGCTCATAATGTAGGTATACAGATATGATGGTAAATTCCATGAGAGTCCCAATACATTTTGCCGTACGGCATGCAAAATTATATAAGTAAAACATTCAGTAAACAAAAAATAAACATAAAAAAAGCATTCCATTCAATAAGCAGCATTACTAACATTATTAAAAATTGTCAGACAGATGTCAAACAGTCAGATGGTAGACGTAGCAGGCTAAAGTAAACAGCAGATTCATGATTATAAATAAGCACGACAAGTCCAATGACCCATTTTGAAGAAGAAAAAAATTAGATTTATTTAAATCAACAATTTAAACAAACTAAACAACAACTATAAGTCATGGGGAGCGCCTTCGTTCAGTTGTAGGACAATGTAAGCTAACAGTAACTCAGCAATGTATTCCTCAACCTACCTACCTCAACTTTACATCACCTTAGCAAACATATTTTCACTTGATACAAATTCTCCTGTTACCAAAAAACGCCACATCTGTTCACTACTCTGTGAGACTACTCACCACAAAGAGTCCGGTTGTTTCGCCCACCGGCGCATTGTCCTGCTCTATTGTTAGTCTGACAATCTGCGTCATATAGCGCAGCCGGGGGATAGGGGATAGGCAGACACCCTGCCGGTGCCTGATTCGGGGGAGCGTGAATACCTTCGGAGGTGTCGGGTGTGAATGGTGGAAACATTGCTAAGGATTTTGGTGTTATTTGGATTCAGTGTTTGTCTGGAGGGATTTGTGCTTTCTGATATTTCATAGAGTAGAAGAAAAAATTGTCGATATTGGAGCTAGCCGTGAGATACAAGTTAAAGGATACTTCAATGTCAGTTACCTACTGCAAATAAATCTTGCGGAGTGGCATTTCTCGTAATTTAAACATATTCAAAATCTATTTAAAATCTCATCTCACCTAGAATGACATGTCAAAAAAGATTAACACAACATTAAATAAGTTTTGACAGATTTTAATGTAACAATACTGTTTTTAAAAGTGATGCTACCATGATCATTGATGCTTTAAAGAAAATGTTTGACTGCACCTGGCAAAATACCCGTGATTCAGTTTTCAAACAATGTTGCACGTCATTAACAACTAAGTCCCACAATATCTTCCAAACTATTACACACTGCACTAACATATTTCTTTTGTCAAAACATCTCAGCGTTGTCCAAGACAAACATGTAACACTTCAAACGTGTAATCCCTTTACGACCATTCAGATTCAGCCACAATTTATCCGGAAAGATTTACCGGCTGCTAGCTGAGGCCAGGTGTGGGACATTCCTAGGAGCTGCGGAGTCTGGAGACGGACTATTACGGAGCAAGTGATCTGTCTTCGCGGTAAGTCTTGTTTAAGACGGCAGGTGACTGAGATATTCTGTTTGTGGGAGAGGATTCGTTGAGTAGGAGTTATGGATGAAGTTTGCTGGAACCGGTTCGAGTTTCTGGGAAGAATTTTGCTAAGAGTTGATGTTAATTTAATATTGCGATTTTGAAGAAACTTACATTGCGTGCCAGCATTTCGTCGTTTTCAATTGTACAGGCCATTCCTTTCTGGCCATCTTATAAATTGGTCTAGGCTTTTATCTATATTTGGTACTTATCATAAGTTTCAAATGCTCATAGCTCCATGAAACGTCATACGGTAAGAAGTCTTGAAAATTTGCTTACAGCTCATATTATCCTAACGTAAAGAAAAATGAGCACACATCTAAAACCGTAACTCATTTTTTCTCACACTTGTTTTCAGCGCACCTTATATATAAAACACAATTTTCAATAACACCTCATTTCAACTCCATTGCTCCGTCAACGCAACAAAGTATACAAAATAAACAATCATACGAGCAATGAACACCCGTCCTTTGATGTAGCGCGCTGAATGATGGTCGCTGCAGCGCTTTTCTACGTCAAAACTACACTATTTCATATAGACTTAAAAGCAGACATGAGTTTACGAGCGCTGTAAATTATAAAGCGCTTTAAAGCGTTTAGCAGAAAAGTATTGTCAGTCAGGTGATGGTGAGGGAGCGGTTTATGAGATGTTAAAGATGATGTCGAGATGAAAGACGTGGATTAAAGCGATACCCACCACGGACCAGGCTTCGTATTTATATTAGAGAGAATGAATAATGAGGACATGTCGTAGGAGACTGCTGCAGATGAAAGAAACTAGCTTAGGGAATACTTTTTAGTTTGCCTAAACAGTATTCAATGAAACCAACCTTTTTTGGGTTCCGTACCTCAAAATGAAAAAACGGAACCCCTAAAGATCATGATCTGTCGAATGACCAATTTGGTCGAGACGCCATTGTTTAACTATTGTGTCTACTTCGTGAAAGATCATAGATAAGATCACTTTCTTGTCCGTCTGTCACCACCGATTTTCTCAGGAACGGGTGGACCTGGCAAGTTGAAATTTATACCATATAGGTATTGAGGTCTATAATAGTCCCTATTATAAAATAAATAAAATAAAAATACCCTTTATTCTACCACAATTTAACAATTTCATATTTGAACGTAGCTTTCAAAATAATCACAATTTATTTAATTATTATATAGAGTACAATTGCATTTAAGTTTACAAAAATAATAAAAATATAAATTATCACTTTCATACATATTTGATTAACGAATAAAAATTATAAATTATCATTTCATGCATTATTATAGAGTTCTAATTATTATACATTTTCCTTTATTTAATTTGTGGCAGTCGCCTCTTTGGCGTAGGCCTCCCCCAGCTTCCTCCAGTTGTCTCTGTCCCTAGTCTGTCTTCTCCAGTCTGATCCACATCTTTCCTTAAATATGTCCTCCCATCGTTTTTTCGGCCTGCCTCTACTTCTTTTTCCTTCTCTTGGTACCCATTCGGTCAGTTTCTTGGTCCATCTGTCGCTGGTCATCCTGCATACATGGCCTGCCCATTGCCATTTTAAATTTCTTATTTTTTCGAGAATGTCAGTTACTTTGGTTTTTCTTCTTATTGCTTCGTTTTTTATTTTATCCGATAGTTTTATTCCTAACATGCTTCTCTCCATTTTCCGCTGATGTATGGCTAATTTGTATTCGTCTATTTTTCTCAACGACCATGTTTGGCAACCATATGTTTGGCATGGTAGGATTACTGTGTCGTAGTTTCCTTTTTATTTCGATTCTTATGTCCCTGTTCTTCATAATTTCCTTCAAGCTCCAATACTTTTTCCAAGCTATTGCAATCCGTCTGTTTAAGTATTTCTTTTTCTGTAAGATCTTGGAATGAAATTGACTGACCTAAGTAAATATATTCCGGAACATACTCAATGCTTTCTCCGTTCACTGTGATGGTTTGAACACTCGAACACATTCGTAATGATTTTTGTTTTTGAGGCGTTTAGCGATAAACCAACCTTGCTGCTCTCTCTCACTAAATCGTTTACCATACTGTCTAGCTGAATACTCTCCTCAGCAAATATAGCGATATCGTCCGCAAACCGTAGGTAAGTTAAGTACTCTCCATCTATTTTGATGCCTTGTTTTTCCCAGTTGATGTTTCTAAAAACTATCTCCAGAACTGCTGAGAATATTTTGGGTGAGAGGGGGTCGCCCTGTCTTACGCCTTTTCCTATGCGGAATTCCGGTCTGTCTCTTTCCTGTCGTATTTTAGCCACACTCTTAGAATATATGCTGTATAGGAGCTCAATGTACTCTATGTGTAAGCTTTGTTGTATTAGTGCTTTCCAGATGGCAGTGTGTTCCAAAGAGGCGAAAGCTTTCGAGAAATCTATGAAGCATATGTACAGGGTCTTTCCATATTCTTTACTTTTCTCTATTAGTTGTGTCATGACGTGGATATGATCGATCGTTGAAAAATGTTTTCTAAATCCTGCTTGTTCACGTGGTTGATTCTCGTCTAAGATTTTGGAGAGCCTGTTCAGAATGATTTTTGAAAAAAACTTTGTAGACATTACTCATTAGACTAATTGGCCTGTAATTGTTCAGGTTATCTCTATCCCCTTTTTTATGTAGTAGAGTCGTTGTAGCTCTGGACCACTGTTTAGGAGTCGTTCTTTTTTCCAGTATGTTGTTGAACATAATTTGTAGCGGTCACTGTAGAGGTTCAGATAAACATTTTAATAATTCGTTCGTAATATTTTCTTCTCCAGGCGATTTATCATTTTTCTGTGTTTTAATTGCAAAATCTATCTCTGAAAGTAGTATTGAAGGTACTTTTTCTGTGGTTCTGGTTTTCTCCAAAATGCATTCATCGAAACTCGATGTTGCTTGTGCATAGTAGAGTTCTTGATAGAATTTTAACACATAGAGCAGGAAACAAAATAACGAAACGGTTAGACTAGTTAGTTAATAACGGAGGCTACAAAATAGTCCCTATTAGGTGTACAAAAATCAAGGTCCAAAGTCAACACGATAAAAAGATATCGGCAAATTTAGATTTTCGCGAAAACTTGTAAGTACCAAAATTTACCTTAATTTCCAACTTTTTTTATTTTTCGGACTTTTCCCTTTACTCTAAGATCTTGCTTTTAACCAAAATTGACAATTCTAGGTCAACCGGAAGTACCTTATAGGTTTTGAGTCGAAAACCTATATTGTAGTTCCCGTTGACCTAGAATCACGAAATTTGGCAAAAAGCAAGGTCTTACAGCACATGTAAAGGGAAAAGTCTGAAAACCGTAAAATGTAGTTTAATAACAAAAAAAGCGATTTTACTATTACAAACTTATTATTTGCGGTTGGAGCAATAGCCGTTTCTAGGGATCGAACAGCAGAGTTAAGTTTGTCCTTTAAAAAGTTTGTACGGAACCCTTGGTGCGCGAGTCCGACTCGCTCTTGGCCGGTTTTTTCTTTCTGTAGTCACATTTTACAAAATAATCTATTAACTTTGTTTAGTGTCTGGGTCACCGAGACACAGGCGATGCCTAATCTGGGACCCGCTGCTGGCAGTATTCTGTTGTGTAAGCTAATAATAGTAGATTATTGCATCGAGCACAAAGTAATTTATTATTGCACCGAGTGCCTGATTTAGAGCCCGAGCGTCAGCGAGGGCTCTAATCTAACAGGCACGAGGGCAATATGAATTACTTAAGGCGAAGTGCATAATCTGCTTTTCTTTCAACTATTACCTATAGGAATAGTAGATAAAAGAAACTCATATCAAACAGTTAAAATAGAAGTTTAATTATTGAAATTAAAAGTTATACTTGAGCAATTATTAAACGTAAGGTTAAGAGTTTTGTTGGACAAATTTATATTAAATCAGAGTTAGCAGCAATCATTTTTTAAATTTGGAACTAGTGGGATAGAAACGAATAATACGTACGTAAAAAAAAAGTATTGATATCGGCTGGCTGAATAGAGCTAATCCATTGAGATTGGCACCTTTTGGTGCGATTAAAAAAAAAACTGTGCAAAAATGAAATTTCATACATTTTTATTGCTCTAGAGCATTAAAGACTCGCTTTGTGCTGAGTTTTTAGTGTGATTGTGATGAAATTAAAGCATAGTTGGAAGAAAAATAATTTTAATTTCTGTTTATCGGTCAAGATTGTAGCAAACTAGTGATGGAGTTCGTGTTGTGTTTATACAAAGTATATATTGGCTATGAGGTCGAGAAATGGTAGAATTAAGTAGCATAGCGTGCCAGAAATCCGAATTAAAACTACTACAAAGTCAATACCTACCTAATTATAACTTTGTAAACGATTACCCACATTGCAATACAAAGACGAGACATATCGGGGACAATAATCAAGAGAAAACTTTGAGAATAATAATTACAGTAAGTTTGGTTTTTCCATTCAATTCCGGTAATCGTCACTGGATTGTCTTTGCAGTTACATGAACGGCTCAGAACTTAAATGCGTATGCTGCATCTCCCCAAACACTGAAAAATAGACGCCTGTTTCTTCAGCTCCTGCTGAACAAACAATAATGATATCATAATATCTTGCCCAGAACCAAACGAACCGAATCGACTCATATATAGTTTGCACTAATATGTTTACTATAGCATCGGTAAATCAAATGCTTTGTCGACATAACGTGACATCGCCACAAAGTTGCGCATGAGTTTAGACCATAAAGAAGAAAACCTGCAGAAGGACCATTTCTTGACCCACGAAAAGTTAGTCGAGCAGAAACACTAAATCCAGTTGAATAGCTGGCTGTTTAACTGGATTGTGTTTCTGCTAGACTAATTTAGTAGCAAGCAACAGCTTGCAATGGACAGCTCACAATCTACCATGGCTTTTAGTGAAATGTTGTGTCCTTGGATCCACAATTTAACGCTTCCACCTGCACCACTTCCCAACCAATATGAACAGTATAGAAGACTGCCATAGGTAATGCATCAGTGGTTCATTAGTGAAGAGCAAGGTCCAATACAAGCTAGCGCTGAATAGCTTTCACTATCCAACTAAACCTTTTGCCTTCCTTTATGTCATCACCCAAACGGGAACGACCGAACACGAATGATTTATTTTTGAAGCCCAGGTTAATTGACGTCCCGTGAAATAAATTTAGTACAGTGCACTGCGTGTTTAGCCGTGACGTCGGCCGGCGTTTAGAAAATAATTAGTCTTGCTTACGCACGGCACGGCACGACACTGCGACTAATAGCTGAATGTGGAAATTGAGTGATTATAGTGCCCCTGCTATGTTTGTGACAGCTGCCTTTCAGTGAGCTGCTTCAGATATAATATGAATGAATCTAGTTTTGCTTGTTGTGGCGTTAAAGATGACAAGCTTGATTTAAATAAACCTACGCTAGCTGACATAACTTATATAAACTATTCTCAGCGTGAAAATGTTAAGATTTTGAATCTAGAAAAGGTTATCTTAGCTGCCCAAGACAGCAATCAAAGTAAAAACTTAAACACCATAGTATTCTCTTTTGAAGAATAGAAGGGAAACTTTAACCTAGAGGAACACAATCGTAAGGGTCTAGACACTCATTCTATGTGCGATACTTACTCATTATGGAAACGTCAAAAATGTGTGACACATGCGACCGAAGAGTAATAATAATTATGTTCGTCTCAATCCTGCTGAAAGTCGTAGTATAAATAGGAAACACTTTAAAAATCCTTGCCCTTGTCTAGGCCCTCAGAAGACAATTTTTTGCAATACAAAGTCTACCATTTTCATCATTATCATCATCATTTCAGCCGAAAGACGTCCACTGGTGGACATAGGCCTCCCCCAAGTGTCGCCACATTGACCAGTCCCGTGCGACTAGTTTCCAGCGGAACCCCGCAACGTTCACCAGTACCATTTTGATATGATCCTTTTAAATCGGGAGAAATTATAAACTTCTTGTTGCGCTTAGAACCGTGGACTGCCCATTCAGTAGACATTAATACTACCAAACAAAGCAATAAATCACAAAACAATCTTTCAATCGTTTTCAAAAACAACTGAACTGTACAACAGATACAAAGTGTTACAACAAATGTTATTTCTGATGACAATCGTGTCTC
This sequence comes from Xestia rhomboidea, assembly GCA_963853795.1. Taxonomy (NCBI): domain Eukaryota; kingdom Metazoa; phylum Arthropoda; class Insecta; order Lepidoptera; family Noctuidae; genus Xestia; species Xestia rhomboidea. The sequence continues at coordinate 1,021,414 of OY970759.1, forward strand.
CATAGCCGCTGTCACGGCAGCCAATAGCGGCATTTGTATTGCTCCGTGATCGATGCCACTATTTGTTTCATCGCGCTTTTGTTTCTAACGGAGAATGTCAACTGATTTTGTTTTGCGGTAATGGTGAGCGAACATTTTGATTAGGTGGCTTTATTTGATGAGATGGAGGTCACCAGAGTACTGTCTCAAATACAAAAAAATACACTAAGTTCTCTGTGTGTCCAAAAGTTTCGACTGAGAAAAACCAAACAGCTAACTGATGAAAAAGTCGTACCTGTGTACTACTTTAATTTTGCAACAACTAGGTTTTCCTTAGTACAACAACAAGCTTATTAACCTGGATTTCTTTCTTGGACGCCACACACTAGCTAGGTACCTAATATGAAATACCCGTGAAATCAACTTCAAATCTAGCGGCTCGTAATATGCCAACTTTCCAAGATGCTAAACTCGCAGTTCCAGCCCAAAAACCAAATTAATCTAGCGGCGTCACCTTGCGGCGGACGTCAATCCAAAAATGACAAGTATGACCAATTTCCACGTACTTTATATATAGCCCCGCGTTTAATCAAGGTGTCTGGGGGTGGCAGGGAGAGGCGCGGGGAGGGACAGACGCCCGTAATTAAAGTACAGGTTGACAGATGACAAATTGTCCGTGGCCGGTGTTCCGGTAGATATTGTATTTTGATCTTGTACAAGATTCTGGAGAGCGAGATTAGAGGGAGTTAAGACTGACCTCATTTTTGCTTTGAATTTGATATCGCTTTTGATGTGAGGACAAAGGGAAAGTTTGTTATTCATCAACTGGTTTAAGTTCAAAGAAAGCTTTTCTTTTTTTTTTGACATTTTGCTATTACAACTTGTAATAAATTGTAGAAATGGAATAGAAAAAAAGCATGCGAGTAAACAACCAACAAGCACAGTTGCAAAATGCACCGACGAATGTTATAGCTGTGGTGAAGAATAATTTGAAAGCTGATCTACCAAATTCTCACCTATCAAAGTCTATTGAGGCAGAGAGCTGGGACGGTTGACACTTAAGCTTATTGAAATCAGTTTGAAAGTACCTGAGCATTATGCGACTGTTTTGGTCACTATGCAATTAGTCTCTATTTGTGAACCTCGTCAAATGCAATGGGCGTCTCCCACTTAAAGCCCCACAAATCACTCCTGTAAAATAGCTTGTAAGCAAAAACACGAAATTATGAAAAAAATCAAAACGAATCACACAATGATTTAATGGCACAGTGCAGGCGTTAGTCAGTAAATCAACTGCCCCCGGTCACCGTATACGCTATGACATCTAGGAAGTAGTTTGTCAAAGTGACAAATAGGTTGACACGTTCCACGTTCCGTGCCGTATTTTTATAAACAAAATGTTATCAACATAGTAAATTCTTTTAGTGTATTTCTGCGTTTTTCGTGGAGGTAAAATATGCTTATGAGTGTTGTGATTAAGGGCTGCCGAATGCACTTATGGACGTGAAAATAGTTTTAGACGATTGAAATACTGTTTTCACCTCAGCACCTCAAACAAGCAGGTTTTGCTGTTTACAGACAGTGAGCAAAATTCGATTTTGCTGCGAGCGTGAGACAAAGTAACTTTTTTTTTTTTTTACATACCGACAACTGTGCAGGTCTACTCACTAAATTCGAAAGATTTCATTTTCACTTTGTTCTGTCACTTTCATTTCAATACGAAAAAAGCGAGAGATAGAAACAAGTCGATTCGAAATTCGATTTTAAAATTCCATATCTAGTAGGCCCAAAAAAGAAACAAACAATAAAACGTTCGGATACCGATATTGTAAATCGATAAACGTAATATTGCGTGTTTAGGTTGTAAATGAAAAAATGTTATATTTCGAATAATCGAATTATATTTTTTATATCAAGATCAAGAATGTTAAAGAAAAAAAATACGAAGTTTATCATGTATCTACTTATTAATTTTTTGTAATAACAATCTTTAATATTGAGACAGAATACCGCGAGTGTAGTTTCAGAACGCATTAAAAAAAAATAGCGGGGTTTACATTTTTGTTGTTTTGTACGCTAGCAATGATTAACTCAATGTACGCTAGCTACAAAGTACAATAAAATTTGGATAATAAAGTAATAATAACAAATAAATATCAGTGAGTCCAGTGAAGAAGTCTGCTATTTTACTCCCGAAGAATTGAAGCATAATGTAAAAAATGCAGAATTAAGTTTCCTGCCTGAAAAGTCTCGCTAAAAATATCTAAAAACTTATGAAATTTTTAAGCAATGCAGGTCTCCAGTGTTAGGTACTTTTTATTTGCAAAACTGCAACCATTTTACTTTTAACTTTTGATTTTTTAATATTGTTTAAATGTGGTCATCATCATCAGCCTATTAACGTTCCCACTGCTGGGACACGCACGGCCTCCTCTTAATGAGAGGGAATTGGCTATAATCCACCACGCAAGCCCAGTGCGGATTGGTAGGTTCTAGGACATGCCGGTTTCCTCACGATGTTTTCCTTTACCGTTTTGAGAGCAGTGGCGATGAAATAAATTACACAAAGTCATGCGCCTGCCTAGGTTCGAACCCACGACTTACTATTCGTAAGTCGGGGGCGCCACCACTGGACCACCGCTGCTCTCATGTCTCTCTTAATGTGGTGTTCTGATTTAATTTTTACCATGTTCTATTTTTTACCTTTAGGTATATGTTCTCGCTGCTGAGGTGAAAAGTTGTATGTGTTACACGAGACCAAAGTTATTTGCACCTCGTGTCTTTGAATCCCTCGCTACGCTCAGGATTCTAACCTAGAATCACTCGCTACGCTCGTGATTCAACTATAGAATCCTTCGCTTACTCGGGATTCAAAATCAACACTCGCAGCAAAAACCCACTTTGCTCTCTTGTTGCACAAATAACTATTATAATGTTATACTGTGGTGATTATAGATTGAAAGGAGAACATTATTTTACTGTTTGTTAGAACATTGAATTCTTTACGGTTCCTGTATCCCATTAATTAATTTTACCTGTCTATTTATTACAGTTTACGAACGTGTATCAGAAATGTTATTTAAGTCAAGTTTCTAAAGATAGTCTAGTTTTCTTTTAATCTCGCGTCTAACCTAGGCGTGGGACTGGCCGCAACTATTAACGATAATTTTCCACGAGATTGAATGTAGGCCTGAATGCCAGATATAAAATAACAGACTTCCAGTACTAAACTAGGTTACAGACCTTGCCGTATCGTATAGAAGCTGTATCCACCGTCATTCACACGGTTCCTCACATCTCCCCGACACAAACATCCTAACATTGGCAAACGATTCCACGCGCCGGAATCCAAAGCATCTAAATGAATGTACACATTACACTTACTATAAAATATTTATAATGGGTCACCTTGTGAGAACAGACGGATACACTATAAAACAGATGTCATAATCGGCCCTTTGAAGTTTCTGAGTATCCATCTACAACTTTACATCAATCACCGTCTACAACTCTATCTTTGAAACCACAAGGATGAATTTCCATCAGCTGGGGTGTAAGCAAAAGTTTGTGATTCAAAAGAGCGTCGTATGATTTACAATATGATAAACCTAGTTGGCTGAGTGATAGATGTCTCTTTGAGTTATGGTTCCCTTAAGTAAACGACAGGATTCAGGAGAAAAATAAAGGAAATTGCTGTTATTTCAGGAGCTAGGTGTTATCAAAGAGGCAAATAGAATGCAGATCTACTAATATGGAAATTCTATTATTTGTATTTGGATCTTACCGACAGCATTTGTTTATATACCACGACAGAGCACGGAATCGTCTCAGCAATTCCGTGTCGGCAGCCACAAGAGACGTGCGGTTATCGCTGAGCGCAAATTTCTGCTGTAATTTACAGGAATTGGCAGAATCAAGAGGTGGCATTCACTAAGCCCCTTCGTTTGCATTGAGAGTCCACTGCTTATACTACCTGCCCCGCGCTCTGTAGCGGCAGTGAATGAAAAAACTCCTTGTGTCACACTGTCGTCGGAGGAGGCTCAGAATTAAGTCGAAGGCATGTTAAGTATGGAGGCTCAGAATTTGAGAGAAAATCGTTGACAAGACGTAATAAGGGAAAATCCGCATGATTGTTCAATAACTTTATTAACGACTCAATAAAAGGGAATTAAACACGAAATAGAAAAGCTTGTTTATAAATAAGAAAGTCTGACATAGGTACTACCTACGATTACAGCACTAACACTAAGCTTCAGAATGATAATGTAAATCTACAAGATAATAAAGGTAAATCGTTCAGTTAGAACGAAATACGTTCTTTACGTAATTTCCTAAATCCCCCATTTCCCCACTGACCCACTGAAGTAATCTACCCAATACGTATCTATTTCTAAGTCGTTCAGAAATCTATAGTACAATCAATGTTTATAGCGGCCGTATTCAAAATATAATAAAGCATAGGATTAGAAAACTAAGACCATGATGATGTTTATACAGCGAGCGTGCTCGAAGGCCCAGGTTCGCTTCCCGGGTCGTAACTTTCTGTTAAAGTGGCAGTTTGCTTTGCACGGATTTTGTAACCTACATTTTTATAGTTAGTTTAATAATGATGGGTTAATTTTGGTTTAGTTTCGTAAAATGTATGTTTTTTAGTGTTTAGATTGTATGTACCTCTAAATCGTTGGGTTTCGTACAGGTTTTGTTAATTTTTGTAAACTTGTTTAGACTTGTATTCGCACTTGTGGCCGCTAGTTCGGTCTAGTCACGGCTCGTTTTTGGGCAGTTTTGAACTAGTTTTCAGAACAGTCACGGCCAGTTTCAGGCTAGTTAAGAAAATGTTAAACATTTGAGCGTTTAAAAAGTGTTTTGTATTGCATTTTCACCTCAAACCTACAAAAAAACTCAATTACGCAAATAAAAAAGATTCACCTCGAAATATTTTCAGAATGACCGGTCAAATATGTGCTGAAATAAATTGAAAACAAAACATTTTTTCCCACACGTTGGTAGTAAATTTAAATTTAATCTCAGATCTATTGCGCGCCGCTCTGCTGATACAGTTGCAGGAGATTGTCACCTAACGTTCTGAAACACATTACAGTCGTTATATGTGACGATTTAAAAGACGTTGAAGAGTATATACGATTATGTGCTGAAATGCGGTGAATGTTTCAGGAAAGTTTTACCGTGATTTGTTAATACCTAGTCGTACTTAAGAAGACTCTCATATGCAAAAACAGATTGAGGAGTGGCGGACAAAAGACCGATATACAATACAGTACCTACCTACAATATAATACACAGTACAATTACAATTTGGATAATAGAGTTGTCATTTATACATTGTTACAGTATTTCATGTCATAAAGCTCATAATCTATTATTTCAAATCTCTAAAACGGCCCATAAAAATATTATATTCACATGTCACCTCACCTAGACGTAGTAGAACAATCCGTTTTATTTAGTTGTCGTCACTCTATATTTCTTTCTTATAGCAGGAAATTCACAGGCCAATGATTGTATTTTTACTTTTGGTTTTCTGCACCTCATCATTATTCGAATTACGAACGAGCCTCGAAATTTTTTTACGATGATCATTTTAGACAACAACTGTTTCATTCTCCGTATCGACTCGGTAGCACTACCTATATTTATATAAAGTTACTGAAATTAAATAAAATTAACTATTTCATTAGATTACATTAACTTATTACTTTTATAAAAAAAAAACAAAGTATTTTTCAAAACCACAGAAAAAAACCAGCAGCAATTTTAATTTGTCGTCTTTTAAATATGAACGCAGCTGTTCTAAACAAAATGGCTACCAAAATATAGAAAAGAAAAGAAATGCCTATCAACGAAACAAATAGCCTTGTCGTGTTAAACTCTCAACGCAATAATTCACGCTCAAACAATGTCAAATAGTTTAGTAGAAAATGTGTGAAAACTGACCGACATCACCTGCGCTAAATCAGACGCCGCGACAAGGACATAGCATGTCACTGTAACTATTTCAATCGGACGTTCGTAAAATTTAAGTTTACGTGGTTAGGGAAAACTTTATAAGAAATATTCGAAATATTTTGTTTCAATAGATTTTCAGCTTCCATGACAATACATTACACAATAGCTGAGGTGGTTTAAAAGTGGTCCACAACGCACCTCTTTTTTTAGCTCAACCTACAACTACACAAACTGGAAAATAAACTCATTTTTATCAAAAACCCACCTACACTAAAATCTGGAGCAAAATTCAGAAAACTAATAGAAATTGTTTTATAGGTGACAATCAGAAAAATATAATCTTTTTCACAGTTGAATTCAAATCATAAAGTGTCTACCTGTACAGCAAAATATTTCAAATTCTTCTAAAGACAATCGACTCTACGGAAATAAACAATAATAAATCGTAATCCATAATGTGTTGGCTTGTCGCCTAACTGTAGGTGATTACCCTATTTTTTATACCCGTTACACCGTAAAATATCATCGGCTGTTGAACACCTGAATTTTTTGCGATCTTCGAACGACTATCGCACCTCTAAAATCCACCTGACGTCTATTTTGTTGAGTGGGTGTTTCGATTTAATGTTTTGCGACTTTAAAGCTTAAGCGACGGATAAAGGTGTGGTCAAACCGACAGCACTGGACTCTGGACTCACTGGAATTTTGACAGATACCTAATGTAATGAAATATCTGTCTAAGCCCGGTCTACCTTAACTTGTGATCTACCAATGACCAGTGGCACCTTTCATTCTTCTACTGTCGCCGGATGCCAAATGTATGATAACTGGCTCTCATCAACCTCGACGTGAGTGGCCCGTCTGCGTTCAGCGTAACACTAAAAGTCTGGGCAATTAGTCTACTGTTGAAGCTAAAATCTAAATTCCCACATTCCTGGGAAGCTGTAATGCGCGGCTAACACCTTACAATTTATAGGGACTATTTATAAAATAGCTCGCATTAATAGAAGTAGTTGTCTTTCTAGTTTCTATGCACTTAGTTGATTTTATATTGGGAAAATGGCTTCTCATTTGTATAGAATCTTTTCATTTTTTTTCAAGATGGAATGGAAACTCAGCAAAATCTATTAGGAAACATCAAAAACCATGCTTTTACACCACACGTAACTCACCAAAATGGCTCCATTACAGTTTCATAAATTTTTCTAATCGCCTCACTTGACAGAAACAACGCAATTATTAACGTTAAATTATAAAAATAATCTCTACCTGACTTATTATAATGTTTCAATTATTTATAATAGTAATAACTGTAGTGTTAACTTGCGCACGAGTTGTTGGTCCTAACATCATGACCACGGAGTAAACATCCCAGAAGCCTCACAGCGATAAACCTGCGACAGAGCACAACACGCACGATGTAATGAATACTGTAATGAATCACGCGATATTCAAAATGTTATTATCTGTCAAGCTTTCCCTATGTTGGGGTTGGCTACCAGTGCAGCTCAATACCAGTATTATAAATTGAGCGACTGCCTATCTGACATCCACAATCTAGTAATTGCGTAAAATGTAATGTAATGCTGTTTTTTAATAAATGCGTTGAAATAAAACCAGTCTCCAAATTGTTACAGAATATTTTATCAATATTCTACATAGGTAATACAATAGGTAGGCCGTGGAAAAAGAAAGAACCTATGAGTGGTATTCCAAACAATTAAAAAAAATCACAATTTCTCAATTTTAGATTGTCGACTATATTCAAGATTATTATCTTGAATATAGTGGACAATCTAAAATTGCAGGAGCTTCAGTGTAAAAAAAATAGGAATTCGTGGTCTTTGATAGGTGACTTGTTAGGTACATACAGCGATCTAAAGTTATTCTTCTACATTTGCTTAGTTTGTGACGTGAGTATGTAGGAGTAATGGCCGTCGTTCTAGCTGACAAAATAATCGTAAATAATAAATGTAAAGCTAAGAATCGTAGCTGAGAAATGAGTGCGCTCAGTTTGATAAACGAGGCAAACCCACGTGGATTTTTTTTATCAAATATCATCATCCTAGCCTTTTGTGAGTGTGAGACCAATGAGCCTTTAGTAAAAACAGATACAGTTAATTATTAAACCCGGCAACCACTTCTTGAAAACCACATACAACATGCATACACGATAGACGTATCTGCTGTTAAAAATATTGAAATTATTTGGTTTGTAGAAATTCTAAAACAACTGTTTATTTCTATGACTTTCTGTAGAATTAACATGACCTTTTAGCAGTAGCTTTATGACTTTTCCATAATTGTTATTGGTGCTAAAATGACCCTTTATCTAGCCTACTGGCTACCATTACTGTTGTAGATAAGATTAATGCTATAAAGCCATTAGGATTTTCAGAAAAAAGTGCTTCCTATTTAACCCTATCTACAAGAAGTTTGTGACTATTAACAATTTAGAAAACTAAAAATAATCGTTTATTATCATCATAAACATAATGTTTATAACGTGGATAACATCTGCAAATAAAAAATATAACAATTAATTCGCGGCTGGAGGCGCCCGTTGAGTACAAGTGCCGGTATAAATCAACACAGAAATAGATATGATGTAGAGGTTTGGGTACACTACAGCGTAACAGGTGCAGCGTTCGGCGATCGTAGCGAGAGATGAAAATAAAGAAATCGGAAGTTAAATATTAAACAAAGATGTACATTATAAAAATAATTGCAATTTTCACCTTTTACCAGATAGATAGAATACTGTTTAGTAAATATTCGCCTTAACAAAATACCATCTTTTCCAGGACTTCACGCGACGTTATCAATGGACTTAGGATTAAGCTGACGACAAAGATACTTAAATACTCAAAGTACTTCCTCGAAGGTTAGCCCCACTTCTGATATATTACTCATTTTTTTTACAGCTTATTCAAACAATAGAATTTATTCAAAGTTAAAGTCACCCATTAACAATCCAATATCATTTTAAATCCCCTGTTACGTCATAATGCGTTAACACCCTAACGTTGACCGTCATAGGCGAACATGTCTCATCTAAAAATACTCGGGACAATGGCTTAAGGAAAGACTAGCTAATTATAATTCATATCGTTGCAGGAAATAATTAGTTTACCATTGTTCTTGCGTTTCAGGCTTTCAGGTGAGTAATTAGGATACTAGGTACGTAGCAGAGTGCCTCGTTGGTCTGTTAGTCGCACTACTACCGGGCTTGAGGACCTAGGTGCGATTCCCGGATCGGGCAAAGCGATAAACATTAGTAACAGCACAGAGTATGGATTAGTGCCGGTTGATGCCAATAGGCTCGGCCCTTTTAATGAGACTTAAACGTAAATGGTGCACTGTGGGTGTACTATAAGTGATATCTCTGCTTTACTCTTCCGGGAAACAGGCATGTTATTTATGTTTTATATAAATATTACCGTAAGAAATAATAAGTGAATCAAGTTGTAATAATAATGCAGGTGACTATTACAAGGAAATATATTTGTTTGTCTGTAATGATGTCATCTAGGTAGATGCAGGTAGGTGCAGTTGGACATAGTTGTGGTTTTTCATGTAAATAATGTGTAGTTACGTTAGATAGGGTTTATTGTGGTAACGGTGGGTTCGAGTTGCGGTTTGTTCTTAGTATTAACAAGTAACAGTATATAGCATACACCTGTTGTGCCAGTTGTAGATAAAAATGGTTTGAAAAATGTTGTGGAGATGTGCATCAGTCTTTTCGGGTGAAAAGTCACGATAAACTGATCTCCTGTATGGTCATTTGCAGGACCAGTTATTGAAGATCTTACTTACAGGCTGACAAGACGGGGTTTAGTTGCGGGGAGTTTTTAGAAACAGAAAAATCGGAGCAAATACCTATAATTATGTCTAAACATGATTATTAGCAGTAGAGTGCAGTTGAGCAGTATTATAAAATAAGATAAAATATAATGACTTCTCGAACAAACTCAGGCGATTCTCCAGAGGCCTATTCATATAACGAAAAACGATTTTGCCAAAGCAAACAGATTCATTGGCAGTTACGACATTTTAAAAGTAACACCGAATGTCTGATTGACTCCGATTTCAAAGGCAATTAGGTAGCGACCATATTCGTAGAATAGGTACGGTGGCAATTTTGATTATCCGTATCGAATCGTACAAGTATTATGTTCTAGTAAAAAATAAACCAGACTAGTTTTATAAACATGTGAGAAACCATATTAATTGGCTGTCGTCGGCTGCAGACGCAAAAAATTGCGCCTGGCCTATTTGATACAGATAATATATATTCAATTCTAAGAAATTAAAACAATTTTGTTAATGTCTGTGGAGAATATAACTAGTTTGAAATGAAGTATAAATGTCGAAGACAGTTGGAATTCAGATACCTAAATGTAAGAGCAACTAATGATATCATAATCTTAAGCCACATGACCCAGATCGAAGTAAACAGAGATACCTAGATTTAAAACGGAAAACCTTGGCCTCCACTCTGACAACATAAGCAAATAGCAACGACACCCCAATGAAATAGGTATGCTCAAGTGCTCAAATCTTCGTACTTGATAAACTCAGGGAAATATCTTAAAACATCATCCGAACAACTTTCAACAAAGTTAAAATGAGGTGCCCATCCATCTATTCCACTTAGTTACAGCACCTACAATGACGATACATGTCTTACAATACTGATGAATTCCTCAGTTTCATAAATTAGGTAGATACGTAATTACGTATCTAACTAATTTATGGATTCAACCACCTTTAAGAAAAGCAGAAAGAATTCTTCGAAAAACAAGTCCCCAGTTGCCGTTCGTCCGCACTTCTCACGTGCCCCTATTACCATATAAATTCGTGGCTCGGTGAATAAGAACTCAATTGGTTGGCTGTTAAGTGCGACTCACGACTCAGCCCCAGACGAAGCTGGAGCCCCGGTCGGAGCTCGAGCCCCCTGGGGCTTGATTGACACGTGTTCACCTTGTTGGGGTGCAATCAAATTGTCTACGTTTTATAAGCAAATTAAATGAGGGTTTCATCTCTCGTTCTTTTTTCATTTTGTAGTTGTTGTGTGATCCTTTTGTTAGGGATTTTATATTGGGTTTGGAATTTAAATTGCAAAATAATAATATTTAAATAGAATGCTAATAATGTCTACTTACAAACGAAGTCCATTCGTTTAATTCCCAGTGGTTTTATTGTCATTAATTAAAGTGTTTACTATTGATTGTCCGCTGTAAACTCTTTGAAATACAAAGCTTCAACAGCTACAGAGCTTCATAAAATAATAAAAGGTTAATTCCCACTAGTTCCACTACACAGTTCTACGGTAGAACTAATTACGACCTAGTAATTGCCAATTGTCTAGATACTCATGGATACCGTAATCGCTAGCATCTTAAGTCGGCTTGATAATTTCGACGCCACCCTTCGTAGCCCCTGTGGCCTAATGGATAAGGCATCGGCCTCCTAAGCCGGGGATTGTGGGTTCGAGTCCCACCAGGGGTAAATGTTTTTTGTCAAAATCCTTTGAATTTTTGGATATTTTTTGCGTTTATTTTCTTAATTTTTTTGTGATCATTGAAGAAGGAAATCATCCTAAACCTACATAATTATTGTTAGCTTAACAAGTACAGCTTCAAACGTTACCCCTGATTATGTTCAGTAAAAAAGTGTGTCTGGTTATATTTATGAATTAAGCAATGTTTTGAAAGCTGGCATCAGATGATTACCTATGGTAGAAAAACCATGTTGAGGGCCAAGACAACTGGTGATCGCTTTTAAACGATTTCTCCAGCTTATGTAGGTCCTCCAGCGATTTTCAACAGAGTTGTACACAGAAAAGTGTGGTCATATTTAACTGTTCTGATCCAGACCATCTTACTGAAACACTTTCTCCACGGGACCAACATTATCAGCTTACTCATAGATTAGGGTCGAGTAGTTTTCGATGTTTTGCACGGGACAGCTCATTTTATTTTTCGTGATTACGATGTGGGTCCCAAGGAGTTAGTTATTCAGTTTGATGATGACAGATCAGATAACACCTTCCAGATTCAAACAAAAAAATGGAAATTGCTATAATTTTTTCGGTAGTTTACGTCAGTTTTGAATTTCTCATCTTCATTATTGCCTATAGAATGTGGCTGCAATCGAAGGCTGTAATTTTCAGTCTGTCAAACTAGTCACGTTCTTACACAATAATAATAATAATAATGCCAGCCTAATACTGTCCCACTGCTGGGCAAAAGCATCTTCTCATACAGCGAAAGGACGAGCATTGATCACCACGCTTGCTCAAGACGGGTTGGCGATTTCAGACTTACATTAATTATAAGTCCAAGTTTCCTCACGATGTTTTCCTTCACCGATGTCTGTGATGTCCAAGATAAAGTAGAAAGTACATATGAATTGAAAAAGTCTCATTAGTACTTGCCCGGATTTCAACCCACAACCTCATGCATGAGAGGCGAGGCCTAAACCTTTGGGCCAATGGTGGTTCAAAAAACGATGACTAGAAAATTCTGGAGTATATCGATATAGGGTAAAAATAAAGCGCTAAATTATTTATAGAATATTTCTGTTCTCAGCCCAATACACATAGCTGCTAAGTGCTGTCCATTATTAATGGTCTAGGTACAACGGTACTAGAGATCTCAATCAATAAACTATCACTTCAAAGGCCCGTAAGCGCTCGCGTCGCGTCGGGTGTGGCACGCGAGTTGCGCCGGCGAATACTTGCGCGCTGATGCACCTAGTGTGTCCTCAGACGATTTCATAGGAATTGCTAAAATTAATACATGGTACTATGGTGTCGTTGTTTTTGCTATTGCAGTTATAGAATATCCTGTCTATGTTTAGCATGCACGTGCTTCAGTTAAATTCGGAATGTGATTAGTTTTATAGGAGAGGATAGGTACCATTGTTTCGTAAAGTATGGAGGTAAGTTAAGTAATTTATTATTTGCTTGCTAAAAATAGGAGTTACCTAGGTTTGGATAGTGGTAAATACATAAATCGCTGGTTTAGACCAAACAAATTGACTTTGGGGGAGGCCTATGTCCAGCAGTGGACGACTTTCGGCTGAAATGATAATGATGAACAGAAATTGAATCGAATTTGTCTCAGTTTAGGCAGCATTACCTACGCCCTGTTCCGTCACCTTCACCTTCGTGTGAGCAGCATCGCATTGAAGAAAGCAGCTCGCTGTGTTATGTTGTTTTCTCACGCGTGTTGCTTGCGCTTGTTGCTTGCGCTTGTTGCTTGCGCTTGTTGCTTGCGCTTGTTGCTTGCGCTTGTTGCTAGTGACCAACCGACGTCATGGCACTTCTGTCCCTTCGTATTTCTCGCTGGTTCGAGACGAATCTAATCTCGTAGCCAACACGTGGATTGGCTCCTCAATCACTGTAGATATTTACCTTTAAATGCGTATAAATAACTACCGTGTAATTAATCCTTGCTGGAGAATTATTTCTAACGTGATATATTAAATCGTCCGTTACAGTAATAGTTCCCAGTACTGGTAATGCATTCGGATTTAGTAGCCGTATTTGACAAGCTGATGTAGGTGTGTATCTTTTTATGCATAAATAGACATGTAAGTATGCTTCTAGATGATTCCTAGCAAGGCCACTTGAGTGTGTCGTGAAAAGAATATTTTTAGGTTACAGGTTACAGTTTGGTAAATTAGAGCAGAAGAAATTTGCAGATTTACAAAGAGATTAACATTTGCAAACTGCTATTCGTATTATAATCCAGGGGGAAATTTTAAACCGTCTGCTCTTTTATGATGATTATACAATCTTACTATCTAGTCCTTTAATGGCCTTTTATAGCGAATATACTCAATACAAAAGGTGCTTCATATAGTTCCAATAAATAAATATCGCTGGACATTACACACAGCGCCATCTAGTGCCACACTAAGCAACGAGGCTTGTGTCGTGGACACCAGATAGTTGATATACTACATAGATACTTTTTTTTGTTTGTAAATACATACTTATTATACATATAAACATCCATGACGCGGAAACAAATGCCCATGCACGGAAAAAAAAAATTGTTTTAAACTAAGAATATTTCACTTGGTCAAGACATTGCGTGATTCATATATGGGGAAAACATTATATTCTTAAAATTAGTAAATATTTGTCTTGTTATTCATTTTTCTTCCAAGTATTTATACTCACTAACCAAGGCAATATCCTATTCTTGCAATCAGAAAGCAACGTTTTCTTTGCATAAGTAATTTTTTTTTTTTAAGTCTAGAATATTAAATTCTCAAATTTAAGATAATTATGTCTTAAATCTAGATTGTACTCCTCGAAGTTCTCCGATTACTCCTCCGCCTATGAAGAGCAATATCTTATAACAAGAACATATATAATGGACAAGAAATGTCATTGTTTCTGATCAAGAATATATCTATTGGTCAAGAATTTCCGTGATTCATATATGGGGAAAACAATAAATGGTTGTATCAAAACACAATTATTCTCAATGCTAGTAAATAAATAGTTAAGTCAAGATATTTGTCTTCCTTCTAGAATTAACATACTTGTGATTAAACAATATATTTGAGAATAATGCTTTTCTCAGTTGAACACTTTGTCAAACGGATCCCGGAGTTTTCTTACAAGAAAATAAATTCTCAGTATGTAAAATAAATGACTTGTAAGAAGAATGTTATTTACTTATCTGTATGCTACGGCATATTTCAGTGAAGCAGCTTTAACTCTTGCATCAATTAATTCTATTTTCACACGGAGAACAATTTATCTCTAATGAAAAATACCAACAATCTTAGTTACTAGTAGATGCTCTTCAGTGAAGAAGTTTATGGTACTATTTCAATAACAATAAGTTATTCTCTGGAGATCACTTTGTTTTAAAAAGATAGTCTCAATGTTCTTAGTTCAATAATCATGCGTTTTTAGTGAAGAAGTTTTATTTCTTAGTTTAATAATTTAATCGAATTTAAGCGGAGATCACGTTGTCTAGAAAGAATAATATCAATGTTCTTAGTTCAATATTTATAGCGTATTTCAGTGAAGAAGCCCAGTTCTTAATTCAAATCAATAAGCAATTGATACGGAGATCAGATTGTCTCCAACCAATAACGTTATTATTGTTGATTTAAGAACGTGCTGGACTGCAGGTACTTAACTGAAGAAGAAATAGTTTTTGATCTAATTCATTGCATGTTTCATTCGGAGATCAGAAATCTCTTAGCTCAATAATAGCGTATTTCACTGCAAGAAATCTCAGTTTTTGGTTCAATGCATGTCATGTTTCATACGAAGATCAGATTGTTTCCAACCAATAATGTCATTATTATTGATCTAAAAACCCTGTACTTCAGTAAAGAAGTTTTAGTTCTTGATCTAATTCATTGCATGTTTCATACGGAGATTAGAAATCTCTTGGCTCAATAATAAAGTATTTTACTGTAAGAATTTTCAGTTCTTTATTCAAATCTTGGCATGTTTCATACGAAGGTCAGATTGTCTTATTTGAAGAATTACAATAGTCTTGGTTCAATGGTTAAAATGCGTTTCAGTAATTTTTTTTCAGTTCATCGTTCGATTTATTCAAGTTAAAGTTTAGTCAGAATATAATTAAACAAAATGTTCACATTGTGACTAAACTTTAGCTTGAATAAATCGAACGATGAACTGAAAAATATTGACTGAAACGCATCTTAAGCATTGAACCAAGACTATTGTAATTCAATTAAGACAATCTTAACTCCGTATTTAACAAAGCACTTGAATCTGTACATAGAACTGAAACGGATTCACTAAAATACCATGATTATTGAGTACCATTTGAAACATAAAATGAACAAGTAAAAGCACTAAAACTCACTTACAGAATTTCGAGGCTGATGAACCGTCACATCTTTCAATCTGATCTCCGCGTGCCATTACATGCCTGAAAATAGAGCTAGTGGAAGGTACTCAAATTAATAATAGATAAAATAATACAATGGATTTAATTCTATGAAATCATTTATTAAAAAATAAACTTCCTAAAACAAAAGTATTGATCATTTTATTTAAATATATTCTAGGTATTAATCATATTACCTAATAATGTTATTACTGTGAATATTACTTAAGGGGACATCGCAAACTATTGCTTACATTAGCTGCCTAGCTGCACTCGTGAGAAGTATAGATTAGCGCCGCCATTGAAGATTTGTTTCTTTATCATGTTGTAACATCACAACAATTAACAATATTAATACATTAGAACTTAGTATAATTTTTGACGATGATATACCACTGCTGCTTATGATCGAATGTTTGATGAACTGCAGATTGAGAGTTTGAATGTTGTAACATCACAACAATTCACAATATTAATACATTATTGGACCTATACCATCAGATTCTTATACGTAATAATACCTAGTAATTCAATAATTATCATCTTAAACACAATACTTAATATCTTGATAATATCGCTTTATCATGATCATTCTTAATCTTAAGGCAATGGAAACCCGCCTACTATCACATTTTTATAGTCATACAAAATATTTGTCAAATCCTATCATTATCATCTGAAATATAATGTTAATATCTTAATTTAATCATAATCGCTTATTCATAATATTTTGAAGTTATTTGACGACTTTATACATTTTAACATTATTTTGTGTGTATTATATTGCAAACAGGTTAGCAAAAAATATATTTTAATCCTTTGCAAACTTTTTGGAAGGCAAATTTGTTTGGATCAAAAGTATGTTTTTGCTCAACCGTGTTGCACACAACATGGCTACTTGCGATTTTTCATAAACTGATGACGATAATATTATGGCCGCCAATAAACATATTAATGCTCACTCAATAAGTGAGTTTTACTTTATTATAACCCGCCTCAATAAAGAAACGAAACTTAATTCGTTCCTCTATTGGCGCAGGTTATTATTATACCATCAGATTATTATGCACAATTGGTTGGTAAATTTCCTCCCCTGAATATTATTTACACATAATAAGCTTTAGCTATAACACACGAAAACAACAATCAACAACAACAACAAACAATCTGAAATGGCAACGTAAATCATTACCTCTCACTTATACACTATTGCTGACTCTAGTACTTTAGAGATAGATTAACGCCGCCATTTAAGATTCGTTGCTTTATTGGCGCAGGTTATACCATCAATTCTTTTAGAAAAATGAATTCAATCTTAAAATTGTAACAAACAGCTATTCTCCTTCATATCTACACAAGATACAATACGGCCGGCTGATCTTGGCCGGGTCTGAAGTTAGCCGTTTTGCGAATCTTTCGTCAGTCATTCATTGGCCATTTTCGAACCAATGACTCACTTCAGAACTGCCAAGATCCGCCGGCCGTATTGTATGTTCCATTTTGTATTGTTACTAATCATTAATAATGAATCAACTTCTCAAATCAACATATTGATTTATACCTATTTTATGAATTATATTCGGTGTTGTGCTATAGCAATCGTGTAAGGAAATAACTTCAAAACTACTTGTACAATTGACCAAAAACGCCATGTAATGAGGAGAATAATTAATTGTTTTAAGAACTTTACACTTAAAGTAAATTTTACTTTTATCAGATTCGTTAAATAACACTTGTTCAATTTTCAAAAATAATGGTAGATCTTGGTCATACCTATACAAGATAACATTTTTTTCACAATATGTTATACCATTAATCTCTATAAAACCAACACAATTATAAACATCATCATCAATTTCTGTCATATTATTTAGTTTTAATATTTTTCCGTGTAAATAGCGATCAGTAAGTCCAGTGTTAACAAGTAATTTATGACTATTCGTCAATTGATGTCTTGTTGCAAGTGTTAGTGGCAAATTTTTACGGCTAGCTATTGATTGTGCTATTTTTTTCAACTCTTTGTGCTTAGCCTCAAATTTAAAGGCACTTATTAATATTGGTGGACCAACTTTTTGTATTATTCTTGGGTAATGTAGGAGAAAATGATGTTTCGGTTTTAATGTATAGTTAAATAATTGAATTAAATTTTCCAAGTAAGCTTCGATTGAAGTTTTCAAGTAATCAATCAAGTGTGAAGTGAAAATCTGAGATGTTAATATCTCTGTAATTTCTAACAGAGTTAAATATTGTTTCCATACTGGATCATGCTCCGCAATTAAGTCACCAATTATGTACCTAAAATTACGAACAAGACACAACATCTAAGAAGCCGAAAACATTATTTTGCCATTTAACAAGTTTTGTTTTGTAACAGGTGGAGGACAATTTTTTTCAGACTTTAAATAAGTATAGTATTTTATTCTTGAATTTAAGTTGTCCAAATCAAAAATATTGTTATCAATAAAATGTTTGATTATTAAGCACATGTCATAACGGTGTATGCCCCCTCACACAAATCGTGCATAACATCGCACGTGAAATTGTTGTAAACATGGAAATAATTTAAATCATGCCATATGCATTTTTCTTTAACGCCAATTTTGTTAGTATAATGTGCATTATATTCTTCTTTTTTACGAATGTATTCAGATCGTTCTTTGGTATCAGTTTTTGTTTGCTCTTTTTGTACTGTGCAAAATCTACAAAAATTATTGGAAGAAAAACTTTCGTGAAAACCTAAAATTGAATGAAGCCCTAAATTGTCTCCTGAAATATTGGCTATACAAAAAGTAACACATATACTAGATTTCTTAGATTTTACGTTTATCCCTTCCTCCTGTAAAAACTTTAATTCTTTAAGTAACGGTCTGAAAACAGGTTCATTACCAAAAGTGTTTCTATCTTGTGTATAAAACAAACGAACTGGTAAGACATTATCTAAACGACTGCAGAACTGTGGTGGTATTGTAGATATAGTTACATATACAGCACCTATTTTCTGATTTCCAGCGTGACTGCCTAGTGGATTGCCAGATTCAAAATCATCATAATACACTGTCAAAGGTAGAATGGTTCCATGATTACATTTTTCTTTTGTATCCTGCCAAGATGTGCCATTTATTTCTAAGGACATCTTTCTCTTCGCTTACTTTTTTCTGGTAGTTAATTATAATTTCTAATGTATTTGCTGCTTCGAGGAACTCCTTAAGAGTGTCACGCAAAGGTATAAAATAAGAAAATCTATTTTTGATTACCATTTCAACAGTGTTATTCCTACGATTACTATCTTCGGCAACACCAATGGTTTTTTTAATAGGTTTGACATACGATCTTAATTTTTTGAAATGTTCTATTCTTTTATAATCGGTATTGATGTTTTTAAACGAATCTTGAAGTATTGATAACATCAGCAAACTATCATTATTCAAATCATTCTTTGACATTACTATGGATTGTCTAATAATGTTAAACGGCTCCGATATAAACAGCTCAGACACGATTTCAATTATATTTTGGATAACACTTCTTGGCAAATTGGACATGTTATATAATTTTGCAATAAATGTAAGTAACGCATTATCGACTTCTATTTGATAATCAGATAAATTTGAGGTTTCATTTCTAGTATTATTATTCAATTTAGGGGCTTCTTTCAAAGGTGTTAATTCAGACGTTGAACCGGAATTACAGTTTGCTTTACCACTAACATCAAATACATTGGCATCTAAGACGAGATTGCTACTAGAGGTTTCATGATAATGAGTTAAATGCTTCTTTAGATCACTCTTAGAGTGATATAACCTGGCACAATTTTCTTCAGGACATTTAAAATAATTGACAATATTAGCGCGTAACGCAAATGCACAAAGTATTGCTGAAAATCTTGATATTCGTTGCGACATTCAAGGCACTTCATCGTGCAATTATTTATAGTTAATTTCAACAAGATTAAACAACAATTTTGTTTACATTTTCGCAAGCGACAACAAATCTGCGATGTATGGTACTATCTTATCATACTTTGTTTCTATTTGATAGACACAACGCTGAATCAGCACGTATAAATGCGCAGCAGCTGCTGGATATGTGGCGTGAAGCGCATGGTATGATTTAAACAATGTGTCAAAAGCTTTCATTGGCGAGGTAAACTTCCACATAACCTTGTCTATTACCAAATAATAGTTATCGTTACCATCATCGGCAGCACCACATTTAATTACGTACGGTTGAACACTTTGCTTGCTGCGTAGAGCCTTGTCTTTTACTTCATCAGTTTTCGTTTGTATATCTCCAGGATTCTGAAAATAATAGCAAACATATAAAAATTGCAAAATTGATGAACATACCTACAAAGCACGTGTTTACTACTAATATTATAAATGGGAAAGCTTGTGATTGAATCTGATCTGAAAATTTGGATGAAATTTGGTATGAATGTAAATTATACCCTGGTTAACAGATGTTACTCTTTATCCAGGAAAAAACCAAAACATACCATAAAATTACGTAACCGCGAGTGAGTCCGCGAGGTATAGATATTAAATACCATACCATTCAACTAAATAAAATAGTAGCCCAATATATGTACCTGGACGTAAATTATGAAGTTTTCGACGCATTCTAATGTGGAAAATTTTCTACGCTTGTTCAGTCTTCCTCTTGGGGGAATCAGGTAGGACAACAGTTTTATTTGATCTGGCACTTTTAGATCTGAAATATATAAAACAGGTGATTTATTTTGAAGTAAGTACCATGCGAGCGGAGCCACGAGCGGATGCTAGTAACGTAAATAATATAAATAAGAATAGTGACGGTGACGGTGACGCTGAAGGTAAACCTAATAAATGAAAATTAAACTGTTTATTACCATCATCAGGCTGCTCTTGAATACTATCATATAAAGTACTCAATGTGTCATCTTTTGATTCTCCAAATTTGAGGCTGATGATTTTATTAATAAACCATTTCCAATTCCTGAAAAAGCATGTTGATCTTTCAGGATACAGTCTTTCGAAGTCCAGGTTTATCTAGAAACAAAAATTGGTTATCTGTAAACATTTAATTCTGTAAACAATTTTTCAGAAACGTATTTGGCATGCTGGTGTTGGAATAATGATGTGAATCTAAAAATAAATAAACATAAACAAACTAAGCAAAGCTCTGATATTCATATTATACTTTTTTTGTAAATACATAACTACTGTTGTTTATTAACAAAACCCATAGCTGTACAAAATGTATCTTATAAATACAACTTTAAGCCAATAACGGTTTCAAATAGGTACCTACTGTTAAGAAAATTAAAAAAAAAATGTGAAAGAAAATAAACTTTTTGTATTTGTACAAAAAAAATACTTACCAAACTATCACTCCTTGGATCATTTAAAATGTTCCACTCATCAATAAAATCCGAAATGTTGTTGTTGGTGCTACACTGCCTCACTTTGAATGTTTTGTTCCAACAGTCTATGATTTCACTCCATGGCTCATTGTTATTCTTAAGAAAAATTATTTGGTCTGTGTGATCTTCTGTAATATAGAAAAATTATGTTAGCCAATACGTAAGACAGATATAGATAAATTGGTTGTAGGTATTACTACAACAAACTATCTGACAGGGCGCTACTACTTACCCTATAATTTTTATGATCTACAAAGTAACTACTTAGTAAGTACCTAACTACCGACTACATAATAATTAGATATTAATAATAATAATAATACCAGCCTATTACTGTCCCACTGCTGGACAAAGGCCTCTTCTCAACAGAGAAGGCACGAGCATTGATCACCACGCTTGCTCAAGACGGGTTGGCGATTTCAGACTTATATTAATTATAAGTGTCCAGGTTTCCTCACGATGTTTTCCTTCACCGATGTCTGTGATGATATATAGATATTAAAAGATGGAAAAATAGCCTCACAACTTTATCCCCAGGTTAGAATATCCTCTCAGATCTCTTAATGCCAAGTCCCCACTTGATATTCTTTGAGAATGTCTAAGGGGTGGCCAGGTATATCCAAATATTACATTTGGCATATTTCTTTTTTGGTAAGGTACCCACTATTTGCAGCAGTTGGTTTGGTATTCCATACATGACAGGTTGCAAGCCCATCGCTGCTGCTAAAATACTAAACTTCGAGAGAAAGCGGGGTCGCCCCCACTAGACCACCGGTGCTCATTATAGATGAACATAATGCAAACAAATTAACCTACTCTACAGTGTCTAAATCTACAAAAATATATCATACAGAAGACTGATCTCTACGCCACTGTCTGTCTCTTGGCCCAATTTGTACAGCCAGCATAAAGATTTTGCAAAAATTCACCATCTCATGTATACAGACAAGTGACTACTCTAGCTACTATTTATGTAGGTCAAGTAATCATTTAAACCTTTCAACTCCTCATATTTTTTTGTTTTATTTGGAATGACATTCTCTTCTGATGTTGATTTTTTTCTCTTTTCACCAGACTTATACAGGGTATTCCGAATTTTATCAACCAGCTTGCCTTTAGCAAATGAAGGTTTACCGGATATGGACTGTCTTTTTTTAATTGGTGGTACAAAGTATGTGCCAGTGTTTTCAAATGGAAATAAAGCTATTATTTTTGCGGTTAAAATGTTGTATTCTTCATATGTTATTTTACTGAAATAGGTAAAAATAAATCTAAGTATAAGGGTTCATTGTTGGACTTCGGAATCTTAAGAATGATACAAAATATTTTTTAGATTAGAACTTATTAGTTTCGTGCTTTGCAGGTCAGCTAGCATACAACATAGTATTATCATCATCAGCTAGTGAACACATACTGCCTTCCCGCATATCTAAAATGCCACAACAAATGATCCTTAGGCCCTCTCCATCCACAAGGTCCATTAAGAGAAGGGATATGCTTTCATTGCTTCCCCCAGTTTGTGCTCAAAGAACCACATAAAAGTATAGTGGGAAAATGAATGAACGGGTATGTACTGGTAGGTACTTACTAATTTACGACACGTGTGAAGAGATGTCTAACAATGATATCAGTGAGTTGATTTCGGTGCTTGTTTGTCAAAGTACTGTTTGCAGTGTAATAATTTAATATACTCTTGCCACATGGTGTTACTGTTAGAAGCGTCTTGAGGTCAAAATCAGGGAAATTTGGTCGGACATAAATATCGCCTGTAAGGATATCTTGTAAGTCTTCCAGGTCCTCGTTCTCCGTGAATAGATAAGGAGCAGTGATGCTGCTATTTGTTACTGTATTAGTCTGAAAACATTTAAGTAATTATTGTAAGAAAGCCGTTCTTCTCCATAGAGATCTACACTAGAGAATGGTCACCTACAGCACTTTCTCAAGTTATAATGCCTTGTGACTGTGACTGTAGCTTTGTATTTTTGACATTCAAAACTGCCGTAATGGTCTAATTGAAATAAATGCTTTGAGTTGGAGTTTTTGCCTGTAGATCGGCCTTGATGTTTTAAATCTAACTGTTTTAAACTTAGGTAGGTACTTAATTTGTTACAAAAAAAAGCTGGCCGACCAACTGAAAAAATACCTCTCGACCTCCCCCCCCCCCCCTCCGACTTTTGACGAAGTTTTATATTTATACGTAGGTATGTACCTACATACATACAATGATACGATGCCAAATTGTCCCCTTATAAAACCCCATAATATAAACAGGTAGAATATTCAATAGGTAGGTAGGAAACTTACTGTGCTGGTCGCTACTAAATACTCTTCAATTTTATTTTTTAGTTCTATTCTCAGTCCAATCTTTGGGCACAGTTCTTTCAGGAGATTGTCATTGATTTCCTTTAATTGATTCACAGTTACATCATTTTCTAAAACAAAATTTCCATAATCACTAGACAAGTTTAAACAAAATACTAATTACCTAAATTTTATAACATTCGAACAAGCCCTGATGCTGATGTATCTGAATGTATCTTAATATACCGGCTGTTAATCTGCATAAAGTTCATTAACACATTAAAATTGTGTTTAAATGAATTTATAACTTTGCACATTTTTTTTTGGAATAGTAACATTATTAGTACACTATAGTACTCACTTGATGGCCTTTTCCGGACAAAATGTTTATAAGTATAAATATTCACCTACCGTTGAAATTTGTAATTATATCCTGTGGGATATTCCATTCCCTAAGAAGCAACTCCATTTTAATATCCTCTATATTATGTTATTAAAGATAGGTATGGTATGCTGAGATACAGGTTTTGATTTAAATCTGCAAATAGACAGAACATAAATTAGTGATTATTCTAGTAACTAAGTATGTAAAAAAACAGCCGGGTGGGATAAACATTCAGCAGGTTTAGCATTGTAGGTAAGGTACCTATATTACAGTAACAATAACCTCATGCTCATTAAGTTAAGTAGTGATTACAATTTCCATCACCCAGAGACATAATGTGAAAGGCAGTCCAGCAGCCTTTTCCACCATGTTTGGTGAAGTTCACCGAGCTTAGACACCTCTGATTCTGACCTACCAGCTTGTCGCCTTGCCGCAAAGATTAAAGACTGGTTGATTGGAATCAGAAGTTACATAGGCTCGGTGAACTTCACCAAACTTGGCGGTCAGGCGGCTGGTGGTATTTTCACCAGCTAGATGCCTACATCTACCGGCCGGGTCTGCCTAGATTCTGGACGTAAAAAGCAGTTTCCTATCACAGTGAAAAGAGAATGCCAAGAATGCGGTTGCGTGGTAGGTACTATCGAGGACACTCCCGCCTGATCACCACTAAGCTTATTTTTGCTTGCACTTACAACATAGAAACGCTCTTTAGCCCTGCCCCGTTGACTTTGTATAGAAATAACGAATGAAAAGATACCAATCGGCGAGCGCACTGACGACGCACGCCAAACGAGAGTTATTGTTATTTTGCGCGCCAAAGTTGACGGTTTCCTAATAGGCCTAAACTTTTAAGGGGCGGTGGCTTGGCGCCTCCGCATGATTTAAGCGAAAAAAAAATTTAACTGATCAGGCGGAAAAGACCACGACTGTACCTACCGGTAAATTTGAACATTAGAGCGCAAAGCATTTTTTTGAGCAGAATTCGTAAGGGAGCCGCGAAATGTCTACCGCTTCGCATATCTACCTACTACCAGCCTATCATTTCACAAGTGCGCCCATAATCGAACCGAATAGGTAGGTATATATCTATGGGTAAGTAACTAGGTAGATAAAACCAGTAAGATGATTTTTGCTCACAACATGGCGCCTAGCCGGCCCCGGTGCCGTCATTCATCGTGTGTTAGTCGATCTTTAAAATGCAATAACTTAATTAGATGTATATTCCAATAATTAAACACTTACCTAAGCACACACAACACATCACAATCTCCAACAACGCAAAAGAATCACTCGACAGAGTCACCACGAACTAACACTTGCAGAAGACGTAATGCGGTGCAGTGCACTGCGCCGGCACATCCAAGTCCAACAAGACAAAAAGGGTGTTGCCTGCTACGAAATGTTATTTACCAAAAATAAGGCCGAATCTGTCACGTCTCCACTATTTTTCCTGACATTGACTTATAGAATACTACGAAATTTATTATTATTAATCATTATGCATACATACAACCTATTTCACGGTGTCTGAGTAACGTTAATCATACTCTCACTTTCTGTTTGCATGTCTCAAATAGAGAAGGATATATTTTTTTTATTGACGGACAGAAACGACAAAAGTTAAAAAGAAACGTGTCCAGAGACTTCTATACAGGGTGGGTAAGAAATCGTGGATCAAACGAAACAGGCTGATAGTTGGGGTTATCAGGATAATTTTTTAATGGTATTTTTTTTTTTACAGTAATGTTCTAAAGTTACAAAAAATGATTTTTTTTTAAGAAAATACCAAAGAAAAGAAAATTTATAATTACTACAAAAGTGCTTTTATGACAGTGGGTACGATGAGTATTGAGACATTTTTCAATATCTTTTAAGTCTCACGAAAATTTTTTTGTAACTAGAACATTACTGTGAAAAAAATTATCATCAAAACATTATCTTGATAACCCTAACTATCACCCTGTTTCGTTTGATCCACGATTTCTTACCCATCCTGTATAGTCGATCTCAATCAGTTTTTATCCCATTTAATAAAAAAGATGGTTCAAGTGGACGCGTACCTACGTATGAAATATTGAAAGCGCAATATTAGTAATGTCTTTCATTTTGGTCAGTAAAAAGTCATTGGGGTCACTTGCAAAAACCATATGAATAAGTAATAAAATAATGCTATGGCAAGATTGCTTAATCGTTTGGAAGTATAGCACCTACCAGCATTATTTTATTACCACAATTTAAAGGGTAGAAGCCAATACTCGGTAGAGCTTATCCAATCTAAAATGATTTGATTTCCATTTTGTAATCATTTATTTTTGTAATGGTGATAAAAAAATATATGTACGTATAACTATTATGCTTTTATTGATAAAAAAACCTAGAGTAGATAAGGGTAGGTAGAGTTTACTTGTACGATATTAAGTAACTTACGAAACTACTTATTATTGTTTTTTTTTGTCCATGTGGTGTTTACCTTTAAGTAATTGTTGCACTTTGTAGAGTTTAAAGGCATGTTTTATTTTTGTTTGTAAATTAGTGTAAACAATTGTTGGTAGACCTAATAGATAGAATAAAATAAAAAATTAAACCTATTTGGAGAACTTGGTGGAAAATACTAAGGTATTTTCCACTAAGTTCTCCAAATAGTTTTTATATTATTTAAAGTTCATTACAACCAAACGGAACGAATGGCTTTTGTACCTACTTTATTTCAAACACTACTAATGAATCGAACATCGTGCCTTTATAAACAGATTGGTATAAACATACTCCCAAAAATTGGGGAAACAATTTGTGAAATTGCAACACTCGTTCCTTTTCGTTGACGACGGTTGTGACGTAGCACATTTTCAAAAAACGCGAATTTGGTTTAAGAATAACGAGTCTTAAATCAAATTCGTGATTCTTGAAAGATGTCGGTACTGGGCGACCACTACTTGGTCGCCCAGTTGTCGAAATTCGACCATAATTAATTTAAATTATAAGTTTGAACATTGATATGGTTCTATTGTCAAAGACTATACCTACCTACCTACTTCTATAACACAGTTTTCGCTTTTCGATTTTTTTATAAGTAGGTAGGTACATATCTTTACTTTTAAAAAATATTAGCATTTTGCACTCCTTCTCTTTAAAAACTTTAAGTGTGCGAAATTCATACTCCTCCGTCCGCGCAATTTTCGTAAAAAGGGGTAGGTACCTACCTAAGCATTTTTTTTGCTTCACGTAGGTAGGTATTAATTGGCGAGACGACTAAAAAAAAACAATTAGTCTGTCATTTAGATTATCAAAAAATATTTGACCCGTATTTTTTCTTTTGTTTTGTAAACCAAAATTGACAAAGATACGACGCTTTTAAAATTTCTCAATACGTCACGCCTAGGTAGGTAGACCGTATAATTTACCACTCTCGAGTTTTGATGCGTTTTATCTTTGTCAATATTCATTGATTTACAAAAACAAAAACTATGTGTCCATTATTTTCCAATACTCTAACTGACGGAATAGATAGATTTGCAATTTATTGATACTGTCGTCATCCCTATTAAAGATTAAAAGTCTTGTATGAGTTTGTCTTTCCTACGACTTGTACCTATAAAATTTCGACAATATTACAGGGAATAAAATGAGGGTTTATTATAAACTTTAATACCTAATTCCTTTGTCTCCTACCTTGTCTCGTACCTTTATAATTAAGTTTTGGTCAGCAATCAGCCTTCACATTTGATAATCATTTTTAAATGTTATAAAATTAAATTAAATAGGTAGGTACTTAGGTAGGTAGTTAGTTACCAACATACCTTAGGTAGCACTGCCATAGCAATAAATATTACGTAGGCTGTACATAATTTCAGATGTATAAGTAGGCCTAGCTGGTACCTAATTCTTTTTGGAATAGGGAAGGGAATACCTGCTATTAGGGTTTTTCGGTCCGTCCATTTGTCACAAATGTTACTCTCGAAAAATAGGTAATTATGTAGATAGGCAGTGTAATAGTTCTATGTAGGATATGTATAATAGCTATAATTATAGGTACTTGCACGTTATTGTAAAAATATTATTTTTAAATAAAAATAAGTAAGCATGTTTTTGCTTAAGCTTTTGACTTAGGTACCTACATAGTATTAATTCTTCCTTACCTAATAGGTAGATAAAAACTTTAGTAAAGCTGAAGCAACCTAAATACTCGTAGTGTTTATTATTTGTATCCTTACATCATGTAGGTAGGTACCTACTTAATTTAGATGTTTATAAATTAGGTAATCAGCCTACCTATACATTTAGCTCTCATATTAATTATGTCTTTTATTGCGGTTAATCCTAGGTAATTATTATGGAATAGTAGGTACCTATTGGGAATAGTAGGTTCTCATCGGTGTACACATGGGGAGGGCAGCTGCACCCCGCCATTTTTTTTAAGGATGGGAAATCATCAAATAACTCCTTCCGCCCTGGCCGGAGTGGAAATGAGTGTCAGATTCTTACTGACTAAAACCCATCCGTGTTCCTTCAAGTGCCCTTGACGTTCCAGGGCCGCGGTGACTCTTTCTGCAACAGCTGCCCCCTGGATTGGGAGTGATATGAAGATTCAAATGACGTTTTTGCGACGCACGCTATTTCGAAAAAAAAAGTAAATACGCGGTCTTAACAAGTTGCTCTTACGCGGATTCGCACGCGCAGCGACGAAAGGTGAAAACAACCCTAGAAGTTTTGTTGGCAAT
Organism: Xestia rhomboidea; assembly: GCA_963853795.1. NCBI lineage: Eukaryota > Metazoa > Arthropoda > Insecta > Lepidoptera > Noctuidae > Xestia > Xestia rhomboidea. Next base: position 1,050,061 of record OY970759.1, read on the forward strand.
GCCATAGGCTACGGCTATAATTGAAAAGTCATTCAAAAGATGATCGAAAACAGATTAGGTTAGGTATTATGGGCTTTCTTTGCTCACTGCCTTACTAATAAACGTTGTATAGCAGGTGAATTTATAGTTACACACTGATTTCTCTCTTTCAGTCGTCAGTAATTTGACATTCGAAAGAAGAAGACAAATCGTTGTGTAACTTTACTTGAATAATTTAGATTCTTCCGTCAATGCAACTATTTACTTAACCAGAAACAAATTGAAGCTAAACTGAAACTGAACTAAACATATATTTTCATACCAAAAAACGTTAGAATATCTTATTTTAAAACAATTTAGATTACTAGTTCAACACCAAAACTTATTTCCACAAAACAAGAATGTCTTGTTCGAAAACATTTGACTATCTTTACTTGAATAATTTAGATTCTTACGTCATACAACTATTTACTTACCCAAAAACATTTTTTTCTCAAACCAAGCATATATGTTCTTACTAAAACACGTTAGTATATTTTATTTTGAAACAATCTACATTCCTAGTTCAACACCATAACTTCTTTCCACAAAACAAGAATGTCTTGTTCGAAAACATTTGACTACCTTTACTTGAATAATTTAGATTCTTACGCCAATGCAACTATTTTCTTACCCCAAAACAAACTCTTCTGAAACCAAACTTATATTTTCTTACTAAAGCACGTTAGTATATCTTATTTTGAAACAATTTATATTCCTAGTTCAACACCATAACTTGTTTCCACAAATCAAGAATGTCTTGTTCGAAAACATTTGACTGCCTTCACTTGAATAATTAAGATTATTACGTCAATACAACTATTTACTTACCCAAAAACATTTTTTTCTCAAACAAAGCATATATGTTCTTACTAAAACACGTAAGTATATTTTATTTTGAAACAATCTACATTCCTAGTTCAACACCATAACTTCTTTCCACAAAACAATAATGTCTTGTTCGAAAACATTTGACTACCTTTACCTGAATAATTTAGATTCTTACGTCAATGCAACTATATACTTACCCAAAAAACAAACTCTTCTTAAACCAAACATTTATTGTATTATTACAAAATGTAGGTAAGTCTTTCTTATTTCGAATCATTTTAGATTCTTGTTTCAAATCCGTTATTTTTTCACATTAAATGTAGTTTTTTCTTACTAAAACACGTTAGTATGTCTTATTTTGAAACAATTTAGATTCTTAGTTCAACACCATAACTTATTACCAAAAAAAAAAGGCCTTGTTCGAAAACATTTGACTACCTTTACTTGAATAATTTAGATTCTTACGTCAATGCAACTATATACTTACCCAAAAAACAAACTCTTCTTAAACCAAACATTTATTGGATTATTATAAAATGTAAGTCTTTCTTATTTCGAATCATTTCAGATTCTTCTTTCAAATCCGTTTTTTTCTCACATTTAATGTTTTCTTCTTAGAACAAAAAATATTTTTCTCCATCGAAAACGTTCCTGCTTTCTGATTATGAGAATAGTCAATACTTCTATGAAGAGTATAAAACTTTTGTCACAATAATATTATTGTTGAACGAATTTACACATTTCCTTGAACCAATAATTTATTTTTATTCTTGGCCCTAATCTCTGAGCTTCTTAAGCTAAATCCTTTTATATTCAGAGTAAGAATTCTTAATGACTTGTTTCAAAATGCAAATGTTTTCTACAGTCAAGAGTAAATATCGTCTTGATCCAAAAAAATATTCTTGATGTAAATAAATAAATGAAGAATAATATTATATATCTAGAAGAATTCCATTTTATTTTATTCAAGATATTATTGTTACCTTGAATAAATATATGCTTGAGATTAAACAATATACTTGAGAATAATTTTATTCTTGAATGAAAACTTTGCCAGACCCCATTTTTTTCCGTGTGCTCATCACACAAACATTTGCTCCTACCGGGATTCGAACCTGGGACCCTAAGAACGTAAGGCAGCCTCAGTACCGCTGCGCCATTCGGGTCGCCAACAATATTTATAAAAAAAAATATTTTGAGAAACAAAAAAAAAACAATTTCTTTCCCAGGTATCAAAACATAAAACTACCGACCATGTTCAAAGTACCCAATAACCTTACGTAAACGGACACCGTATAGGTAGGTTAGTAAACAGGTAGAGCCTCCTTTATCTTACCTGTACAGCCCTAGCCTCTGATTGGTGGACGCGCAAGACACCTGTCTCGAGCCTCCTCTCGGCCAATCAGAGGCGAGCACACCTGTGCGATCGATGTTGAGGCGGAGACACCTGAGCTGTAGGTGGCGATACGGGTGAAACACCTTTTGTTACTCTAACTTGAAGTGTTTTATATTACTAAGCATAATTGTGTGTGACCCATAGACTGGAACGCATTATTTTTTTAACCCTTTGTGACAATACTGCTCAAAATTTTCCTACCTATTGAATTGTCACGTAGTTTTTCCTTAAAGATTCTTTCCAAACAAAGGAAGAGCAACGGTGTTTCCATTGCAAACCTATTCAGAAGGTGTTTCCGGATACCTAAAATTGTAAGTTCATGATGTAAAACCTAGAAGTTTTCTTTAAAGATTTGAGTTTAACTGAAGTGGAAAATTTTTCGGTCATGGCGATAGAAATTAAATAATTATGTTTTAAAGACTAATTGCGACTGAGTTCCTGCTCTGACGTCAGACCAAACCCATCGACAAACACAAGCGCCACTGGAAGCCCTAATTTAACGCATCACTTCAGAAACAACTGATGTACGAACACTTCCTCCGTCACTCCTGAAGCTCATATTTTCATATTTATTTTCTCATTAAAGCGGGAGGAGTTGGCAAGTATTAGTGTGTTTTTCAGCAGAGATACGTGGACATTACACGCTGTTTGAGCTGTGGCGTGGCGGACATCCGGTGTATAACGACGTGTAATGATGTGTGGACGGTTCACCTGGATGCGAAGCCCTGCTCATTAGGAAATAGGGATGAGAAAGGGAAAAACGAAAAGTGTCGATACAAGTGTCGACATATATTTATAAGAGCAGCGGTGGCCCAGTGGTGGTGGCCCCGACTTTCGAACAGTAAGTCGTGGGTTCGAACCCAGACAGGCGCATTAGTTTGTGTAATTTATTTCATCACCAGTGCTCTCAAAATGGTGTTGGAAAACATCGTGTGGAAACCGGCATGTCCTAGAACCAAAACATCGAAGACATGTGACATCTACCAACCCGCACTGGGCCCGCGTGGTGGATTATAGCCCATTCCCTCTCATTGAGAGGAGGCCTGTGTCCCAGCAGTGGGAACATTATAGGCTGATGATGATGATGATGATATTTAGAATAAGAAGCAAGACACTACTCAGGATGATTTAAATAAATAAGATAAAGTTTTTTGTTTCCAGTATTTGCAGCCACTGAACGGGTACTCAATATCTGCTGTATTACCAATTTTGTATACTGCTGGAATATCTGAATTCGTGAGGATAATATCGTTTAATTTTAAAATTATACTATGTCCCCTATAATTGTGCAAACTTGTCACGAGACTGTCGCTTTTCAATTTTTAAAACTTTATATAAAATAAAAGCTATCCGAAAACAAAATGAAAAAACATCACAACAAAAAAAAAACTAAATCATAATACCAGCACAAAACTATCGACGGACACCCGCCCATCTCTAGTCTGTTGGTAGGCGCCATTTGCCAAAACGAGCAAACTAGAAACACGCTTATTGAAAGGTGTGTGTGACAGGCGTGAATACCTTGGCGCTGGCGTTCGATATCTGGCGCGGTTTTAGACTTGGCACCATCGGGCTCATTGTACGGTCGGCTGCGCGACGAGGTAACACTTGAACCGCGGCAGTCGTGCTTCATCCCTTATTGACATCATTTATTACTTGTCTGCCTGTGTCTGTACTGCGAGGACGAGATCTTGGGTTCAATGCCCAGGTAGGCAGTGTGCACTGTTATTGGGTTTTTCGTTCAGGATTTGTGTCTGGCGAACCTACTTAGCTTCGCTTCCTGTTATAGTTTGAGTCCCGCTCGAACTGGCGAAATATGATTGCACTATGGTATACGTCTGCCTGACCTTCTTATGACACTCTGTTTGTCTGTCTTGTTGCCTTTCACGTCTTAACAGTGGATTTCAATGTGGCATACACCGTAAACTGGCTTCGGAAAAAGGATAGTTTTAACCCGATAGTGCATTCCCGTGGAATAACTTCTATCCCAAACGCGGGCAGAGCCGCTAACGAACGAAATAAATGCGCCGTCAAAGTCAAACTGATACACCATGGACGTGCGGTTGAGTGTAAAGACACAAATATAAGAAACTCGCGGTTCATCTCATTAATTTTATCATAAATTTCTGTTAAATTGCTTATTTGAAACATTTTGAGAGATAATGGTCTATTATGGACTAGGTTATTCAGGTATAATCAGGTCTGGACGTTTTTATTGAGAATTGTGTCTCGTTTTCAGTCTATTATTTTATTTTTTAGTGCGTGCTGAGGGATTAAATTAGGACAGTATATTGTGAATAAAATAATATTCTTATGATGATGGTATCCGGTACGTTTTATTGACGTAGTTGCTTTTTTAAATCCCGATGGTGTGAATGATCGGAATACCTATTTACTTTTACGCATCTATTTTTTTTTGCACAATAATTTGGGCCTGAGAACTGTATCATAAATTGGTTTGCATGCGAATAGGGTTTCACAAGCGTAGAGACAAAAAGCTATCCCACGGCAACGTACTACCGCCTTGGTACTATATGTACCTAGGTCATGGTAAACCCATGCAGCGTTCACCAAATAAAAAAGCAATCCAAATGCGGTCAGCTTTTAAGACATAGTTACTTTTCATTTTATAATATCAATACGGATAAACAAAATAATACTGAATTTGCAAAACAAAAATCTTACTTGTTTTGACGAAGTTGTCTTTGCTATAATACATACAGCTCTTATCAAGTTTCAATAAGCATAAAATAACCCTATGTTTTTCACATAGGTCTGTAATATACGCTTGATATAATCCTACACGGTACCTACAAGGAGATATCGCAGATATAAATAGTCGCACATGTAAGGGTATCCTAATTGCGCCAGCCGCGCCTCCCCGGGCACCCGCGGCGCCCGCGGATCCCCAACCTGCCTATCGGATTGCAATTTACCGGCAGAATTGGAGTCGCCGATAAAAAATATCGCGCTCAGGGGAGAGCGGTACCTTGCAATGTAAGGCGATAACATTTACTGCGTTTAATGAAAAAAAAAACAAGATATTTTTACTTTGAGATCTACCGTGAACCGACCGACTTAAAATTATGACTTTTTTCTATGTAAAAACAAAATCTGTAATAAAATTCTTAATTAAAGACCGTAAGATGAATTATTGAATGACAACAAAATAATCCAAAAGTATTAAAAAAATCACACGTACGAAATTTTTCTCTTACTCGTGGCCCAAATTTATATCAACAAAATGTGTAAGAAAAACAGTATCAATTTCACCGTTAACCTCAAAAATCAGTGTCGGATCTGTTGATTTATTTATCTCACAGTTATAATAATTACCCAGTGGCACGGTTGGCACCTCGCCCTAAACGCTAATTATTACACAGGCGACTTTGGAAGTCGGGAAATATCGCATAAACTGCACTTTTTATACATAGTTTTAATTAGTTAGGTACTAGGAAAACACGAAAAATAAACGTATAAAGGTACCTAGGTCTGTATAGGTATTTGTTAAAAAAGTGGAACTAATCGTGGCGCCACTGTTTGACACTTCATGAATGATTCGGAAAGAAAATGACGCAGGAAAGACAAATAAATTTCCTTGTTGCAATTTTTCACCGGTGCACTGAATGTCATCGTTTGTCTGAATATACAAGTAACTAGGTCATTGAAGACATTTTTATAGTCTTCAATAATTTATCAGACGCCAACCTATTTAAAAAAAAATATGCAAAAAAAAAACAGAGAAAATCTGTTTTCCTAAATCGACTGAAGCAACTGTTCACGCAGAATTTTCATTCATTATCTGTGCAACGCAAATGATGGGGTTGGGCCTATTAAAAAATATAGGATCATACATTATTTCAAATATGAATAATGCCTAATAACTCTTTCTATTCGTCTTTACATAATCCAGAAATAAGCACAGTATTTAAGATTTTACTAAGAAAACATTCAATGACATTCGGGCAATTTAAATAATCCCGGTGGGCAATTCGTGGGTACAAACGTGTTTTGCATACCTCACATTTTACTGCATTTCTATCGAACTATTTTAATCGCGCGACAGATGCAAAAAGTCGTGGAAAGTCGCAAATCAACGGTCTGTCTTACCGGAGACATCGTAAAGCCATGAAACAAATTGTTCGAAACCGACAACATTTTAACACCAATTAAGAGGAATTATTATAATCGCAAGCTTTTATACGAAACTTTTATTCGAAGGTAATAACTGTCATTCGGTATAACATCGTAATATTTCACCGCGGACTGCACACTATGTCAGGGAATGTACTGTATAAACACCTTAAGTCGTTAGTGCCAGAAATTTTTGGCACACCGTGTTAGTATTTTTTTTCTTTGCAAAATAAGCAATATTTCTCAGGTAATCTGTCGGTACAACAGCTGTTTAGTGGTTTTCTGTTTTGATATTTATTTGGGTTTCCCTCTATTTTGCATGTTGCAAAGAATTTCATTATTGGGAAAGCGATTAAATTAATGGCATTGAGTTAATATATCTATGCTTAGGAGACTTTTATATTGCTGACAGTAACATGTTGTGAGGTCTAAAACCCTAACCTTGCTTCTACGGAAATTTAACATTTTGATTTATTTTCAGTTTGAGGGATGGTAAAGTTCATTTAAGGAAAGTTTAGAAGTTAACATTACAACAATACGTAAGCAGAGTTTCGAAGAAGAACTTATTCATTTCAATCTTTTAATTAATAAACAAGAACGCCCTCCCCTTAACACGGCCAACCACCAACCCGACGAAGTGTCGAGGAAAGTCAAAAACAAATCAGCCAGCAACCCTAGCAATAAACCACGACCACAATTTTTAAATTCAAAATACGAACAAGCTTTAAAAAAAGAACACCAGCCGAACGGTGGGACAGTTACCGGAAAAGTGTGCAGTTAAAACAAAAGCGGAAGGTAACAATGGCGTCGCCTCAATCTGTCACCCGATGTCAGGCCGTGTCAGGCAGGGAATGTTAATGTGCAGAAGGTTCACTGAAATATATTTGTACACTTCAAATTGAGTCTGAAAATCGACAAATCACATACTGTAAGTACTTGGAAGTTGGTAATAATTATGCTGTTCACATTCACCAACGGTTAAGGAAAATTTCGCGAGGAAATCAGTATCGGCATTATTATATAAAAAAATCGAAGACTTAAGGCATCTACTAACCCGCATTACAGCCCACTCTCTCTCACAGAAATAAGGCCTTTGTCCCAGCAGTGGGATCTTTATAGATTATATTATTGTTGTAAGTTACCCTTTTTAAAGCAACTTTTTACTAAACGTTACATGAAGTGCGTACAATTCTTCCAAATCCTGATACTAATCCTAAATGCTAACCCTAAACTATGTAAACTCTACGGTTTTATCTCTGGTCTTGTCACGAGCACAAGATTCGCGCAATGTGTCCGCAAAATACTATAATAAAACTTACATACTGTTTCTGGAAGTTGTGCCTCAAAACCTAGCATTCTAGACTGAATCTTAGTGCCTTCTATCAACATGCACAGTGGATCTTCTGTACCCCCATTCTTCGTTGTCAGTGAGTGTCAGCTGTCACGCTGTCACGTGTCAGCCGCCGCGGCTGATTGCGGCGACACCTCGGCCGCCCGCGGACACACCTGCCGAACAAATGAGGCCGCACGTTGCAAGAGGGTTGGGTTTCTTCTCCGTGGGCATTTGTATCGTTGGCTTGAGAGGGAGAGGAAAATCTTTGATGAAAAATGTTAATTTCTCAGGCTTTGCCTGAATTACTTGGAGGATTGATGAGAGACTGATTGAGAACAAATGCGTTAAAATTAACAATGTTTTTTCGGTAAGGTCATAGTGCCTATTCATATTTTTGAGAGTGAACCAATTACTTTTTGAAATGTCAACCAATTTTGATAATTTGGCCAAGTCTGTCACGTAATAAAATCCGTCATCTCAGCCTCTGCCACTGTAACGCTGACAGAGTGGGCAGGCTTAGCGGTGAGCGCGCAATTAGCAAGCCAGACTTATTATAACAACCCTTATTTGGCCGCTGTTCATATTGTAGGGACTGGATCATTATGACAATATTTGTTTTAAATGTGATGCATAGTTTAAAAATGAAATGATTAGTTTTGATAGACACTGACACTGTCTTCACACAATAAAAGAAAAGAAAATCGTAGCATTGTCTGAGAAAAATTAAAAGGAAGTCGTTTGTCTTGGTATGGACATGTAATGAGGAGGGATGAAACGCATGTGACTAAAAGAGTGATGGATATGAATGTCGATGGATGGAGAGGGAGAGGAAGGTCAAAGAAAAGATGGATGGATTGTGTCAAGAATGAAATGAAAGAGAAAGGAGTAAATGATGCCGAGACACTTGAGAGGGGAGAATGGTAGAAGAAGACGTGTTGCACCGACCACAAATAGAATGGGTCAAGGGCAGGAAAATGATAAATGTATCTGGCCAACTTTTCGTGAACAGAAAACACCGGCTTTAATTTTTGCTTCACAAAAATCTTACATTCAGATGAGGAGATCTGTCACACCACATATTTATATGAACGAATAATGCACCAGACCTGACGACGTCACGCCCGCCAGTCCTGCAACGCACATGCAGAGTTATTCGCACGATACGTACAGATGCCTTCTGATCTAAAGGCTATCCATTTTCAATGGAGGTTGAGGAACTTTGCATCATATTCCTCATAGTCATGTCTCTTTAAAGAAAAGAAATAAGAAAGAAAGAAAATACAGAAACAAGCAAACAAGCAAGTTAGCAGCTTAGTTTTAAAGACAGTTTCACTCTTTTGGCAGACGAAAAGACAGAAATGGTAGAAAATCTTTTAGAAGGGAATGTACTACGGTCTCCGTGAGCATTGAAAAAGGGAGTGTCGTAATGCGTACGTTTAATAAGCTAGTCTGTTAATTACGCGATCACGATGAGTTACTGCGGCTTCGAAGAGTGCGGACACCATCAGGTATTACACTGAAACCTTCCACCTCGGAAAATGTGAGACGCCCTTCGAATAAACCGGATGCTGTTGTATGAAATCGACCGCATTGGTTTTGGCATTGAGCTGAGGTTCCTTACCATGTAGTTTCAAACGAAGGTCAGTGTAATATTTATTGTTTTAAATATAGTTTTTTGATAGCGAAAATGTGACATTTATATTGATGCTATCATAGACCACCACCTGGTTCCACAATGGTAACCACATGGTTTCAGTTCAAAGGGTTTCATTGATACATTTTCGACTGCCTTTGTAAGTTAGGATGTAGGGGGTAATGTTCGGAACGACTGATCCGAATCCGAAGATTATTTCACTAATAAGCTACATTATCCCCGAGAGTCATAGGCTATATTTCCTGCGGGAAAATTTCCAACTAAAGCGCGGGTGAAACCGTGGGCAATAGCTCGTTGTTTAATAAATACCACATCCATTTTTATTATGAAAAATGTTGTATCATGTTTGTTAATTATAATAACTCGTTATCAGGTTGTATTAACAGCAGAGAAGGTCCATTCAAAAAAAGAACATAACAAATGTTATTTTGAAAGTACTGAGGTTTTTTCATACGTGGGTTTGGCTTTCAATCATTCATAATTATACTGAGAAAAGATTGGACGCAAATAATAAATCCACACAAACGTTTTACATTTTTCGAAGCTTTTCGGTAGGTCGTCATTAAAAAGTGAAATAACGTGTGAAATTGCATTCATTAGTTAAATCACTGCTGACGTGCCATCAAGATATGCCGCACTAACAGCGTCAGAGTCACTTTGTGTGTGAGCTGCTTGCAGAGAGTGCCAAACATTCATGACTTACACCTAATTAAATTAAATAAAAATATGGAATTATAACATTTTAATAAGACACGTTACTAAATTCCATTTAGTGACAATTTTCAGGTTTCTCAAAGAACCTGAGACTAGTTAGGATTGAAAGACGACTTCTCAGTGAGTTTTTGATCTTCCAACCTCCGCACCTCAAACACCTTAATTTTGATACATTTGCTTTCCGAATGCGAATTACAAACTCCAACTGAACTCAAAGCATTTATTTTAATTAGACCATTACAGGGATGTCAGATAAACAAAGAAAGCGAAGGTACAGTCCCAATCACAAGGCGTAATAACTTGTTAAAGTACTTTAGTGGCCCATTCCAAAGCGTAGATCTCTACGGAGAAGAATGGGCAAGAAACTCCATACGAGCTAGAGAAGTGGTCATTAATAGACATTGCTTTGGTGAAGGTAAAAAAATCGTATAAAAGATAGTGTGTGTGTGTATGTTTGTATTTCTAATGATTTATGGGTTTTATTACCTGACGGTTACGCAGTCGTTTATAAAGCATTTCATTTATCTACAATGGCACTTTAACAATGGCGAATGACGTTTAGCGGGACAAACAAAAGCTTTTCAGTAGCTCATGCTAATCTATAATATACATTTAAGAGTTTACTGTCCTCGTTATCGCTGACAAATCACTTTGTCCTGGTCCTATGCTGTACTTACTGCGTCTAAGTCTCACTAACAAGATTTACTTGTTAAATACGTTAAAAAAGATTTGAAGTACCATTTCTCACAAATCACATCAAATTGTCAGAAGTCTGTCTATTGTGACCACACTAGACAATTCTAAAATCAAAATAATGATCAATGCTTCGCCGCAAATCAAGCTTGGCTAGACATAACAAAAGCCGACTTTCCATTCCACCTACAGAGAGCAATAAAAGGTAGATCGGAGTGAAGTTATTAAACAATGTGAAGCAGAACAATAAACTCGCTAGATAATTGGCACTCGCCGCTCAAGGTCGGCAGATAGAGCGACGCACGGTGAGCTGCACAGACTATTGTGAAGACAGGACAGACAGGAGATTTGAAAACCAGCATGATGATGATATAAATTATTGATTGACAAGAGTTTCATCGGGAGAAATCTTACTATATGGTTGAAGTCAAACCAGGAAACTGCTAAAAACCAAAGAAAGTCCAAACAAAGGTTCTTAATCACAGATCACAGATGTTTTCAATCTAGACATTCGGCAAGTTCCATTATAGTTCCATTATAGTAGTAGTGCGTCAGGGTTGTTTGCAGATAATAATATTGATGGTTTTGCCGCCATTATTAGAAATAGATGTGCATCCCTGATGACTCGTGTTCGCGGCAGCACCAACAGTATTCTCAGTGTATTCGCAGATCGGTGGGATTCCCCGATGGTGCGGAGGTGGATGCGACTCCACGCTGAATTGTGATTGTACATTTTCATCTGTGCCTGTAACCTACTAACACTAGAACTTAAGTAAAATTGTTACTAACCGTATGGACTCCGGTCTGAAATAAAAATTTTCTATTCTATCCATTCTATTCTACCGTCTCTTGATCTTCACAGGCCATTGAGAAGGTTATCATCATCTTCCAAAACGTTTTTCCAGCATCGTTGGGGTTGGCCTCTAGTCTAACCGTAAGCAGCTGGATTACTATGACCAGTAAGTACTACCAGAATGAAAAGTAGCAAGAGTTAATCTATGACCCAAGAGGCGTAAAGATCAAAGAGCGTGCGCGCGCGCTTCTCGCGCATGCGTCGTTAATGTATGATCGTGTCTTACATGCTACTCATACACTCATGGAGGGGGCAACCAGCACTGAAACGGAATAAAGACGTAAGTAGCCTTTATGTTAAACACCACTGGTTATAGGGCAGGAGGAATTTCGTTTATGAGGTTTCACAAAACTCATTATTGATTATGAGATTTAGTAGGTATAAAATGTAGTCTTCAGATGTTATGTTGGGATAAAGTTCCATCAGGATTTAAATCATCGACACATTTTTTAAATAAATATGGCTTTGTTTGTTACGGAGAATCACTAAGTCACGGGCACCTACACCTGAGCGTTTCAAGCCTCATAAATGTATATTTTAGTCTCATGGATAATTTAGTCTAGTCTTAATGTGATGGTTTTTGGTGAATTAATTAAGAACGTATTTATTTATTTTACGTTTGTTACTATGAAAAAGCATGTTCAAATATTCTGGAAAAAGATTCCCATCTATGTGTCTTGGAAGATAAAAAAGTCTTGACCATTTAAAGGTCTTTATGAATCATGTGGAATCAGTACCGGTTACATGCAGATTTACGAATTTTTAACGCCAATAAAAAAGTATTTGAAGGCCTAGTCAAGAGGCAATTGCTTTCAAAGCATTTGTACGTTGGTACCAACAAATTTCTGTCTTCACTGTCATCAATATCGTTGGTGGAATCTCACTTTATCTAGGGTCTATGTAACCACAGGAAATTGCAAATAGAGCCTAAAGCACGCAACAGATATCCATTTAAAACTATGAGTGAACTGTTCAAGCCCCCAAAACACGGTAATCAGTCCGGGGAGGTGTGTAGTCGGCAGGACCGGAAATACGTTGCCCCTGGGCGTCCACTTCCGGCGGATAAGTGGGCGGCTCTGACCCAATTTCCGGTTTTCACATCACATAGATGCCGCGCATGATAATTTTTGTATTACGGCTGAAAGAAAGTGGGAACTGGGTATGTGTGTGAGGATGAAGCTACCAGAACCTACTTATGTTTGATTTTTCGAGGAAAATTTTATCATATTGATGTGGCTTCTTCAAAGACTTTCACCCTTTTTTAAACAGAATTCTGCTTTCTAAATAAAGATACCATTAATGAAGAAGAGACGTTTTAACATTTTTGCCGGGATTTTTTTTTCAGTGATATTGGGGTCGGCTTGGTAGTTATTTTAGAAAGAGTCACTGTCTATCTGACCTTCGTACGCGATGTGCGTACGAAGGTCAGATAGACAGTGACCAGTTACTGGGTAACCCCGAGAGTCTGATAAACAGTCTTACTAAGAGGTATCTCATAATAAGACTCTCGGGGTTCTGAGTTCGGAACTCCGTAAAGACTGCCAAGGAAGAAAAGCATATGAAATATTATGTAGCGTAGTCGACGATGAGTTATAGGTGATCTTTCATGCTACGACTCAAAACCCTCACTCTTCTTCAATGTTAATTCCTCATAGACCTGAGACTGCGACAAAGATAACTCTCGTTCCTCTCATAAACGTAATAGCATGATATACGGCAGTTTCTAGGACGAGACAGATCTGCGTTTAACTCCGAAACGGTTTTATTGGTTGGCTCCGTCCGCTGTCACTTGTGCCAATAATTTTGTTACAGATTCATACTAAATGTTTAATGTTTACGTGTGCTCTGAGGGAAACTGACGATTGTCACCGTCACCTGTCGTTTGTTTTTGAATACCTACTTGTTTAAAACCGGTCGAAACGAGAAAAGATTGAGGAGAATCGTAGACTTTATGCAAACCGTTTTGTGTTTTTTAACTTCTTTTTCGTCAAGGAAAAGAGAATGTGGAAAATAGAGATGTACATTCTCTTGGGCTCAATGTCTTCACCAAAAAGATAATAGCGCTGAAGAACTCCGGAAAAATGCAGCGAGAATGGTAAACTAGTAATTTTGGAAAAGAAGTTACGGTTCTTATTTGAGGTGATCTGTACCACAAGACCGGAAGGTCTTGTGGTACAGATCACCATAGAGAAAGGTGTCTGAAGTGTCTGAAGTATTTCTATACTTCAGACACCTTTTTCTATCTAAGATTGTGCATAATGTCAACAGCGCCTGTGATTCCTGAGGTCGATAAAAATAAAGATTTGCAAATGGTCAGGTGGTAGGTACAATAGGAAGAGATTTTCAGTGGTGTCGTCATGGGTGGATCAAGGCTGCCGTTGATGATTATGATCTAATTGACCTTGTTAATGATTTTGCTTATAAATGAAACTCGAGTAATTTTGCTCGAGTTTCTATAAGAGTTATGTACAGTCGTGGTCTTTTCCGCCTGATCAGTTAATTTTTTTTCGCTTAAATCATGCGGAGGCGCCGAGCCACGCCCCCTTAAAGTTTATTCCTATTAGCAAAGCGTCAACTTTGGCTCGCAAAATAATAATAACTCTCGTTTGGCGTGCGTCGTCAGTGCGCTCAGCCGATCGGTATTCTTTTCATTCATTATTTTTATATTTCTATACAAAGTCAACGGGGGCGGGGCTAGAGAGCGTTTCTATGTTGTAAGTGCAAGCAAAAATTTGCTTAGTGGTGATCAGGCGGGAGTGTCCTCGATAGTACGTGTATATCTGCCCACTGTACAGGTACGGCACGACTAAATAGCATAACTGTCTTACGACACGTTTTCGTAGAAATGTTATCAGCAATGTGATTCACAGGCCATACAAGGACTGTCATTAACGCTTGAATATGACATAACTTTAATACCCAAGTACCGTGTTATATGGAACAATCCCCTTTGATTCTCTCAATGGTGTCATTGAAGCTGTTACAACGATCAGTTTATTATTTTAGATCAAAGTGGGCACGCTCAAGAGTACTAGGAGTACATAAATTAATGAGCGTTTGAAGTGACCGGATATTGTGACAACGACTTAACTATCTATATTGAGTCGTTAAACTTTATTCCACACTCGGTGGTGTATGCGAGTTTTCATTAATGAAAAATCATCAATAAACATGATCTAAAATACAAACGTTTAGAGAACAGCCCTTCATGAGCATAAAATGAGTTTAAACATGGATGTTGTGTTGTCATCACCATAGTAATATTGGGATGTGACTTATCAACAAAGCGGTAATGTTCGACTGCGAGGCTACGTGGTGTAAAGTTCCTCATCCTCAATAGAAAAGGCAGGATCCTCCGGCCGGACGGGTGTTGTGTCTGGTGAGCACAATGGTTGATGTTGGGCTGTTGTGTATGGTCCGATTTTGCGGAAAACTGGTTCTATGATGTACCTAAGATTAGCACTGGTAAAGATTCTTGTGGGAGCCGCCTACACAAGATCTATGGTAGAGTGCGATTCCTACTGAAACCTCATGGTTTGGTTACCAAACAAGGACATGGTGATAAAGTTATTTCCTAGTTCTCCTAAACACCTCAGTGCGGTTTGCGAACTGCTCTTAACATAAGTGAAGTTATTATCAACAGAGCAGATTTACAATCGCGTTTACTAGCGGCACATAAATCCTGTAATATTGCTCACCCTCTTCCGGGAGTCGCCGCAATGTTTCACTCACCTCACTGCCGGTTGTAAAGCTGCCCACCCAAGTTACGAGAGGGATTGAAGGTAGTAAGGTACAGACAACGGTAATGAATAGTAGGTAATCATAATTTTGTTCGGAGCTTTCTTACTCTTTCATTTATGTTAGGTACAGGCTTAAACACGGCCCAAAAAAACTAGATCTGGAAGGGCACGAACTCAGTATTTCTGATTGGCTTATATAAGCATTTCAGGTTTCAGATTAGTTTGCGAAACATGTTCATGAAAAGTTTTCATGAAATCGGCTTGTTCGTTTTTTAGAAATAGCACAAAGGCTAACCGTTAACTTAAACGTTGAAATTGGCTGATAGTGTTTTCAGACAAAGAGAAGTTGTTATTATAGTTTTGCTGCTGCCTGTACGTGTTTATGTTTGTCCGTTAATATGACTGAGTTGTATCCGAAGGAAGAGGTAATCAAACATATTTAAGTAAGAGCTTTAAACAAGAACACATTACTGCAACATATTTGGAATAATACATAATAATAATAATAAATCTTTATTGACAAATTATTGCTCAAACATCAGTGTAGCCCTGGCTCTTGTACTAGGAGTTCCTGTATCACAAGAGCCAGACCTCTCAATTAACATAGAATATGTAAAAAACGATAGACAAAAAAAAATTAGAAACATAGATTTGGCATGCATTAATAAAAAAGAAAAAAAATATGATCATAATATTATGTACATTTCATGGGTATGCAATTTTATAAATTAAGTTAAGTACTACTCAACGCATTCTGAGGAAAGTGTGGGTAAATGTGTCTGTTTTGTGTGTGTGTGTGTGTGACGTGTGAGTATGTGTGTGAGTGTGATGAGTGTGTGAAAGTGATAGGGGTCATGTAACACTGCCGAATAGATTTTCTGATTCGTCATAATCGTATTTTTCTAGCCAGTCAATAATACAATTTTTAAATTGAAAGTTGTTAAGTTTTATGAGTGGTTGTATCCCTTTTTCATGACCGATTTTGTTGTAAAGACGTGGGGCAATATGGTGGTAGTTTTTGCTGGCGAAGACGCTCTTGGTACCTTGGACTGGGCACCTGACTATTCTCTTGGATGAGATAGGCAGACTCGGGATGGCGTATCGGTGGTATCTTCGCAGGCATTCGTAAAAAATGTGCTTGCGGACGCTAAGTACTTTGGCTTTTACGTATACCTCGGTCGTGGGCGTACGGTATTTTGGAATACCCAAATATGTGGCAATAATATGTTGCAAATATGTTGTAGTGAAATACGTCTTCATCATTCTACATTGACTACATAGCAGTTACTTCCAAAAGGTTTAGTTTTATTTTTAAGTTATATTTCTTAATTTAATGTTTATCACGCTGTTGCAAGATTATGACCCTCACTTTGACCGCTATACATCAAGCAGTTGCCAGGAAATTGTTTGAGGAAACTGTTACTGGATTTTCAGTAGAGATCTCAATAACCATAAATGTGATATGGTTTATGATGCACCCGCATACAAAACCACTCTAAAGAATACTACAGCTTTAAAATTAGCATCCCTACCTCGAGTCCTCAATCAAAATTCCCACCAAACATAAGACACAGTTATCCGCGCCGCTAGCCACGCCCACAACCACTAAAAAAAATAAAAAAAAAAATAAAAAAAAAAATAAAAATCGTTTATTCTATAACCAAAACAGGACAACAAGTTGATGATTGGAGCCTCCTTTTAAGCAAAGAAAAGCCTGTATTAGGAGACTCCGCTCTTTCATAGCTAGACAATAATTTTGCAACAGAACAGAATAATATATTATATATAACATAACATAACATAACATTTTTCACGTGTAAGTTTATGGGGATGGGGGGGGTTGTGTGTGCTTAGTGCGTGTGTGTGTGTATGTGTGTGTAGGTGAGTGTGTGTAGAGAGAAATGGGTGAGTTAAACTATGTGTTGTAAGAGCGCCTCAGTATCATCATAAGAAAGAGGTTTTATCCAATTTGTTACCATTTTTTTACATTCATGTAGTTGTTTCGTGTATATGTATATCTCCTTGTTTACCCTATTATAAAGCTGAGCAGAGCGTTTGTTGTATTGTATAGCAGCGAATTTTGATTTAGTTTGTGGGATTTGAGCAATTATATCTTTCCGTCTCTTTGAGAGTGTGTTTGCATTATAAGGAAGTGTTTTATGTTTTTTTAGGACTGTGTAAGAAATGTATAGTTTTCTAACAGAAAGTAGGCCACTCATCTGGTAAAGACTTTCAGTTGGGTATCTTTTCTTTTTGAAGTACATTATTTTTATTAGTGCCCGTTGTGCTCGTTCTACATCTATAAATCTGGTTTTTGCCGCACCGCCCCAAATGGGGATACAGTAAACTATTACAGATTGCACAAGTGACAAGTAAACTTCACTAAGGAGATTTCTATGAGGGCCTATTTTTTTATTTATATTTGTGGGGAGGACATATCGTAATGATTTAAAAATCCATCCTAGCTTCCTAACTCTTCCTGTAACATGCTCAAGATGAGCATACCATGATAATTTTTGGTCAATTATGACGCCCAAGTATTTGGTTCGTGACACTTTACTAATTGCAGGACATTTACAGTTATTATTCGAAACTTTATCACATGAGTGTATTTTGAGGCTAAAATCTTTATTTGGTTGTGAACGATTCGAGATGGTAAAACAGATGTAGTTCGTTTTAACTGTGTTTAGTGTGAGTAAGTTGTCGTTGAGCCAATTAGTTATCTGGACCATGCCCATCTCCGCACTGCGCTTAACATCGGCCCAGTTATTCCCGGAAAAGACAACAGCTGTGTCATCAGCGTAAGAGAAGATTTTTGCTTTGTCGACTTTTAAGTTGCAGAGATCGTTAATATACGTTAGAAAAAGTGTAGGGCCTAACACGCTACCTTGCGGTACGCCGAATGACACATCCGCATCATCACTAATATATGCTCCTATCTTAACCCTCTGCGTTCTATTTGATAGGTAATCTTTGAAAAAATTCAATGGGTCTCCTCTTATTCCGAGTCTTTCCAGCTTATTCACAAGGGTTGGAACAGAGACGGTGTCAAAAGCCTTTTTTAGATCTATAAATACCGACAAGCATTTCCTTCCTGTATCCAAATGTTCTGTAACTAATGAACTGAGGGCTGCAACTGCGTCCTCGGTGGATATTCCTTGTCTAAAACCAAACTGTGTAGATGATAGTAGTTTAAATTTGTTTAAGAAGTTTATGAGTCTAGTATTAGTTAATTTTTCAATAATCTTAGACAGGGCTGGTAAGACGGAGATAGGTCTATAGTTATTGACATCATCTTTGTTCCCTCCCTTGTGTACCGGTGTAATAATTGATTTTTTCAAAGGGGCGGGGAAAGTACCATTTTTGAAACAAAGGTTGGCCAGGTGGGTAATGATGGGAACAACTTCTTTGTTAACATATTTTAAGAAACTAGTAGAGATACTATCCCATCCTGGGGCACTGGACGATTTTAGGCTCATCAGAATTCTTTCAACCTCTTTTGGGTCAGTGTCCAAGAGTACAAAGGAATTTGTTTGCGCAGGAGGAATGCTAGTCCGATCAGCAGGGATTTTATTAGTCCTGGATTGAATTTGCTGAGCTAAGTCTTTCCCAATATTCACAAAGTAATCGTTTACGAAGTTGACGGATTCAGTTGGAGATGGTCTAATACTTAACAGTTCTGTGCTTGGGCTGTTTATTTTATTTGAGTAGGTGATAGATTTTATGTTTTTCCAAAGTAACTTAGTGTTTGTAACTGATTTACTGACTAATTCCCTTTCATATTTTCTTTTTATTTTTTTGATGAGATTATTACAATAATTTCTGTATCGACAGTATGTGATTTTTAAAATTTCATTAAACGGGTCGGACCGAAAGTTTTTTTGCAGTTTATTTCGATTTTTAATGCAGCGTAGTATTCCTGGGGAGATCCAAGGTTTGATTATGCGTTTACTATTTGGGATGCTTGTTATTGTAGTATTATTATTAATAGTGTCAGCCAGTTTCTGTATGAGTAAGTCAGTTAGGAGATTTGGATCATTGCAAAATAACAACTCGGCAAGATTCTTTTCCTGTAGATATTTTAGTGCTTGTTCAAAATTTATATTAGTAGAAGTTTTATTTGTAACTGCTTTGTGTTTTATTTTAGAAAGTGATAAAAACGTAGTGTAGTGATCAGTAATTGTAGTTTGTAAGATGGCAATTGAAGCAGATGTCTTCTTTTTATGAATTCGTAACATGAAGTGGTCCAGGCAGTTCAGTTCTCTGGTGGGTAGGGTATGACCAGGTAATATGCCATAGGCCGACAACATATTAAGGTAACTATTTCGGTTTTTTCGGTCATGAGCTAATTCTGCGTCTTTGGGCCTAATGTTAATATTTATGTCACCCGCTATCACTAAATTTTTCTGTGAAGCTAATGAGTCCAAGTGTAAACCAAGTGATTCCAAAAAAATATCGGGGTTTGTGTTTGACGGGGATCGATAAATGCACAAGACAGTATTATTTAGTATGTCCAGTTGAAGACAAGATGCCCCGTTCAGGTTTATTTCTTGAACTTTTGATTCTAGCGTGTTTTTTACATAAATTACTACACCATCATTTTGGTTCATCTGCCGTGTTGTTACATAGGAGTGATAATTAGTAAGTTGAGGTAATGGTTTATTTGTATTTAATCTGCATTCCGTTAATATTATTACATCGGTTTCGAACTTAAAAGTGGACAACGTAACAACAAAAGCATCAAAATTGCAATATATGCTTCTTATATTTTGTGAAAAAATAGTCAAATCACTTTTCTTTACATAAATATGTTTAGTAAGATTCAAGCAGTCGCATTCAATTGTGCTCGCAATTTCAAGTTTGTCTATCTCATGAACTGTCTGTAATGTGTCACTCATAAAAATTGTTTGTTAATAGAATGATAATCACTGCAAGATATTCGTAAACATCTTTGTAAAGTCTAGTGAGTTTGAGGTATGGAATAGAACAACGAGACGGTTTTATGTTCCGTAACTTCATGTATGATAATGATAACCTAAAAGTTAGTATTTTAATATGTTTGTATGTGATTATTTGTGTTAGGGGGGTATTAGAATTGTGTGAATTGAATATATTATCAAGGATTTTGTTTAAATAAGCTATGAAAGTCTTTTGAGGAGTGTATGTATGTTTGTTGTTTCGTATTTGTGATAAAGTGAGGGTGTTAGACGTGTGTGATGAATTTATATGTAGGTTTATATATATTTTCGGGAGGCATGGGTTGCAAGGGCTGAAATGATGTAGTTTTAAAGCGAAATTGAACTGTGTTAAAGAGTCAGTGTGGATATTGAGTATATGAGGGTTTGTGAAAGTCTGTAAGTTTACATAATGAAAGAGTGGGTACCTTGTTACTACTACGTCCATGGTAATATTATAACACAACACCGCACTATACCGTAAACAACTCGGTGGGATTATCACTGAAAACACTATGAATATCGGTAGGAATGACATCATCTCAGTTATACACATACTTTGTAGGCAAAAAGAGTTAACGGTAAAAAGTCATATTTTAACTAACAGCTGATGAATTTGTTCTTCGCTTCTAACAGTTATAGTCGGTGCCAGGTCCTCCTTCTTTACATAAACTCTTCCATAAGCAGTCCAGCAGTATTTATATGCTCCCGATTTTATTAGGTCACGGGCAAGGAAATACAGGCGAGATCCCTTAGGGGTCAGATGCTCAGACAGGAAGATCGGTGCATCTTCTTGTGTTTTAAAGCCGAGATGCTTGCAGCATAGCTTGGACCTATTTTTAATGTTGAACTTCTTCCCTGATTTCATAATTTCATTTTTTAGTAAAGTGGATCCGGTTTCAACAACAATGGGCATCTTTTGGCTATCATTGTTTTTCCCCCGCACTCTGTAGACGTCCTTAATGTCGTACTTGGCCATGGAACAATCTATATTCTGGGAAAGGGTCAAGACCATATCTATTAGATCTTGCTTAGACTCACTGGCAATTTTTGGTACTAAACCAGAGCAAATAAAAAGCTAATTTAAATGCCATTAAAAGTGGATGCGACTCAAGATTTAAGAGCTGAGAGCTCTCATTATTTTGCTTTCCCTCCCAGAGGGCGCCTCCTCCACGTAATGCGGGAATTTTAAGCAGACCTGATTTATACATCTTGTTTAGTATTGACTTGTATACTAGTTGACAGTGCTGGAAAAACTCTGGGTGTTTTCCCACAGGAGTATTCACTTATGTATGTAAAATAAATAAATGGAAAAAAGTCAAATATACGAAAACCTTCGTCTCCCAAAGACCCAAGATAACAGGGAGAAATCAGTACTTGATAAGTTCAATACTATTTTGAATATTTTAAGGTATTTTATCATTTGTATTCCCACTGACACTATTTACTGTTTATGCCAATGTAAGAAGCTTCTCTTTATTTCAATATTCAAACGATAGTCATGCACTCCTAAGTGTTCCCTAATTATTTTAGTGTTAGATATTAAAATATTCGTATTCCGCTTCTAGCGGTGGATATGTCCTGAATCATGCTGTTTTAACAACTTTGTGGCTACCGTAGTCTACGAATAAGTCTTTGCCAAACACGTGTATTATGTACGAATTATTTTATTACCTTCGTCAATTCATTGTTTTATCTTTTTCTATGTTTACTTTTTTATAATTTTGTCTTATTTATTCAATCATTCTTTTTTTTTTGTTTTGTCCTGTGTGAGACCAATAAATAATTTTTCTTTCTTTTAACAATGATAGCGAATAGCCAAAATAAACCAAGTAGAAGAAAGTTCCACCAATCACGATACGGAAAATTAGGGCACTGCAATATTACACTGCACTCTATAACTATTTACACAGTAATAAAACCTGTCCAATAACTTGTACCCAAAGACGTACAAACGCCATTAAACGATATCCAAAATTACAAATGATTTAAACCAATAACAGCTTTAGCCAATAAACCGTTTAGTACCTATCATAAAACTGGAGTTTCAATCATCACTAATTCAATACTTTACGGTTATTCTGGCTAATAACTTACCTGTTTTATTTAGTCTGTCGGTCCCTAAACGTCGGGGCGTGATCCTGGGTGACAAGTGCGAGAAGACCGGTGAAGATCGGCAACGGTGTCAAATGTATAAAATATTGACGTACGTTATGTTATTTTTGGATAGATGGACATGAATTTTGGAAATGCAGAGGGATACCTACTGGAGTTCACGTCAATGCCTACACGCGCCTCTGGTTGGATTCTCGCACTGACTGTGTTGCTGTTCTTTTTACTGTGCTCATACAAGCAACCCTGATAAGAAAATCTTGGAAACAATTCTTCTGCCTGTAACCTATAAGTATTTTCTTTCAAATAAATTAACTTAAGTTAAGTACTTTGAAGGCAACAGAAAACTGAAACCTTTGTCTACCTTTACTGACCAACAATTTGGCTAACACGTCTTCCCTGAACACTTGACCACGTAGGCAAAAACCGATCCCTCACAAAGCGCCCATCTATGTGTCCAACACACGATGTTACGAGCGGAAGTGTTGCATTTCAAAGGGGCATTCTTGTTACCTGTGCACTAAAAATAATTCGTGTAACAGCCGGATAGACGGAGAACGACCGGGATGTGATTAGCCACGCCCCTGCCGTCGCCTTTGATCTCGCGTGTGCGCCAAATATTCTTTGTGCACTGAGGTTTGTACGCTCTGTGTATAACGTCATATTTATGTGCTCTTTGCACGGTGGCGGGTGAGGTGGTAGGTTTACTGATGACTGTATCCGGTTGGGATGTTTCTCTTTTATGTGTCGCAGACTGGGGCAGGCGCGTGGTAGTTGATACTAACAAGGAGAAGAAGACTGTAATGTTGGCTTGGTTGATCATGATCATAGGAGGTAGGTGCGTTACTAAACGTTCCATATGGGTTATGATTTGATATCATTTCATCCCTTATAATCATAAGTAACTTTTTTTTTTTCGGATGGGAAATCATCAAATGACTCCTCCCGCTCTGGGCGGTGCAGGAGGGAGTGTCAGACTTTACTGACTAAAACCCAACCGTACTGTAGTAACTTATAGGTAATAATTATTTGCCAAAGTATAAGTATATTATTTTAGGCACATAAGATGTATAACGTGAGTAGTTTCTGCTAGTGGTTTCCGAATGATTTATTTAAAATCAAACTTTAATGAACATGAGAAGAAAACACAAAGCACCAGGAATAGTTTGTCATGTCACCACTTCATCATCAAGAATGATGTTTACTCCTAGTTTTACGAGTTTTCCGAGAACGCATCACGATAGGCAGCTGACAGTTCCGCGCGGCCGAACTGCGCCGAATGAATTACAATTAGTTTTATGATATCGTTAACACATGTAATCTGGACTATAAAGTTATTTGGCGAAGGACTGATCGTTTATATCGACGATATCTTAGCAATTAGAAGATGTAGAAGGGACGGCGGCATTATCCGTGTATCGGTTTAATGGTGAAGTTTACTATTTTGAGAAAAACCTGACTGAGTTCTATATATGTATGCATAAACGTAATAATTCTAGTATCAGAAAGTCTTCCAAGTAAAACACAGACCTCATCCAATGTTCACATCATGGGTACACGGAATTTAGAAAGCGCTTTGCAAAGAAGATCGACGTTTTTACGAATGTACGCGAGCTGTAAGCGTTATTGTCCTCAGATTTTGTGGCAAGCTGCCTTTCTTCTTTACAAAACACAGGATGTGTGGGTTTGCGATAGAAAGACGAAGTGGAGGGAAGTACTTGCCTAGGAATGAATCAGAGCAGGCTAATAACAAAAGATATTTGTCTAAAAGTACCAAAGTGAAGAATCCAGAAACATAATACAGACAAAAATCAAACCACAATATCCGAGTGCACATGCACCGTAAACAAACCCGGTAAGAAGACCCAGTTAACCTATGAAATGTATGCTGCTGTAACCAAGAACCCCGTAACTGCAAACGAGTTCCGGAAAGACAATCGTCGACCTGTCACGAGCGCTGACGGACAGACGTGCGAAAATTTATACTAATGCTAAGGAAACATACACACCAAACTTATACTACTTTAACGCAACATTCAACATACATTGCTGGCTAAGTTCGGGAGAGGAAAATAAGAACACGGACGGTAGAACATAACCGGTAATGGATGAAGAAATGTTAAAATATATTAATAAGTTGGTGTGTCTTGTGGTAGAAAGGAAGTGTGTCTTGCACACAGACTGACAGGTGGACATCTTGCTATTAGAGCTAAATCATGTTTCTGTAATAACACGAGTGTAGAAAAAATGTTTTGTGTGAAAGTGCCCGTTTTGTTTTGGTACTGAGGTCATGTTTGAGAAGATTGTTGCTATGTATAAACTAAGATGATTATGTGCCAGTAGATCCGTTACATACTTGGAAAGCGTACCACCATCTTACGACAGCCGATTTAAATACGGAACCATGTTAGTACGGCATGTCATTGGTAGCATTGTCACTAAAAAAATTCTTCAAACATAGTAAAACTTATAATATTTTCCATTTTCTATTTGTCTACTAACTTAAGAGTTTAATTTTACCAGTACAGGAACGGGATCTTGTACTGAAAAAACTATATCTCCATAATAATTATTCTAACAATATTAACAAACTACAAATCTATAAAAAAATAACAATATGTACAAGTATCAAAAAATTTTTGACGCACTATGACCGTATAGGGCGTTTAAAAATTCGTCCACATCACTGTCAACAGGTAAAGTGCCCAGAAGGCTGGCAGCATTGCCACGTTGGATGGCAATGCTGATTCATTGGCCAAAAAATAGGCCCACCCTCTGGTCACGTCTAACTTAAGAGTGATTTGATTAATTCTCGTGGTGGTCGTCATCTAAATTATGTTGTTCTCATTGTGTTTTCTAAAATAGCACTCTTCTATCAGAGGTTGGACAGTATTATGTTCTTTTCTACGAACTTTTTTAATTAGATCATCAAATCAGATCACCTAAAGTATGCAATCATTTCTTTATAATGTAACCCATTTTCTAAGTTTGCATTCAATTCAAGGAAACAGTCTTTGCAACCGGCAGTGAAGTCGTCCAAACATCTGAAACTTGTTTATATTTAATTTCCTATAACTGCAAACATGCAAACAAATATTGTACTTTATGTTTCGTTGAAGATGTTGCCATAAATATAATGTTCTATCATTCTTTCTCTGAAGAATATGCTAAAACTACTTAGTTCTTAGGTTATCAGACCTTAGCCGAGTTTAGAAACAAACGAAATAATTATATTATATATAGTACAGTATACTTCTCTGTGGTATTTATTAATTAATATAGGTTCACTCACCAACAGCTTCTGTGTACAGCATTTAGGTATACATAGGTTTGATATTGAGGGTATTAACTAATACCTCAAAAAACAATGGCCACCTAGCCTGGTCATGACCGTAGGTGTGCAATTTTGTAAATGATGACATTTTGATATGATATGAAACAAACAGAAAATGGTGATTTAGGTAAACTAACAAAGTGGCATTTAAGTTTAAGCAAGTCTGACACGCGTTTTCTGTTACCAAACTTTTGTCCTCCACAAAAGAACTCCTTATAAGAACAAAGACAAAACGACAAAGATCTCACCTAAGTCAGCGACTGTACCGAAATACGCGCTGAGTCACCGCTGTCGCTGGCCGTACCTGGCGGGGTTGCCATCAGAAATAATCACAAAGAGCACAAAGAAATAACTCTAACGTATCACCGTGATTCATTCAACGAGTTTTAGATCTGATGGAGTTATTTTAAATGGATGTAAAACTGCTTTCACACTATAGGCTTTCATTCAAAATGATCAACATTTTACTCTTTAAAATAAGCGGAAACCTGTTGGTAATCATAACTTTCTGAAACAAAGAACACCCTTCGTAATTTCGTAGTACTTCTATACCTAATTAAGCTTTGAAATCTTCCATATCCTTCAATGTTTTAGAAATCAGTATAGGAAGACATCATTACACTAATTAGATCTCTCAATAGAAGGGCCAATTGAAATTAGTGTGTAGGTAGGTAAGTACGTGGCACAGATTGTCAAGGCATGCATGAAGGTCGATTGGTTCTTCCGGAGAGCAGTATACGGCGCTCGTCTTGGAACCAGTAACGGATGAGAGTTCTTAGAGAATGCTGAGAAAAGCAGTGTCCATCCGCTGTAAGTAATCAGGACTAACAGCATAAGTATTCGCCTAATAAACCCAATGTTTGTGAAAATAAATTGCTCTAAGCGTCTATACTTTTTATAAAGTCAAACAATTCAGCTTGAGTTTTATAAGGCTTCCAGACATTAGTTATCGCTTTTTGTTTACCTGAAACTGTCACAAATATCTCCTACGAGAATGTACTACCAAACCCTAAAAATGATTGAACAGGAAGACCCAAAACATTATACTCGCAGGATCTGATCAGATTGTTTTGTGATCCCTTTCCTTACTACCACCAACTACCACCATCAACATCAATTCGTCTTATAATCACGTTTTACAGCCTTCCTTCTCGACCGAATGGTTCTCCGAAGCAAGCAGACTTCCATCGCACGGTCATCAACTCGTAACATTGTAAACGTTATGCAATGCCCGCAGTGAATGACGATCTGCTTCCGAACCTCGTATTTGCATAACGACCCATATTTCTGGATATGTCATTATTAAGGACGGACACGGTTGAGTCATTTCCTACATTTTGACATAAAATGACAGGTAAAATAGAGTTGTAAATTAGTGGTCAAGCCTGTATCTTACGGAGCTTTCGCGTTGCGCGTGACTCTGTTTGATGTACCATGGGAGAACCATTATGTGATAAGATAAAAGACTGATCAAGTCGTTAAATAACCCCTAATCCTGCCTACCAAACTAAGATGCGGTGTTTCAACTTAATGATTGGGCTAGAAGATGATAATAATTAGCCGAGGTAAAATATAATTCTCCTCGGCTACTATGATGTCTCATTAATATGAATGATGTATGTCCTGTGAGTATGATGTATACGAGAAGTTTGCGCAAGAAGTAGAAGACTTCGAAACACCAAAGTTACACCAGGGCACCAAAGAATTCGGTTGCAATAACGATGCTTGCGAGAAACTCATGTCTCTACATCCAAGATGCGATTCTCGCAAGCATCATCATTGCAACTGAATTTATTGATTAGTAATTAGTAATCGAAAGTTATCGATTTTGTCGTTATCTCTGTCGAGACTGAGGGGCCAGTTAAGAGTTTTTTACAGCTCCTCAGCTCCTGTATCATTGCCAAAAACACATCATCCGTCCTGAAAACAACCTAAAACAAGCAACACTATTTAATTCCCCACCACTTAAAAACAAAAGGAGCACTTCTCTTCCTCGTCGCCCCCCATCAAACAGCACAGTTTACACAGTTATAAAGACAGACAGATGTTCACACAACGGGGTGTTTGTCCCGACTCCCGATCAGTAAACTGCATAGATCGTAACGTATCGAATCAAAGGCGCGTGCGCACCCGATCGCCGTCCGACGTCGTTAATGGCCAGTAAAATGGACCACCCGCACTTTATTCCACTTTTATTGGAATGGGTTTATTGAATTGGTAAAATATACTTTGTAAGTGGGAAAGTCTTTGTAGAAGACTGTTTGCTTTCAGTAATTCTCACCTGCAAAGTAGAAACTTGGGCTAGTAAGAGGTCGAACGCAAACGTCGAACGGAACAAATTTTCATTTTACTAATGAATAAAATATGACATCGTTTGGTCATCGATACATTGAATATGCATCTATGATGAGAAATTAAAGAAAGCTATATAAATGAATTATAGAGTGGAGGCTGATCGGGGAGGATGGCAGAAAACGTTGCGCCGAACCAAAGGAGATAATAATATAATCACTGGTACATGAAAACAGAAATAAATGTAAAAACAATGTGACATATATTGTTACTTTCGAGAAATCAGAAAACCTAAAAATTATTGCAATTTTATAATGAAAACATCATTCCAAGAGATCCAAGAAATCTTCATTTCATTCAATGTAAAGTATAACAAAAAGTGCTAACAAACAAAACATCTCTCCATTCGTTGAAAACATGCAAGGTATTGCCAAATTATATTCTCTGAAGTAATTTCCACGCAGTTGCATAATACGTATATATAAGCATCATTTTCTGGCGAAACTACTCGTACATACACTATGACGATTCTGTAAGAGTAAACAAGCTTAGGAAATACCAAATTATTTACACATTATGACAGTGGTGATCAACCTTATTTCCAGTGAAGCTTTTTCAGTCAATTTTGAATAGCTGTCATACTACTGCTAGTGTGTTTTAGAGAGAGTGTGGAAGATATTTTATTTGACGTCCTCGAACAAGATTTCTTTGTCAACAACGCATGTTTTATAAATAAATTAAGATTAAACCGACATAGCAAACCAGTGTCAAGGCAAGTGGCAAACGGTTACAAATTGTTTCGTTCTCTAAAGAATTGACTTAAGCTTTTCAGGAACATAAGTCAATCAATACATTTTTGACGTTTCTATCATCGATAACATAACGCTATTAGATTGTCACTTTGTTTAGGCCCTTAGGAATCAGCTAATTGTTTGTTGACCGCAACAGACGCAGTTATTCAAATCTGTTCTTGCAAAATGGATACATCTATAAATCCTCATTACTCCACACAATTAAAGTACTTATAGACTGATTGGGATAATAATAGGAAGAGCACTATTAACTCTTTCGCAATCCACACCTCAATACGTCACTCCACAAGTGATCAACGCCCAAATGTTTACAATCCCTGCATTAACTGGTGTAATACGCCTGTATGTTTGTACGATGCATCTCGTAAAACTGTATTGGGCAGGCTTGCACTGGCAGGTACCTTGTTCTGATAATAAATACACGGTAACATTGCCGTAACTTTACTTTATGGCATATTCTAGGCATTATCTTCGTTTTGATGTAGAAGTGGCGTTCAATTTTGATGTTAAATGTATAATAAAATATTGATCTTTAGTGCATTATTGTTGCATGTGGTGCAGTGGGGAATGAGCAAGGATACGAGGTGGGTGGGACATGACATATGTGTTATGTTAAATTATCTTGTTTTGTAGTGCCAAACATCGTTGAAGTCAACTAAATGAGAAGCAATGGATATTATTATACTAAATCGAAGATAATCGTATCACAGTCGCTCACTTTAGAACTTAAAGAGTGACTGGCACTCAGCTGCATCTACACTGGAAGCCAGCCCCAACGTAAGTCGGAACAGGCATGCTAATGATGATAATTATTATGTTACGAACAAATTATCCCTACAATTTAAAGATAAATGCGTATTGACCTGCATCATAACTTTTCCTTGAATATTTTCATCCAAATCATGTCCTACTGCATGATACTGGATGAAACTTAAGTCCAACACGCAGAAATAGGTGTTAGATCATTGATATTAATAAACCTTAAAATTGGTGTCTAGTAATGGTCCAAAGCAAAATAACCCTTTGCATGTTAGGACAAAAATACACTGAAAATATTCTAACAAAAAGTTTACTTTGAGTTCATTTGTTGTTTTCTTTTTCAATAAGCAAAGCAAAGGAAACGGCAGTGGGAATATTTTCCAATAAGACCCGCAGGGACATGTTGCAGCTAAAGTGGGAAAACCGGTACAACTCCGAAATAACTGGTTTTATTCTGATAAATCTCTTCTTGATTCTTTCTTCTTTTTGAATAGATGGTAAAATATGTTATATTTCACGAGTGGATTACATTGGGTTGGTGACGTCGTGAACCTTGAGAACATTTAATTTAAAGTTTTGGTGAAACACTGCCATAAAATCTAGCTTCATGTGGTTGTCACTAAATTCCATATTTATGTAGGTACACCAAACTAGTGTTGCATTCATCTGAAATATGAGAAAGTCGTAATTTTAAAGCTGAATATGAAGTAGAAAGTTTAGTTAAGTTTTTGGAAAAAAATATGATAGTCTAATATTAAAATTCCTGATGCTTCAAAGTGCCTGCAACGGAAGCGAGGACAGTCAGCTGTTTAGCATTATTAAAATATCTCCCACCGTGAAAACACGACTTCCTTAGCGAACGTAAATTAATTCTGTTCTTGTTTTTATTATTATGCGATGAACAGAGAATCGAAGGTCGGTACGATCTGCATATTTTATACGCACGTCTCAATTATAAGCTTTCTTCTTATGCATGCCTTTTTATAGATTACAGAAGTATATAAGGCTCGGAAATCAAGTCTGGAGAAAACAGTTGTGGGAGTTGTTAAAATATAATTCACTTAGTGAAAAGACAATCTTTTCAGTCTAAATTAAGCACCTTTGATCGACATAAACTATGATCTTCCTACATTTACAAAACAATCATACTAAGAAGAACACTGACCAGCATCATTTCCAATGAGCCATTTTACCATTATTTGCAAACGAGACGGTGTACAGCGCTGCATCGCAGAGGTGTTTTGTAACAATTACAAAAAAAATATTCTAAACGAGTGATATACATGTAAGAGAATAAACCCATTCCTGTGAACGGGCTGGTAAAGCGCTGCAGCGATGTTGTGCAACAATCACAACAGCATTACCTGTGAATTAGAGCCTGCGGTCAAACCGTACCGCTGTGTGCCGCTGCGGTGACCACGCTGCCGCTACAACTGGGACGTTACACTGCCGGCACTTGTCTACTTGTAGGAGGTGATTAACAAGCCTTTGATGTTTTAAGCTTCTAGTTATCGCAATTGTTCTGAGAATGCAACTAAATATTTATACCACACTAAAGTGAAATGTTATACAAAATGGCAGCCAAATTACCTGCGCTTCAACTGAAGTGATTGCCTCTGTGAGGTGACTACACGTGACGTCTAATTTAGACGCGTTCAACAACCAAACCACACACACTTCTCTAACAATTTACGAACACACGTCGCTTTTAATTAAGCCAAGCTTAGAACATTAACAAAATCAAACATCAAAAGGCTTTTAGTCGAATGTTTAGTAATGTACGAAATTTATCGAAATTAAAACGTATGACACATTAAAGCATGAATTATCCGCGCCACGAAAATTGACGTCATAAGTTTGAACGAGATAGTGTTATTGCCGGCGACATACATAAGCTAACCTGTTAATTAACTTTCTACCTCGCGCCCGCGCCCGCGCCGTGGTTACCGTACCGTTTGGCACGGCCACTGGCGAGCTGCCAACTTCACTAGCTATTTGCTTATAATTCGGAATCAATATGCTAGCACACGTGTGCCAGATTATTTCACTCATAAACGTTGTAATAGTTGCTGTAATTCACGCGCAATTGCCCCCTATCCCGTGTCTAGACACGACACCGAGGTAACGCACTTCGGCTAAATTCGCCGAAAACTAACATTTCCGAATGCCGTAAAAAGTTTTCGTTGGAAACTGTAAACAGTATTCGGTAACTAGAACGAGCCGACTGCAATTGCCGACGTTCCCAACCGCTTAGAGCTTAGCGCATCACGCTCGGCTCAACATCAAACCAAACCAGGAATATGATTTTTTTTTAAATATATTTTTTGTTGTCTGTTACCATGGTCACCCTAGTAATTTTAAAGGCATGTAAATAAGTACCTATTAAGTGCATTATTTTTCACATGAAAAGTGACAGCCAATACCGGATCAGTAACGTTTAGTCTTCGTTTTAACATTTTTTTAAAATAAAATAACTCCATCACTAGTAGCAGTTCTAAAAATGCCCCATCTTCGTGAAACTTTCAGCAAAAGAAACCCAATACGATTCTCTCCCAGTTTAAACCCCAGTATCGAAGTATCGTGTTTTTAACAACGCATTGTTAATCGTGCCGCGACAGGTGCCACCGCGACGGACAGTCCCGGTGCGACCGGAATAGATGCGCGCTCACCGCTCACCGCTCACCGATCGGAATACAGACAATCAAACTGCTTTTTTTCTCTCTTCTCGTGAAATCGGGTTAGGTGCGTCGTGTATAGTCTACACTGAAGATCATGTGGGAATTTTCGTTAAGCCCGTTTTTGAAAAGTTTTTTTTTTTGTAAATTCGTATTAACGTAGTAGTAAAATGCATTTTAACCCCTCGTATTATTGATTACAATATTTGCTGCTTTTTTTATCTGTTGCAGATCTGTTTGTCACTGATCAAAGGAACTGTCAAAATTTTAGCAGATTACCGCCCAAGTCAGTCATTCATTTGTCATTATGGACGAGATTACCATTCTATGCTATTTCGTTCAATGGAGTGTCAGTGGTTGACCATCGGAAAGTCATAATGACGCCATCATATTAGTAGACTATCAAACTTGTCAAAATCAACAATTATGAAATCAATGATAGACCATTGTGACACTATTGTAATAGCAGACTTGAAGCCCTGACCGATTGTTACTACTGCCACTGTCTAATAGGTAACAATCATGAATCTTACCAAACTGATACATATCATGAGCTATAGAAGTGTTTCAAATCTAAGAAAGAATATAACACCCACATTTATCGGCTGAAAAACACTTCAGCGGCCAATAGCAATAAATTGACCCTCAGGTATGGGCGCGACGACGGGCATGTGGCGTGTCAATTAATTTATTTATAATGTCTTGCGAATCAGCACCACATTAATCTTCTAACGATCTGGCATGATCTATCGACCTATCTATATGAATAACGCGTGTATTTTTCCTAACCGTTTGGTGAACAACTCGCGATACTCAAGTACGTCTGGCACCCAAGCCAGTCAGTCCCGCTGCCAACCTACGGCTAAACATTTAAAGCGCATGGCCAGACTGTTGTAAGCAAACCCTCCACACACCTTCACATCGGTCTCCACCGGCGGTTTACAACAGTGCGTCAAAAGTGCGTGCTGTTGTAAACCGCCGGTGGAGACCGATGTGGAGGTGTGTGGAGGGTTTGTTTACAACAGTTTGGCATACGCTTAAGTTGTTTAGTTTGATTTTGGTTTGTACTAAATCCTTAAAAGAGCTCACCTTTCTGAAACATGCTGTAGGTATGTGATTTAGGAATGAAAATGTTTCGTCTAAAGGAGAAAAGAAAGAGCCGTGTCCCTGCATGGTATAATAAACATGTTATAAAGTAATGTGGTAGATAGTTACATTAGGAATTGATCTAAGAAACAATCATTTTTGTTATTCTGTAACGCTTCTTTCAAGATCATGCATTTCCAGCTCAAACAATTCTGAAAATGATAAAGTGATATGAATCCATTCAAACCTAATTGACATTGACAGTCCATTTTCTCAGTTACTTGTGCATTAGTATATTTTCCATCATCAATCAAGTATATGTTATACACTATTAAAGCTAAATTCCGACATTTCCTCCCATATTTACTCTCACAGAATCCAAACAATGACCTAATTCTATCTTTACGAAACTAAACACGCAAATAAATTATGATGTTGTTAAAAACTACACGCAAACCAATAGTTAACACAAAACCGCGCTGCTTGCCCATAGATCACTGCTAATATACCCCTGTCCCATATGTTTAATCCTATATACAAGGACCCATAAACAAAGTAGAGCTAACTAGGAAATGATTTAGATACGATTAACGAAAAATATACGACGCACACGCCATCACTCACTGCTATATAGACTAAGGAACCGTTCAAATCACTCTAATTCCCCTCACCCAATAAACTATGGGAAATAGTTAATAATAAACAATAAGAAAAACGTACAATAATCTATGAAAATTCTTTAGAATGTAAATATTTGTTTAGTTGTTGCGATACGGTGGCGATTCGACTTATACATTTTGATGAAAAATTAAAGAATATTCTAAGTTAATAAACGGCCTTGATTATAAGACACAATGTGTGTGCTTGTAATGTTTTTGGGACAGTTATATTTTAACACCAGTTTTTATACTAACGTACCAGTACCTACTACTGTACTATTAGATGCAACCTTTTCTAAACTGTTATCCAAAATCAAACGAGAAGAGATAGAAGAATACTTCTTATGATGGTAAATCGTGGTAAGATATAATCAGGATTGCCTATTTTTGAAACAGATGTGGATGTAGGAATTTATTACTAAGATTGACAAAAATAATACAAGGATCAAGAAACGGGTATATAATTATTTAATTCAATCAAGATGAATGAACAAAATGTCGTAAGTGGCCCATTACAAATAATTTATTGCACTGTGACTTCTCATAGACTGACAAAATAGAAATCTCAGTCTAGGTAAGTGATGACAAAAAGTCGCACAGTATAAATATCTAGGTGTGATATAATTTGAGCGTTTGCCAAAAGATTAGGGATGTATTCGCGTGGGGGTTATAGACGGCCACTAACACGCTTAGGGCTTTCATAAAAAGCATAAAACTCGGCAAAGTAATCGGCCAGTGTTGATATTTCAATGTTTTCCGAACATTTTTCAAGTCTACATCATATTTATATTGTTTTTACCGACCGTGGATGTAATGGTATGTCAGTGCTTTATCACCTGTCAGGGAGGTGAACTAAATTGTGTTGTTACGAGTGTATGGTTTCAGTGAAGCGTGGATTTTATATAAATCAAATTGTAAAATAAATATTAATAAAAGGTATTCTAGTGATACGTCATTTTTAAAAAACCATGAAATTCAACTGTTATTTTATTTCTGTATTTTATATTGTATATTTGTGTTGATTAATTCCCTTTTAAGCATTATTTAAAAAAGGCGATAACCGTAGTTTGTTGCGTTAAGGCCGCGTCCCCACTATGTCGTGACGATTAATTTATCGTTGGGTTTTAGTTGGCAAAATTCGTGGACGACAGTAATCGCGTCGTCCTATATGTGAACACCTCCATTTAAATACACAAGCCACAACAATAAAACTACCATGCAGTGTCAATATAACATGGTATCAGATAAAGGACATACTTAAAATACAAAAGAAGTAATCCGCTAAAACTCACCCAATTACCAGGAGCTCAGGAAAATGACCTGAAACAACAAAACATCGATGTATTTAAACATCGCACATGTCCGTCCTGTCACTTTTAATTTAAAACACGTCCCAAATCATATTAATTGGTTTTCGAGCAATTTCGCGCACTGTCACGCGAGGTAACACGTTATTATAACGAGTCGGGCGAAACTTTTGTATGACATCACTATTTATAAGTTACACATCCATTCCGTGTTCTGTTCTGTAGTCATTTTTATTACCAGTCGAAACGCAGCAATGTATGTGGAATGAAAGAAAGTTTAGTCTCAGTGTTGTGTTTATTTATATACTCAGGTATGCGTGAGTTTTTTCAACGTAATTTGTATTGAAACGTCTTGAACGGTACATACCGAGCTATTTCAGTAGATGATCCTCCTAGTACCGGAAACGATTCGGTAATGGAAATATACGGTTCAAAATAGTATTATGATGTTTAGCTATAAATATTATTTTGTTTGGATGTTGGATTAAAAGAAAAATATTCTGTTATTTTTATTGGTGATTTGCGGTTTTCAGCGGATTTTATGCGTGTTGCAGTTTTGTTGAGAATAACGGAATTATAAACATTGAACTTTACGAGAATAAGAACATTGCACAATTTCAATCAATACAATATAAAAAAGAATGATTTTGTGGAAATGAAAACAATGAAGTATTTTTCATTAATTTCATAGCATGAGCTAAAGCATAATCAGCCTGTAAACGTTCCCAGTGCTGGGGCACAGTCCTATTCTCTGTGAGAGGGAGTACAACGTCACCCACCACGTAAGTCCACTGCGGGTTGGTTGATGCCACAAGAAATATTTTAGCATATCGATTTCATTACCTACCCTTACACGTTTTGAGAGTATAATAAATGACACAACGTTATACGCCAGTCCGAAAGCTTACACATTTTTTGTCCTATCTACCTGTGATAATTTTAATGAAAAAATCATTTTAGTACTAGTAACGTAAGTAGTACCTACTGGAAAAACAAATGAAGGCGCAGCCAAATCTTGAAAAACAAAGTAACAAGAATCGCTACATCTATCAACTTTATAGATATTCAAATTCAAACAATAAACATGCAGAAACATTCAAGTAGTCGTAACATATTAAACAATGTGATTCTTGCCGTGATTTATGGCAAGTTAACGTGAAAGATGGGGTGTAAAACACGCATACACCTTCGCAGCACCTGGTTAAAGAGATAAAACTGAACTAAACACTTTTCTGTGAGGTTGTAAATGTAGGAATGAAGTTTTGATTTGATTGTGAAAATAAATAGACGTTTTAGCAGTTGTCACTGAGGTGGAGAAGAGAAATAACTATAAGCCGTGTTAGCAAATCACTAAGTTTGCAATAGTTAAGGAAGGAAATGAGCGTTAGCGATATAGTAAGTGGTCACTGCCCTAAAATCAATATCAGAGACATCACATCACAGGCGCGTTGATATCTTAAAGAGAAAGAAGGGGATATTCCTGATAACTATGGCATTATATTACTACTACTACTTCTAAGTTGAATCAGTGGAATGTATATCTGTTAACGTAGCATTTCATAAAAATGACATTTATTTAAAATTAAAATTAACTATATCAAACAATTGCAAAATAACCCATTCATGTAACATTGTTCATTCCATTCTGTATAACTGTCTACCTAGATATAGGTAGGTAGTCTACTCAGGTTGACAGACAGAGATCTCGTTTAGATGTCGCCGTGGTTACGACAACTGGAGGATTGCCTCGACTCCCGCAATGCTTCGGAGATCGAGAGCTGACATGACCAACCGATTTTTTGTTGTAGAATAAGTATATCTGGTACAATCTCGTATTAGGAATCTTTGGGAAATTGTGGTTTGACGTTTTTCTTTTACTGGATGTCAATGTTTTGGGCAAGGTCTCATTTTGTTACTGCTGTGGCGACTGCTGAAAACTTCCAATACTATTGCTGTATTTAGTCTCCATTCAAAATCGCTCATGAATATTCTAATATATTATACAGACGTGTTTTGTATAAGTAAGTTACTTAAATTAACATCAGCTAATACTTACTAAAATTATCCTATGTAGTTATGACCAAGTGATCCACAATAAACACGACGAAATATTTCAAACAAACTTCTAAAGAACTTTCGCACATAATCACCAATCTTTCAAAACTCAAGCCAAACAACTATCGACATGAAACCTTTTACCTTTCAACTAAATAAAACACTAAACGAGCGATTAATATACATTGCCGGTTTTGTAAACAGTTCGCTAGATGTATTAGGTGGCGGAACATCAAAGGGTCGCGAAATGTTTTCAATCGTCGCCGTAGCGGTCGGCAAAGCGGCGTAAGTAAGATTTCCGCACCTTCGTATTGACTGGCGCCGCGTCTAACAGACATAACAATATCGTCAACGCTTAAAATAAAACACTTAGAACGCGATCTATCAAGTCGAGTTTTCATGTGGGTTTTTTTTTTGGGTACCGTTTTATGTTGTACGGTTTGTTAATAAATTGTTATTTCTAGAATATTATGAAAAAAATATTAACTTCCATGCGGTGAAATGAACAGTTTTACTTTATATTTATAAAGTAACAGTCGGCAGAAACTCACCTTTACTTGAGTTCGGTTGATGACAATAGGCTCGCCCGCTAATACATAGCACTTAGAGATCACTGGCTAAATGCGGGTGTACCTTTCATTCATACATCTTTGCCCCACGGATTACAGGCGTGTTGTTTCTTAAATATCATTCTGAAGATCATTTTGTCGTCAACGACGGGGAACAAAACATCTTTTACACGGAACCCAAAAAGTTTCTCCATAGGTATAACACGAATTATCCTCGGCATCTAGATATCCGACAATGTGCGTCCAAAACCAACATGATCATGTAGAAAGAAAACAAACGCCGGTGAGCGAAGTGCTAAAGAACGTAATGATTGGCTCACCACTACAAATATACAACTTACGTTTATTCGCCATTCAGGATTCAAATTCAAAATCACACATTCACTCATTTCTTTAAGAAAAATCGTTTTCTTCATTTCATAGAAATCGCAAAATTAAAACTCCTAAATCTGGGCAGTTTCTCATGACAACGCAATTTCAATTTTGATCAACAACTATGTTGATCGCAAATAAAATGCTAGTGCTGCATAGATGTTGGGAAAAGCACAATCACAATCAAATAACAAGTGGTTTTTCATCCCATCTATTCGAAAAGGACGACTTGGTTCGCCTTTAAGTGCACCCAAAGGTGGTGTTTTCTATAAGAAACTTTTAGCGGGCAGTAATGAGTTTTTGATCCTAGTTATAAGTGTGCCGCAATAATCTTTTACGCGCACTTTTGAATTTGGAACATCTTATTGTTCAGCGCCAAAGAAATCGAACGCAAATATTGTTTGAATAAAGACTGGCTGACCTCATAGTGGGTGATGAAAAGTAGAGTGTATCACACGGGCGCAAATATATTTTTGGCTCGGGCGACGTACTTTGAATCCCTCGCTACGTTCAGGATTCTACAAAAAGCGCCCTCGCCGTAAAAATAAAATTTTGCTCCCATAGGATACAATCTACTATAATAGTCAATAACAGTTAAACAAGACTAGTGTTAAAGGAAGAAGGATCCCCTCTTCTAAAAGCATTGTAAAGTCTCACAAATCAATACCTTTTTTTGCCCTTCAACGACATATAGGTAGTCAAATCAACTGGCATTTAGTAAAAAAGTTAAAATGCAGTATGGTTCTTTCATTTTGAATCAGAACTAAGAGATTTCCAAAACCTACTGAAATGGAGTACCGAGATAATAATGACTGATAGCCACACACAATCACACATCCAACCCAATTCCATTCTTAATGAACATGACTCATCTCATGTCGTAACCCCAGTACACACGTACCTCTGCTGGTGACGTCACCATCACTAGCTTCTAGTTAGCATACCGGTAGCGCCCGCGCAAGGTAAACAGCGCCCGTCAATCATGTGTCCGAGTTTTTATCGGCGCCGGATGTTCGGGAACGGGGAGGTGTTATAATGGACACGAGGTTACGTAATGAGGAGAATTATAAAAGAGGTGATAGGTACAGTCGTGGTATTTTCCGCCTGATCAGTTAAAATTTTTTTCGCTTAAATCATGCGGAGGCGCCGAGCCACGCCCCCCTTAAAGTTTAGGCCTATTAGGAAAGCCTCAACTTTGGCGCGCAAAATTACAATAACTCTCGTTTGGCGTGTGTCGTCAGTGCGCTCGACCGATCGGTATATTTCATTCATTATTTCTATACAAAGTCAACGGGGCGGGGCTAGAGAGCGTTTATATGTTGTAAGTGCAAGAAAAAATTAAAACGACACAAGGCAGGAGTTTTCATAAGGTGAATGATTTACTATTGGAGGTAGGAAATTGTTCCACCAAAATATCCAAGGCATTTCTTCCAAATTATTAGAAATTGAATTGTTTTTAGAAAATAGTAAGTTTGACATTTTTTTTTTTACTGAACATTGGCTAAAGGAATACCAAATGCTTATCAATTATGAGAACTATATGGTGGGTAGCTGCTTTAACCGTAAAACTATGCTTCGTGGAGGTTCCCTAATATTAATAAAAAAATGTTTTAAATATAAGCAACGTAATGACATAGTAGGTCTCTCAGTTGAACATTGCGTCGAACTGTCCTGTGTTGAGCTAGATAAGCATGTAATTGTGTGTGTGTACAGACCCCCAAACTATCAAAACTTTTCCTTATTTGAATCAATAATGGAAGATGTCCTGGCAAAACTTGCAGCTAGTAATAAATCTACAATTATTTGTGGTGATTTCAATATCAATATTTTAGAAGAAAGTTCAAATAGCAGTCGGTTATTAAATCTTTTTAAGTCATTTGACTTGACCAACACGTTTATCGAACCTACTAGAGTCACTACTTCTACTGCTACTTGCATAGATAATGTTTTCTGCGATTGTGATTACTTAGATAAGGCCATAGTAAATTGTCTGCCTTCTGACCATAGCGGACAAACTGTAACTTTTAGGTGTAATACACCCCCATTGCAAAAAGTTCAAATTAAATTTAGACCTATAACTTCTAGCAGATTAAATAGGTATAATATTTCGCTACAGACCAAGTTAAGTGCTATGAGCCTTGATGATATTAATATAAATCAATTGTATGATCGTTTCTTTTCAATAGTTCACACGGAATTCAATAAAACTTTTGAAAAGA
The DNA here is from genome assembly GCA_963853795.1 of Xestia rhomboidea. Classification (NCBI taxonomy): domain Eukaryota; kingdom Metazoa; phylum Arthropoda; class Insecta; order Lepidoptera; family Noctuidae; genus Xestia; species Xestia rhomboidea. Next base: position 1,090,633 of record OY970759.1, read on the forward strand.
AGACAAAAAGTATTTGCCCTAAATTCATATTTAGTGATTGGGCAACTAGAGGTATCCGAAAAAGTAGGGAAAGACTATTTGAGCTTTATGGCCTTAAGCCTTTTATAAACACTGAAACTTTTAACAAGTATGTTGCTAAGTATTCAAAAATTTTTAGAAATACATGCAAGGTTGCTAAAGCCCTGCACATTAGCAACAAGATCAAAACAGCAGAAAATAAAATAAAGACAGTTTGGAAAGTCATAAATAACGAGACTAACAGGAAGAAAATACGTAACACTAGCTACACATTAGATACAGCATGTGGTCCTAAAAGCTCTGATCAGGAAGTAGCTCAAGAATTTGTAAATTTCTTTACCGATGTACCATTAAAAACTACAGAGGCTCTTATTTCCTCACCTGAACTCTCAATTGGTTTATTAAAGGCGAATGTGTCTGGCTGCCTGGCTGAATTTAAATTTAAACACATTAACCCTATGATAGTTATTAAAGCTTTCCGGCAAATAAAAATCAAACTGACCGAAGATCTATGGGGAATGTCTATCAAAGTTTGTACATCCATACTTGAGACTATAGCCCCTTACCTAGCTTTAATTTTTAATTTATGTGTAGACCAAGGAGTTTTCCCTGATTTCATGAAATACAGTAAAGTCATACCTCTTTTCAAATCCGGGGACAGTAAAGAAACTAATAATTATAGACCTGTATCGGTTTTACCAGCATTTAGCAAGGTTTTTGAAAAGGTAATGCTTAATCAAATGCTCCATCATTTTAACACCAACAGAATCTTACATGATCAACAGTATGGTTTCACCAAGGGACGTTGTACAACTGACGCCGGTGTAACCTTATTGAAGCACATATTTACTGCGTGGGAAGAGTCTCAAGACGCCATAGGAATTTTTTGTGACCTCTCCAAAGCGTTTGATTGTGTAAATCACGACACATTACTTTTGAAACTTGAGCATTACGGACTGGGTAAACTTGCACTTAGTTTGGTAAAATCTTATTTGAATGATAGACAACAACATGTTCAAATAAATGGTGTTAATTCACATGGTTTAAAAGTAAAAATGGGGGTTCCACAAGGCTCAATATTGGGTCCTTTCCTTTTTCTAGTATATATAAATGATCTACCCTATTTATTGAAAAACCAACCTCAAAATATGGTGTTATTTGCTGATGACACTTCCTTAATTTTTAAGATAAATAGGCGGGCCCAAAATCTCGATGACGTAAATAATGCCCTACTTCAGGTCCAAAATTGGTTTACAGCAAACAATTTGGTATTAAATGAAAAAAAAACCAAATGCATAAGATTTGCTTTACCGAATGTTAAAAGTAGTGATTGTGATATAGTACTGACTAAAGAGAAACTTGAATTCGTAGATAAAACGGTTTTCCTGGGGATTACGCTTGATTCAAGGCTACAATGGGGTTCTCATTTAACATTTCTTGCGGGGCGGCTAAGTTCAGCAGCTTATGCCATTAGAAAAATCCGTCAATATACTGATGTAGATACCGCTAGACTGGTTTATTTTAGTTACTTTCATAGTATAATGTCTTATGGCATTTTGCTATGGGGACGGGCTGCAGATATTGAGTCTATATTTATTCTGCAGAAAAGAGCCATCAGAGCCATATATAATCTCCGTAGGCGCGATTCTCTAAGGGAACTGTTTAAGGATATTGGCATCATGACAGTACATTGTCATGTCAATACATTATGTCAATACATCTACGAAAACATAATGTACGTCAGAAAAAGTCTGCACCTTTTTGGTAAAAGGGGTGACAGACATAATTACAGTACTAGAAATAGGGACCAACTAGTTCAGCCAGGCTTCAGACTCGCTAAAGTAGACTCATCTTTCATGGGGTACTGTTTGAGATGCTATAATAAAATTCCACAAAGTATTCTTGAACTGAATGAGACGAAATTTAAAACATGCATTAAACGCACACTATGTAAGCAAGCATATTACAAGTTGAGCGATTATATCGCTGATAAAAATGCTTGGCTCAATGCTGGTCCTGCTCCACAAGGACAGGGGCGCTTAAATTATAGCATTAAATGGTATTGTTGGAGCTGCTGAAGATTGTACAACTATCTTTGCATTGTATAGATTAAATCTCTTTAGTATAATATAATCTCATAGCCCATATTGTGTGAGTACCTACTATGTACTAGAAAGCTATCATTCACTGGAAACCTACGTCTTTTCTTGACTTGAATGTGCCCTGGCGGTTGAGAATATGTCATGCTCACTCAAAAGTCTCGCTGATGGTGGCGCATGTGTCGGATCATTTAGTTCCCTTCAAAATGGTTGAGTTGAATGGTGCTGATCTATGCGTCATGGCCGTGAACGGACGCTGTCAGTTGTGACTGGTCATCTCTCAGTTGCCATGGCTTATTTTAATGAATTATTTTAGTTTTTGAATTGTTTTTTTTTCTGTTTTGTTTTACTGTGGACACTTTGAACGTGCACATCTTGCTACATTGTTCTCACATAATATACCATCTCAACATGAATGATGTAACCAAGATTTTGTAACAATATTCTGATTTAAAAGAGTGTCCATGGAGTTTCTTGCCCGTTCTTCTCCATAGAGATCTACGCTAGGGAATGGGCAACTACAGTACTTTCACAGTTTTCATGTCTTGTGACTGGGACTGTAGTTACATTTAATTTTGCAAAAGTGCCTGTAACTGGCTTACTTGAAATAAATGCTTTGAGTATGAATGAGAAACTCAAAGACGTGTGCAACATTTTATTTTTCCTGTAGTTCTAGATTTTAAATAACTTTGTCATTACCTAAACACATCAAATTCGTAACCTAAAATATTTTTTTGCGGGAAACAACATTAAATCAAAAATGAAAGCATTTCTCTAATCACATCTGCTCACATCAAAAACCTCTAAAACCACACTTTTATGCGAAACATACAAAAACTACTAATAATATAGCTCATTTAATGGCAGAAACTGTATATTTTTTACATCTTTCGCCATACATTGAAGATTTGATAATGATGCGCCGACGACGGTGATGACATTAAAATAATCCAAAATGGTAACGGCACCGGTGAAATGTGAAAACTGATGGGAATAACAATAATTTGTCAATGAATTATGACACTTATGACGACTCTCGTTAGGTTTTGTGCCAAGCAGGCAATTGACGCGGATTTTGATACGTCCAATGATGATAAAAAACCGGATGTCTGTTTTGATGACATTTCTCTTTGCGTAATGCAAGATAAAATTGTGTTTTGATAAAATTATTCGGTAACAGGTCATTGAATCCGATGAAATGTAATAATAAGTATCTTTTCAGGGCTGCAGTAGGTGTTTGGTAAGTATTAGGAATTTTTCAGTGCTAAGAGAGGGATGGATGAAAAATGTCGAAGAATGGTCTGTGTTTGTAAAATAATTCCTTTTCACGATGCATAAGACACAGTTTCGTGACCTACCATAACCCAGAAACATAATATCATAAGCTACATTTCTAACAAACTGTTCTAAAAGAAACTATGATTTTAATCGGACGTATGCATCCGTTGTAGAGCGCCCACGAACGTAATAACACGTTAATATTTACTCAGAGATGATTCGCGGCTTTTAATTTACCTTACAAATGCACCTTTCATACAACTGTTTATAGACGCCTACGCACGTTGGCTTATACTTACAAACGTTTCCGGTGGTAGGTAGAGATACTGCTTGTGAAATATTAAGATGAAGATTTTTGTTTTGTAAGTTTCAGCGCTAAGAGTAAGAGCCCTAGATAATTATGCTAGAGTCTGATAATATGATTTTATATGATACCGCAGCAGATATTTTTTTTAATTTGAAAATAAATCCTATAATACGCCCCAAGGTAAGCACCGCTGATGTAAGTGATAAGTCTGCAAGGTTGGAGTGGGACTAGACGGATTCCTGAGGCAGGCCTAGGAATCTCTGACTATTCGATCTCGACGTTTTCATTCTTGTGGGATTGTCCAAAGTAGGCCAACAATAGAGAGGGCTGAAAGAATATTGGGGAGATCTTTTCCCAGCAGCAGGACACTATGGGTAAACAATATTTTAAACAAAAATATAATTTTTAAAACAAAATTTACATAAATCCGTTAGCCAGCTTAATGAAAATAGCAGATTTCAACGTAGGTCTCTTGAATTGAAAGTAATGGCCTTGTTGTTCAATAGTGACAGGTGAGGGACATAAAATTTGTTAATCCAATTAATGGCGATAGCAATAAAATCTGAGGAAAGAATGTGTAGAGTGATTTGCAACTGAAGCGGTGTGCAATTTTTACGAAAAGCTATAAAAGTCAGGTTGAAATGACAGCGAGGCGGAACACGTGGGTCTAGAACTATTTTCTTGTATCTAGGTATTGGAATTCATGCAGTTTCCAACCGAAATGTCGTAGTCGAAAATAAAGATTTTATTTCCAACATCCTGTAGGTCATCTTACGTCCTGACAACGTTAACACGTTAAATAGAACTGTTTAATAATAACATTATGAAAATTCTGGAACAATAACGTTACACGCCAATGTGAAGCCAAAGACTGCAATAAAAAATTGTCACTTGAACGTTTTTAACCAACTAGCAGGTGAATAAAATTACAGGTTCCAGTTTTCTTTAATTGGACACAATGAACATTGCGTAAGGTTAATAAAGTATTTTACATAACTTTTCAGAATTAGTTTCAAAAAGTTACAAAACGACTTGTAGTTCCCGCTTTATAACCCTCATTAACCTTATTACCTTCCCGTAACCAGGCCAAATGTTTCATTGTTTTAACGTTTAATCATACCTGATCTTGTCAATCTGTGCTACTAGCTAATGTGTTGCAACACTCACACACACAACACACACAACACACACTTGCAACATTATTACCAACTTTGTTTTTCTGTCAGTCAGTTATTTTGTTTGTTTTCCGTATTCAAGTAAATCAAGGACCATTATTTAAACCGTGGTTAACTTCAAATGATTGATTGTATTGATTTATTCTTCTTTTCAATAGTTTTTTTATCGAGGTGCTCTGCAAGTGACCGATTGTCAAGGGTACAGTTTGCGTTATTTGAATGTTTGAAACGAAATCGTTGGTAAAATTGTATGTTGCGGATCAATTGACTATCTTACAGATATCAGGCTATGTAATTTAAAAACAACGTTTTCTTAATATTACTGCGGGTCACTAGACCACTTGAATATTACATGAACACGAAAAATATATAAATGAAAGAGGTTTTACGACCGAGGTGAAATAGTGCCAGAAACGCGTAATAAGTAGATTAGTATGTTTTTAATTTTATTACTTAATAAATGCAGGAATTAGTGACGATTTATAGCACAGGGTTAAGCAGGGATCAAGATGTGGTCAAAGAATTATAGTTGACACACGAAAAAATTTCCTCTTGAACAATTCTGAATCCTAGCTTATCTTCGATCTAGACAATGTATTTAAATGACTTCTTTATGAATGTTTTAGATAACAATAGAAAAATAAAAGCTTAACGTAATGCATACATTCTTTTATGTTGGTATAGTTTAAAAAAGAGAGGCTTATTTTCTTAGGAACGGTAATGATACAGATTTAAAGCTTTGACTGTAAGATACTTGGCAAAACATTTGTAGCCTTTATTTTAGACACAACTACGCACTATTTGATGAAAGAAAACAAAAGACAACAGCAAAAACAATCCAATCCCAAGACGAGCAAGTCACAGATGTACCAACAACTTCACCCAAAGATGGACTCAAACTTTTGGCTGTGCTACCCAAAAATGTTATTAAACCGAACCTCACCACGCCATACCTTAGCATTTGCCGTTAATAAAATACAGGGAGGGCAGAAAGCCAAACCGTTCGCGTTTTACGATCAGCGCCCCCTGCGGTCAGATATATGAAACCTATCAAAATAGAAAATACACAGATGTTTTATGAAATGACCGAACGTGTTTATGTACCGCGGCGCCGGACGCGCATGTTTGGGGTTTGTTTTAAGTTAAAGTGGGGCCCTTGGTGTTTTCTGGGTCTTTATTTTATGTAATCGTACCTACCAGTACTGCATAATATTTTGTAAGAAAAAAAATAAGATTATTATAGATTACTATAAAATGAAGATGAAAGATAAAGATTACTATAGATTATCAAGCGGATTATCATAAATATAACTTTACACATTCTGCAACTTACTTAATGTTGTGTCTACTGAGTAGAAATTTCTTTAATTCCAAACTTTGAAGTAACTACTAATATTTAATTACCACCTGCTCACCTGTGTAAGTGACAATCACTTACACTCTCTGCCTACCCTGCAAAGGCCCATATGAGTAGGTATTGTTAAGCTTTTATAAAATAACAGAGTCTATTGAAATTCAACCACGCCATCATGCCTTCAACCAGTGCCAACAGTAGTAAAAGTAGAAAATATTGGGAAACAATAAACTGAAGTCATGCATGGCTAGCTAAATATTTTAGGTAAGTATATTTCTTTATTTACCTATATTTCCTTATGTTTTCCACTGGTAAGCACTGTTGGTTGATTTATGTTATTTATTTTACATCATAATTAATCTTTAGGTACCCCTTTTCAAAAATGATTTTGTCTAGATTTGGTCTCGGTTGATAGCATTAGGGGTCTCCCCCATGACATAGGTCTTGATATAACTGGTCAACTGTAGGGACACCTCTGCGTAACCCTTCCGGGAGTACATGCATGATGTAACGTTATGTGTTTACTTAACGTAATAACAACAGATCAAAGAATCATTTCCAGCCCAGTACACCCATACCTATAACAGGACATATCAATTTAAAGCACTTAAACTGGGTGCATTAGCGCATTGTACCGGCACAGACTGAACCCCGGACCCCCCAGGGGTGACCCCCGCGGAGACCCCCGGGGTTCTAATGACCGCTACCTATTGTTCGTAGGTGGACGGTAGGTAGTCTGATGGGTAGTTTAGTTTTTAATTGTATGGACAATTTGGTTATGCAAAATTGATTTTCAAGAGATTCGTAGGGGGGTCCATTTTAGAGAAATTGATTGGAAAAATATAAAAAATTACATAGAAATATGCAATGAAATTGCCCTCGTGGCCATTTATTTTGCTGCTTTAAAAACAATAATAGTATAGCAAAAGTTTAAACTGTAGGTAAGTGAGATCATCAGTTTACCTGTGAGTTATAATGCCTCTGTTGGTATAAAAGCAATTTAAAGCTACGAAAGATTACTGTTTACAAAAATATACTTCTAATTGGAAGAAGGGGTGGTTCTGGACATTCCCCCATTATTCAACCGTAAAAAGGAGCTATCAGAAGCCATTAATATCTCAAGATCAGCAAACAGTAGTCTCAGTTAACGGTACAGATAGCCACGATTAGCTTTTAAGCACATAATTTAAGAAACGAGGTCGACTCCCCAACATCCAGTTAAGGCAAGAATTAAACTGGGCTTAAAGTGAATTATTGGACACCGCGACCGCGAGATTCAAGAGTTAGCTCTTATCTTGTTCTTTTTCCTCGTTTAATAGGTCGATTTAACCGCCGTTAATATACGGTGCAACTTGGCAGATTGAAAATTTTGGATTTAGGTCGAATGTGACTATTTCCTATAATATATTTGGTTTCCTCAATGTCTGTAGTGTATTTCACCGGTGAATAAGATTTTGCAATCTTCTTTGATCAGAGACAATTTTTATTCGTACAGCCATTTAGTTAATCGAGGTTAGCGTTTCAATGGATGTCTAAATTCAACTTTCTTTGATCAACGAGACAACGAAACCTATCAGAATAAATATATGGGGATGTTCCGGATCTCTACAAAAGTGAACTAAAAACTGCTTAAAAGTGTCACTAATTTATCCAAAACTACTGAACGAGCTTGATACGCATAGGAATACCAGCTTCATTCATTCATTCATTGTTAAAGCACAGTTTTAAATAACATTCGTTAATAAAATTAATCACAACACTTTGAAGTTTAAAACCTCCTGCAATATCGCGCCATTACTACAGATCCACAGATCAAAAACATCATTTAACGTAACTTGCCTCAATAATAATAATTTCCACCAAGAATCATTATGGTGTTTCATAAAAAAGCTTTTAGACGGCAACATCAAAATTTTCTACCTACGACATTATTTTACTACCTTGTCAAACTAAACATGTTTCGCATTTTTAAAAACGAGACTCGTAAAATATAAAAACACTCAGGTGACTCTGCTCCGACACAATAATTTATAACTTCGGCCTGTCTCTACCAAGACAAACTTGTAAATACAACGCGGAAAATCTACTCTAACTCCTAAATAAACTGAAATAAGGTTGAATTTATGGTGGGAAATTGGGTAAATAAAGAAGTGGTTATTAATTTCAAACAGTCGCGATCTAGAAATGAGAGGAATAATCTTTGAAATTTAGTTAATGATCAATTTTAGCGCAAGCGCACGGAGGTGGCGTCCGAAAAATTACGTAGGAAATACTAAATAAACGTTAAGACGTTGATTTATTGCTGATTTTAGTTTGTTTGTAGAGAACATACTACCAAACAGTGCGGGAAAGTATTTCCGTTGCTCTTGCAATGTAAACTGGCGTGCGTTAAAGTTAGACCACCTTCTAAAGATTGTCAGTTTTTTCGATTATACAAGGTAAATAAGGGCTTTATTTACAAAAAAAGTATGCTTAATATAAAACTAAGATATATCTCATAATATACTTTTAAAATTGTACGGTTTCCTAGCTAAGTCCTACATGACACAACAAAAAATCGAACATTTTCAAAATGGCCTAGTTTCTTAAACACGCTAGTGTTTTTGAACACCGGATTTATACAGCTTGTTAGAGAATTCCTTTTTGCTAATGTTAGAATAATTCAAAGTGACTGTATTTGTAAAATATACGCATCTACGTATATTATAGAAGTAAATAAGTTGATATCGGCTGGTTGTCATCGCGCGTTAGTTTTCGGGATCAGCTGAGTGACGAAGGTTATTGACTCGATGAGAGCGACGCGTCGGTAAGTTTATTGAAGGAACTCGTTCTTCAAAGCCAATGTTCATGATACACAAGGTATAAGAAAATGTTCATGGAGTGAGTGATTGAATTGATTTTTTCTCATTAGTTTGCTAAACTTTCATTGTGATGCGGAGGAATGAGAAACCACCAAAGAAACGATGAATGGACTGTGTGAAGGATCATATGGCTAGACAGAATGTGACTGCTGAGATGACGAGTAATAGAGATGTATGGAAGAAAGAGACATGCTGCGCCGACCACAAGTAAATTGGGATACCTAATGGCAGGAGAATGATGACGAGTTTGTTAAACTTTTCACTGACGTGAAAAAAGGCGAGATGGAGAAAGAGTTTTCATTTTTGCATTTACTAGTCCATGCTTCTCTTAAATTCTATCATCAGTTTACCCACGTTGATACTCTGTTCACCTACCTAATCATTTTATTTAATTAAATACAAACACAGTGAAACATTGTTTTTAGCAGGCAGAACTAAAAGAAAACAAAATAAGATTAAGTGCAATTAAACTTACTCAGTTACTTCCAACCGAACATAAACACACTTCCAGTTCAATCATCGAATCCTTCCACGGCCCCATTCCCTCCACAAATGGATAATAATACAAAACAAAACGTAAACAAACGCGAATCGAACTCATAATTAAATCAAGTTTAAATCAATCACTTCCGCGGACTATAATAAATCAAGGCACTGGAATCCCGCGCAATCCCCAAAAATCCGGGACACGGGACGTTGATTAAGATCCCGGAGAAGTAAAATATTCATTAATTGATTCCGCGCCCCTCGGAAGATACCCCTCATTACTTGAGGGTTGATTAAGCGAAGCAACCTGGATGTACGTGGGAGAATGTCTCTTGGAGCGTTTACATTAGACGACACGAGTACGACCCGACGTTGTGGCGGGTGGCAAGAGTAACAGTGTGCTTGTTCCCCGAGAGAGATCGTTTAATGTTCCCACTGCTCGGGCATAGACCCAGGGAGAACCCTGCGAGAGGGAATGCAACACGCGGGTCTAGTACGGTTGGTAGATGTCACATGTTTAGTTCTAGGATTTGCCGATTTCCTCTTGATGCTTTCCGTCACAGTTTTCACAGCAGTGGTAATTAAAGTGGTAAAATAAATTACATTGAGTTATGTGCCTGCCTGAGTTTTACCCTACGACCAACGATACGTGAGTAACTTGTTCAATCGTAGGCTGTAAAAGCGCCTGCCCTAGACAAACGCGGTGTACACGGTAGGGCGGCGCTGACTGCGCGCACCGCTAATGGGTTGATGTCATTCACTACATTTTGATGCACAGGAAAACTATGGAGCTGCATGGACTAAATAATTGTAAAGACAATACTTTGTATTGCTTTCATTTTGAGGTTGTAAGCTATTTTTATGTTTAGTTTATGGTTAAAAGGGAGACATTTGACATTTCTGTAAAAATGTGTTTTCTAAAATGAATTAATATCTTTGTGAGATAAAGAATTGTGAAGGACAGGGTAATAGACTTTAAATGTCGTTTCTTTGTTTACAGGTATGTTTTGGTATTTAATTTATTTATAATATAATGTATGTGTATAGTTTAGTTTCGTTGTTAAACAATAACAATCTTTGTTTACAGAGCAACGCAAGTTATTTTTATTTGAACACCTTCATAATACAAGAAATAGTATTATATAATTATAAACACATACAAAGAAAGAAAGCTATAAATGGAAATGAATCGGATTGATATTTAATTTTCTCAAGCTTGCCAGATTGTGATCTTAACTAATTATCTCAATGATTAGGTTCGTGTTATTCCATAATCCAGGTCAAGATAGAAAACCGATGTAGCTTTGACAAAATACTGAAGCAACATGGCAAAGCCGGTTCCAAAAAAATATAATTTATCTCTATTTTCTTAACTGCATGATTTATGATTAGTTTCCAATTATGAATCATTTCGTTTTGAAATATTATGGGGAATGCGAGCGTGTGTGATGTTCCGGGCACGTCCGTAAGGGTGCGCCCACCTGTCACACTGAGTAAAGTGACAGTTCCACTCGTGCCAAGCATTTGTTTCAGCTGACAGGTTACTATGCTTCGTCACTGCATCCGGAAAATGGGCAGACCTGGATTCTATCGGGAGAATTAAATTCTTTTTTAGTAGTAAATTAGTCATGATCCATGTTGTGCAGTTATATTTTATGTGAGTAGAGCAAATTTTTTTGATACTATATAGAAACAAAATGGTTCCTTATACTGCAAAGTTTTAACGATCTTCATTTATCTGTTACAGCAATTTCGTTCACATAACCTTTAAAATAACAGCGCAATAAATTACGTATCACAGGAGAAACTTAACGCTTAAGCTGACCTTTTTATTTCCTCTTGTTTTTAGGTAGCAAGATGTATACAACAAACTTTTATATGAAACGACTCCACACCCTCCCTAATCTTACCTACGGCATATTAATTAGAGGTAAACAAGTTCCTTTGTAAGATTTTCACTTCGTTCGACGACGTTATCCGAGAGATAATAACATCTAAATATACGCACTTGCTTGTTCACGTTTAGGTACGTATGGATAGGTATGTGTAAGAAAAACATTGAATGTTAGTGAATTATGTTTATTTTATCAAGGACTGCGAGAGGCTGACTGGCTTTTGTTTTGTGAGAACCAGTTTAAAGGACGGATTTCATTAAAGAAACGGAAAGCGATCAGCACATTTAAACGACACGTTTAAGAGCAGCCAGTGTAATGTTTTAATGCTATTGTGATACAGACAGCGAGATGCACTAATCGGGTTCAGTTTCATTGGTGTTTGCTTTTAATTTGCAAGGTTAGGAAAAAATGGTCTCAATTTTGCAACCATAATTTTTAGCGAGTTACTTATGAATTTCTAGCCTAGCCATTTAGTGCTATAGCTCAAAAACGTTATTAATAGCGTTTTTGAGCTTTCAGAAACCTTCTGGGTCAATAGAAACCTGAAACTTGCTTCAGAAACCAGGACCATAATTACAGCATAAACCGATCCCTAAGATTAATCTTAATCATAACAGGAGGTGCGACTACGACTAGCGACTAATTGGCGCGACTGGCAAATTAATTGATTATCTGTGTCTTACCGCGCCGTCGCACGGCTGAGGCGACACCGCTACTTATCTTCTTACTAAAAGCCGAAGTACGCCGTAATTTTGGATGGCATCTGTCATCTATGTTTCATTTGTGGGACACGAATTTGAGCTGTGTGCGGTAGTAGGTAGTGGAGACTCGGCTTTATTTAGTTAAAGAGTTGCCAATAGGTGTTGTCAATGTAGTTTTCTGATCGAAATGGGACCAGTGTCCTAGACCTGCCAGCTCTAACTTCGTCTAGGGACCACCAGGTACCTGTTGTGCGAATGAACTCTGTGTATATGTATAGCCGAATTGCCTCTTGAGGCCACCTTGCCAATTTCGTTGCAAGAATCATATTTACTTCCTCTGTACAGTAGTCCAGGTGAGTCCAATGCACTGATGAACATCATTACGCTCCACTACCTACACCTGTGGTCTTAGCACTAGCCGTTGAACCGTAATGTTAACCCAAAGCGACCCACGCAACAGTTATTAAGAAACTCAGTTCCACAAAACATTGCATTAAAATCATATTGTAAAAAAAAACTGTCGCTAAAAGTGTTCCTAGGTACAGCTACAATAACAATATTAGATCGAAACACAGTAACTCGCGTGTCTGCGCTAACTACCTGGCAGCCATTCAAGACAGACTGAACCGAACACTCTTCGCTCAGGGCTACATTATCTAGGTAAGACGACAATCTTTATTTACGATGTGAGCTGAAAAAAAATTGTCTAATGGCGCTTACGACATTGTTATTCCGATTTAATTTATTTATGTTCCACCAACTCTTCTTTTCAATTTAGTTGAAATCTTATGTCTTATTAATATTATGTCTTCTACTACATGGAAAAGTCTTCAATTTACGTTGCATTAAAATATGTCCAGGTGTTATACGAAGCTTTAGCTCAAGGTTAGGCAACGTGACATTGTGATGAAAGTGATGCGATGCCTGAGAGCTTCCGAAAAGGTTCGGTCATATTAACCTGGTGAAATTATTTGTAGAAATGCAAACCGCTTTCAAAGAAACTGCCACTTTCCTATCTCATCATCTGCGTTGCCTTTTCCCAACTATGTTGGTTTCGGCTTTCAGTCTAAGCCGACCCCAACCAGTTGAGGCCTAGCCCATCTATCCCACGTTCATTTTTATAACCACAACGATAGGAAATTCCGAACTGGGCACACGCTCATCCGAGTCCGAAATGTATTACAGCCCTACTAAGATCAACATTCGATAATTAGCACCAAAAATATCAATGAAATCTATACGAAACGACATAAAGTTCAATCAGATGACAAGATTATTTTAGCAGAACTAGTTTGACACACATACATCAATACTGTAAGAGATCCTTAATGATGAACACGCGTGGCTATAAACCGAATATAAACGATCACTTCTAGGAATCAAGGCGAGTATAACATCAACATACCTTTGGGAAAATGGCCAAACGGCGTTCATTCATCGCGAGAGAGCGTGGGCGGCGACCGCAGCGCCTCCAGCGGGGAGTAGCGGTAGCTTTGTGATTTGAGTTGGAGTTGTTTTGTGATTCTTCTTTTGATTTTATTTATTTTTACCGGTTAATTTATTTTTAAATGATGTTGAAAATTATTATCAAACGTGTAAAGTGTAAGAAAATATAAATAGCTTTAGTGTAGTGTAGTGGGCGTGTCCTATAATAAAAACAACATTATGATGGATTGTAGAGTTGCTGTGTTTTGCACACGTAAACACAAGTTGAGAATGCTATGGGGTTGGACCAAAGCGTCATGCATAGTGATTTTAAGTGCTTTATTTTAATGTGACCTGATTAATCGCCCAAAACTTTTTCATTCATCGGATCTACGTACACAACGTCCAGACAGCATCTGCATAATAGTCTGTTCAATTTTTTAATCTAAATAAAATAATACCATCAAACTACAATGTCCAGTCAACATTAGCATTATCCATCACAATAATCCACTGCAAATAATAATAATACTCACCTCACAATGAACCCAATGAGCCCATTATATTAAAAACACAATCAAATTTTTTATTACTGGCACACGTACGAAATTTATTAACCCATCCGTACCTTTATTGCCGGGTAAGCCCCTGTGCAAATAAAATAATATAAAACAAGAAAAAAAATGACCGTTACGCCGCAGGCGAGTTCTTAATTCAAAAAACATTTAAAATGGCCGCTGTAAGTCGCTGCATACGAATGCGTTTTTATTGTGAACGGGACGGGGATATTTTTTTTTATTTGGAGGGGTGTATGTATTAAATAGTGGTACTGAAATGTGGGTTAATAGAATTTTGGATTTGTTTTTTGATGTTTTCGTAATGTGTTTATAGCATAAGAATGATCAGTCTGTAATGTTAAAAGGAAGTGGGCCCAGTGCAGGATGATATATGATACAGAATATATTATCCTCGATTTTTGATTCACACACAGACAGGCCGTTTTTGTCACGATGTTTTCCTTGCAGTTGCGATGTTTTTCTTGGGTGCAGTGGTGATGAAATAAATTACACGAAATTTTTCACCGGCCAATATTTTCATAATATTTTTGTGTTAGCAGGTGGATTGAAAATGGAAATAAAAATTATATAATATAAAAATTAAGCTGACGTTGTAAAAGTCATCAGACTCGACCTCATTCCGTGCACATCACGTCCCCACACCGAATTACTTTTTAAAGGTTCACCTTTTAATGAAAAGATCGAACAATAGTGCTGCCCCAGTAGCCGCGGGGCGTAATAAGTGGCGAACGGGGGCGATCTCAAGTGGGAGCGATCCGAGCGATGCGAGCTGAGGTGAGCGATCGATTGTGAATTGCAATTTAAGAGGAGCACATCGTGTTGGCCAGATGTGTAGTTTCGTTGAGTGGTAATTGCATGTGTGCACTTTTGAGCACGGACGATGGATCAATTATTTTGGGGTTGTAGATTTTTTAACCATCATATAAGTAATCTGCTACATAAAGTTTGCTTGACTGAAATTTTCAAAATTAACAATTATTTTCGGCAAAGTGAAGCGCGCGGGGCGAGTGGGTGGTTATACTTTTTATCACGAAAAAGTTTTATAATCAGTCGTCAGGAGTTAAATAATAACTTACTACTACTATAACTAACTAAAAGTAACCCTTAAGGTTTATTGGTTAAAAAAGGGCAGATGCAATAAAGAAGTTTAAATAAAATTAAAATATGATGGATGTAAAAATACTAAAAGGTTAGGCAACTCTACGAAAGTGAATTTTTAGTTCTGTTCTATATTTTGGTCCATTTTCGACACTCACAAGTTTATGCAGTTTCATCCAATTTATATCACAGAATCATCGCACTGCCTCGCTTCATTGATGACGCATGTCGTTCAGCATCTCTTCTCTTTAGACGGCCAAACAAACTAACACCTATACCTATTCCTTTTTGTTTTTCAGATTTCTTCAATTGGATGTAGGTTTATTGATGCCTGGAGCGATTGAGGGCATCAAAAATCACCTATTGAAATGGCGGCAAGTCAATTAGACCGGGCGTTTTGAATAGTTTGGCATGGAAACGATTTGAGACAGTTTGTTACTGTAATTGCGTCAATTCTTGTTGTCATATTATAGTTTGTCGTCATGTTTTGCGTCATTGAAAAAGATGATGAAATGGTGAAGTAGAACAGTAAAAAGGTGCTAAGATATGAAATGTTGAAGCGATTGTGTGTAGTGGTTGAAAACGATATAAAAGGTATCAAACTAGACCAGAAGACCTGGACGAAGCGACATTCTGTGAGCGATAACGATGAGGAAAGTCAAGTCAGTCAATAATGTTTCAGATTGAAATACAAAAAAAACAGATTAGCTTTTTGAAAATCGAATAGAAACACGAAACTCGTTGAAAGCAAATGTCTAGATACTCTGTAGGCCAGAAACAAAATAAAATTGGTACCACTATTTGCACACATACCCCAAGACGCAAATTCCACTTATAATAATAAAAAACCGATAAACTAAAAATATCAATCAACATTATCCCCGTACGGGCGAGATTCAAACGCGCGTGCACTCAAATCCCCTTAGCTAACCAGGTGGGGTTCCACGGGCACATTGCAGGACCTGTGGGCATCGGTGGGGCATCGTGGGGATTAGTGCTGTGCAGTTATGCCGCGGGGGACGGGGTGATTAGAGCAGTAATGGAGATTATGGGGTAGGTCGTGAGTGATGCTTGTGCAAATTTTGCCATGAGAGTTGAGAAGTGGCGAATGTGAGCGTGTGTATGGGGGACTCTGCTAATATAAGCAAAAGTAGGCGTTAATTATACTGTATTACACCTCAGTTTAACTCTATGGGAAAAACAAGCGTATTGAAGGCAGTTTTTTATGCTTTTATGAACATCTTGAAGAAACAAAAAAAAACCGTAAAGTCACCGCCACGCTACCGTAATTTTGCTGGTATACCTATCGAACCGCAACACAGCAATGCAAATATAATTTATTGTAGTAATAATATTAAATTTTTGCTGCTTTTTGCAAGAATTTTGTTTACATAGTTCACAACGACAATAGACTTAGGTAGACTGTTGAAACCAAAAATGTAATGTTTATTAATAAGAACTTAATGTAAACTGTGTACCAGTTACGCAATAAATATATCTTTATCTTTATCTAACGAAACTACATAGGTACATATTTCCCATTTCTAAAATAGGTATCATAACAGAACACACCTACGTCTCGATACGTTTACCTTTCACATTCAAAAACAGTCAACCAAAGCAAACATCCACTCAAAAATAAATCCTTGAAAAATGAAGTACACAAACATGTTAAAGGTGGTCGTCCACTATCCCTTTTATCCGCGCTATAATAGACTGTCGGACATTTGTCAGCGATACCTTAGGCATGGGCCTGACTTCTGAAAAACAAAATTTTACGCAACACATATCATAGTGAGCTGGGGTGCGGTGGGTGGACGCACTGGGCGGATGAAGCGCTGCGGTTGTTTGGATCTGATAATAAAGGGAATTTTCATAAACAGTTAAGAAATCATCTAGTGTCATAGTTTTGCTCATACAAAGGAGTGCCTTTTATTACCTATTAACGAACATTTAGCGGTTTTTACAACATGATTTTGACAGTGCAACAATTTGACAATTGTCCAGCCATTCTTTTATCGTGATATTAAATTAGTTAGGTTAGTTATAATAATAATTAAACAGTTGTGATTTAAGAAAAGTTGCTGGAAAAACGCTTCAAGCAAAGACAAAGTTTTTTACGTGGGTAAAAACACTTTATCTTTGCTCGAGCGTTTTCCGTTGCTTCACAACTTTTAAACGCAGTGCGTTCGCAAGTAAGGGCGGGCATACAGGGGGCGATTCGTGGACACGGTCAGTGCGCGCGCTCTAAAGAAGTGAATAAATCTGCCGGACGAACGACAAGGTGAATATAAATATAAAGAATCCGCGGACAAACTTCCGGACTTAGTAGGGTTGCTACCTCAACTTATAATTTAACCAAAAAAAAATCTGAACCTGCTTATTTTCCGTGGAATCTAAATCCCTATGAAAACAAGGGTGAGTTTGCTTGTATATGGGTAGGTATATAAGCTTATGTTTAATTTACTGTCATCTGCATCATCATTCCAGCCTTTTCTAGATAAAGACTATAGTTGGTGCCAGCGAAGATCGCAAAAGCGGTCATTGACCCACCTACATTTACTAAAGTTCTTAACTTTGAAATCCAAAAATAAGCCTGTTCAAGTCTTGAATCGTCATCTATCTTGATCTTCAACATTTTTTCTAACGAAAAACGATACATGGTTCATTTGTTTTGTTTCGTAGGAAGAGATATTAGGGAAAGGGCAATGACCGCTATTGCGCTCTTAGCTGGCACCAACTATTTCTACTATATTACCTACCATTCTTTCTTGTTCTATCCCTCACCCAGAGTGCCTAGGTTAAATGACATTCTATCAATGATAACGGTGATGGAAAAATAAAACCATAAGACAATCTTTTTGTTTTTAGACTTTGTTCACAATCTTTAGGGCAAGAGTTAGCTTCCGTGCAACGATTTTGACTCGAGTGTTAAGTGCTTATCGATGATCTGTAATAAATGTTATCGTAAGAAAACCATTGTTTTTCAAATGGTATCAGTAACGGTATGTACTTCACAAAAATACTATCATAAAGTCTCCCTGTTTATAGCTATGATAGTTGTTGCTGTTACCAATTATTTTCCAGTGATAAAAGATTTTCGTTTTTATGTTATCGGTCTAAAATTTAATAAAAAAACATTAACATTGTGAAATATTGTTGTAAACAGTCAACCCTGTTGTTTGCGACGCGGCAGAGCGGTCACCGTGAAAGGCTAGGTGATCATAAAGTCCCGCGCATGTTCTTACATAATAATATTCTTGAAATATTCCCTCGGGGTCGGACCAACCGACCAACCGACCAACCTAGCCGCGACAGGGAAAACTGTGGAAGAAATGGGATGTTTCTTTACGTGATGACTTTTATTTTTTTGACAATACCAATATACTGGTTGGCTGTTTGTAAAACATTAGATTTCTGATTACTAAATTATTTTAAAAGATTACGAGACTCTAATGAATCTGTCGCTACAAGATCACTATACTTACATGATTATTTAACTGAAAAATATATTGTTAAAACCAACTATTATTCTAATGATACTAATCATTAGAAAATTTATTAATTTAAAAAAGAATAGTACATTTTGATACAAGTGGAGAAAGTTTGTTATTGCATACGAGGCGGAATTAACTCCCGACCCGTAGGCGAGGGTGTTTTTGAGCCGAGAAATGCAATAACAAATGTCCACGTGTATCAAACGACGTTTTTCAATACACTTTTGAAGAAATAAATTAAAAGAACGAAAAATATTTTTTTCATTAATTATTAAGAAACTATGATATTAATTTTCGTTTTTTCCGCGCTTTGCTATCGCCAGGTTGAAGGAGAAGCAAAGATACTCGTATGAAGCCGCTAAACAGCCTAATATAAAAAATAGTTTTTTTTATATATTTTTGTATTTAAAACACAAATAAATGTAAATTTGTATATAAAAGTAAATATTAGTTTTAAATAATCATGTTAATCTATGGTATTTTATTTATAAACACAATTTGAATATTCAACAAACATTTATGCCGTAAAGACGCATTATTGCTTTGCCGAAATTAAAAAAAAAAATCACCTCCGACTATAGGCATTGAACCAATTTGGACTAAGTATAGGTATAGTTATCTGTGGCAATTTTCATTCCCGCACACGTGTTGGAAAATGGAAAAAATCGCACGCGTGTGAAATACATTGCATGTTGAACCTAATCGTAGTGCGATAAGAACTAGTTTTCGAGGAAGTGTTTTGAAAAGTTAATTAATTTAGAATTATCACTAAGTCTTTCCAAAGACTATCGTGTTTTCCACTAGGTAACTATCGGTCGGTCGCCTGTCGTACGATGTAAAGTACTGTTAGGCCCGTTTTCTTTAGCTTACTTACGTATAACTGTCAGTTAATATGCCACGTCTCGCAGCTATCGGTGTTTCTATAAAAAAGTTAGCTTGAAATATCCTATCCGCGTCACCCACTTGATTCATAGAAAAATCCAAAAAAGGATTTTCTGTGATTTTTTTGTTTCTAACCGTCTGTAAGAAAAATGTCAAACAGACAGAGATAGCAACCTACCGAAACCGAACAGTAAGTTATTGAAAATGGCCGTTAATCAGCTCCAACCAGATAGTCCGGAAGGAAGCCGACCCCAATATAGTTCGGAAAAGGCTAGGCAGATGATGAATTTTAGTTAAATGTAACACAAAATAGCGTGAGCATTTATTTGCCACATTCTAGAAAAAGTTAACAAACAACAGCGACTCCACAGCCTCGTAATAACAACATACAGGAGGGATGTGCAGGAAATGGTCAGCGGAGACAAACTACTCGGGCCGCGCAGCCGCGACACGCGTCATAACGCGCGGCCTGTCGCGAGCCGTCCAGTGTGCGCCGACGGTTATTTTAAAATATACCTAGTTATTATGTTTATGGGTTTGTAAGTTATAAATTGGGGATATAAAGAAGAGAGAAAAATAAGTTAGAAATCTTCGTCGTTTCTTGAAATTTGCGTCATCCGTCTAGCTTTTACCAGCAGCTACATTGGTTGGTGACGGGTTTGTTGCCAGTCGAACCTGGTGCACTTGTCTATCAAATGTACATGGAGCGAAACAGGCCTTCCCACATAGATGAACCTAGTGTTGTTATATCTGATTATAGTAAATCAGGCCTTATATTACCATACTTAAAAATATCACTCTGCAGCCAGCGGTATATCTTATCAATATTACAACTTAACATCAACTAACAATCAATTATTTATTGCTAACAGTTGGTTTTGCCAATTTTCACCTGTTCTACAGAACATGTCTCTTAAAACATTAAAAGTAAACTAAATTGAGATGTAAAACTATTCAAACGCAAAAATTAAGCAATGTAAAAGCGTAAATAGTTTATTGCTAGCGAATAGTTTTCTTTAGAAGTAAAAATACAGTCACATAACAACTAACAAAACTGATTATAATGACCCTTTTATCTTCGCTCGATTTGTTTAATACTGCTCAGAAGTACCACTAAATCTTCTTAATAGCCGTTAAAAATTCAGACATTGGGCATTTCGATCAAAACACTAGACGTTCAAATATAAAAGCCGCCCCACACGTCGGGCGACCGACACCGCGCCGCGTCATTGGCGACGCATCTTGCCAATCGCGCGTTGTATTCCAAATTCAAATTACGCGAGCCGCTGACAACCACCGTTGGACCGTTAAATACTTTGAATGGACACATTTTATCGCCCGAAGACGACCACACGCGAGTTTGGCTTTCAATATAAATAAAAACGAGTATTTTGGGTGATGTCATTGGTTTTTACATTTGTTGTGTATATTTGGTTTGTTTAAAGAGCAATAAAATCCAGGCATACGATATGTCATACCTACATTGGACATACCTATCATATTCATGTTTGTTGATAACTCTAAAATATTATTTCTGGCCAAACCTGCTACAACAAAGTAAATCGATAATAATTACCCAACATGAATAAACATTTCTACTCTTTCCAGACCAAAACACAACAAAAAAAAACGACCTATAGACGAAACCTAAATAAAACACCATAAGCCATCTCCCAAAACGCAATTTCCACCTAATCCCGAACAGTCTACACATCAGGTATCGCACAAAAAGACAGAAAATGTTCTCAAAATGAACATTCCTCCCGTAGCCGTAGTACCTACTAATGAAACGTCTCGTTTTGCTCGCACTGCTCGAGCCGCAATCACACACTTATTCAAACATTTCTCTGTTTTAATACGTTTTTTTATAAGCAAGGGTGCACGTCGTATACGGCATAATAACGTGGTCAAAGGATCGCGTGTGTGAGGCGTTACGCGATGGTTAATGAAAACCTTTAGCTTTTGTTTGTGCGGTTGCGTGTGTGTGCCTGTGGCTTTATGTTGTTGCGTTTGTGAGGTCAGTGTGGTTGATTGAAATATTGTTACGTGGGAATATAATTTGCTTGATGAGGTACACATCTTGTCGTGTTTATGCAATGCTTTGAAAGTCTAAAAAACCCTTTTCGACTGACGAATTTTCTTATTGAATTTCTATAGCTTTGTTATTCCATTCCTTGAACAATTATTTGCTGCGGCAATGCCCAGTCCTAAACGAATACTTACCTACTACAAACGAATAAATATTGAAATGGCTATCAAAGATATAACAGCCCAGCGATTCACCAAGAGATCTTTCTTTGATTATTCTTTGTCATTTTTCTGGATAATTAACTTCGACCCATTTGCATACTCCCTAAACTTCTTAATTACCTGTCTCATAATTATTTTACCAAACAGAACTTTACAGAAAACTCATTAGTACAAGCGACAATCTTCATTATTTACCTTGAGTTCTAATTAATTCCTTGTCATGGTTTTTGCTTCAGCTTTTGAGTTATATCTTTAGGACAGGTGAGAGAGATAGCGTACCATTCTTCACGTATACCAGAGCAGGACGGGTATATGTCTCCAGTACCTTATTAACATCTTTTAGCAATTAGTAAAACACACAAAACTCCACCCCTGGCATGTTCTGATCCCCTGGTAGGTGATGCTTAAGTATTCACTCGTAAATTACTTGAAAACTTACCGCGAAGGTGGCCGTGGAACTGAATTTAAATGCACTTCGACGTTGTTACCCGTAGATAAGGTACGCAATGTTTTGGTAATTAATGACGTCTGTTCATTAGGTATTCGGGTATTATTTTCCTCCATATCACTGCTTAACTTTTCCTGGTAACGTCATGAGGTGGTAGAATCCTAGATAAGATTTTTTCTTAAAAACGAATGGAATTAGTGAATTTTGACTGAACCAGGAATTGACTCAGTAATGATGTTAGCATCGAGTTGGAATGAAACAATAACCGAATCTTGCAAGTCACAGTTCACCTCCCGGCGAAAAAGAAGTGACTGAACGGAACGTTGAATGTCGGAAAAATCCTATTATTACAAATTACAATATCCTCCCCCGAAGTCGGTCAAACAAAAACCCCGAAAGCCAACTGACATGCTGTATTTAATTACATAAATTTTAAACACCGACCTCCGTCCGTCTGTCCGACATATCGGCCCGATCGTGTGGAAAATCAATTGATTATAAAAAGGTTTTTTCATGGAAAACATTTTGTGATGCCCGTTATTATTGACGGCTGCGGTTTGCTGCGATTACGGTCGGTTTAATTTAAAATTTTCGAGCTCTAATTCAAAAAGGTATCTCGTTTGAAATGTATGATTAATTAAATATTCAACGAGACAATACATATAAATGTACAATCAAGAATAAAATCCACAGTAATAGAAATAGACCTGATCAAATAAATTCCCATGGCTTGAAAACATTCCACGCAATTGTGGAATTACCCCATTCGGACATGACTGTGATAAAAAAAAAAAATATATTTGCTTCAGAACACCAGAATTTACACGTTTCAGAAGCTGCAGAAGCTTCAGTCATAAGCTAAACACCTTTATTTCACTCTGAAATCGTGAATTGTAAAAAGTAAGATAGCTTGAATGGTTTCCACACGTACCCCTTTTTTTTTTTCGGATGGGAAATCATCAAATGACTTCTCCCGCTCTGGGCTGAGCAGGAGGGAGTGTCAGACTTTTACTGACTAAAACCCATCCATGTTCCTTCATCGCCCTTTGTGTTCCGGGGCCACGGTATCTCTTTCGAATAGTCCCACAGCCCCGGCAGGCTTCGGCCCTTGCGGACCCCTTCACTGTTGCTGACTCTCTTTGAGGCGCGCGTGGAACACGAACGCGCCGTCGACACGGCCTGTCGTCATGAGACGGACGGACGGCGAGCTAGCCCATAGCTCCCCGTCCACAGGCCCGCTCCACACGTACCCCTAAAAGTTTTATTTAACCGTCAGTACATTCTGCCCACAATCATCATTAAACGAAATTTTTTGACTGATCTTCACTACTCAAAATGCTACTTCTCCAACCCATTGCAACTGCAAACAGATTGAATGTCCAAAAAAAGTAGAAGGGCATACAGAATAGCTCGTGCTATTACAATAAACGGTATCGATCGGGCACTGAGTACACCTCGCCACTTGAGCTCGTCATAAACTAGGGGAAGTGCATCGAATATGAGATGTAGGGAGAACTAAGCGGAGATTTGAATTGATGCGGCATATTTTGGAAGAGTTCTTATATTTTGATTGGGGATACTTGGGTACTTTGTGTCGCGAAATGGTAAATTCTGTTTTTTTCCAAATAATGATGTTATCAATGAAAGCCAAATTGCCAAAAAAAGCAACGGTAAGCAGAGACTTAGCAACTATAGTACAAAAAATCTCAGGTTGATGAAGAAAAGCTTGTTGTTTTAAATCAAAGTCCAAAACTTTGATTTCAATTTGAAAAAATAAAGATTTAGTTGACATCACTAGATCTTTTATTATTCTGTTTTTTTTTACGGATTTGAGAATTTCTACTATCAATCTTCCCATAGAAACTACCACATCCAATCCAAACATTGAAACTTGTAGAGCCACAACGCGACGGCACTCGATAGTGCCGCGGGCGCAGCTCTACCGATCGACAGATGCGCGTCTGAACCGCGCTTTATTTGTACGAGTGTGTGCCTACCTTCTATTTGTATAGTGAAATTAAAAGTTGAGCACAATATGTTATGAAGCGTTTATTTAGGCATGAACTGGTTCGTAACTTAGTACCTACAAATAAAAAAAAAACTTATTGTAAATCTAATGACAGAAGAGAAAATTGACACAAAGGATATTGATTGCGACGATGATAATTTTGGAAAGCCATGATTTTGGGGAATTTTGTTACATGCAGCTTGTATTTTATGTAAAATTTTCGTAAAATTATCATTATAGCAATTAATAACCGCATAAGATTTAGAGGTACCTAATGTTTAGAAGGTTAAAATTAAAAGTAAATTAAAATAAATCGTAGTTATAAAAAATAAATTTTCGTCCACCGTGTTATTAAAGTACCTAGTCAACAAGTAAAACACAGATGAACTTGTTCGGAAACCTACAAATTAAAGGGAAAATCGCGCACCTGAACCCACAATTAGTAGGTGTTTAGTAGAACGATAGACAGACACGACAAACTAGATTACACCACCTCCATCAAAGTCCGGCTTGATTGATGAGCTTCCTGACCAAATGAGCCACCTGCAACCACACCCTTGAACGAATATTACCCTTATTTGTAAGCTGATAAGAGTTAATGCAACTGCAAGGCATAACATTGTTTTAGATTTCTACTTTCTGCTAATCCGTCAATTCAGCAGAATATTCTTTCGCGTTACTTAAGCTAGTTTCTACTTTATTCTCTTGTGTTAAGGGTGGAATGGAGTGTATTGGCATCTTGGTACAGGTTACCTTCAGATGATCTGTCTTTGTAAAGTCGTTACGTTTTTGTTGGATCCAATATATTTTGTAATAGGTGCGTTATTAGCATGGAGGTACTCCATACCGAGGGTAAGAAAAGGTGATTGATGACTTCCCAGAAGAATTTAGGATTTGCATGAGTGATTTGCAGTATCACATACAAAATGCAGAGTAGAGATGAAATTGGGATAAAGCAACAAATAAAAATTGCAATACTTACAAAGGTTGAAAATTGGACAGTTTTAACGTGTTAAAGGGTTATAATAATAGATTTAAGTCAGTTAAACAGAACTTATACACAGGATAATGACATTTTAAACAAATGCTATTTAGTTGAAAGAGATAACATACATGTTAAAGGTGTAATAATACAGTTCTGTAATTAACGGGAATCATTATTACCTACATGGTCATAAAAACAACAGAGTCTCCATGTCATATTCTATCTGGTCAGTACAAATGGCCCTAACATAATCAGTCTATGGAGTCCCAAGTCACAGTTGTTCTCCAAAGTTGCCTTAAAGTAAACTGTCTCTCTCTAAAAGATCAGATAAGTCCTTCGTCTCTAAAAGGAACAAGGTGCTGGCGTTGCCTGCGGGCATAATAGGACCCTACTTGGGACCGTCTTTACAACTTCGGTGCGAAGACAGACACCTGAAGTTGCAGTAAAAGACTACGTTAGGTAAAGTGGAAAATAAAAGAAATTATAGAATACTAGCTTTCGTCTGCGACTTCGTACGCGTGGAAATTTTGATGTGTAGGTATGTGTGAGACAATAAATCGGTCTTGCCGTTTTGGAGAAGTTCGATAACAAACACTGTGACACGAGATTTTTATATGTTATGAGATTAATATGAGATGTCATTAAGAAGATAAAAGTCTAAAAATGTTTTACTAGGTGTTGACAATAGTGACGACGTTCGTCACATTTTTAATGAACAGTGAAGAGATGATTACATAACTATGATGGTAGTTTCTGTTATAGTCCTGAAGTGGCAGCAGCTCATTTTTCCGATGGAACCTGGACGGAGGATTAACCTATGAACTTACAAGATACTTTTGAAGGCTACAAAAGCTGAGGAGTCAGAATTTTAAAACGAGAGCTCATCACGCAATTCCAAAGGTGTGCCAATTACTTTAGCTGCCTTTTCTCGAATTGAAACAAACAGAACTGCCATCGAATTCTTAAGAGTCAATTAAGTTCACCTCAGTTGTAATTCGCTGCCGTGTCGTCTAGACGCATATAAATTACCTATTTATGTTGTGATTACACCTATAAGCATTAAAATGTTAATAGAACGGCCACGCACCGTCTCCTGGGGTATTAGACAATTACAAAAGGATACCAACTAAATTTTGCTGATGCTGATATTCATTGGATTCGACTCCCAAAGGAACCTAACCTTTACTGCTTACTAATAGAGGTGTAGCTATATTTTTCGGGGTTTTAAATGTAACTTTGTCGAAATGCCATTGTAAAAACGATGCGTTTGGCGAAAACAGTTATTGGTGTCGATAAAATCTGGATATACATACAGTATTGGAAATGATTTATTATATTTTGTTGTGAAGGGGAGATGTGTGTATCGATACTGAAGTATCGAATATTGTTGAGAGCAAAGTTTTATGGAGTGGATTAATATTTAGGTACTTACAGACTTTTTTTTTGGATGTTCAATTTGGGTTAGTGTAGTACAAGGGAAAGAGCTTTTGCTTTAAAAGCTATACGAAACGCTTGTTTTACTTTTGATAAATTAGACACTTTGGAATCACAATTTTCATAGAAGCATTTTAGATAATATGCACATTTCCACAAAAGATCATTGCCGAATATCGATGAAAAAAAATTCATATTAAGTGCTGTTTCTATAGTCCTGCTAGGTAACTACAGCAATCACTATTCAATCTAATAAGATAAAGGTGAGGGAAATATTACCGGACGCTTTCAGAAGCAACCATTAGAAGTCCATATAGCTGATTATGACCAATTTCTGGAGATCAGCTCTCAATGCTACTGTTAGGCTCTGCCTATCCCGCCCACCTAAATCATGACCCAATAATACAAATCACGGCGCACTCAGTGACAGACACCGCTTGTCCACGTAATTAGTGCTCGCATTAATCAAGACACGAGTGTGGCGCTAATTAGCCCTTCTGGGAACAGTAGCGGATGCAGCCGATGTGCTGCCCTATATAGGTGCACTGAGCACTGTAGCTACAGCGGTATTTAGCGTGATGAAGTAGAAGAGGAATTTTGGTGACGTCATAGGTTCCAGGAGATTCCAAGTGATTTGGTCGGGTAGCCAGAAAATCTCTCAGTCTTGCACCATCGATCAATTTCAATAAAATTAAATTGTAGGTAAATGAGCCCTTCTCGGAACAGTAGCGGATGTGGCCGATGTACTGCCCTTTATAGGTATTATTCATATTCATTTTATTTTTCATACCATAAGTTTAAAAAAGATGTTACAATGGGCTTACAGCTAAGAACAATTATGGACCCTGTTAGGGCACAGCAATAAACAAGATTAACATTCAATTTTAATTTAATTAGGAGTTTTGGTGACGTCAGAGGTTCGAAGACCAATGATTTGGTCGGTTTTCAAGAATTTGGGGGCGAGACGAAGAGGTAATGAGACTAAACTTGCTGTCCTATATAGGTGCACTGAGCACTGTAAGTTTTGGTGAGGTCATAGCTTTGGTTAAGATAATCCAGGTGAAACATGCAAAATACGCTTCAGCAGTGATTCTTTACTAGGCGCACATAACTACACAAGCACGGGTTGGGTTTCCAGAATTTGGTTTTGAGACGGATTGACCTATAAGTTGCATTCAATGAGATTGGTTTCTGTATCCCTGGTCTTACCCCATGAATGCTTAACATAGGTCTCGGTTTGATTTTGCCAATGCTACAAAACCTCTTTGTAGTATTGGTATGTATTACCTATAAGAATTTTAAATTGACACACAACGCACAGCATACACCGCAAAAACATGAAGGTGAGTTGAGGAAGGATAATGATACCGTGGCCTCGGAAGACAAAGAATGATGAAGGAACATGGATGCGTTTTAGTCAGTAAAAGTCTGACATTCCCTCCTGCTCCGCCCAGAGCGGGAGGAGTCATTTGATGATTTCCCATCCGAAAAGAAAAAGAAAGGATAAAGAAAATCGGGCCCTCGCCTACAAGGAGAATGAAAAACATTTGTGGCAGTTCGACATTTTTGCCGAAAAGAAATCGTATTAGGCACAGGGCTTGTCTAGTTTTAATATACGGCCAAAGCCCCATAATGAAAAACACACCGCCAACCTATCACAAGCTTGCAAAGAGCACGTGACTTGCAATTACCCCTTCTGGGAGCGCGTAATGGATGTAGTTGATATGTTTGAGGGACTGAGCCATGCGGTGAATCCCAGGAGACCTTCGTCAGTTTGAGTGTGGCCCAAGTTTGGATACGTTATGGATTGTAAACATTTTGACGAAATATTTCATGATAAGATATCATTATCAACATCAAATCAATTTCAAATCAAAATAATTGAGCCAGTCAAGTGGCAATCTCATTCAAATCGTTTTATTTCTACAATGACTGCTGTCTTACGACTATTAACTGAATTGACATTTGTGTTTAAGTCAATCCAATTTATTTTTGGCTTTACCTCTGAAAGTATGTTGATTTATCCTAGGCCCTAAACTGCAATCACAAGCACGTCTATGATTTGAAATGTTGGTTACCAAAGTTAATTTTAGCTTTTTATCAAATTAACTGTTAAATAATATCTAGTTGTTAAGACTCTGCATCCATGAACCTCAGCATTCATCTTAAAAATCTCCTAGTATTCGCCGAATTAACTGTCATTCTACAAATAATACATACTATTAACGGTCCACCAATCTCCAAGAAACAATACAACATCAAACTACTCACCCATTACACACAATAGCTCCAAAGGCAGATGTACGCCATGCATCACACCGCAACAGTTTGGCTGCGACTAATCGCATAGTCGCCGCGACATCTCCAAAAAGACACTTCAGGGAATGTCGCAAGACTAATCGGTGCGTGTATGAATTCCTTATGCTAATTGGGGTGACAAATCGTTGGTCGCCCATTAATAGGAGGAATACAGTCGAACAATGCATAGGAACGTCTTCCGAGAACTATATAATGGTGGAATGGAAGTCTGGAGTTTAATAGAAAATGGTATTTATGCGATGAACGCTTTTGATGTTTTTGTGGCAAATAAAAGTGATTTCCTTCTCTATTATTTATTTTTGGTAGTTAACAGTAAGTGTAGCGATACCGTATAGTATAATTGACGTGTTTCTTCCAATTTACATTATCCAAAACCTCTAGGTATCTGTATGGAACATCGCCATTATCATGTCTTTGATTGCCTGTTTGCTTTCTCATTCTATTTCTCTACTCGTGAGAACCTGTAATTGACTCTGTGTCGCTTATACAATTGTTACTCACTTATTTTAATGTTGGTTCTCCTTTTAATCAATAAATGAATTTAAATAATATCAGTAAATTTGAATTTTGCCGTGGTTCGTTACTACTTTTAATTCTACTATTTAGAATTACGTCTCTTGGTACACCTTCTTACTTATTTTGTCGTCAACTAACTCATGAATACAATCAAAACAACATTCTACCAAGCCAGATGTGTCCAATTTATTTCTAAAATCAATAAGTACCCTGTATGAGTCATACGCGTCTTGTTTAATTTATTCCCTCACGGTGGAGTGTAATGCAATCAGCATAAATTCGACCGGACCGGTGGTCCTCCGGCAGCCGGAGCCGGAGCAGAGCCGGTAGTAGCGACAGATGCCGTGTAATTGTTCCTGTGACAATTTTTTTGGTCCTCCCCTCTAATGTGTGATCGAATCTGTTTAAAACGGTGAGTGGAAGTGTGGAGATGGATTTTGTTTTTTTTTTTTTGTTTAGATTTAGATAAGTTTGTAATATATTAGTAGTGAGAAATGTGAGGATGCAATGCACACACAGGTAATTGAGAAAAAGATTCAAAATTAGCTTTGCTATCCAGCGTATCAGTTCAGGTTGTTTTTAATTTAGACAAGATGTCCATACTACCTCCAAACTTTGCAAGCTTAAAAATTGCATCGTTATAATTATGTTTAACTACAACAGCTATAATATTAAACGCCAAAGCTAAATGAGAAATTTTCAACATCCACTGTTGGAAAACTCAAGCATCAAACTGTGTCGACAATACTCAGTCGACCATTTGTTTAATTATATTCAAAGAGGTATATCTTTAGTACTAATTGCTTATAATGTAGATGTTGTCTACGGCAATTAATAATAATAATCTTTATTTACGTGAAATATTGGTACATTGAGGTGTTAAAGTTATAGGTTCTACATATTCCGCTTACTATAATTCAGCATGTAAATATTGTAAAATAAAAATAAGCTAACATCGAATTAGGTATTATATACTTAAGGGCTAAAAACTCATATAATGTGGATTGTATA
Source organism: Xestia rhomboidea (assembly GCA_963853795.1). Lineage (NCBI taxonomy): Eukaryota > Metazoa > Arthropoda > Insecta > Lepidoptera > Noctuidae > Xestia > Xestia rhomboidea. The sequence continues at coordinate 1,121,258 of OY970759.1, forward strand.
ACAATTACCACAACAATTATACAACACACTGTAGGTACAACAATAAATTACCACTTGATGATACACAAACAAAATATGCTAATACGTGCTGTGAAACTATTAGGTACATTTTGGGCTTATGGGCTAAAAACTCACCTATTGTGTAAAATACATTTTTAAACAGCCGTTTTTTAAGTTGTTTCTTAAAATAATTAAATGGGAGTTCTCTTAGTTGTTTAGGTATTTTTTTGTAGACTTTGACAGACATACTAAAGCAGTTATTTTGACAAAGTGTGCTCCTGCATCTTGTTACAGCAAGACGAGTTGGATCTCTTGAGATAAATCTTTTATTTTCCGAGGCTATAGTAAAGAGATCTAGGTGTTTTCTTACAAATATTCGCACTTCTAGTATATATAGACTAGTGAGAGTGAGTAATCCTATTTTTTTAAATAGAGGTCTGCATGATTCGAAAGGCCAAACTCCACATATGGCTCTTATACATTTTTTTGTGTTATTAAAACCCTTTTGGCGAACGAGGAGTTACCCCATATGAGCAAACCGTATCTGATGATAGAGCCATGGTAGTTTTTATGCTTGACAATTTCCTGTATTTTTTTTAATGCAAAGACAAATTTATTTAAATTAGTGCAGATGCGATTTGTGTGAGCTTTCCAGTTACAGTTCCTGTCTAAGGTTATACCTAAGAACTTAGTGTCCAGGACTTATTCAATTTTAATGTCGTTATAATGTAAATCAAAGGGTATGATGGATGTTTTATTTTAGTTTGAAAATTGTAGAATTTTAGTTTTAGAAATATTAGCTGTAAGGTTGTTGCTTTTGAGCCAATTCATTATTGTTTCTATGGTGTTTTTTAGTACATTTTCGTACTTTATATTCGGCTCATCTGGTACGATAACAGATATATCATCCGCAAATAGAATACACTGATGTTTTGCTACTAGAGGGACATCATTTACATATATAAGGAATAAGAGAGGACCTAAGATACTTCCCTGAGGGACTCCAAAATTGTTTGACTCAAAGCTAGACCTCGATGGAGTAGATACAAGATGATCATTGAGTTGATTTATTTCAACGCATTGCTTTCTATTTCTTAGATAGCTTCTAATCCAATCAAGTGCATTACCACGGATTCCATAAAGCTCGCATTTTCGTAGTATTATTTTGTGATCTACAAAATCAAAAGCTTTGCTCATATCAAAGAAAATGGCAGCAACTCTATTGCGTTTGTCTATGTTTTCTGTTATTTTTTGGATTAGTGAGAAAGTTGCAAGTGTTGTTGATTTATTTTTTTGGAAGCCATTCTGGCTTTTTGTTATGACATTAAATTTATTTAAGAAGTCGTAGAAGAGTATTCGTGAATGCATGATTTTTTGATAAAATCGGGATCAATGTGATGGGCCTATAGTTATTCATTTCTTGTTTTGAATTCTTCTTATAGAACGGCTATACTATTGACAGTTTTAGGTTCTCAGGGAAAGTTCCTTGAAAAAATGATAAATTTATCAGGTGACATAATATGTCTGCTAATTATTTACTGCATTTTTTTATTATACCTGTAGAGATGCAGTCATAACAGCTCTTGTGTCGTTTAGCGAATTTATGGTTCTTGAGACTTCTTCACAAGAAGATGGTCTTAAGTAAATAGTTGAACTTACAGAATCTATTAGTTCGTAATTGGGATGTGTGTTATTCTCTTTGTTTGTTATAGATATGAAAAAGTCGTTGAAGGCTGTTGCTATTTTCATTGGACAATCAACGTTTTTGCTATTACAATCTATAGATTGTATAGCTTCAAATGTTTTTGTGTCATCTGTTTTATTTTTAATAATGTCCCAAGTGGCTTTGCATTTATTAGATATTTATTATGGTTTGGTTTTTTAGAGTCGGATATACATTTTTTAAATAATTTATCATATTTTAAGTAGGCTTTCTTGTTGTCTTTTGTGGAATTTTTGTAGTAGAGATATCTCATTGTTCTTTTACGACCGGCTGAGACTTTTAATCCTTTTGTGATCCATTTGGAAGCATTACCATTGGAGTGGATTTTTACCTTATTTATAGGGAAGCAAAGATTGTAGTATAATTGTACAGTGTCATGAAATATTTCAAAAGCCCTATTAAAATTTTCTTGATCTAGTACTTCAGACCAGGATAGAGTTTAGACATGACATCTGAATCTTGAATTTTAAGATATTATCTGCGCTGAAATCTCTTTTCATCTCATACCAGATCGGTAATCTTTGTTCTTGGTTGATCGGAAAAGATAAAGTTTGACCAGTGTTGGGGTCTGATAGGAAAAGTGGGTGGACTACACCTTGTGCATTTTTAATGTTACTAAATATATGATCTATGCATGAATCTTTACGATACCAATTGATAACAATCAGAAGTGAGCAGTAACAATCTTGATAACTTGATAGTGTTTAGATTGGAAGCAGTCTCCATACTCTCGCACCTTCATCCCCCACAACAAACGCTGGGGTGCAGTGTACTCAGGTGTCGAATCGCGACTGTGCCGACTGCCGGCCGCCGAGTACGTGCGCACTGGCCCTTCTGATGCAAGTGCGAATGATTGTGGTGCGGGTGTGGTTTCATAAGATCAGTAAGATGGTCTGTTTACCCCGGGCAAAAATATTCGTAACTCAGAGACGGGTCTGTACTCGACTGTTGCCGAGTGTTTTGCGAAAATGTACTCCGTGGGTTTACGTTTAAAGGAGCTTAATTGAATCATTTCATAACTTTCAGTTACCTCACAAATGAAGAGCTGAAGCACTAGATATGCAATCGTAATAAGTATAAGAAAATCACAAATAAAAAAAAAAAACAAGCACCATTTCACCGCACCTCAATCGTTCGTACAGGGTGTACGGAATACCTAGAGGGTGGTATTGCACAGGGGAGTGCCGCGCAACATACCCTGCACCGAAACTCTTTGATGTGGCCGCCGTGACCGTGAAAATGTGCCGTCGATTCATTTCGGCCAGATTAACGGATCGTAATTACGTTTAAATTGAGGCTTTTGTGCATACTGACTGTTTTTGATGTTCAGAATATGTATTGGTATGACTAATTCGTATTGTTTACGTCGGTCAACCTAACGTTAGCTGAGTGAAATGAGATTATGTGGATTCACGCATCGTCGAATCACAAAAATGGAAGACAATGTGTAGAGTATGTTACAGAAGTGATTGTGTGATGGCGGCGGATAGTGACTGGAACCATGATTCTGTAGGATATAAACTCGAAAAATGTAGGATACCGGTGGATAACCGAAATGAATAAGTCAAATATTCGAATAAATCAAGGAATCGGCCTGTGTTTCACCGCAGTAGATAACTATTGATCATACTGGTTTTTTTCGGGTGATGTCAATATTCAAGGCCTAGCTATAACGGGGAAAACCAAATTGTTAAACGACACCGGGGACACTATGTACTAAGTACATACAGAATAATGCTTAGATCAACTCCAAATAAATTGAATCCTTGGCGAGATGATGACAAATCCAAAGCAAATACGTACACAATTACTAGGTAAACAGCAATGTGTCGATCGATATTGAAACAATAGGCCGCACGCCGACCGTAAATACCTGCGTTTTATCGCGCCCATGTCGATCAGGTGCGTTTAGATTGGAGACAATCGATAGGCGAGTTAGGTGGATTAGTGGAACTGCAAATTTGCGTTAATGTGCAATACTGCTGGTGACCGTACACGCAATAACAGACCGCAGCCACGCGACTAGTTTCTATATGACTATGAAAACCGCCACAGGTCGCACTCTATGGAAACATTTCAAACTTTAACATTGCAACTTTATACCTACTACTTATGTAGATAAATAATTTGAGTTGTGTTACCAGATAACAAAACAAAACTCAGAAAGACTTACAGCATGTTGAAAAAGTGTTAGTAACTTTGCGCAGAAACTTTTATTGATTTATTCTTCTGATTTGATTGCCTATTGCAGTGTTTATATTCTTTGTCAAGCTTTAGCACCGCTGCAAGAGAAAACGTCCCGGACGTTTTCTCTTGAAAATATTAACTATTCATTAGCAGTTATTTAAAAACTGCATAACTTTTCATTCGGCAAAAACCCTACAAATGTAATGATGATTGAAATGAATTGCTGATTTGAAATTTGCAATCGGTAACATACGAAATCGACGATATAAAACAAAAGTAATTTAAACAATCTCATGAGGAATCAGATTTCTGAACTTGCCCAACTATGAATCAAGCTTTCCACTCGACTTTCCCGCTTGAACGCACGTAAACCATTGCCAGAGTTACCTGCCGTCCAGTCGTGGACCTGGCAGACTGCCAGCCCCTACCGACGATAGCGTGATAGCGTGCAATGAGGCGTGGATATTTAGCATTATGGGTGATGACTGGCTGACTTAGATATTATGCTCTATAATACTGCAATTAAACCTTGTCTGCATCTATACTTCTTTTTAGTTTTGTCTAGATTATTTTCGGATCATTTCCTTAGCATAGATAGTATAGATACGATTCCACATTTCGTGACTTGTGTAGTTACAGCGGAGCTCGACGATGGACATCAGAAGATTCAATGCGTGATAAAGATTGAGCTAAATACAATAGGAAGACGTTAATTCGGGACTCCTTACGAATGTGTAAATTTTGAAATTTGCCGATTTGTGGTATCGTATTACAACACTGATTGATGACAATGTCCGTACATACGCAAATGGTACGACACTCTAAATAGAAAATCATCCACCCATTCATAACCCAAGTTTCTCAGATCAGCAATAAAACAGTAGACAAACTCGTAACTAACAAATTATAATGTACCGAAAGGACATTTTATTGCACCTAGTAAGAAAATCTCGATCATAAATGTCTGTCATAATTGATACTTTAGCTATAAAATGAATTCCTGCATTTCGGAAAATCGAGACGTTATAAAGTCTATTGGCCGTGTCGCTTTATGCCAGTGCGTCTGAACGGGGCACAGATCATAAAACGTAATTGATTTACATGCATTATTTATCTGTGGCGATAATATAGCTCGTTGGTTATTATGGTTGGTGTCCAAACGGATTAGTTAGTTTATTGCTTACCTTTGAGCTTGAGTGACGGTTGCTAGTCATTTATGATTGGTAACCTAGTTTCCAGGTGTTACGAAATGGGGGTTTTTATTTTTTGCCTGATTTGTAACCATGTCAGTTCTGTACTTTCAACAATAAATAAATAAAAAAGCCTTTTATTTCTTGCAAACACTTTTACAATTTTCGTTTTGGTGGTTAGTTTTTTATTTTGCTTATCCTAGTGTTAGTTTTTATTATTTATTCGTAATTATGCAAGAACCTCGTCTTCAAGGTGAAGGCCTCCTACAAAGATACAATTGTCTCGGTATTGGGCTACTTCCGTCCAAAGAGGACCGGCAATGTTTTTGATTTCATTGTCCCATCTTCTCATGGGCCTTCCTATGCCTCTTTTGCCGAGCGAGCCCTTCTATGACGTCACTCTTCTGGTCCAACGTTGATCTGAGAGTCGTGCTACATGGCCGGCCCATTTCCATTTCAATTTTTTCAAAATCATTTATGAACCATAGTAACTGCAATTTAATTCAAGCAAAGTAAATAAAAGTACTGTCAAAAAGAAAAAGAAAAACAGTTTATTTACTTTTACGCAACGGAGGAATGTGGGAAGACAACCGACTAGGAGGTGGACAGACGATCTCATTAAAGTGGCCGGAAGAAACTAGATAGTCATGACACAAAACCGCCAAAAGTGGAGAGATTTGGAAGAGACCTACTCTCAGCATTGGGTGGCCAAGGGTTGAAGAAGAAGAAGAAAAGAATACGTTTCTTAAAAAAAACAGTCTGATATCAATATTCCAAATCCAACGAAGAAAATCATTTATAAAAACAGGAACAGCAATTTAATTCAAGCAAAGTAAATAAAAGTACAGTCAAAAAGAAAAACAAATAGCCAATTGGACGTGCAAATAATAACATCTGTAGCGTTCGGACTTTGAAAGAAGTTAGCCGGCGATGGCGACCAGGTTCCCCGTAAAAGTACCGGAATAAATACACCGACGGTATTTAGGAGTCGATCGATGCACTGGGAGAGGATGATACCATCGGGAAAATATTTTAGTAGGTATCTCTGTGTTAGCAAAACATTGTGATTTTTTAAAGATATTTTTAAATAAACTAGAACTAGTCAGTTATTAATAAGATGTTCATAGTGAGTTGCTTGGAGCTTATTCAAATTGTGGCTCTTAACACTGTTTTAAGCTTTTACGGTTCATAACTATACTTAAAATGCCACTTTCTTCCGTGCATATTGTTTATTTTTGAGCTCCCGATATTAATAATCCCGTAAGTGACATTTTTGGTGACTCTTAATTTTATTTTATGAAATTCAATACCTAAGTTTGTCATGCAATATAGATTTTTCATCATGTATATACACTTTATCATTAGTATGCTAATAAGCTAGAGGCCTGTAGTGGTTTACTAATAGTTCACTATATGTCTATAAATATAATAGTTCACGGCACCCATTAGGGTGCACAATTGCACATTATTTCATCATTAGATCATCCTACTAAAAATACGATTATACAGCATGTATCAGAAAGGTGTAGACATATTTAAGGCTAGTGGCCATGTGAATAGGTTTTGGAATTGTATAGGTATGGGGCAGCAGTACGATGGTGGTTCTATGAATGTAGTGGTTCAGTTTGATGTTTTATACCACACCCTTAAATGATCACTTTTCTAAAAAATGCTGAAATTCTCGTTTCATATCATTTAGTATCCAACCTGCTCTATACCAATCCACGAAGTACAGTCAAGCCCCAAAGTGGCACGTGCCGTCGGCGCCAGGTGCTCGAACCGCACGGCTCTAAATTTAACGTCTTTATTTGTGTTTGTGACTGTACAGCGAATGTTTTTACGTTAATACTCGCAGTGCGAACCCACCCTAATTGGGAGGTGGCGATTTTAAAATAACACGATTATTTCTGTGCAAGAGTTATGTTTGTAAGTTGGTTGGTGACGTTTGGAACATTAACCCTCTAATTCAATTGGTTGGTCGACTGGTTCAACAAGTGAAGTTAACTAAAAGTTGGCTACTTAAGAGAGCAGTGCGTGATTGACCGGGAACTATTTGTTACAGGTTGCTATTTGACGCTGCAGAACCAAATACAAGTCTTCTGGAGACCAAAAGAAACCTAAAAAGGTTTTTTCTTCCTGGCTTCTTCTCAAAAAGAGAAGTAAGAGCATTGACCACAACGCTTACTCATTCTATATTGACCATTTTTTACGGAGTTTTCTTCCATTGCATGTCAAATCGTGCAAGAAGTATTCTACATGCAACAATTCCATCACTTACCAGGTATTACCTCACCAGCTAGTAGTGCAAAGAAAAGGTGTTTAAACTCCAGATATAACTCGGAAATAAGCGTGTAATATTAAAAGGTTTGTTCCTACCATTGTTCACAGCCGCAGCTGAAAGGTGTGAGGTATAAATAGCCACATTTTTGTTTCGAGCAGTTCTCGGTATTTCGGTCATAATGCACCTGGATGCACTTAAAATGTAAATGCCTTTTGTTACCTTTAAAGCTTATAAAAAGAAACGGACGTTTCCTTCGTCGAGAATGTGGAGTTTTATTTAGACTGCGAGTGCTTTCTGAGATTTAGTTGACTCACAGAACATACCATATTAACATGCATTTTTGTAGACGGAAGGCTTAATAGCCTAGATATGTGGCAATCGACAATCAACGGTTTTGACTAGGATTGCTTTCTGCCAGGCAATCTGGTGGCCCAATAGCCTGACTGATTATTTCGAAGCCTCTGGGCAAAATCTACTGGGATTCGCAAACTATGAAAAACTAGCTGACCCGCGCAACTTCATCTGCGTCACATAAATCATGATCTGTCGAATTACCGATTTGGTCGAGACGCCATTGTTTAACTATTGTGTCTACTTCGTGGACAGATGATGGGATAACATATTATAGCTTATAACCTTCCTCGATAAATGGACTATCCAACACAAAAATATTTTTTCAATTCCAACCAAGTAGTTCCTGGGATTAACGCGTTCAACCAAACAAACAAACTGTTCAGCTTTATAATATTGGTATAGGGAACGTGCACAACGACGGTGCTGCCAACATGCGTCGACAATCCAAATCTTGTACTATAATAATACTAGACATTGATATGATTTTATTAGTGAAAATTATTTTTCTAGCTAATTACACTCGAGAGCAATGAATCCGGGTCACTTAAAGAATGTTAAAAATCTTGGAAACTAAAAATGATAGGTTAATGCAATAAATTGTATTTAATAGACAATGTAATACTCCTTAAATGAAAGTAAAAAAAATATGAGTCACCATACATTTTATTAACACAAAATTACATAAAGAAAAAAACTGCTGATCTCTCCTTAAAACAAAAATAGGAAACATGAATTTTTTTTAACTTTATTACGATTTTCTTGAATTTTAATACTTCGTATTGCCTCCTCGTGCTTCCATTACTGCGTTTACGCGGTTTGGCATGCTGTACACCAAGTTCCTTATACGATTTTGGGGAATATTCTCCCATTCCTCTGTGAGAGCTATTTTGAGCTCACGAAGCGTGATTGGGGGAGGGTTTCGTTGTTTTACGCATCTGCCTAGCTCGTCCCAAGCATGCTCGATCGGGTTGATATCCGGGCTGCGCGCTGGCCACTCCATACGAGTAATGTTCATCTCTTGAAGGTAGTCATTCACAATCCTACCTGTATGAGGTCGGGCATTGTCATGCATAAATATAGCATCCTCACCTAAATTGACCATAAATGGACCAACGTGATCATTGAGGATTTCTTCCACATATCTTACGCTAGTTAAAGAGCCGTTTTCTATGATCACCAGCTCTGTGCGACTTTCAGAAGAAATTCCGGCCCACACAAGTACAGACCCACCACCGTAGGCTACTTTTTCTTCGATGCATGCTTGCTTGAATCTTTCCCCTGGTCTTCGATACACTCTGTGTCTTCCATCGTGCTTGTAGAGCATAAATTTTGATTCGTCGGAGAACATAACTTTTGACCAATCTTCAATACTCCAATTTACGTGGCTCTGGGCATATCTTAGTCTTGAAATACGATGCCCACGCTCCAGTTTAGGGCCGTTTGCAGGTCTAAGGGGTTTTAAGTTAGATTCAGCAAGCCGACGTCTTACTGTCCATGCACTTGGGTTACTTCCTCCGAGGCGTCGAAACTGATTTGTGAGTTCAGTTCCTGTGAGAAAGCGATTTCGAAGCATGGTGTTCACCAAGTATCGGTCTTCTCGTGCTGTGGTACACCTGGTTCTGCCCGTTCCTGGTCTGCGTAGGTTAGAACCAGTTTCTTCGTAACGTCGGAGAACTCTTTGTACTGTTGACAGCGACACACCGACAGTCCTGGCTGTATCGCGCTGACTCCGGCCGGTTTCCAGCATTGTAAGTATTCTGGTGCATTCTTCAGGCGTAAGCGACATAATTTCAGCTTGAATAATGAATATAGAGCACTATCAACATGGTTTATGTACCCACATAAATGACAGATTACAAACAAAAGCAAAACCAAATGCTGTAATTTCGTAGTTCCATCTTCGAAAGTGGCCCTTTTTCAAATTTGATTTTTTTATGATATAACTATACAATAACTAAGAAGTTTTAATACCTTCATTTAAGGAGTATTACATTGTCTATTAAATATAATTTATTGCATTAACCTAGCATTTTTAGTTTCCGAGATTTTTAGGATTCTTTAAGTGACCCGGATTCATTGCTCTCGAGTGTATAATGCATTGTTGCATTTCTGTATGTACAGTCGTGGTCTTTGCCGCCTGTCCGATCAGTTAAATTTTTTTTCGCTTAAATCATGCGGAGGCGCCGAGCCACTCAACCTTAAACTTTAGGCCTATTAGGAAAGCGTCAACTTTGGCGCGCAAAATAACAATAACTCTCGTTTGGCATGTGTCGCCGATCGGTATTTTTTTCATTAATTATTTATTATAAAGTCTACGGGGCGGGGATAGAGAGCGTTTCTATGTTTTAAGTGCAAACAAAAATTAGCTTAGTGGTGATCAGGCGGGGGTGTCCTCGATAGTACCTACCAATATATCCACAAAATGAAAATAAATCAAATAACGTAAAATTCTATTACTTTCCAAAGAATAGTACGCTCATACCATGTATAAGTGAAAAACACATAAAATGGAAAAACGCAGTAAAGAAAAAAAATTGGAAACAACTTGTTTTTGTTACACTCTGCATTGAAAAAGTTCAATAGCCCTCAAAATCAACCGTCCAAGCAAACATGCCAGAATCATTTAAACTTCAATGCGAACACAAGTGTTTTAAATTAATACTGAAGTTCACACCGAATATCCCTCAACAGTTACACAAAGAGTCCACATGTACTCAGATTATAAACATGGATAAACAATAAAGATTTTAGTTGGCTGCACTCCTTGTAGTTTTATAAGTTTTGTAGGTATCTAAATGCTACGGAGGGCGTTCTAGTGTCTGCTTCATAACAAATGATTGTGGAATAATTGATTTTTTAGAGCCATACTGTTCTCGCTGATAAAGGATTCCCTTCCATTAAAACATGTGTTGCAGATAAGAAAACTGTTAAGCCACCATTTCTTCATGCACTACAATTTTCATCAGAAAAGTAGACGAAGGATATAAAATTCATAATATTAAACATTCATATTACGCTGACGATCATTATTGATAGACCGGAACCCATATTTTATACCTTTTAACTTATAAAAAATAAATAATACCAGCCTATTACTGTCCCACTGCTGGGCAAAGGCCTCTTCTCATACAGAGAAGGCACATAGGCATTGATCACCACGCTTGCTCAAGACGGGTTGGTGATTTCAGACTTATATTAATTATAAGTCCAGGTTTCCTCACGATGTTTTTCTTCACCGATGTCTGTGATGTCCAAGATAAACTTAGAAAAGTACATATGAATTGAAAAAGTCACATTGGTACTTGCCCGGATTTGAACCCACAACCTCATACATGGGAGGCGAGGCCTTAACCCCTGGGCCATCACGACATCACTTTTTAACTTAATCAAAAATAATATAATTGAAGAGATTATTTAATTTACATATTTGAAAGCACGATGACAGCCGATAAGTTTCCTTTACTGTCCGCATATAGTGTCTCTTTTGTCGATTTGTGGTGCCACCTATAGTTCCTGCACGTTCCCTATAGATTTAAACATCAATTAACATAAAATGTAATGGTACCTACAGGTACCATTACATTCCGTAATGTACCTGAGTAATTGTAAGACCAATAACAATTTTCAAGGCCTTAAACGCTTAAACTATCTCTCTTTTCAACTTTAAACTCACAGACCCAATTCGATCGCACCACTCAACAGGACTTCTAGTACAAAACGAAATCATGTGCCCGAGGTAACACCCCTTTTACAGCACGTAATACTTCCTAACGTTTTACGGTAACCCGGATCAGATAGCAGCTAATTCCCAGTAAGTAAATTACAAACCTTACGATAGCAACCCGCAGTCATTACACGGACCGCCGGCGTCTTATCAGAGAAATACTTTTCCTTTTAACGCACCTAAGTTCACGTTTATCAGGTAAAACTTTAGCGAGCAAATTGAAAATTTTACGAGTTTTTAGGTAAGGCGAGAGTGACGGCGATGAGCGGCGGGGACGCAAGAGTATGTTTGTTTCTGTTTTGGTGTTAAAATCAACTTATTTTCAGTAACTTACAAAAATTCTTAAGTGACCAGTAGTACAGTGAGCCGTTTTGCTTTGAATTATGTTGCGGGCTGTATTAAATAATGTATTAACTGGCTCTGAATCATAATACCTATTTTAGGGTTTCGAACAAAAAAATGAAAAATACGGAACCCTTCTAACATCACACGTGCGTCTGTCTGTTTGTTCGTTCGTCTGTCACAGCCAATTCGCTTCGAATCTACTGGACGAAATCAGGTGAAATTTGGTAAGATGGTGTAATCCTATGACCCGAGGAGCTCGTGGCTAAAGAATAACAGCCGCTCGGGCCGATCGTTAGGTTAAGCCGTGCTTGCCTAGGTTGGTCTGTAGATGGGTGACCACCCATTACATACCGAGTTCTTCCGTGCCTCGGAAAGCACGTTAAGCCGTTGGTCCCGGCTGTCATTTGTATATCTTTGACAGTCGTTAGGTAGTCAGAGGCCCAAAAGGTCTGACAACCAGTCTTACCAAAGGGTATCGTATTACCCAGTACTAACTGGGTTGTGGAGGTCAGATAGGTCGTCGCTCCAAGTAAAATACTGATAACGCATTTATTGATTTTCAGCATAATCCATTTAACAACTTGATTCCCTTAGTTATTTCTTATTTATATCGTACTCGCCGCTGAAAGAAAATGAAAAGCGAGCGATCCGTAAAAACAAACAATAATTATTTTCCCATCGAGTTCTCCTCGCTAACACTAGCACCGCCGCCGCCCCAAGCATCAAATTAATTGTGTTATCAAGTATTAATTTGTTCTATCTTGGAGGACTTTAATCACCGTGAACCAGGAATTTTGATCTATTTTGTATAAATTATCTGTTGCGATTTTATTACGTTTTTTGGCGGGAGTTCAAGGAATTAATGCAGTTACAATATTATGGGCGTTTTTTTTCTGACAGTAACGCTTTTAATGCCGTTGGTAAAAAGGGACTTTGTGCAGTCTTGATGATGGACTGGAATGTCAATTTCCCCCAATTCTTCTGAATAGTGTTATGTTATTCTGCCAGATTCGGAGTAGGTGCCGCCGATATTAGGATGTTTTGTTCAAATTTAATATTTGCAGACCGGTGTGCCTATCTATTGACACATCCGGCTACTGTGTTACTCACTATCTTGTTAACCGACCAATATTACCGGGACCTACACGGGGAAAAACCATGTTGTGCAGTAGCAATCTGTGTCGGACTTCCGTTGATGATATTGAATGTTTTGTTTTACCTACCCACCTTAATCATACCAATGACAAATACATAAAAATATAAATTAATAATATGTGAGTTGCGTCGGTTATGAGATTGTCCTTATCGTTGATTGGTTGACAGACAGAGTCGCGTCATATCGCATGAAGTTGATTGGATGCGGTGCCACTTCTTAACACTCCACCACATCTACTGATCAAAGGTCCTCCAATTATTCCCCCAATGTTTATTTGATAACAACTATTAATTTAATCGGATATATTTATGTTAACACCAGTATACAAATACACGTAAATGTATTCAAAACACGGCAAGCGAATATAAACGGGAACGCAAACGTGAGAAACGCTCAGTGGAGAGTAAACAATATTATTTCAAAATAATGTCTCACAGCTGTACGAATTATAATAATGTGTGCGAAAGGTACGCAAATGTACACAAATGTACACGATGAAAGGAATAGTTGGATGGAAGTCAACGATTTCGCCGTTTACGGCTAATAATGTTGTCTGTTTTAAATATTTTGAAACGAAAAAGGTAACAAATCAGATTAACGCATTGCTTGACCTAATCTTCAAACTTGTGGCTTCACTTTAAATTCCAAAGTTTCTTTGTCGATTCCGTATTGCGTATAATTTTCCCACTGATGACCCACCTCTCAGTCACTGGATATTTGTGTACCAATTAATTTATCTACATTGAGTTTTTGGCTTACATTGAGACCTGATTTGCCCTAAAACTTTATCAAATGATAGTCAAATTCCATCAATATTTTATGCAATATTTTTTCCCACAGTGAAAGAGGTATTTCAGAGGTCAATTCTGCTATGTCCTTAAAAAATACAAACTTCTGAAAAGTAAGGATCTCATGTTTACGTTTGTATTATTGAGGTACGATTTAAAATCACTATTCAAGAGAAAAGAAAAACGTAAATTGTAATAACATTTATTTATGGATCACGACTGACTACGACGACTTCTGTTGTCCATCAGTTAGATTATCGAAAAATATTGGATACGTGTTTTTTGTTTTATCAAATTAATAAAAAATTACGAAGAAAACGCGTCAAAGATCATGAGTGGGGGCTTGTGTCGTAACTTTTCGGTATAAAATGTACTCAAATGTGACGTCACACGAGTTTTCGAGTCTTCAATTTTTGTTAACGTGAAAAAAGAAAAAATACGTGTCCATAATATGTCATCTACAGCGCAATCCAGTACAAATGACCCAATTCGTAAACAAATTAGCTCAATCACCAATATAAACAAGATCGGACACCCATCATTCACACCTCACATAAAGTATTGTAGGCGGGCGGCTAGGCCCGCGCGGCACGCCGGCGCGCCGCCGACACGCCGCCCGCGTGACGGGCACGCCGCGGGCACGCAACGACCGCGCGCCGTACACGCGACGACAGCACGAGGTGCTAACGATTTATCGCCGCTAAATTGTTTTGAAAAGGTGAACGCTAAATTAACTGTATGTGGATCTGGATCAAGTTGAAATACGACTGTTTCTGTTGCTATTGTGGTAATGTGCACTGGAATTGCGGTAAGTGCTGGGGAGAAGTAATTTTCTCGAATTGTTGCAAATCAAACAGCCAATTAGCAAGGTCCTCGGCCCATTTCGTTTACGTTCATAAACGTAACGTATAACGTACGTAACGTACGTTCGTGCTGACGACTGAGGGAAACAAAAAAGTTTTATATAAGAAGTGACATTTAAAAAAGATTTTGAATGACAACAGCTGAACATTATTCTGAAAAAAAATCTAGAGGTTTATGCTGTTAATATAATAATAATTTCATCACAAGTCATCAATGCAGTGAGCACAAAGGCTAAAGTAATTGTAATTTCCGATGACTGACTGATCAAATTTAAATATTGTCAGTTTATGATTGCGAAGTTTTCCAGTAGTCTCAAAACCAGAAAAAACTTCGTAAAATTCCGAAAACGATTCTACATTTACTTATTTTTTATAAACCACCAAATGATAGACAAAACGAATCAATTCCGTACAGTAATCCAACAAAATCACGCCCACAGTAAACCAGGTGGCGAATCGCCATTAAAGCTGGGATGGTAGTAATAATAAAATGTAATCATCGTTAGGCTCAGCGAAATAAATAGTATGAACGAAAATAAACACACACCGGTATCGGCGCGCGCGCAGCTGTAAATTACCTGTTGGTTTCACTGAAATGTTTGATGCGTTTGCGCTTGATCGACATGCGTTCTACAAGCGAGGAGTTTTGATACTTTAAGATGAATTGAATTTATTGCATTGTTAGTTATCACTTTGCGTTAGATCATTTTACAGTTAGTAGAGTTGGTTCTTATTTAGACGTATGCGTTACTCGTAAAGGGAAATATCTGAAGAGTCTACCATTGTTCTAAAAATGTTACTGACACAAAATGTTTTCCCCTTTCATTCTCCCTTGTCACCATTCACTATACTTTCTATAATATGATCCCTCTAATCTTATCTACATTATTCAATTTCATTATCATCATGTCTTTACTTCACGAAACACCTTGACAAAACGTTCGGGTTCTGTCCGGGGGGCCAAGTCTGCTATTTTTATAAATTCGCCATTCCAACACGATCCCATTCTCATCCCATTGTCATTTTGCTAAAAGTTCGTAATCTGCTAAATTCAAAATGGTCGATCATTGGTCGGTCAATGGTCTCGTAATAGAATTGTGTAATAATGACATTGTCGTATTGCCATTATTATAAAACCCGCCAGATTTCATTTACATATATTTTTACATATTATTTATTCGTGTTATAAGAAATTTGAAGTAGTGAGAAGTTCGAATATAGCACCAGTCATTCATTTGTAATTATGTACGAGATTACCATTCTATGCCATTTCTTTGTCGACTTTCAGTGGTTGACCATTGGAAAGTCATAATAACGCCATCATATTAGTAGATTACCAAACTGGTGAAAATCCACAATTATGAAATCAATGATAGACCATTCTGACACTATTGTAGTAGCAGACTTGAGGCCCAGGTATCACGCAACGACAATCAAAGATCTACTAATGACGGTCGGCAACTGCTTAACGTACTTTCCGAGACATGGTGAGCAATTCATACGGAGACGTATGAAATGAATGGGCACTCATCCATAGACCGACCGACCGCAAGCGTTGCTTAACCTTGAAGATCGATTCACGCGACCATTATCATTTACCCACAAACCCTTGAAGCTTTTTTTAAACCGAATTTCATGAAATTCCTGAAACTTCAATATCAAGATTACCCGTTCACAGTAGTTCACGTAAACGCTCGGGCCATGTGTTCCACGTCGGCTGCGCGCGCGCCGCAATTCGGTCGCAATCACCATTACCTGCCGCATGTGTATTTTTATATTTATATCTATACTCTATTTCAACGCTAAACCAACAGTTTAGATCGATGGATAAACTTTTATTACGCATATTTTTATATAGGTCGATAATATTATACTGAATTTATTTTTATATGTTTTTGGAATCTGTTGGATTATGAGTTGAACTTAGGGGATATTTTTGGTTTGTGTACGTTTTGGAAATGCAAACATTTGGAAATTGCTAGATATCAGATTTTTAATGCTTTGGTTAGATCCAGAGTTCACGAACATGAAAATGCAAGAGAAAACAAAATAAGAGACCGAAATAAAAGTGATGTTATAGCAAATTACTAATCCATTAGATATAATTTTCAAGATTTATCCAACTCACTCATTATTTTAAATAGGTATGTATGTTACTTAAGAGGAGACAATGAAAACAATGATAAAGTTAAGATAACAAGGAACTTGCTGCTCACTCGTCATACTTCTGATTATTCCCATTTCACTCTGAAGAAAGACAAGGAAAATTTTCAAAGCACACAGCGAACAATTCCGTGGTAATCACACGTTATCTCGTTCCTCCAATGCAAAGGTAATCAAGTAAACAAAATAAGCCATTGCTAAGAAACCTTATCATCACACATTGTAACTTCACCTGGCGTATCTGCGTCATAAAGGGGTAACTCGGTTCAAATGCGAGCCACTTAAAATTTGCACTTATACCCCTTATTATTAACTGTTGATGAAGTTGGAGTAGTGATGGAGAGGTGTGGTTTCAGGTTGTCGATAGATTTGGTTTTACCGACTGTTTTTGTCAAACATTTATTGAATTATACATTTAGCTCATATTCTAGTACGTCACTTCCTTTACAGTAATGATCAAAGAAGTTTTGTACCTATTTATCACATTCAAAATAAGTTTTAACTCCTCATCTGCTAAGCCTTTTCCAAGGACGGCTTCTAGTCCAATCAAATTTAGATGATTATCATTACTTTACAAGGAGCAACTAAAAATAAGTTTTACTGATAGTTTTAAATCCTAATTCTGAAACTTATTCTTGATGAATTAAATACCTAGATACTCTCGCCTGTCGACAGTAGAAGTAATAGTCAGATCACGATTTGTCTATTTCTGCTATTGTATAGACAGTATAGTCTTTCAAATATCAATAGCTTTGTTAGTATTTTAAAATATTTCATCGACAACAGCACATCACTGAAACACATTAGGGTTGTCGCGAAATGAAATTATACAAAGATTCACCTACACTTGCAATAACACACTGATTATTTCTTGCCACGTCTTCATGCCGTTGCACCAAGCCACATTCACCCTTACTTCTAACAAAATAGAGTGGTGGTTGGTGGTAGAATGGAGCTTGGTATCTTGGAAGTTAAGACAACCTGCTTCAGAAGTACGCTAATCCCTTTTATCTTGAGGTGACGTGCGCGGTTTATTATTTCGCTTCAGATATTTTGTTAATACTCTTAAACGATGTTGTATGAGTAACTTTCTGATGTGTGGCTTTTGGTTTTGTTTGGTTAATTTAATATTAACACAGATGGGTTTGTTTGGCTTAAGAGGCCATGGTATGAAAGAAAAAGGCACCTGAATTGTAATACAAAGACACCAAATTATTCTTTTTCAGAGGAGATTTTCATGGAGAAAGTCTATGCTCAAAAAAGAATGAGGGAAAAGCCAAATGATTGGTCAAAACTGGTTATTTAAATTTTGTTGCATAATACTGCTGCAGTAAATTAGTCTACTGGAGAACTATCTCAAGAAACTAGCACAAATTATGTAAATAAGTGATTCCAGCAACACCAGTTAACATTATTACTTCTTTGCGGCACATTACTCACAATACCAATATTTCAAGCTATTAAGAACATTATTAATACCCCGGCGACTACAATGTATCAATGCGCTTGTAACAGTATTAGACCATACGACAAATGTTAGGTAATGGTCGTATATCACATTGAAATAGCATTTAAGTGCACGAGAAACGTAATAAAAGTATTAAGTGTTGGTTTGTCTGTGATTTATCAACCAGGTTTTGTGATGTAGTGAATATTTAAATATACGATACGATACGATAATTTTGTAGGTTTACCTAGCTACCTATACTTGTTTATACACTAATTTGTAAGTGATTTGAAAACTAGTTGGTAGTCTGTGATGTCTGTTGAAAGACCGATGGCTGATAGAGTAAAGGAGTCCAGGCCCCTTATACACATCGCTTCGATTCGATTTTCGATTTGGAAAGTCGTATGTCTATCTTTTTTTGACATTACGAAATCGAGCGAGATAGACATACGACTTTCCGAAACGAAAATCGAATCGAAGCGTTGTGAATATGCTCGACTGGGTACCAGACCTGGAGCTAGATGAGACGACGACTTCAAACAGGTGGCTGGGTCCGACCGGAAGGGGAAAGCGGAGGACCAACTGTTGTGGCACAGCTTTGGAGAGGCCTTGTTTTTTTTTTTTTTTCGGATGGGAAATCATCAAATGACTCCTCCCGCTATGGGCGGAGCAGCAGGGAGCGTCAGACTTTTACTGACTAAAACCCATCCATGTTCCTTCATCGCCCTTTGTGTTCCGGGGCCACGGTATCTCTTTCGAATAGTCCCGCAGCCCCGGCAGGCTTCGGCCCTTTCGGACCCCTTCATTATTGCTGACTCTCTTTAAGGCGCGCGTGAAACACGAACGCGCCGTCGACACGGCCTGTCGCCATGAGACGGACGGACGACGAGCTAGCCCTTAGCTCCCCGTTCACAGGCCCGCGCCTACGGTGGCCGGAAGCCACCACGTGGCCCCGTGTGGATCTCTCCCTGTCCCGTTCCGCCGCCTCCTTCAGTAGCATGACTGCTTCGCAGAAGGAGGTGACGGCGAAGAGGCCTAGGTCCAGCAGTGGACTGCGATAG
The DNA here is from genome assembly GCA_963853795.1 of Xestia rhomboidea. NCBI lineage: Eukaryota > Metazoa > Arthropoda > Insecta > Lepidoptera > Noctuidae > Xestia > Xestia rhomboidea. Next base: position 1,140,540 of record OY970759.1, read on the forward strand.
GCTAATTTAAAATATTGCAGTCATATTTTCTGTTCCTGCTGGTAAGTATAAATACCTATCGTCAGTGATCTGTAGCGCCTCAGAATAATATTTTATGTGAAGGCTAAATTCTTATTTTGCAAGGAAGAACCAATGAGCTACCTATGATAATGACAGCAGGTATTTACACTTTTTATCCAGATCGTGTTAAGAAATAGACATATTTAAAATACCACAACCTTATCGATTCGAGTTTCCGACATAGCTCAAACAAGCAACACACACATCTCTATAAAGCACCTTTAAATCCACACTCACATAGCCTAAGCCGTGCTAACTTGCTAACCTGTTGATTTAATTGTCGATTAGTCTTCATTAGCGCGGCTCAAACGGGATCAGCCCTAATAGTTACTAATAGTATGTCGCAGCACTACAACGCGCCGGCTTAGGGCCGTCACTTGGAAGTTATTGGTAACCAATGTACAGCAGGTGGTTATTATCGGACATGCTCTATTGGGGACTGTTTGTTTAGTTCTGTTGCGGGTTATAATGGGCTATTGATCTTTGTTACATTGTTTCATACTTTCCTCTGTAATAGTGACTGGCATCGTATGAGTCTTTGATGGTATCCTTTATACTAATGCTCCGTTCACAACTTCAGGCGATGCAGATGAATGTTACCGTCGCTCCCCAAGTCGCGTCTCAGTTACTAGTTGTACTCTCTAAGCATCATCTTTCATTATGTTGCAGTCGCTATATACGCAACACGCGTGTCGCTTTAACGTTTAGCTTGTGGTCAAGCGTTAACATTCTAAATAATTGTACTTCGGTCCTCCAATATGTGAGAATCACTTTGAAATACATCCGTGATTCTGTTTGTTGTACGGTACAGCTATGTACCGGCTAAGTCCAAGCTACTAAACGATATTGATGGTTCTTTAACAAGCTTTAGAAGTCTTAATAGATGAAAGCGTTATCTTACTAGAAAACTGGCAAGGCTGCGTTAAGAATAGAATAGGTAGGTACTTGAGGTACTTTCCCGTAGATTAGAGAATTTACTGATCTTATCGAACACAACTCTTGTATAACCTCATCATCATTCTCTTGCCCTTATCTCAATTCATTTGGGGTAGGCGCAGTGACCCAGTAGAGCTGCGGTGTCCCAGTGGTGGCGGGCCCGACTTACGAGCAGTAGGTAAGTCCTGGGTTCGAACCCAGGCAGAGGCATTACTTTGTATAGTTTATTTCATCACCACTGCTCCCAAAACGTTGAAAAAAAATCATCGTAAGGAAAGCGGCTTGTAGGTACTAGAACCAAACATTCTAAGACATGTGACATCTACCAACTCGCATGGATTATAGCCCATTCCCTCTCATAAAGAGGAGGCCTCTGTCCCAGCAGTGGGAACATTATAGGCTGATTATGCTTATGCAGCATGTCTAACTCTGGTATAACCTATTCCTAGGAAATCTACACATATTAGATAAATAGATTTCATCGAATGAATATTATGGAAATAAGTAACGTCCCGGAAACGAAAACTGAAAAATTAGAAGAAGTGGTTAAGAACCTACATGAAGCAGTTGAGGTGCCTTTTGACCAGGACTTTATAAAAAGAATACACAGAGCTAAATTTGGAATAAATAAAATAATTGTTGAATATAAGGAATCCAACCTAAAAAAGAAAGTCCTAAATGCTGTTAAAGATTTCAACAAGAATGCACCTGATAAGATAAATACTGAAGTACTTAAACTGGGAACTGAAAAAACACCAATTTATGTCTCAGATTCTTTGACAACTACAGCTAGAAAATTATACTTCTCTGCACGACAACTGGTAAAATCTGGTAATTACAAGTACTGTTGGATCTCCGAGGGTAAAATTTTACTGCGTGAAAAAGACGGTCAGTCTGCCATACATGTCAAAACACAGTTTCAGCTCGATCATCTTATTGCCAAGTTTAAACAGGCATGACTACACTTCATATTGATAGTTTTATTATGCATGTTAGCCTTAGTATCTCTTAGTTTCATGAAACTTTTTTTTAGCCTGTTATTCATTATGCTTTCTTCAAGTGAACTGCCTAACTCCAAAGTATGTTACACAGTTTTGTTTTTTATTGTTAATTTTAGTTATACATTCTTTAGAGCCTGCGTCAAACTCAGCACAATCTCTTTGATTCAGTCCGGTACACGGTCCTATTTTACATATTGCTATTATCAACCAAGTATAAACATGTTCAACTCCTCAAATATAAGTGTTGACTATGGTTGATAACTTGAATCACATTATTGCCGACGTTGATGAAAACATCAGTGTTGGCACTTCGTGCTTGGTTGATAATCCGGATGACTGTAGCAAACTCCTTAACGTTTCTCAGATAGGAATTAAAATGATAGTACAAAATATTAGGAGTCTTAACAAAAATTTTGAAGATTTTCAAATCCTGTTAGCAAGACTAAAAATTGATTTCGATTTGATTATTCTAACCGAATGTTGGTTGCCTTATGTTTCTGAACTCCCTGTTCTACCTGATTATACTAGCTATCAAACACAAAATCATATTAACCAAAACAGCGGTGTAACAATTTACGCTAAAAATACTTTAAACATAACTGTTCATGAACCACTTCTCAAGGAGGCCGATAGCTTAGTCATTGATATAGATAAAGAGTATGCCTTAATCTGTATCTATCGATCACCGTCTTTCAATTCTATTGAAAACTTTATTGGTTCCCTTGATCAAGTATTGTCAGACCTCAAAAAATACAAACACATTGTTCTCACAGGTGATATCAACATTGATATAACCGAAACCGATGATAATAAATCTAACACATACTTAAATCTATTAGCAATGCATGGACTTCTAACAGCCCAGACTCATCCCACTCGTGGTAACAATTGTTTAGACCAGTTTTTTGTCAGATCAACCCATAAGAGCCTTTGCATAGTTTGCCAAACTACAGTTACCGATCATAGCACACTCATAATATCTTTATTTGATTCCTCTCCTTTAAAGAAAGCGCAACATAAGTATCTAAAACGGACTGATTATGCAAAGGTTTTGACTGAATTGAATGGTATTGACTGGAGTGTAATCACTTGTGATAATGACCCTAATTCGGCAACATATAATTTTTTAACTATAATTAAAAATACTTTAGATAAATACACTACTCAACAGACAATGCCTAATCGAAAACGAACTATTAAACCATGGGTAACGCCTGGTCTACTACGGTGCATCAAATTTAGGGATAGACTGCATTTTAAGCTCAGGAAAAATCCTGACGATCAAGTACTTAAAATTTCATATACTAGATATCGTAATTATTGTAATGGATTATTGAAAAAGCTAAAAAGAATGTATGAAAGAAAACAAATTAACGAAAACAAAAAAGACATTAAAAAGACCTGGAATATTATAAAACAGATATGTAATCTAGATACTACTACTAAAACACCTATTGAACTACTGAATGTAAAATCTAGTCAACTGGAATCTGTTAATTGTGTAAATAACTACTTCGTTAATATAGGACAAAATTTAGCAAGTGATATACTAGGGAAATGCCCGGCTGGTACAGAAAAGGGTCTTGTTGCAAACTCGGATTATGCTCCTCAATCATCTTTATTGCTCTTGCCAACATGTGAACACGAAATACGTAAAATTATACTCTCACTTAAAAATACAACGTCGACCGGATGGGATGGCATCTCCTCTATTTTCATGAAACAGGCTATAGATAGTCTGATCAAACCAATTACTTATATAAGCAATATTTGTCTTGAGAATGGAATATTCCCGACTGTACTAAAGCAATCAATAATTGTTCCTGTGTATAAATCAGGAGACAGAGACAGTGTCTCCAATTACAGACCAATTGCTCTATTACCTTGTTTGTCGAAAGTGATTGAAAAATTGATTAATATTCGCCTTCTAAACTTTCTGGAATCTCAAAATCTACTGTCTTGTAATCAATATGGATTTAGAGAGAAAAAATCTACATCTGATGCAATTGAACGACTTGTCAGTCATATTAGTGCCAAATTAGATAAGAAGCAAAAATGCTTGGGAGTGTTTCTAGATATGGCAAAGGCTTTCGACACTGTCTCTGTCCCTAATCTAGTAAATAAACTCGAACACATGGGAATCCGAGGAGTGCCACTTGACCTTTTCACTGATTACCTATCAAATAGAAGTCAGGCTGTAAAGATTGGTGATGTAATTAGTGATAGTGCCCCAATTTACTTTGGTGTGCCGCAAGGCTCCGTACTAGGCCCGACACTCTTTATCATTTACATCAATGATTTATGCAGAATTAAATTAAAAAATGCAGAAATCGTAACTTTTGCAGACGATACTGTGGTTGTATTTCACGATGCTACATGGGATGATGTTAAGAATGTTGCTGAAGAAGGATTAACATCTATTATGAAATGGCTCAATAAGAATATTCTAACATTAAACCTGGCTAAAACAAAATATATAACCTTCACTATAAAAAATAACGACCAACCTTTGCAAAATAGTCTTACTTTAAGAGCCCATGTATGTGATACAAACTTTTTAAACTGTAACTGCCATGTAGTAAATTCTGTCTCTTCAATAAAATATTTGGGTATCCTAATTGATCAAAATTTAAACTGGAAAATTCATATTAATAATCTCACCTCTCGACTACGAAAACTAATAACACTTTTTAAAAAAATTAGACATATTAATGATAATAAAACAGTAAAGGCAGTTTATTGTGCATTGTGTCAATCTATTGCTACTTATGGTATAATGGCATGGGGAGGTGCGGCCAAAACTTACTTAATTAAAGTAGAAAGAGCGCAACGAGCAATTATAAAAATAATTAATTTTAAAAATTTCAGGTATCCTACTGTAGATTTATATAAAGAATACTCAGTACTTACCATAAGGCAATTATTCATTAGGACAATAATACTAAAACAACACACGAAACCATTACAAATATCAAATAAAAGACGACAATTTATGGTTTATACTGTTCCCTTCTGTAGGACAAGTTTTGCGCAGAAATTCTTTCGTTACCTAGGACCTTTTGTATACAATAGAATTAATCAGTCTGTATCTATATCAAAATGCAGCAAGTTTGTGTGCAAAAATATTGTAGATAAATATCTCAAAAATATGGACTACGAATCAACAGAGAAATTATTATTAAGTGTTGTTTGACGTAACTCTAGGGAATGTATTTTAAAATGTTATAGGTAAATAAATACATACATTTTTTTTTTTTTCTTTCTTTATTTTTGCAATATTAATAACAAGTGTAAAATGCTAACACGCGTTGCGTAAAGTAATGTTGAATGACGCATATAAATTTTGCTTTCATTTTTGCGTCTACAATGTAAAGTCAGACTATTTAACACCTAGTTGTATGATTGAATAACATGATATGGCATAAATGATGTAATGTTGAGGAATTACCTACGAGTTAAGTCTAGTGAACTTATTGCACCACCTAAATTGAGTAATATTATTAAACATACACAGCATGCAGTTAATCTGTTTAGTTTGCGTATACTATGTACATTCATCGGAGACAGCAAACTGGTCGCGCACTACGCTGCCGTCGTACAGTTTATAACTAGTACGGAGGGTAGTTAACTAATTTGTTTGTCAAAAAACTAGCCAATAAGTCTCAAATACCTACCACCATCAATTGCAAAATTGTTTTTTTTCTTCATACTTACATGTTGTTATAAAATTGTAAACATAGGCTAAGTTTAAGGGAAATAAAGTTTATTATTATTATTATTATATTCACGCCACACTTTTCTGTTACCTATGTCGCTAATTAATTTCTCTCACAATACAATATCAGCATACCTTTACGACGCAAACAGCGCGAGCGTGGCTGTAACGCGCGGCCATTACGAGCAGCAGAACAGTTGCCTGTAATGTGGTGCGCCGACATAACGCGCATACTGTCTGCGGACGCATCCCACTGTTTGTCGCACCTGGCTACTTTGTTCAGTTCGTTCATTAGTTGGAGGTGGGGCGCTAAACTGTTTATAGTTCACGGCATTACATGAGTACCGGAGCTGGAGAAAAATGAGCTGGAGACAGCACCTTAAAAAGAATCTAGCAAAAATTATAAAATTATTAATATAATATATAGTAATAATTTGTATCTTCAAAATACTAAAACAGTGGTCCCCCACTGTCGTATTTCGCCAGTATCGATGAAATTATTAAAATATTTAATTGATTTTGTACTGATCAGATCATGACAAAATTACGTACCTATAACCCGTTTACTTAATAGTATGTACTACTTACTATAAGTAAACGGGTTATAGGTAAACGCATAGGTTGATGTCTAAGAATGTTGTGCCGTGAAACATATGAATGGAATTTCCGATCAAATTCATTTACCTTCCTCCTAGACCTTTACAAAAGCTAATTCCAAGCAGCACCCATACGATCAGGTGCTACCAACATTCAGATGCTGCAGACAGACACAATATCCGCGCGCTTAATGTCGAGCGGCCACATTACCGACAACTGCTGGTAATAGCCGCGCTATTTATGATGTAAAGGTGGGCCGCGTTTGGAACTAATTTGTGGGCAGGAGAGTGGCTTGGGAAAGTTGTGTGCGAGTGTGAGGAAAGCAGAGAGTAGATATAAATATTGCAAACTGATCTTATCTTATTCATAATATGATAGTAATAGTGATTTATTGAGAAATGTATGATGTTTTACGACAAGTATAATGTAGGTTACCCTTACTTTTGTGGTATTAGCATGACCTGTTGAAGATTTGCAAAAGTAGAAATCAGTCTCCTACACGTGCTTTTTAGATAATCTAACACAAAATTCATAAATTCTGATCTTAACAACAATTCATCTATTATCACATAAAAAGGTAAGATTTCACTGAGAATATCGGTGGCGAAGTTATGTTAGTCGTAATCATAAATAGATTAAATAATATTTCAGCACTAGCCCTAGTAGAAGCAGTGGTAGCGCTGTCGTGACAGCTCCGACTAGGAGCAATGGTAGCACAGTGGTAAGGGCTCCAACTTGCGAGTTGCAGGTCGTTGGTTTGAAACGAGACAGCACGTAACGAGGAAACCTTGGCTAAGGTTTGTCTTACAACTAAAAATTTAAACACGAGTGACATCGACCAACCAGTGTACTAGGTCCGCGTAGTAGTTTCAACTCACGCTTTAGATTCAACCCGCGTAGTACATTCAACAGAGAACAGGCCTGTGTCCCAGCATCAGCAGTTGGAACGTTATAGGCCGTATTACTAGCCCAAGTATACTCTCGCGTTACAACGCAGCACCAATAAACGGCAGGTATTTACGACACTGCCTGTGTACGCCGCCATCATTGTTTTGTATTGCATTCTACTGTTTAACCTACAAATACAAATATTAGTTCAAGTATTATGGCGTTGTAATTCGATTTGTGTTATGCTGTTATTGGAATGTGAAATTTAACCTACTTTACGTCGCTTAGTTGTTCTACTTTAGTTGTTTGGGGATAATATTTGCTTTGAGAGTCAAAAGGTTAGTCCTTATATACATAAGACAATGGAAGGACAACAACACACAAAACAGTTCTATCAAACTTTTCTTCGCAGAAGTAAAAGTTACTAGGTCCGTCTAGTAACATTTTTGCTTGGAGTTTTGTCGTAATTTCTTTAGGAAAGATTTAATAATATTTTATTGTCATTTTAAAAAATTACCTTCCCCTTCTTCTAACCGGGCTTGACACACGTTGATCAATGGACTTTTCGGGATTTTAAAGGACCCTTTCGAAAGGCTACTCCAATAACACTGCAAACAAAATAAACAATCCTTAACTGAAAACTAACTCCGATCAATTAGCCTGGAGTTAGTGGACCAATAGAATAACAAAATATGTATACCTATCTAGTCGGTCCAGCTCACCCACAGATTCATCAATGAAACAGTACACCCTGCAACACAAACATCTCCTGCGCATACATTTGGCTGCCACTCTGCCTACCACCGCAGAGTTAGCTAGACTCACGGTGAACACAATGCTACTTCCCTGTTGCTGTTGGCGTGCGGAACGCAATCTGACTCCCGCGATGCACTATGTGAATGTTGCTGTGATAGTGTGGAGGAGGACTTTTTTTTTGTTATCTTAAAATAATAACTGACCCTTTTATCGTACGGTCATTTTGAGGAAACCGGCACATATTATAATCAAAAGTTTTAAGACATGACATCAACCAAGCTGCACTATAAGACGCGTGCCAGATTACGGCCCACTGCCTCTTACTCAGAGGCTATCTGGTTCCCAGCAGTGGGAACGCTGTAAGCTGATTATGCTACGTGATCTTGGCAGATAATTCTTTCAAAGTCATAGATTTATTTACAGATAAATATGGTTACAAAAGTTCTTACAATGTTTTGTTACGACACTACAGAATTACAGCTATTTGCTGTGTTCTAATTTGGAAGGTATGCTAAAGAAGTGACTGCTCAATAAAACATTTTTTTTCCACGTTACCAACGGACTATGTGAAAGATGATATTATAGCTAGAAAAGTTAGATAATAGTAGTAACCGTGAGATGATTATTACAGAATCTTGGCACATTTCATGCTGCGATGGGATAATAGCAAGAGAATGATGTCGATGATTTCAAGTTAGCAACGCAATTTACATAATTTTAGTCTAAAAACTAAGGAAAACCTTACCTACTTCCGTTTTTCTCACAAAACATTGCTGTGTTTTATCTGATTTTATCTTCATTCATCCCCATTCAATAGATAATCAAGAAAATCTAAAGCCCACTCCACACTATCACGCACAAAACGCACGAGCTCACGACAACGAAAAGCGATTATATTTAGCTCTCAACACCTAGGAAGTTCATTAAGAAGACGCTATGTTGCTAATGCGCCCCGACTCTAATTGAGCAGTTTGTCGCACTCGAATCGCACGCGTTCAGTCGCTCATGCGTTTGCGACTTTATGGTTATGTGTGCACTTGCCCTTAAGTGATGCAATGATGTTGCTTGCTTTAAGTTTAGCTGGGATGATTTGTGGAGAAACACTAAACTCGTGTGTAAGTTTGTGTTTTTCTTATAATTTATTGTCAGGAATCGACTGAACTGTGATGAAAGTGCCAAATAAACGTGAGGTTTTCTTAGCAGGTATATTTATGTTTATCATAATTATGAGACTGTCTTACTTCTGGGAAGCCATACCTAAGGTTTTTAGTAAACTTTAATTATACACAAAATAATCTACATGTGTAGTTTGTCACAAGACAGAGACACAGAGTCTGTAATTTTATTTAGAAGCATGCATTTTTTGCGTATGTTTATGCCAATATTACCAACTTTACCTTGATATACCTAACTACAAAGACCAATCACCTATGGTTGATGAAACGGGACTCAATATACAGGCTGGAATTTTGTAATGCCACCTGGAGGGAAAGTACTCTTAAGACTGCAGATTGAAAATTTTACTCAAAGGAAACATTCCTTTATTTTTGAATAGAAAGCAAACTGCATTCAAAGATTTTCGAAAAGTCTCTTCTCGCATACCTGGGAATCGAACCGGCTAAAATCCGAAAAAAATATACCCTGTACTTTTATTGCATCGATCGTTAGGGTCAATTATAAGGACGAAATCTCTCTAACAAAAATGATAAATTAAATGAAAGGAAAACCAGGAAATCTTAAATTTATTTAATTATTTACAAAAAATGGTAAACTAACTAATTAATTGCTCGAAATGGGCTCCATTCTCTTGGATAAACAAATTTATTCTTTTAACGAATTCATTTCTAGTAACCTTTAATAAAGTGTTGTGGTGAATATTATAAATCGTATTCTGAACTTCAACTCTCAACTCGTTGTCATTCGCATAAGATTTCTTGTAAATTTGATTTTTCCATATCCCCACAAAAAAAAAATATAATGGGGTGAGATCTCGCAGGCCATCTGATTGTGCCGTTTATGTACCAATCCAGGTATTAAAATGGTTATTTATGTAGGCAGTAGTGATTCTGCTGTTATGTGCTGGAGCACCATCTTGCTGTAGAATTATTTGGTTTCGCTCTTCCACGGGGAAACCATTTAACTCGTTTCTTAAGAGATCCAGTATTTCAATATACTTGACAGTGTTTAAATTACCTTCGTACACGTGGACTAACACTACATTATTTCTCATAATTCCGCACAAAACGTTGAAAGAAAATCTTACTTGATTGTTAGTTCCATGAACACGAACAGGATTCACTCGAGACCAATAATGGTTATTGCGGCGATTGTACATGCCATTATTGCTGAAGTTGGTTTCGTCAGACCATACAATGTTACTCAAAAAATTTGGGTTTCGGTCAATTTCTCCAAGCATGTTTTCACAAAATTGTAATCGTCTCTCACGATCCCCAATATGCAATTTTTGCACCAACCGACCTTCACGATAGCATTTATACTTATACTTTTTCAGCACTTTAAGTACGCGAGTGTGGGTTGTTCCTAATTCATCGGCAGCATCTCTACTTAAAGCCTTCGGAAATGATTCAAATAAAACATCTAGTTCAAAATCGAAATAGTTTTGCTAAATAGTTTGCGTCTCTTCTTGAAACCACCCGTATTCTTTAAATTTTCTTCCATTCTTTTCAATACGAACCGAGTTGGTGCCTGTCGGTCTTGATATCTCTCTCCATACCACCGCAGAGCTACATTCACGTTTTTGTTATTTAAAAAATAAGCTTCCATTAAATCAAACTGTTCTTGATAAGCCATTTTCACCGTGAGACAAAATGTGAAATGAGTTGTAAAAACAATCAAATGTGAATAACAACTATGACAATGTAATTTTCAAATTTTAATCTAACATTCCATATTTAAATTACCTCATACACGCAGCTACGAGTATGTCGCAAAGGAGTCTGCATTACAAAATATGGATGTTAGTTAAAGAGCTTTAACTTGACTCATTGAATTTGTAACTTCAGAATTCCTGGTTTTCCTTTTATTTAATTCATCATGTTTGTTAGAGAGATTTCATCCTTATAATTATTGACCCTAACGATCGATGCAATAAAAGTACAGGGTATATTTTTTTTAGATTTTAGCCGGTTCGATTTCCGGGTGTGGGAGAAGAGAATTTTCGAAAGTTTGCTTTCTATTCAAAAATAAAGGAATGTTTCCTTTGAGTAAAATTTTCTATCTGCAGTATTAAGAATCTTTTCCCTCCAGGTGACATTACAAAATTCTACCCTGTTCCTATATGAAGATTAAAATAGTTACTTTTTTCAAATGTTTTGCTCGTCTTTTGTTTAGTTGGCAAATCGGGATAGTTACCAAACGTGATGTAGCCCAAAAACCATTATTAAACTGCACCAAACCAAAAGCTGCAAGTTGTATAAATATATAAAACATACAAGCTTCTACAAGAGCAGTAAATCTTTGGGGCCATAAAATATGCATATAAATTATATATTAAAATATAAGATAATATGTAGTGCAGCTCTGAACAGAGCGTGATGTATAGGCGCAGGGCAGGCCGCCGTCATTTGCTACCGAGATTTATGTAGTTCCGTACACCTAAGGTTTTGAGTTCGCTGCAGGATTTCACAAATTATGGGCTTTCAGGAAAAGTGAGAATGGTCAGGGATTCTGTAAAAATACATCTCAATAGAGTCGTATCTTAGTATTTTCTCATCTCGAATGGACAGAGAGAAGAAATGGTGCTTCTCGTCGTAAATATCTATTCAATCAAAACATCCTCATCACTTCAGATTTTGTTGGATTTGTAATATTAAACCCAATCGTTTCCACCAACAAAGATGTAGTTTCCACCATTTAATAAAAAAATTATCATAAAAACAAACCTGTTTGTTCTATTCTCTTGAATTTAAAAGAGGAAAATATTGAGGGAATAGTACTTAAATAATTTTAAACAACAATTCTCAAATATGAATTATTATAAAAAATCGGGGACAAAGAGAAAGCTCACATAAAACTAGAATGTTATTCCACGTTTTCACAACATTAATAAATAAATAATAGCTGAAAAAGTGTCTTGTCTAGACCCACATAAAATAACTATAATATTCGCGATTCGTCTCGGTAATTACACGTTTATGAGAGCTTTCATCTCCTATGTAATGTAATTGGGGTAGGCAGGTCGGTCATGAACGCACCATTTAGTTATTCACGACCCATTTAATATGAGAGGTGAGTATTCAGTACATCGGGAAAATAATGTTTTATTCAAAAAAATACTTTTCCTTCAATCTTACACAATTTATACATAGTAGCTAGTAACTTACCTAACCGAAATAATGAATTTATTCTTATCATTAAGTCCTTATATTTACTTACGAGTACTTTTTGTATGCGAGTTTTAAAAGATTTCGCTGATCGTTGGGATTATTGATTGCTGAATATTAAAGAAAAGTCTCTGAACAAAAAAAATCCGTTCCTGTAATAACCCCTTTCAAAACTATAAAACAAACCGTAAAAAAACATTTGCTCATGTCTCTCAATATCTGATTAACTAATGTGAGAAATAAAAGGTAACTTACATTTTACTACTTCCTGTAAAAAACAGTTGAAAAACGTAGAACTATATTGAACACGTAAAAACGGAAATATCATAATTTTGTTACTGACTTCTCTTCTCATTTTATAAAACTAGTGATATAAAGAACATAGAACTGTTTTGTAGAGTAGAAAAATCATAATAAAAAAACAGTAATTAAGTGCTTCGCAATTATATTGTTATTTTTTGGTTTCTAGTCGAGTGATATTTTTACCAGAGGTTTATTTGCCAGCAAAAATACGTCAAATATTGGACAGACGTCATCATCATCATCACCCACAGCCCGACTTCAGGTAAAAATGGTCATGTTAAGTAATTATACTTAAGTATAAGTTAATGATCATGATTATAGCTTAAAATAATATAATAACAATAATCTCAATCTTCATGACTCACGAATTCATGGTCAATCGAAACTTAGCCCTTCAAACTCTCAAAGCTAACTTAAAGTTTCGCTAAATATAAGCCAACCTAATAAAATTAACATGCCAAGTTAAGCTGTGGAGCTCAGTAAAATCCTCTTATGAGAGAGCGATACAATGTGCACTTTACGCAGAAGTTAGTAAAAAACTAAAAGTGGGGATTTAGCGGCGCCCCGCACGCCTAAGGTGGGTTGTACACGTGAAACCACTCAGATCGCCATTAGCCGCATGCTGCGAGTGTGTACCGCGCTTAACGTTCCATTGTTACGATTATACGGCTGTTTAGTGTTTTAAATGATACATTTTTCTTAACTTCAGTTTATTGTTTAACAATTAGTAGCTAGTTACATCTAATATAATTTATTCACCATTAATACTCAGTCACACTATCATTGTTATATATTGATTAAAATGTTCAAGTTACCTGTAACATTACACCTACAGCTGCTATAGGGATGATGACTGACTAAAAAAAATATGACTCTGTTTAGTCCGTCAGTTAGATTATCGAAAAATATTTGATACGTGTTTTTTGTTTTATAAAATTATTAAAAAAAAAACTGTTTTTTTATTGTTTATGAGTGGGGGCTTGTGACGTCACATTTGAGTAAAAAATGTACTCAAATGTGACGTCACACGAGTTTTCGACGCACTGTATCGTCTTCATTTTGTGTTTACGTGAAAAAAGAAAAAATATGTGTCCAATATTTTTTGGAAATCTATCTGACGGACTAATTAGATTTTTTTTTGTCATCTAACCTATTCTGACGACACATTGGTACTACATATTTTGAAGGTGACTTAATTAGAATCCCATGGTGAGCAGGCTACTAGCTTTTGGCCGCGGTCGGTTTAAATATTGCCTATAACACTCAATAAATATAGCCTGTGCAAGAGTTTTCGGAATCAGAACAGTAATTCTGACGATTACCCTGTACATACGAACTTTAACTCCCTATGAGAATATTCTATGAGTTAAAACACTGTCACTCACTCACACACTCACTGTCACAGTTAAAATCACACGCAAAGAATAATTCATGATTCGTTAAGTAATTAAAAACACCAATTAACCTGTCTTCTTCTGTTAAAAATTCAAGGAAACGTCAGCAATAAACATGTCGTGAGCCACGAAATAAGCGGGGAATGTAAGTAAGCTCTGACACATAATTTTAACGAGAGTACGTAATGAAGCCAATTACGGCGCGCCGTCAACTGAGCGTCGTTTTGTTGTGACAAAATGGTGAGACTTCGATATTTACTTTGTTAAGGTAAATGCACATTGAAGAGATTATAAGCAAGAATAGATAAAATTGAAGACTGGGAAAAAATTGTCACATCGTGTGGACCACTGGTAGATTTCATCTTTATACCCATGAAGATAACTGAACCGAATTAACATCTAGAAAAAAGTTTAAGTTACCTTTTATAGCAAAAGCAGCTTTTAATTGCTGTGAACCACCATGAATTGTGTCAAAATCTGTTAAAAACACTCAAGGATAGCAATATGTTTCTTTTCAATTTCCATGCGTAGGTAAACGAATCTTTATCCAGGACATTGTACATGAATCCTTTGGACGTATTCCTCCGTAACTCAGGTACGTAAATACGCTGTTAGGGACGATGTGTGAGCGACGCGTGCTCGTAACTCGCGGTTTTTATGGCCGCAGACCTACGCGAACATATTTAAACAATTACTTGTGTTACTCTTTTATGAGTTTGTCATCGTACTGTCTTACAATGTTACTGAGAATAGAAGGACGCTTATCATTATTCTCTTGCCCCTATCCCAATACATTTGGGGTCAGCGCAGTATTTCTTCTTCTTCCATACTTCTCTATTAGCTACTCGAAAGGAAATTTATTGCAAATGTACTAAATGAATAATTTCGGATTTACTTAATCTTACAATTTTTAATTCTTTGAAACTAACCGTGCTGATTATACCCAGTCCCATTGCAGGTTAAAGGCGTCTTGCATGAACATTAAACATCCCGCTTGCCCATGCTGAGTCGATCGGCGATTTTGGACCTACCCAATTATGAGTACCTATAACGTGCTTACTAAAGCCAATAAAGTGTCAATACAGTAATGTACTATCGAGGACACTCGCGCCAGATCACCGCTAAGCTAATTTTTGCTTGCACTTACAACATAGAAACGTTCTCTTGCCCCGCCCCGTTGACTTTGTATAGAAATAATGAATGAAAAGATACCGATCGGCCGAGCGCGCTGACGACGCACGCCAAAATAGATATTGTTATTTTGCGCGCCAAAGTTGACACTTTCCTAATAGGCCTAAACTTGAAGGGGGCGTGGCTCGGCGCCTCCGAAAGTTTTGAACTGATTAGGCGGAAAAGACTACGACTGTACCAATGAAAACTATTGTTAAACTGAACAGCTATTTCATCAACATTTTAAAATAATAAACATAGCCTTTTCTTTCATTCATTAATCGTCACCACGAAATTAACTTGTAACATCCTTCATATAATTTCATACTTTACCTCAATAACCTTTAAAAGCACAAATTAAACAGCCAAATAACATTTTTGATTGCCAATCAACGTTGCACTAAATAGAAAGTGTAAACAGTATTGTGGCGTATTATCAAGTGAAGCCTCAATAACACTGCGATCAGCCTGATTGGACAACCAATCCCCTGTTAATTTCGATCTACCGTCAACGGTCGATATTCGGAATACGAATTTTCAAATTTCAGAATACGTATTTTCGGATTTACTGGTGCAGTATCGGGAGGGTTAATTTTCGGATATTTTAGTGGTGCTGTGTTAATAAGGGATCTAGTTTAGAATTAGCGGGACGTTTTTGTTTAGGATTTTGGTTTGGGATGATTTGATTAGGGATTAGGGTACAGAGTACCTAATGAGGTTTGATTATGAAACCAATTATACAAGTGTTGTATTTTAATTTGCTTTTGTAGCACTTAGGCTATAGTTTAATACTGGAGACAAATTAGGAGGCTCATTAAATTATCTACGCTCAATTTCAAATAAGCAATGATTTAAACTGTAATGAAAACTACGTCTTTAATTTTTAACTTACTACTTTCTACTTGTGCAGTGTATAACATTTTTAACGTGTCCTGTTTACATGCATCCAAGTATGAATCCCACATCATCATACAAGATACGAATAAAGTGTCGACAGGAAACCTAATTTTCAAACACCACAACAAACTAATGTGACCAATATGTCACGGAATTAACAGGACACTACAAATTAGTGAAACACACCAATATACACAAGCGCGCTATTTAAATTCCGAATGCACACCGCAAATATCCGCGTATCCGCGAGAATATCCGCGATATCCGCCACGGCCGAGTGCCCCCGTACAAATAAACGGTTGATTTGATCAGCCGCTTTGCCAGAACGATATACGTTGTGAAGGACTATCGAAAAAAGGCGAATGAATCCGATGGATTGCGGATTAAACTGTAAAGGTTAATGAAATGTGTGCACCCTTGTTTGTGCGGGGTAAACTGTCCTTTATATATTTTGAGTGTTCCATTTTAAACGCAGGTTTTTGACCGCATTATTTATTAAACTGTATTTAGTTTTCATGAGTTTTGACAGAGTAATAAAAGTAAAACTAGTATTACGCTTAATAGTTCCCCATGCCTTCATTTTTTAAATAATTTAAATTAAATAAATAAATAATACCAGCCTATTACTGTTCCACTGCTGAGCAAAGGCCTCTTCTCATACAGAGAAGTCACGAGCATTGATCACCACGCTTGCTCAAGATGGGTTGGTGATTTCAGACTTATATTAGCTGTGCTGTCTCTAAAAATGGCAGCATGCAATGGCGCAGTCTGATCGAAGAGAGAGAAAGAGTTATATCCAGTTGTGACAGACCGACTTATTTCTTCTCCAAAGAAGCAAAGATAATTATGACAAAATAAATCTTTATTAAGACCTAGGGTAAAATATAAGGATAATATATCAGCATATTTTTTCTGGAGCCTCGCAGAAGCAGCTGCCCTCAAAGCATAGAGCACGCGTCGTGTGCAAACATGTCAGACTGCAGACTTGACGGCAGTATCCCACAAGACCGCACGTCGTATGGCCACCTGAGGAAACAGAAAAAATCATTTACAATTCAGCGCAGTCCTACCGCAGCAACTTTAGGTGGGACGCCCTTAGTTAGTCTCGGTGGGGTGACGACCTTCGCAGGGTGGCTGGTAGCAACTGGATGAGAGTTGCTGAAAATCGAGTTGAATGGCGTGAGATTGAGGAGGCACATGTCCAGCAGAGGACTGCTGTGGGCTGATGATGATAGCTACCACTTCAGGTTTCTTAGTTTTTTTCTCGCAACTGGTGTGCGTGGATGATTAGATGTATGAACGTGGTTGAGGCCAAAGAAGTATGTAAGGATCGCTGCAAGTGGTGTTGAGGAAAAGGCAGGAGTTTATTTTGTGTAAATATTTATTTTGTTAATCTGTTCTTCGAGAATATCTCATATATTTCAGGCAGAAGTTTGACGTTAGCTATTTGTATCTAAAACTGAAGTTAGAAGTAAGTTTTAAATAGGCAAGAAGTTACACGTATGACGAGAAGTGCAATAAGTAAGCTTACTTGTGTCACCTTGACCTTGTTGCCATTCTTCGAAACTTCGCCCTAGACAAAAGCAGCTAGGGCAGCACCCAGCAGACAGATAAAGACTATGAGCTTCATTGTTTAAAACTGTTGTAGTTAGTATGTATTTAAAATATAATTTAAAAAAGGTTTAGTCAGTATTTATACGGTTTTTGCCATAAATTGTAGCATAAATATGCGTAAATATTGATAATATATCAAGAACAGGGTCAATCAGGCCAATCGATGTAATTTTCTACCTCTTTGCGTTTCGATCCAGTTCCACAATAATAGCCATAATTACTGCAAAGCCGTGAAATAATTACAACATATTAGCCAAATTGACCCGTTTCCAATACTTTATCAATATAGGCTACTTACTATATCGACTATACTTTCATACTTTTCATACAAACGCTCGTACGTGAGACGTTGTGACACATCTATCGTTGTATACTAAATCTAGGTTTCTATCAAAGCAATAAATAAGAATTTGGAGAAACAAATTCAGCAGTATAAGCAACCTCAACGTCGATGGACGTGGCTTTCTCCTGATGGTCGCACAAAGAACGAAATTGACTATTGCCTATCCTCAAGTAAAACTATTATCAAAAATGTAAATGCACTCAATACATTAAAATTCATTTCCAATCACCGGCCACTACGAATAACAGCAAAATTTGATTTGAAATTACATCGCAATAAACTTATTGAAAGTACAATCAAACGTTTAGATAGATGTACACTAATTACAAATAAAGAACAGTTTAACATAAATATTAAAAACTGCTTCAGTTTATTAGATACAGATTCAGAGGACGTACTACATATACAGTATAAAAACATAAAGGAAGTTATTAAAACAGCCAGTCAAAAAGTCGTGTGTCTCAAGAAAAAGAAATAAAAACTTACTGATAGCACAACACGTCTTATAGAAGAGCGACAGAATGTAGCACATCAATTTACTGGGCATAGGGATCTAGACAGAAAAGTAAAGAGCAACATCAGATAACACTTAAGGAACACAACACACATCTTGTCCATACTACATTAACAAACAACCAATCCCTAAGAATAGCGATGCGTAGTATGAATGTAGGCAAGTCTTCAATCAAACATTTAAAAGATAAAAATGGCGTTAAGCAATATTAGTATAGAATTTTATAAAAGTCTATATTCCAACGATCAAACATTCCAACAAACAACTCAAGTTTACTCATGTCCTGAGGATTCGAGGTCCCAGTATTACTGGTTACGAAGAACATTTTCTTTATTGTGTGGTTAGTGCCTAATCTGGTGTCAGGGGCATGAAGTACAATAAAAGTCCGGGCGAAGATGGTATTGTAACCGAATCACTTCGAGCCGCGGATCCAATCTTGTTGCCATACATCTCCAACCTAATCAACACAATTTTTCAAATAGGTGCTTTTGAAAGTAGTTTCTGCCATTCAAATATTATCTATACATTCTATACATATATTAAAATCGTTGAGACCAAAAAATCTGTTCATTGAAGATTTAAAAAAAAAAACCAGCCAGGGTGACTTAAAATAAGTAACTGAAGATATTAAAACCATTTTAAATTTGTTTGTTTGTTTGTTAGTTTGTTTGTTTGACCGCGCATCACGTAAAAACTACTGAACCGATATTGTTGAAATGTTCACAAATCTATTTAAATACATTCAGAATAACATATAGGCTATAGAAATTTTGGAATTTTTTGGAAAAAGGGGGTGAAATGGGGGGGTAAAGTTTGTATGAAAAAAAATGTTTGATTGTTCTAGAATCATGAAACTTAGAATAAATACTTATTAATAAAAATAAAGAAATACTTGTTTCAGCATTTTTTTTTAATCTCATCCAGAGACGCAAAAAAGAGGGTTTTGTGTTTAAAATTAATAAACTTCAAACACCTATACAATCAAATCCAATGAAGTGTAACCTTTTAAAGTTGCTACATATACTTCGTATCTAATACAGGTAAATATAATTTCTCAATTTTCTTGAAATTTGATTTTTGACGTGAATACGCACAAAATAGCGGAACTCAAGAAAATCAGCTTTCTCCGGTATAAGCGTAGTTGGTACGAAATGTTTGTGCGCGCATCACGTCAAAATTACTGCATAGGCTTGCGCATCACGTCAAAATTACTGCATAGGCTTCTTTAATATTTAGACTACATATTATCACGCTACTTCCTTAAGGGGGTAGGCAATTTTGCATTATTTCCGTATACTTCAATTGTTTGACGTTTCAGTCATGACGTAAGTACATGAGAACGGCTATTTGTGGCTTATGTCAATGAAATAAATAGCCTCCGCTACCGCTCTGTAAACTACGGGGTGGCAGGTTCAAACCCTCCAACATTATTTTCACTTTTTGTGATTTGTCTAATTTTTTTTTTGATGCTGTGAGATTTCCTATATTTCATTTTGTATTTAAATTTTGTGCATTTCTATATTTCTTATTTTTTTTCGTGAAATATTTTTCCAAGAAGTAATAGAGAAGTATGGAAGAATGAATACAATCATGCTGCGCCGACCCCAAATAAATTGGAATAAGGGCAGGAGTATGATGATGAGGATGATTTCTCCAAAAAGTAGTATAGCGAACATCAGAAGCCTGATAAATCCACGTGTTCCTGCCGTGCAAGAACTGTGCTATGCTATTCGCAATAATCAATAATCCATACGCTGTTTACGTAGATTAGATTTTCGGGCGGGAGGAGACGCCCGGGTTCTTCCATTGTGAGGATCGAACGGAGGACACGGTGGAGCACACTGTGGAGGTGTGCCCCACTTGGGCGGAACACCGCCGTATCCTCGAAGCGGCGATCGGCGGCGGCGACCTCTCTCTCCCGGCCCTGGTACAATACATGGTCCGGAGCGAGACGGAATGGGACGCCGTCACCTCCTTCTGCGAAGCAGTCATGTTAGCGAAGGAGGTGGCGAAACGTGAGAGGGAGAGATCCTTACGTCCCGGCCACCGCGGGAGACGACCCGGGCGTCGGGAGCCACGTGGTGGCCCCCGGCCACCGTAGGCGCGGGCCTGTGGACGGGGAGCTATGGGCTAGCTCGCCGTCCGTCCGTCTCATGACGACAGGCCGTGTCGACGGCGCGTTCGTGTTCTACGCGCGCCTCAAAGAGAGTCAGCAAATAAGAAGGGGTCCACAAGGGCCGATGCCTGCCGGGGCTGCGGAACTATTCGAAATGAGATACCGTGGCCAGGTAACACAAAGGGCGATGAAGGAACATGAATGGGTTTTAGTCAGTAAAAGTCTGACACTTCCTCCTGCTCCGGGAGGAGTCATTTGATGATTTCCCATCCGAAAAAAAAATAAGCTATATCGTGGTTGGGCTCAATTCATGCACCTTGATGAGAACTTTCGACCTAGCTGGAGTATGACTGTCATCGAGTGTCTAAGGATGAAAACCTAAGGCTGTCGAGGGAAGCCCCAAATTGGAAAAACATAGCATATTTTAACGATGATTGCTTAGATTTCCGAGAAATTAAATTGTTACCTACTTGAATCTATACTTATTATAAAGGAGAAAAGTTTGTTTGGTTGGTTGAACGCGCTTATTTTAGGAACTACTGATTCCAGTTAAAAACATCTTTTAGTGTTGGATAGCCCATTTATCGAGGAAGGCTATACGTTATAGAACATCACGCTACAATCAATAGGAGCGGAGCATCAATGAAAATTGTTGCAAATACAGCGAAAAATTATTGCTTTTGAGAGCTTCCTTTCCGGGCGCTGCGTAAACGGTTAAAATTACTCAACAATCATACATGTATGACGGGATTGTTCCTCTTAAAAAGTCCGCTAAAGCATATTATCTGCATTTTTTTTTAGGTTGACTCAAACTCTCTCTAAGCCTCTCTCTCTCTCTTACGTAACGCAGACGAAGTTGCGCGGGACAGCTAGTTCTATAATATCACCGTAAACAGTATTTTAAGATTTAAAGTGATTACTTATTGATTGTTACGTGAAGCACCGTGCATTACGACGTTTTACTCAAACCTCTCGACTCCCCACATCACATGGCGACCCTGGCAGTCGACGGCCCACACACACTCTAAGCGAGAATGATGAATACGTAGTGATGAGCAGAAAGGCCGATACAAGCTGGATGAGAGGAACCGCGTCTCGGCCACGCAAGGTAACTTCCATGCTCTCTGGTGTAATAGATGTCCATAACCGGGGCAATACGGACAATTTAAGTTGATAGTGAAGTTTGATAAAGGTGTCTACTGATGTCAAACATGTGGGACACCCGTCATTAGTGAATACAAAAAAAAAACAAAAAAGACAAACTGACGTTGATCACCGTGATGTACTCTTGTATGCACCAAAGTGCTATTATCATCCCCGTCTTTAGCCAAGGCAGATGCCACTAGAAACAAAATGACTATGAACTTGATTGTGGAGACTGCACTTGATAACAACTTGACTCTTTCAAGTTACGAGTGAGTACTTATATTGGCACTAAGTATGTGTAACAAATGCAAATTACTGGTCAATTAGTTTGAAAACATTAACCGGATTATTAACTGGCGATAGTGTATCTATTATTGCTGATTATACTACCTTGAAGGTGACTTAGGAATAGGTGTGGCTCGATTTCTAGTACAAGACATGGTGAAAATACACACTACCAATGTATACGCGCCGAGTAATCATCTCCTGCAGATTCCCCGTGGAGGGGTCACACACGTGTCGAGCTTACGTTTGGCTGCATGAACATTGCATTTTTGCAGGCATACTAAGAGCGGTGCGGCATCCCGCATCTAAGCCAGGATTTATTTGTGCAGCATTTATAATGTCATGGTCTAATTTAAAAAGTAACTCTGATCTTCTGATTGCATCTTGACTTGATTGATTTATGCAAAATAGTGCTCTGTGGGTTACACGCGTCAACACCAAAAACGCCCTACAATATTATCAGAAATGACATCGATTTGCCAAATTAACCTGTTCCCGTTATATTTCTAGTAATAATATTATTGACTATTTTACGCTTGTTACGGCAAATAAACTGGGTATAAATAGTGCCGCCGGCTTGTGACTCCATCATAATTTCCAAAGACTTACTGCAACTACAACAGTTACGAACAATGAAGCTCATAATCCTCTTCTGTCTGCTGGGTGCTGCCCTAGCTGGAGAGTTTCCACCTGATCGGAAGAATGGTAAGCGTATTCATTTCACCTCTCGTCATACCTACGTGTAATTTTCTTACCTATTTAAGACGTATTTCTAACTTCAGTTTTACATACACATAGCTAACGTTAAACTTCCGAATTAAATGTATAGTATATTCTCGTCAAACAGATTAACAAAAGTATTAAAAATATTTACACCTAATAAACTTCTACCTTCCCAACAACACTTGCAGCGATCCTTACATACTTCTTTGGCCTCATCCACGTTCATACATCTAGTCATACACGCACACCAGTTGCGAGAAAAAATCTAAGAAACCTGCAGTGATGTGGAGGAGGCGTGTGTCCCAGCAGTGGGAAGATTATGCTGTAGCATACTCGCATTCACATGTTTTATTTTTTCAGGTGGTATTGGTTTCCATTGCACCAAGGACGCGGATTGCACTGCCATTTGCCTGCGAATGTGCACTTCATATCAACCCTCGGGAAAGTCGGGAATATGCCTTGCTAGAGTGTGCTACTGCCAGGTGCCGCTGCTCCGCTTGGGGTAGGGAACTATAATTATGTATAAATCGTGTAATTTCCAATAGCATGATTTATGCTTGTCAGTAAACCTACGTAGTTAGTCATTACTATACCTGCTTTGTTTTTTGTGTTTTATATTTTTTGTCAAATAAAGTTTTTTTCATGACATTTGTATTTTACTTTTAATTGTTTTGTTACGGACAGAAGTAACCAGCAAGAATATAATAATAAAATTGGACCTAATGCACATTAAAGTTCTAACTATGTTGCTCGGTTTGCTATGATAATCAAATTGTTGGTTCATAATACATTTTTCATCCCACCATCTCGGAAAGAGTATTTTTAATCTTCAATATCTGAGTGGAAAAGCCGTTTTTATTCTCTAGAGGATAAAGTAAATTGAATTTAGAACATCGTGTGCACTAAGTTTGTGAATTAAAAAAAACATTAAACCTATTTACTGCTACCTCTATGGTGCCGAATATATCATACAACTTTTTTTTAATTTGTTAAAAACTCAGACTCGGAACCTTCTTGGTGTTCTTTTTTCAATTTGCTTTGTACGCGGTTCTTTACGCGGCATTTTTTCACGTCATTGTTAAACCTTATATTAAAAACAAGAAACTTGAAAACAAGTGAAAAAACTAAAATGAGTGATTCTAGCGACGAGGAAGTTTGCTTGACGCCAACAGAATTGACTGAAACTGTTAATAATACGCAAATGAGCTTTCTCCCTCAACAATCACGCGAGAAGTATTTAAAACAGTACGATATGTTCAACACGTGGCGACTAGCAAAAGGAGCCAAAACTTTCTCAGAAAACGTTTTGCTGGCATATTTTATAGAATTATCCGAGAACAAGAAAGCAAGCACTCTATGGAGTACGTATTCGATGCTAAAAGCAACAATAAAGATGAAAAAAGACAAACATATCGATACCTGTCCTAAATTAGTGGCATTTTTAAAAAGAGCCTCATCTGGTCATCAACCAAAAAAATCGAAGGTTTTCACAGTATCTGATATTGAAAAGTTTCTTAACGAAGCACCCGATTCCGTATATTTGGCGGCAAAAGTAAGTCAGTTGCACATTCAGTATCTACTTAAGTATATTAATCTCAATTAAATAGTATACTTAGTAGATGTTGATAGGCATAATTATGCGTTCATATCAATTTTATTCATTTATCTACTACAATACTCTTTACGTTACAGGTTGTTCTTATCATTGGAATAAACGGAGCATGTCGAACTAATGAACTAACACAACTTAATGTCAAAAACATTGAGAAACATTCAGATGACTTACTATTAATTAATTTACCTAATACAAAGACAAAAAGAGACCGCAACTTCGTCATTCGCAAGGAATACGTAACGACTGTTGAGAAATATCAAGCCTTACGCCCGCCTAACACTCCAATCAATCGATTTTTTCTACAGTATCGCAATGGAAAGTGTGTTAGACAGCCTATGGGTACTAATAAAATTGGCAGTATCCCACGAGAAATAGCAACATTTCTTGAACTTCCAGAACCCCTGTTGTACATGGGTCATTGTTTCCGACGAACTTCAGCCACACTTTTGGCTGATTCCGGAGCTGATCTCCTGTCCCTTAAGCGCCACGGAGGCTGGAAGTCCAATGCAGTTGTAGAGGGATACATAGAGGATTCCATCCAAAATAAGTCTAAAATATGTGAAGGCATCGTAGGAGCCATTACACTGAAAGAGCCTCAATCGGATCCTTGGACTGGTCCTTCTACATCAAAAATAAGCCGTTATGAAACACCTAACCATCTCCCTCTCTCTCCAACATTCACGCCAAGGGAATCCGATGAATCGGTACAACTATTAAGTATGACAGATAGTTTACCGACTAACAAAAATATTACACTCAATTTAAATAACTGTAGCAACGTTACTTTAAAATATTTAATTATACCTTAGTATTATTTTGTTAGAATTTAAAGATTATTCTGTAATACTTACCTGTCATAATGTAGTAATTAATACCTAAACTGAAATAAAAGTGTACCTATGTTGTGATTGTAAACGTTTTTTTTTTGCATTTAGTCATTTCCTCGCTGAGGTGGAATGAAAAGTTACGTGTTGCACTCGAGTGCAAAGATTTTTCACCTCGTGCTCTTTTGATTCCCTCGCTAACGCTCAGGATTCTAATTTTGAATCACTCGCTGCGCTCGTGATTCAATTTTAGAATCCTTCGCTTGCTCGGTCATCAAAATTGAACACGCGGTTAAAAAGCAACTTTGCACTCTTGTATAACAAATAACTATTATAGTTTCACCTCGTTGGAGCCGACACTGTGGCTCCAGAAAACAGTTCCAGCAAAATAGGTATTATTAAATAATGGTAATATAATATTTTGTAATTCTGGGCATTAAAGACAAGGCTTTTCATTAACAAAAGTAGGTAAGAAGTGATTGGACTTGACGAAGTTGATGGTGAGTTGTAGAGCTTCAAGAAATTTAGGAAGAATATTAGTTTTAATTCATTGTGTCGTCCTATTGTACTATAAGAGTAGGGGAAGACCAAAGAAACGATGGATGACATGTGTGAAAGATGATATGGCTAGAAAGGAAGTGACGTATGAGGTGACTAGTGATAGTCTGCAAGTAGAAGAAGGGAAAAGTATGGAAGAAGAAGACACTGTGCCGACACCAAATAAATTGTGTCACCAAAAGTCACCGTGACCAGGGTCATTTCCATTCTTCGAAATAGCTGTTCTCTTGTAAAAAGCAGCTTGGGCGGCACCCATCAGACAGAAGAGGATTATGAGCTTCTTTGTTTAAAACGGTTGTAGTTTTAGTTATAGTTGCTGCCAGTTAAGATCGCAATAGCGGTCATTGGCCCACCTACATTTATTAAAGTTCTTAACTTTGTTATCCAGAAAAAGAAAAAAAGCCTGTTCAAGTCTTGAATCGTCATCTATCGTGATTTTCATCATTTTTTCTAATGAAAAGCGACACATGGTTCATTTGTTTTGGTTCGTATCGAGATATTAGGGGAAGGGCAATGACCGCTATTGCGATCTTAACTGGCCTGTGTGTTTAATTGGTCTGTATTTAAACTATAATATAAAAAAGGTTTAGTCAGTATTTATACTCAGTTTCCGTAAATAGTCGTAATAGTAGGAAATCGATGGCATTTTCTACCTCTTTGCCTTTCCAGCCAGTTCAACAATAAATGCAATTAAAAGCCGTGTTGTAGTTATTACTATATATGCGAAATTTACCCGTTTCCAGTACTTTATCAATATAGTCTATAATAATATAGCTTTTATTACTATCGACTCTTTTACGTTAAGTATTGCTGACCAACTGCGGACACATACTACCGCTGACCTGTGATTCCATCATAGTTTCGAAGACTCACTGCAGCTTCAACACTCTCAAACGCTGAAGTTCATAATCCTTTACTGCCTCGTGGGTACTGCCCTTACTGTTTTCGACAAGGGCTGAGCCTCACGCAATAATAACCAAGGTAACATCACTACATCCTTGTAATAAATACCTGATACTTCTTTCCATTAACTATAAATTTGCATGTCTTTTCAATTCTTGAGAGAAGTATGGGTAATCATCGACGTCATTCTCTGATCACAATTTATTTGGGGTCAGCCATTTGAATGATTCTCCTTTAGAACATAATTGTCTTTGTTACACACACCTTAGATTAGTAAACTCAATAACTAACGATAAATTAGCTGTGATAGGAAATAAGGAAGGAAAAAGGAAGTTACCGTATCTCAAAAGTATTAAATATCTTCACCTTGGTCTGACGCAACCCCGTCTAGCCCCACAACTGGGACTGTTCGACTGAAGCTATGTTGCAGCTCATTAAAACAAGACGAAGAAATATGCCTTCGGAGAGAGTGATGGTGCAGGGTACCACACACTCCTTTTGCCAAAACAGGATTTGGATTTTGGATTTTGGATAGGTTTAATCTTCTCACGTTGGAATCAAGGCGACTTTTGCTGCAAATCATGATGCTTCATGATCTGTTGCACAATAAAATTGATTGCTCCGAGATTGTTAATAATTTATTTTTTGTTGTGCCCAGAACAGTTATTCGGCGAGAGGCATGCGCCCACCCTCTCTTTGCTACGTCACCTTGTCGTACAAACGCGGGTGAACGGGTGCCGCTCAATCGGATAGTGAAAACCTATAATGAACACTTTGTTAATTTAGATATATTTGCTTTAGACCGCCAAAAATTTAAGAAATTTATAGTGAATAGTCTGCAATTGTGTAATTAGTAATGTTAGTCTTTATTTTTATTTTTTACATCTTTAGTCATAAGATAAGTAATGTACATTTGCTTTTTATCTATTCCTGTCTTATTTTATTTTTACTGTTTTGTATTTTATTTTTATATTTACGTTATTGTTATTTAAACTAACCTAAGTAATTTGTGGAAACGTCGTGGATTGTACATTAGCCTACTTACGTTGTAATTTTTATTGTAACATATATTGTACAATTGTTTGTTTTCCCTAAATAAATAAAACATTGAATGCAAAAACAACAACATCCATTTATTTTCAGGCTACTTTGACTCTTAGATATAATTATACCCTACAGACTGACATACCATACATATGATAAAATCCAAATTGTGTTAGTAAATAGAACCTTGAAACTATGGTAGAAACACTTCGCTTGTGCACCATCTCACTGTGCGCACTGTGCTGAGCTAAGAAGCCTCTGGGTTACCAAACACACTCCTCTCGCCTCGTGCACATTCATGTCTTCGTGTTGAAAGAGCAGCCATCACGATTGCTAAGAGAAGCACTCATGAGATTGTCCTAAGGACATTTAGGTTAAAAGGTGTTGTGATAGCCACCTCACTAAAATAATTATACAAAAATGAAGAATTATAACAGTATATATATTATCAGAAATGACATCGATTTGCCAAATTAACCTGTTCCCGATATGTTATCACGTAATAATATTATTGACTATTTTACGCTTGTTACGGCAAATAAACTGGGTATAAATAGTGCCGCCGGCTTGTGACTCCATCATAATTTCCAAAGACTTACTGCAACTACAACAGTTACGAACAATGAAGCTCATAATCCTCTTCTGTCTGCTGGGTGCTGCCCTAGCTGGAGAGTTTCCACCTGATCGGAAGAATGGTAATGGTGGTATTCGTGTTACTTGAGTTTTAGATAAAATAAGCTAACGTCAAACATCTGCCTTAAGCGTATGGTACTAGCTGATGCTCGCGGCTTCGCCCGCGTGCAAATTATATACTAAAAACCTTCCTCGTGAATCCCCCTATCTATTAAAAAAAACCCGCATCAAAGTCCGTTGCGTAGTTTTAAAGATATAAGCATACATAGGGACAAACAGACGCTGGCGACTTTGTTTTATAATATGATAGTGATATTCTCGTCAAACAGACTGACAAAAGAAATATATATGTCACAGTCAAAACTGTTAAACAGTAAAAACTACTTTTGACCGGTCAAAACTACTTTTGACTAGTCAAAACTATTTTAACAATAACTAACATTTACTTAGAAACTTATTAGGTTTTTTTTTTGTGACCCTTTGAAAAACATCATGTAATTCTAGGACTAGGTAATTACAACTGAGGAAAACGCATTTTATCTTCTTATGGGTTTTGACTGACATCAGTCAAAAGTGATTTTGACTGATGTCAGTCAAAAGTGATTTTGACTGATTAAGAGGTTTGACTGTAACATATATACATAATAAACTCCTGCCTTTTCCCCAACACCACTTGCAGCGATCCTTACATACTCCTTTGGCCTCATCCACGTTCATACATCTAATCATACACGCACACCAGTTGCGAGAAAAAAACCAAGAAACCTGCAGTGATGTGGAGGTGGCGTGTGTCCCAGCAGTGGGAAGATTATGCTGTAGCTGTTTCATACTTGCATTCACGTGTTTTATTTTTTCAGATATTCTTTGCACCAACGCGGAGTGCACTGTAATTTGCTCGTTAACTTGCGATTCAATGGACCAACCCTTGGGAATATGCATTGCTGAAGAGTGCTACTGCATGGTGGTGCTGCCCCTAAAGGCATGATTTATGCTAGTCAGAAAACCCATGTAGTTAGTCATTACAAAACTTGCTTTGTTTTTTGTTTTTTTGTCAAATAAAGTTTTTTTATGACATTTGTATTTTACTTTTAATTGTTATTACCTACCCTTTAGTATTTTGTTACGTAACCCTTGATCTGTCCACGAAGTAGATACAATAGTTAAACAATGGTGTCTCGAACAAATTGGTCATTTGATAGATCATGATAGAAGCAACCAGCAAGAAAATAATAATTGTACTTAATGCACAATAAAGTTCTAACAGGTTAGCTATGCTAATAAAATTGTTGGTTTATAATACACTGGCAGACGTCACGCGGCTTCACCCGCTTAGTTCCCGTTCCCGTAAGAGTATGGGGATAAAATATAGCCCATGTTACTCGCTGATAATGTAGCTATCCATTGCTGAAAAAAAAAAAAAAATCGGTCCAGCAGTTTTTAAGTTTATTCGTTACACACAAAAATACAAATCTTTCCTCCTTGTAATATTAGTATTGAGTTTAGATTTTATACTTTCACCTTGTTGTAGCCGATACTGTGGCTCCTGATAACAGTTCGAGCAAAATAGGTGATATTAAATAGTGGTATTACAATATTTTGTAATTCTTGGGAATAAACACAAGGCTTTTCATTAACAAAAGTAGGTACCTACTTAAGACTTCGAAGTTGATGGTGAGTTGTAGAGCTTCAAGAAATTCAGGAAGAATATTTGTTTTAATTCATTGTGTCGTTCTATTGTACTATAAGAGTAGGGGAAGACCAAAGAAACGATGGATGACATGTGTGAAAGATGATATGGCTAGAAAGGAAGTGACGTATGAGGTGACTAGTGTTAGTCTGCAAGTAGAAGAAGGGAAAAGTATGGAAGAAGAAGACACTGTGCCCACACCAAATAAATTAACATTAATACAAAAATCCATCGTGCTTACCGGGTGCGTAATATGCGGTGGTCTGCGTCAGCCTTTCACATTAATTTAGGTAATAATTAGGCTTGCAATAACTATGTCATCTGCTAAACACAACTTAGCACCGAATGAGATTAACACACTCTAATTAGTTAATTTACACGTTTTTTCCACAATCGATAAGATATGGTTTGAAGTGAGCTACGCGCAAGGCTACCTATAACCTATTTAGTGTTGCTAGAGTATTGGATTACTGCGATCGTCCCTTAGATATGATAATTACTAACGAATAAATTCGGTTGCAATAACGATGCTTGCGTGAAACGCATCTTGGATGTAGAGACTTGCGTTACTCGAAAGCATCATCATTGCAACCGAATTTATTCGTTAGTAATTATCAAGGTCAAAGTTCCAACTTTTCCACAATTTTTTTTCTTCTTAATACATGTTTTAATGTGGGATTTTTACTTTAAACACCACGACCCCCATACTATTCAATCCATCCACCGGCACAATGTTTTGAGTGCGGTACATTGAGTTTGGCCGTAAAACGTGATCTTTTAAACCAAAAAAAAAAGTAGTTTCCCAGCACTATTTTTTGCGTAATGTTACTTAGTATGATGTACAGTATGCTTGGTTGACGGGCGACTTCGTGATGAATCTGTTAACACCCTGTATGCAAGTAGACAAAAAGAAAGTAGAAACATTAATTTGTTGTAAGGACATGACGTACGTAGGCTATATTCATAATTCGTAACATTTGATAAACAATTAGGAGCAGATCAATTAGGCACGTCTATATTAAATTCATAGTATTTAAGAGCATTTAACTACCGTAATTGTGTTATACCTTTACGTTAAAGTAAGTATCTAGGTAATCTTAAATAAAGAATGTATTGAAAGTCATAGGAACGGGAACCGTTTGAAGTGAAAACATCTAACTACTTATAGTAACTGAAAAAATAGCATTACTCCAGTTAGGGTAAGCCAGAGTGTGTAATATCGATACACTCTTATCTCAACAATTATGATCAAGTCCTAAATCTGTAATAAGGGAAGAGTCTGTTGTCAGAATACAAAGAAGTACTACCACCGACTTAGGTAACTACTACAACGGACTACAACCATACGACACTGCCACCTAATACGATCCTACTAGTAGGGCAGGCCAGGGGGGTTTGCAGCAAGCACATACTGTACGTAAACTGGATAGCTGGCTGGGTAAGGCGTAGTGAGAGGAAGCAGAAGAGCCATTTGAGCATAGGAACACTTTCAGTTTTCAAAGAGGGCCAAAAACTAACAACGATTTGTTCAGTAACGCTGAATGTCATCTCGTCGTGCGGGGCCTGAACGAAAACTTCCTTATCGAGCAAAAGTTCTCTAAGATATTGTGGCTTTTCACCACATCTGATGCTCTCTGCCCTACCTGCTGAGCTACAAGTTATCATGCTAAGAAACCTACTGTGGGCTACCAAACACTACTTTCGCCTCTACTAAACACTATTTTTTTTTTCGTTCGAAATAGCGTGCGTCGAAATAACGTCATTCGATATAGCGGTATTCGATCTAACCTGATTTCATTTGAAATTTCATATCACTCCTCACCTAACATAGCGCCTATATTACGGTACGGTGACGGTAGTGTGCGTGACGGGTGAGTGGGAGTCGGGTACGGTGACGGTAGTGTAGCGTCACCGTACCCGACTCCTCTGCTAATATCTGCTAATAAGCAGAGCGTGCCCGTATAAGTATTTAAATTTACTTGATTCAAATGTTTTTATTTTGCCCTGTCATTTCGTTTTACTCATGCTTTCTTCGTTTCAATACTTTCAACGTAGTGTCATAAGAAGGCTTACTTAAAGTATCGAAAGTACTGGGTATCCCGGTTCTTTAAAACGGAACCGGTTCTGCATTCCTTATAAATGACACATAATTTTATGTTCTCCAAGTAGTACCAGGCTGGCATGAAATCAAAGTGGTATGCATTTCAATAATTCTGGTTAGGTACGGTCTTCTAGTAATAAATACCTTCTTGGATTCATGCCAGCCTAGTACTGTTCGTAAGGTTACTGCCCATAACTAGCACAACTGTACTAACACTACTCGATCCCATACAATGTTAAAAATACGGTGGGGGTAACGTGATTTTATTTTTATTTATTTTTGTTCCTCCTAATTTTAATTAATTAATTATCTACACGCTGCTGTTAACCAAATTTGAAATTCAATGGCATTTTAAGAGCGGGACCAAAGTACTGAAGCAAATGACATAAAAATAATAATTTAGTAAACTGATCCCGCGGGATCCAAATGAGCGGGATCAGTTGACTAAAGAGCCAACCGCCAACCTTACTCTAAAATAGAGTATTGTACCTACTCTATGTCATGTACGCGTACTCTATAATCTATAACACTAATAGAGTACGCTAAACTACTCTTTTTTACACAATGTTTACTATACAT
Source organism: Xestia rhomboidea (assembly GCA_963853795.1). Classification (NCBI taxonomy): domain Eukaryota; kingdom Metazoa; phylum Arthropoda; class Insecta; order Lepidoptera; family Noctuidae; genus Xestia; species Xestia rhomboidea. Next base: position 1,173,285 of record OY970759.1, read on the forward strand.
GTCAGTCATGTAATATTATGCTAACCCATCATCATAACCAAAATTGTTGCTATAGTTGAAGGAAACTTTCATGAGCTTAAGATACATATTGGCACTAGGTGGTTGTCATTACTCCCTTGTACTGATACTATCTTTATAACACATTTGCTCGTAAAGGGTCTCTTATTTCACCAATTTCAATATCGTAATGTATCTCATTACGTACTTGTGCTGTAAAGTAAAATGCACGGTTTATACTTTTACTATATTGAATTGGCATTCTATATGCAATTATTTTAAAAGTCTTGATGAGGATTGCCCTATGATAATTCAAAATCTGTTGATGTTAGACTTCATTTAAGATTGAGCATGATTTAATTGAAATTTACTTAAATTTTGCCAGCCATATTTTAAATAAATATTTCACAAAACTATTAAATCTCTGGAAGGTAACTCCGTCACAATTGTAGATGTTTTTGGTACTTATAATGGAAAATTTTTACTCAGAATTACTGCAAAGACAGAAAGACAACTATTTTGGCTAAACAACAAAACAGAAATTAAAACCTATTGAACAATCATCACCTGACTTGTTTCATAAAATTAACACGAATTTTTCATTGTATATAGACAAATGTTTGATTTATTTCCAAAAATCAGACCATTCTCTCCATATTTAACTTCACTACATACAATATCTTTAAGAACTAATATTGAATTTATTCATATAAAACAAATTATTAGCTATAATAATAATTCTCTGTTCCCGCCACTTTAGCATTTACCGAGAGAATCTTTTCGGTCATGAGTGCGAAGTGGCGGGAAGAGAGAAACAGAGCTTCACTGAAATTGATTAAAAATGAGCTCTTGATCTATATAAATTTAGATTAGAATGTTTGCAGTCATACAATTCATTTAAAAACCATGAAAAATTGTTATGTGCTGCAAAAAGTACAAAAAATATAAAATTAATAAAACTCTTTTTTGTAAGTCCGTACTCTTTAGTTACCGCCTTTGAAATCAGATATACTCTATTTCCTCTAATAAAAGTTGGCAACCCTATAAAGAGCCCACATTCGGCTATATGTCTACGTGTTGAAAGAGCAGCCATCATGATTGCTAAGAGAAGCACTCACGAGATTTCTCTCCGTCAGTCTTAAGGACATTTAGGTTAAAAGGTGTTGTGATAGCCACCCCACTAAATAATTATACCAAGTTGTAGAATTATAACAGTCATAATTGAAGACGCATGTTGCTTTTCATTGGCATAAAAAGGCGACCCATACTGCTCGAAAGACCACGAAATGGGCTCAAATCAAGTCCCCTTAAGACCCGATTGAGCCCATTCCGTGGGCTTTCTCGTGGTTCTAAACTCGCGTTTAGCTCCTGTAGTCCCCTACAGGAGCTAAACGCGAGTTTTATAATGCAAAAAAGCACATGATTCACTGCAATAAACAAAATCAGAAAAATATATGATATTCTTCAGGATATATGCTAGTATGATAGTGTTTTGAAAACATAATACACGAAATCACGAACTTATCTCTAAAAAATTCTTTTAACGAGTAAAAACCATACTCAAATAGATGCGATCATTCTGACTTTTTGGCAAATAATTCTACAAGCAACATATTAGCATGATAGTGTTAGTTATTTTTTTAGTCCAATCAATAGATTTTTTGTAAATCGCAGAAAATCACTCATTTCGCACTATTCGGTCCGCAGTGACTGACGTAACAACCACTTTGTAGTGCACGCTGATTAGAACTTTATTCTAACAGTATTTCAAACGAAGTTTGAACCACCACAATTAGAGTTGCTAATTTAGCTCCTGTAGTCGCCTTAATAATAAAGAAGTGGACCATTCTAAAATAGGTTTAATACCACAATTAACAAGTACAACTAATACTGAAGACTAAACAATAAAGTGCTCGCAGCCAAAGCGCGTCTGTTTCTCTGTTACAATTTAATTAGAAGCCAAACGCAACCTTTATAAGAAAACTGTTTTGTTCGCCTGTCACAGTTAGGATATTTGCAATAGGTATAATATTATATCCTTATAAAAAGGTTAATTCATAAAAAGAAAAAGTTTAACAATCATTTTATTTTAAACATTTTAGTCAAGTGAAGTTTGTTTGTATGTTTGCTGGTTAATGCTGGTGATGACGATGCAGTTCATTAGTTCGGCACCATACAGAAGCAGGCGCCCTCGTAACATATCGCCATCTTCGTGGTTCTCAGTGTGTTACGGCATACATCGCGGCAGTCTGCATCTACACTGCAATTCTGCCCAACTGTGGGGAAAATAACACAATTAATAATAATATCGACCAATCGCTAATTATCGTAGATCTTGGGGTTGTCAGACAATAGACATGTTTCCGAGTGGAGACTATTAATCTACAAACGTAAGGAACAACGCTACACCTTGCCTGAGGACCTAGACCAAGCGCCAGTGTATAAGCGAGAACCATGAAGACACAGTCAAAAGCGTATTGGATTGGCGAGGCCGATGCCTATGTAGACAGCTGTATACTCTCGGCCTCGCAAGCTACCTTTCCGTGCCCTCTGGTATAATAGATGTCCATAACCAGGGCAGAGGATTTAAATACGGACAATTTAAGCTGATAGTGAATGTTGATAAAGGTTTCTACTGTTGTCAAACAAGTGGGACACCCGTCATTAGTGAGTACAAAAAAGACAAACTGACGTTGATCACCGTGGTGTAGTCTTGTATGCACCAAAGTGCTATTATCATCCCCGTCTTTAGCCAAAGCAGATGCTACTAGAAACAAAACGACTGTGAACTTCATTGTGGAGACTGCACTTAATTACAACTTAACTCTTTCAAGTTACGAGTGAGTATTTATATTGGCGCTAAGTATGTGTAACAAATTCAAATGATTGGTCAATTAGTTTGAGAACACTGACCGGATTATTCAGTTGCGATAGTGTATTTATTATTGCTGATTATATTACCTTGAAGGTGACTTAGCAGGTGTGGCTCGATTTCTGATACAAGACATGGTGAAAATACACACTACCAATGTATACGCGCCGAGTAATCATCTCCTGTAGATTCCCCGTGGAGGGGTCACACACGTGTCGAGCTTACGTTTGCCTACATGAATTTTGCATTTCTGCAGGCATACTAAGAGCGGTGCGGCATCTCGCATCTAAGCCAGGATTAATTTGTGGAATTAAAACGAAATATCTTGACTTGATTGATGCAAAAGAGTGCTCTGTGGGTAACACGCGTCAACACCATTAAAAACGCCCTACAATATTATCAGAAATGACATCGATTTGCCAAATTAACCTGTTCCCGTTATATTTCTAGTAATAATATTATTTACTATTTTACGCTTGTTACGGCAAATAAACTGGGTATAAATAATGCCGCCGGCTTGTGACTCCATCATAATTTCCAAAGACTTACTGCAACTACAACAGTTACGAACAATGAAGCTCATAATCCTCTTCTGTCTGCTGGGTGCTGCCCTAGCTGGAGAGTTTCCACCTGATCGGAAGAATGGTAAGCGTATTCATTTCTCCCTCGTAATACGTGTAATTTTCTTACCTATTTAAAAAATTTCTCACGCCTTTTCCCCAACACCACTTGCAGCGATCCTTACATACTTCTTTGGCCTCATCCACGTTCATATTAAGTACATCTAATCATGCACTCACACCAGTTGCGATAAAACAAACTAAGAAACATGCAGTAATGTGGAGGAGGCGTGTGTCCCAGCAATGGGAAGATTATGCTGTAGCGTACTCACATGTTTTATTTTTTCAGGTGGTGTTTATTTCCGTTGCACCAACGACGCAGATTGCCTTGCAATTTGCATGCAAAACTGCAATTCATATCAACCCGTGGGAATATGTTTTGCTGGAGTGTGCTACTGCAGGGTGCGGCCGTGGCCAGTAGCATGATTTATGCTCGTCAGAAAACCTATGTAGTTAGTCACAACAAAACCTGCTTTGTTTTTTGTGTTTTATATTATTTGTCAAATAAAGTTTTTTTCATGACATTTGTATTTTACTTTTAATTGTTTTGTTACGGACAGAAGTAACCAGCAAAAAAAAATACCAAATGCACATTAAAGTTCTAACAGGTTTGCGATGATAATAAAATTGTTGGTTCATAATACATTTATACTTTCACCTCGTTGGAGCCGACACTGTGGCTCCAGAAAACAGTTCCAGCATAATAGGTATTATTAAATAGTGGTCACATAATAATATTAAGGGCTTAAGTTTAAACTAGATGATATATAACATCGAGTTTAGTGTTTTAGTTAGTTTTAGTGTTTGCATACAAATCACCAAAGTAACCCGCAACCCAGAATTAAAGAAAATAATCCTCATTATCCAACACAACAAGGTACCTCAACTCAAGCCCTTAACTTACCCACTTATTTAAAATAACCGATCCACCATAAACAATGACGTCACTTCCGACACCCGCGTTTGATGTCACTCGAGGGGCATGGTAGGGGGAGAGGGGAGCAGGGGGCGCCACTTGCCGAGAACAAAGATTTAACTAAGAAACAAAACATGTTTACTTGCTGCCATGTTACCTATAGCGGCTATTTGGAAAGAAGTTGGGTCAGTGTTTTCTTATGGTTGTTCGGTAAAAGTTGTTGAACGAACTGTGAAAATATTCAGGTAAAGCGTTGATTCGTTTTCAGAGAAATTATGTTCTCTGAAAACGAGTCCAATGTTAATAGTCCTCACCGAATAACTTACTTTTTGTACAGCAACATTTTTAATTTCAACGATGATATCAAATAACTTTCTATAGCTTGCTATCCGTTCTTGATTATACTTTTAAACGTTGCACCACAAATAAGTAACTTATGTCATGTGCGGGCACACCTTTACAATTATACTACATTTCATAGGTCAATGACTGCAACCTAATATTCGTGAGTACCTACTATTAATGAGGTAATTCTCACAACAATAAAACCTAATAATTGTACAATGTTCAACATCGTATCACCCCCTGTATCACCCTCTCACCTCTCGCCATTGTGGCAGTCTGCGGCAGGCGCGTCTTGTCGCCTAACTTTTTAACGAGCGCGCACATCCACTGCATCAAAATCACAATAGGTAAGTACATTGTGGCATCAAGTAGCTACATGTACCTACGAACTGAAGCAACCAGAATAATAGAAGGAATAAGGCACTGTTTAAAGTGTTGCGCCTTTCAAAAACATGTTAGCAAAGTGTCACATCTACATATTGCAATAAATAAACTGTTGCCTTTTGGTTAAAAACGGCGATCCCATTTTTATTTTAGACATACCTAACAAAATTACAATAGTTTATTTATTTAATAACACAATTCCATCAAAATCCTATTAAATTAATATAGATGTACCTAATTGATCGGCTCAAAATTGTTTATCAATGGTAACGAATTATGATTGCCTACTTACGTCATGTCCTTGAGACGGTTTTGTTTTTCTTCTTTACTTTATGCATATTAACGTACTAAGCACAATCATCCTATATCGTGTCTAATACACGGATACAATGTGTATCCGTGTATTGTATAATCTAATTGTGGACGTATAACTAATAAGAGTGTGTTAATCTCATTCGGTGCTAAGTTGTGTTTAGCAGATGACATAGTTATTGCAAGCCTAATTATTACCTAAATTAATGTGAAAGGCTGACGCAGATTTGGGCGAGCCGTATGACTTCTGGGAATTTTGTATGAACCACCGCATATTACGCACCCTGGAAGCACGATGGATTTTTGTACTAATGACAATTTATTTGGTGTCGGCACAGTGTCTTCTTCTTCCATACTTTTCCCTTCTTCTACTTGCAGACTATCACTAGTCACCTCATACGTCACTTCCTTTCTAGCCATATCATCTTTCACACATGTCATCCATCGTTTCTTTGGTCTTCCCCTACTCTTATAGTACAATAGGACGACACAATGAATTAAAACAAATATTCTTCCTGAATTTCTTGAAGCTCTACAACTCACCATCAACTTCGAAGTCTTACCTACTTTTGTTAATGAAAAGCCTTGTCTTTAATGCCGAGAATTACAAAATATTATATTACCATTATTAAGTAATACCTATTTTGCTGGAACTGATTTCTGAAGCCACATTGTGATATGATAGGATTTTCAACGAGGTGAAAGGATAAAATTTATTATGAACTAACAGTTTTATTATCATAGCAAACCTGTTAGAACTTTAATGTGCATTAAGTACAATTATTATCTTCTTGCTGGTTACTTCTATACGAAACAAAATACTAGGTAGGAAAGTAATTAACAATTAAAATAAAATACAAATGTCATGAAAAAAACTTTATTTGACAAAGAATATAAAACACACAAAAAACAAAGCAAGTTTTGTTGTGACTAACTACATAGGTTTTCTGACGAGCATAAATCATGCTATTCTGAGCAGCACCACCTTGCAGAAGCACTCTTCAGCAAGGCATAATCCTCCCAAGGTTTGTGACAAAGGGCAATGTGTTGCGCAAATGGCAATGCAATCCGCGTCGTTGATGCAACGGTAACCAACACCTTCTAAAAAAATAAAACATATTAATGCGAGTATATGATACAGCTACAGCTATATCTTCCCACTGCTGGGACACACGCCTCCTCCACATCACTGCAGGTTTCTTGGATTTTTTCTCGCAACTGGTGTGCGTGTATGACTAGATGTATGAACGTGGATGAGGCCAAAGAAGTATGTAAGGATCGCTGCAAGTGGTGTAGGGGAAAAGGCGAGAGTTTATGATGTAAAAATATTTCTTTTGATAATCTGTTTGACGAGAATATACTATACGTTATACATTTAATTCGGAAGTTTAACGTTAGCTATTTTTATGTAAAACTGAAATTAGAAATACGTTTTAAATGGGTAAGAAAATTACACGTTAGTATGACAAGAGGTGAAATGAATACGCTTACCATTCTTCCGATCAGGTGGAAACTCTCCAGCTAGGGCAGCACCCAGCAGACAGAAGAGGATTACGAGCTTCATTGTTCGTAACTGTTGTAGTTGCAGTAAGTCTTTGGAAATTATGATGGAGTCACAAGCCGGCGGCATTATTTATACCCAGTTTATTTGCCGTAACAAGCGTAAAATAGTCAATAATATTATTACGTGATAACATATCGGGAACAGGTTAATTTGGCAAATCGATGTCATTTCTGATAATATTATTGTAGGGCGTCTATAATGCTGTTGGCCCTAGCGTGTTTAACTTTTTTGCATAAATCAATCTAAAGTTACTTATTGTGGTGCAACGTTTACAAGTATAATCAAGATAGGATAGCAAGCTATAGAAAGTTATTTGATATCATCGTTGAAATGAAAAATGTTGCTGTACAAAAAGTAAGTTATTCGGTGAGGACTAGGTATTAACATTGGACTCGTTTTCAGAGAAATTTTGATCATCGCTTTACCTGAATATTTTCACAGTTCGTTCAACAACTTTTACCGAACAACCATAAGAAAACACTGACCCAACTTCTTTCCAAATATTTATCGTTTAATTTCTCAAACACTTATCATAGCCGCTATAGGTAACATGGCAGCAAGTAAACATGTTTTGTTTCTTAGTTAAATCTTTGTTCTCGGCAAGTGGCGCCCCCTGCTCCCTCTCCCCCTACCATGCCCTATTTTTTCGGATGTGAAATCATCAAATGACTCATCCCGCTCTGGGCGGAGCAGAAGGGAGTGTCAGACTTTTACTGACTAAAACCCGTCCATGTTCCTTCATCGCCCTTTGTGTTCCCGGGTCACGGTATCTCTTTCGAACAGTCCCGCAGCCCCGGCAGGCATCGGCCCTTGCGAACCCCTTCCTTTTGCTGATTCTCTTTGAGGCGCGCGTGGAACACGAACGTACTGTCGACACGGCCTGTCGTCATATGATGGACGGACGGTGAGCTAGCCCATAGCTCACCGTCCACAGACCCGCGGCGGCTGGGGCGTGAGGTTCTCTCCCGCTCACGTTCCGCCGCCTCCTTCGCCAGCATGACTGCTTCGCAAAAGGAGGTGACGGCGTCCCATTCCGTCTCGCTCCGGCCCATGGATTGAAAAAGGGCCGAGAGGTCGCCGCCGCCGATCGCCGCTACCAGGACACGGCGGTGCGCCGCGCACGCGGGGCGGACCTCTACCGTATGCTCCACTGTGTCCACCGGTCGATCCTCACAATAGTAACACCCGGGCGTTTCTTCCCGCCCGATTCAGTGCAGGAACCTCCCGAAACAACCGTGTCCGGTGAGGACCTGCGTTTGGCGGAAGATGAGGATGCCGTGGCGCCTCTCAAGCCACTCCTCAAAGCTGCACGGGGTTGTGCAAGTCGCTCTCTCCATGTCGCCATGAGATCACGACGGAAATACAGATTGTCGCTCAGCGGCAATCCGGCAAGGAGGCTCGCCGCCTCCCGGGAGATCGTGCGGTAACCACGGACTAGCCTTACGGCTATACCACCTTTTGGGGTGCGTTCAAATAATGGGTGGCCCGCCACCTCAAGGAACGCGCCCACACCGGGGCCCCGTAAAGGGCCATGAACCAAACGATCCCCGCGTAAAGCCTCCAGCAGGAGGCGTTTCGACCCCCCAGGTTGGTTGGGCAGGAGCCGCCTGCAGGCAGCCCCGGCCCGTTTCAGTTTGGGAGCCAAACATCGGAAGTGCTCCACGCAGTTCCACCGGCTGTCGAGGACGAGTCCTAAGTACTTCAACGTCGACTCGACGCCGACGGAAACACCGCCGGGATCCTTACTGAGTAGGATCCGTAGTGGTAGGAGACCGTCAGTAAGGATCCCGGCGGTGGCGTATTCCGAGGCCCATGAAAGCACATGTCCTCGGACTTGTGTAGTGCCACCTCGAGACCCAGTTGCCGGATCCTCGCAACGACTATCGCAACTCCACGTGTCATGGTTTCGGCCGCCGCCTCGTGCGACCTCCCCTGTGCCAGCACCAGCGTGTCGAGTGACATCAAACGCGGGTGTCGTCGTTGTTAGTGGCAGAGATCGGTTATTTTGAATAAGTGGGTAAGTTAAGGGCGTAAAAAGAAAAGCAAAGAAATTAAAACTCATGCCTTCTTCCCATTCTTACATACCATCAATTAAAATTGCACTTAATTTATAGTTTTAATTCACAAAACCAACACCCTATAAACTATCACGCAGTTTATCAACACCAAAATAAAGCAAAAAAAATAATCTCAACCACACCTTGTAATAAAGTGATCGTAAAATAAAAACCCATATAATAAATCTGAGGGCAACACATAAAGTATCTCGCACCTACCTCATTCGTCATCTCTTTATCAGCAAAAAAGGCAATATCCACCTTAGAAAAATGAGGAAAGCCCGCCCTACAGGCCTTCAAGACAACTATTTATCGGAGAGAAAAAATACCCATAAATCAGGGAGCATTTTTTTATCTGGCAATCTTAAAGGTGGGGTAAATAAACGATAGGTCAGGGGTAGCGCTTGATTTGATGGCAATACACGCGGTCGCGGGGATTGGATAACACTTGTTATTGTTGCGTGCGGTGATACATTTACACAATAATAAAGCTTTTGACAAACTTGAAATACTACTAAGTACACTCGAGAGCAATGAATCCGGGTCACTTAAAGAATCCTAAAAATCTCGGAAACAAAAAATGCTAGGTTAATGCAATAAATTATATTTAATAGACAATGTAATACTCCTTAAATGAAGGTATTAAAACTTCTTAGTTATTGTATAGTTATATCATAAAAAAATCAAATTTGAAAAAGGGCCACTTTCGAAGATGGAACTACGAAATTACAGCATTTGGTTTTGCTTTTGTTTGTAATCTGTCATTTATGTGGGTACATAAACCATGTTGATAGTGCTCTATATTCATTATTCAAGCTGACTTTATGTCGCTTACGCCTGAAGAATGCACCAGAATACTTACAATGCTGGAAACCGGCCGGGGTCAGCGCGATACAGCCAGGACTGTCGGTGTGTCGCTGTCAACAGTACAAAGAGTTCTCCGACGTTACGAAGAAACTGGTTCTAACCTACGCAGACCAGGAACGGGCAGAACCAGGTGTACCACAGCACGAGAAGACCGATACTTGGTGAACACCATGCTTCGAAATCGCTTTCTCACAGGAACTGAACTCACAAATCAGTTTCGACGCCTCGGAGAAAGTAACCCAAGTGCATGGACAGTAAGACGTCGGCTTGCTGAATCTAACTTAAAACCCCTTAGACCTGCAAACGGCCCTAAACTGGAGCGTGGGCATCGTATTTCAAGACTAAGATATGCCCAGAGCCACGTAAATTGGAGTATTGAAGATTGGTCAAAAGTTATGTTCTCCGACGAATCAAAATTTATGCTCTACAAGCACGATGGAAGACACAGAGTGTATCGAAGACCAGGGGAAAGATTCAAGCAAGCATGCATCGAAGAAAAAGTAGCCTACGGTGGTGGGTCTGTACTTGTGTGGGCCGGAATTTCTTCTGAAAGTCGCACAGAGCTGGTGATCATAGAAAACGGCTCTTTAACTAGCGTAAGATATGTGGAAGAAATCCTCAATGATCACGTTGGTCCATTTATGGTCAATTTAGGTGAGGATGCTATATTTATGCATGACAATGCCCGACCTCATACAGGTAGGATTGTGAATGACTACCTTCAAGAGATGAACATTACTCGTATGGAGTGGCCAGCGCGCAGCCCGGATATCAACCCGATCGAGCATGCTTGGGACGAGCTAGGCAGATGCGTAAAACAACGAAACCCTCCCCCAATCACGCTTCGTGAGCTCAAAATTGCTCTCACAGAGGAATGGGAGAATATTCCCCAAAATCGTATAAGGAACTTGGTGTACAGCATGCCAAACCGCGTAAACGCAGTAATGGAAGCACGAGGAGGCAATACGAAGTATTAAAATTCAAGAAAATCGTAATAAAGTTCAAAAATTTCATGTTTCCTATTTTTGTTTTAAGGAGAGATCAGCAGTTTTTTTCTTTATGTAATTTTGTGTTAATAAAATGTATGGTGACTCATATTTTTTTTACTTTCATTTAAGGAGTATTACATTGTCTATTAAATACAATTTATTGCATTAACCTATCATTTTTAGTTTCCGAGATTTTTAACATTCTTTAAGTGACCCGGATTCATTGCTCTCGAGTTTAGAAGGTCTAGAGAATCACATTCTGTGGGTCTAGAAAAAAAGACGGAAAAGTCAGAAGTATCAGATTGCCGTTTGCTACCGAAACCCTTAAACCAATCCTGTTGAATGTCGAAAACCCAAGCACAGCTTGTTAACTTGCTAGCTTTGAGCACCCTTTTTATTTGTGATACCTAGGTGTGTGCCAGTGCAAATCGGTAGTTATACAATCAACAATAATCCCATGATAAGTGAACGATTCCAACCATACTACTGCAATTGCCTATCATGCAATTGTACCAAATAACACATTATAACACATCCCTATACCATCCAAAGATGACCTTCAAAAAACTCCAATCGATTTATCATCCCCTTCAAAAAACCGTTACGTTTTCCGTATCTCGTAAACTACCTATTTCTCATTATTCTGTCTCGCAATCGGGCACGTGTATCGATATTATAAACGTTTTATGACAGCTTTTAATATAAATGGCTAAGGGTGGCAAATGGTACAAAAGTTTGTATGGGACGCGAGGGGTACAAAATGAATTGGTTTTTCGGACAAAGAGATTGGATAGGACAATACAAGAGACAGTTTTGTCTTGAGTTCAGTTATGGACTATTTAGATAACATCTAATCTAATATATCTACAGTACTCTCTATCACTTATAGAATCTAAAAATCACTCGAGCTCTACACAGATTTTTTTTTCAATTGTTATTTATTTAGTACTAACTGGGTTGTGGAGGTCAGTTAGGCGCAGTCGCTTCATATAAAATATTTGTATTCAGCTGCATCCGGTAAGACAAGAAGCCGACCCCATCATAGTTGGAAAAGGCTAGGCAGAAGATGATTTATATGTATTTTGTGGAATATATTATACAGGGTGGAATTTTTCAATGCCACTTGGAGGGAAAGTACTCGAAATACTGGAGATAGCAAATTTAACTCAAAGAAAACATTCCTTTATTTTGAAAAAGAAACAAATCTGCATTCACAGATTTTCGGATTCAGATTTGTTTCTTTTTAAAAATAAAGGAATGTCTCCTTTCAGTAAAATTTGATATCTCCAGTATTTAGAGTACTTTCCCTCCAGGTGGCATTGAAACCGTGGCTGCGGGACTATTCGACCGGGGCTGCGGGACTATTCGAAAGAGATACCGTGGCCCCGGAACACAAAGGGTGATGAAGGAACATGGATGGGTTTTTTAGTCAGTAAAAGTCTGACACTCCCTCCCGCTCCACTCAGAGCGGGAGGAGTCATTTGATGATTTCCCATCCGAAAAAAAAAATAAAAATAAAAAAAAAGGTGGCATTGAAAAATTCCACCTGTATATACTTACTACTAATGTGAGCATAAATTTATACATAATCTCAATTTATACATAAGTTTATATAAGTGGAAACTTGTAATTGGCTTTCTTCTACATATTACTTCTGACCACTAGAATGTATTAGGTGTAAGTTTTCTTAAAATTAATAAAATAAAAATAAAATAAAATAATTCAGAACAGAAGTACAAACTTAACTTTTACACTAGGAAAAGTGATACAAGATTTCAAAAAATCTTTTGCAAGCATTTAAAAAAAAAATCTTCTTTAATTTAAACCTATCTCATTATACTATACCTTGTCTCAAACAGATAATCACCCTACTTGCAAGTTTCCACCCTCGGTATAAGTTACAGCTTGTCAAACATAATTGATACGTACGCACACGGTGGGTACGTACCTACCCACACACCTATATCTTTCACCTCGCAGTCTCAAGCGACGTAGGTGGCGCCCCCTGCGGCAACTCGTTCGTAAACAAAAGCCACTTGATGGTCGCAATTAAAATCTTAACATGTAGTATTAATAAACACCTACTTTTGGGGACGGGAACATGGTATCGATAGAATTTTTAAACTAGATTGGTTTGGCAACGGATTTCGATTCTTGTAGGTAGGTACTAGAATTCTGTGCATGTGTTGTTTAAAACTTTAACGATATAAAAAATATCAATCAAGCAAGAAACGTAGAAAAGGGAAAAGGGTGGTTCGGGAAAATGCAAACCAAATAATAAAAGGTCAGTTTAAATGATTATTTTTATAATACCTTTGTATTAATGGTGTGTGTCAAAGGTGAAACTCTCACCAAAGGTTAAGGTTAGAATTTTAGTTAGATAAATGTTTTTCACGCAAAAGAAAAACTTCTACTATCAAACTCTTTCAAGCTTAATTTACTAAAATTGTGCCACAAATATCTCTCAAAACTTACAAACTATCGACATCAACGTCACCCCATCACTTATCCTAAACACAAAGGTAGATCGTCTCAGAATTAAATTACCTCAACCCCGCTAACTCCAAACAATAATCTTAAACATTACCCTCCCCGCACCCCTCACCCCCACAGTACTACAGTTCTACAGCTAAGCCTTTTATGACGATGTGTCGCGTACGTCTTGCTGACGACTGATAAGTCGATGATGAGTTTTCTCGACTACTTGCGGTATGCACTATTTGCTGTAGCAGATTTGTATTTGAGTTGCAAAGAAAGAGTCGAGAAACAGAGCGTCTTCAAAAACTATGTGTACGGAACCGCACATTATTTTTCATACTCACGCGCCGTGCATTCTGCGCACTCAGCATTTCGTACCTATCACCAAGCTAATTTGTGTAAGTACATTAAATCAATAAATCAGTGTCCCAGGGACATTTGCGGTGGTCGGTTTTATTTCATCATCATCCCCATAGAATCGCCCCGGTATCATCACTAAATGCAGGGATCCCCTACACTATGTCTACCTAATTCATCAGCATCACGATATGCCCTGCGAATCTAGAAGAAGGTTTCAGCTTATGGAATTTTTGAAGAACTCCTGGGGGTCACAAAAGCTAAGCTGCCTGAGCTGTTCTGCTATGAGATATGTGAAATTGATTAGTTTCGTATTCGGATCACATTCACAGGCTTTCTTAACTATATACAGCTTTCAATGTAACTAAACGACTCATTAACCAACTGTAAGATTATAACATAACACCTCTCCAATTCAACCTAACCCTTGTAAAGTATCACTAAATAAAGGTGACCCGATATGTCCTTAACCCGTCCACAACAGTAGGTGTTATTGTTAAATTGGCCCAACAATCCCGAGGGTCTCAAAGACCCATCTTAATTATTAGCAAGGTGTTTAAGGGTTGAATTTACGATGTGTTAATACGACCCGATGTGCGTCGCCTGCAATTACGTTTAACCCTAAATTAAATTTACCTGGGGTCTGTAGGACCCACAGTTACTTTGTTACAAATTGGTGTAGTTTTGGGTGCATTGTGTGTGTTGTAATGTTAACGGCTTCATAATGAAATTAGAGGACAGTTTCAAACGATTTACTTGTTTACTCTCTTGATAAATCAAAATAGTATCACAATTCACAAGCAAAGATCTCGAAAAGATTAGCTGTCGCCCTTTGGAATGTCTATAATGTATCAAAATATGAAAAACGAAGTAAATTCTTGGACCTAAGGATGCTGTGTATTCAATAAGTATCTGGTAATGTTAAATTGAAACTGAACTATATTTAGATGCAAGAGAAAACAAACTTTATTTTGACTAGAATACGGTGCAACAATTTTCAATTGAATCACTCAAACGTTTAAAAACTTATTTAGAAGTGTGAGCATAGCAGAAGAGACGTAGCGAGAGAAAGTAGACGATCTCCATGAAGCTGAGAACACTGCAGCCCAGGAACAAGCCAGCCATACCACCGACAGCAACTAAGACACAAAAAAAACAAGATGATCAACTCAACTTAATATAAACATAACAAAATTTCAATATTGCCGAATACTCGCTCAACACTCAAAAAATTGTGGTGACGAGGGAAACAAAGAGGATTGACATACCCAACACGTCAGTGAAGCCGAAAATAATATCCCTTCTATATCTCATGCGAGGGTACGTCACCATCCCCCACTGTAGGTTGGTGCCCAGGAACCACTCTTGAAGAGCCTGAAGACAGACAAAAATGACAGAATGAGACAAAGGGTGTAAAGAGACTATAAACGAAGCCGAAAAGTACTTGTTCTCCCCGTTATTGCATTCATTTTTATGTTCTAGACCATACCTGGGAACCTTCTATATGTATTCTATATATATATATTGGGGGTCAAAGTTCCTACTCTTTCACGAGTTTTTCTCAAATACATGTTTTTAAGGTTAGATTATTAAAAAAAAAAAAAAACCGACCCCCGTACTATTCAATCCCTCCTTTAACACATTGAGTCCTACCGAAAAACGTAATTTTTCAACCCAAAAATTTTTGCGTAGAGATACTTAGTTTGATGTACAGAATGCTTGGTTGATGGCTTCGTGAAGGGTCTCTTTACACCCTGTAGATACAAGACAGAACAAGGTGAAAATGAGTTCATTCCATTACTTTCGGATGCTTATTAGGCAGGACCTATTATTATATACAACATGTAACGTAATTAACGCACACCCTCAGACACCCCAATTAGTTTATTATGTTATAATCAGAATACATGCACTGAATTTTTAATTAAACATGTCTAGGCAATGATTATTTAATAAATTAGTTTTCCTAATTCCGGAAGAATGTTGTAGTATCAGTACAAATCAACGAACGCACACAGTCGCATACGTAGGTCTCATACCTACGTATGCGACTGTGTGAGTCTTGCTAGCCTAGTAGGTATTCGCTCGCGTTCGAGACAGCTGTTAACGTCGTCGCTCGACTCAACTTCAATAGAAAAGTTCAATACATTTTAATGCCTGTTTTCTTAATTGATGTTTTAATTTAGAAAGCACTTCGTCATTTTTTATCAAAAGCGTTCACTATCCTATTTTTTAGATCCTCGGCACTTATTGTCGCACTAAAATAAAATAACGATTTAATACGTCCCCACAAAAAAAGTCGTAAAATCAGCTGATTGAGGATTCTCATCGAATTAATCCCATATTTCGTTTTGAAAACGAGTACCTACGTGTACGCCAATCGGCTCCCCTGTCGATGGCTGTGTTCGGACGGAACGTTCCATGGCCACGAAGTAGCAGCTAACATAGTCCTACCCTGCGGTCTACTCTTGTACCATACCTTTTTTTTTTTTTTTTTTTTTCGGATGGGAAATCATCAAATGACTTCTCCCGCTCTGGGCTGAGCAGGAGGGAGTGTCAGACTTTTACTGACTAAAACGCATCCATGTTCCTTCATCGCCCTTTGTGTTCCGGGGCCACGGTATCTCTTTCGAATAGTCCCGCAGCCCCGGCAGGCTTCGGTACTTGCGGACCCCTTCACTATTGCTGACTCTCTTTGAGGCGCGCGTGGAACACGAACGCGCCGTCGACACGGCCTGTCGTCATGAGACGAACGGACGGCGAGCTAGCCCATAGCTCCCCGTCCACAGGCCCGCGCCTACGGTGGCCGGAAGCCACCACGTGGCCCCCGACGCCCGGGGCGTCTCCCGCGGCGGCCGGGACGTGAGGATATCTCCCTCTCACGTTCCGCCACCTCCTTCGCTAGCATGACTGCTTCGCAGAAGGAGGTGACGGCGTCCCATTCCGTCTCGCTCCGGACCATGGCACGAACCAGGGCCGGAAGCGAGAGGTCGCCGCCGCCAATCGCCACCTCGAGGACACGGCGGTGCTCCACCCAAGCAGGGCACACCTCCACCGTGTGCTCCACCGTGTCCTCCGGTCGATCCTCACAATGGAAACACCCGGGCGTCTCCTCCCGCCCGATTCGGTGCAGGAACTTACCGAAACATCCGTGTCCGGTAAGAACCTGCGTCAGGCGGAAGGTGAGGACGCCGTGGCGTCTCTCCAGCCACTCCTCAAAGAGGGGACTTACCGCCACTATCGTGGCGTGCCCTGCACGGGGTTGCGACAGTCGCTCTCTCCATGTCGCCATGAGATCCCGCCGGAAGTCCGTCCGCTGAGCGACAATTTGCCGCGGCAGCGGAGTTTCCCCCCGGCGTAGCGCCTCCGCGCGCCACTCGTGTAGGCGCGCGAGGACTATCGCCTCCAGATCCCATGGCGGCAATCCGGCAAGGAGGCTCGCCGCCTCGCGGGAGATCGTGCGGTATCCCCGGATCAGCCTTACGGCCACCACCTTTTGGGGCGCGTTCAAATGGTTGGCAGCTCGCTGCCTCAATGAACGCGCCCACACCGGGGCCCCGTAAAGGGCCATGGACCGCACGACTCCCGCGTAGAGCCTCCGGCAGGAGGCGTTTGGCCCCCCGAGGTTGGGCAGGAGCCGCCTGAAGGCAGCCCCTGTCCGCTCCAGTTTGGGGGCCAAACGTCGGAAGTGCTCCGCGAAGTTCCACCGGCTGTCGAGGACGAGACCTAGGTACTTCAACGTCGACTCGACGCCGATGGATACCCCTCCCGCCGTCACTGCTGATCCCGGAGGTGGCGCATTCCGAGGCCCATGAAAGCACATGGCCTCGGACTTGTGCAATGCCACCTCGAGACCCAGTTGCCGGATCCTCTCAACGACTATCGCAACCCCGCGTGTCATTATTTCGGCCGCCGCCTCGTGCGACCTCCCCTGTGCCAGCACCAGCGTGTCGTCTGCATAGCAGAGAACGCTGACGCCGCTAGGGAGGTCGGCGCGCAGCACCCAGTCGTAACCGATGTTCCACAAGGACGGGCCTAGAACCGATCCCTGCGGAACACCGCACGACATCTCTCGCCGGTTCCATTCTCCGCTGCGACCGGGGTAGATGACGGCTCTGTCCGTCAGGTAGTCCCCGACCACACGACGGAGGTAGGTCGGCACCCGGTGATACCGGAGTGCCTCCCTTATGCAGCTCCAGGGCATGGAGTTGAAGGCGTTGGCGATGTCGAGAGACACCGCCAAGACAACCCCACCCCGGGACACCGCATCCCCCGTCGTGAGGGCTCTCACGCGCATGATGGCGTCCACCGTAGAGCGCCCCTTGCGGAAACCAAACTGGTGTTCCGCAAGATCCGGCCCAGTCCTCGCAAGGTGCTCGGCGAGGCGGTTTGCAATAACTCTTTCAAAGAGCTTGCCCACCTCGTCGAGCAGCACCACGGGCCGGTAGGCGGACGGAGAGTCCGCCGGGCGCCCCGGCTTCCGGATGAGGACCAGCTTCCCCGTCTTCCAACGAAGCGGGAACTGGCCTCTCTCCAAACATGCGCTTAGGAGCCCCTCCAGTCGGGGACCGAGAGCCTCCGAGGCCAGGACCCAGGCTTTGCCAGGCAAGCCGTCGGGTCCCGGGGCGGTATTTTTGGCACTGAGCCTGCGTACCGCCACTCTCATGTCTACCCCGGTCACTTCCGGAGCGTCGTCGTCGTCACTCTCGTGGTCCGCTTCCGGCACCGCAGCCGGCGGAGCCATAGGCGGGGGCGGGTGTTCCCCTCGCGAGGGGAACAGAGCGCTCACCACGTCCTCCACGAGCTGAGGCCGGAGACTCTGCGTCAGCGGGGGGGCCCAGGTGCGGAGTTTATCCCGCACCATCTTGTAAGGGCGCCCCCACGGATCTCTGTCGAGAGCCCCCAGCATCTCCTCGCGGGCCAGATCCCTGGCCCGCAGGACAGCCCCGCGGAGGGCGGTCTTCGCCGCTCTGTAGCCCTCATATAGCTCCGCCTCAATGGCTGCCGCGTTCGTTGGGCGAATGCGGAGCCTGCGGTGCCTGGCGTACAAGTGTCGCGCAGCCACGCACGCCTCCCGTAAAGACGTCAGCTCACGCGACCACCAGTACACCTGACGCCGGGCGCTTCCTGGCCGGACTCGGGGCATTGCCACGTCACAGATGTCGGACATGGCCTCCCGGAACCACCCTGCCTCATCGTTAACGTCGGCAGGCCTGTCCGGTGATGTCACCCAGGCCTGCACGATCGAGGCTTCCAGGAGGAGCTCCCGGTCCAGCTGCTTCAGCGCCCAACGCGGACCACTCGGGGCCTGTTGGACCGGCGCGCTTGAGGTCTGGGTGGAGACGTCGAACCGGATGTACCGGTGGTCGGAATAGGTCTCCACCCCCTCCATGACGCGCCAGTCAACGACACGCGGTGACAGGGCGGGGCTGGCGAACGAAATGTCCACCACCGACTCGCCCCGCATCCTCACGCACGTGGCGACAGAACCCCTATTTAGGACGACCAGGCCCTTCTCCAGGGCCCAGTCCTCCACCATCCTTCCCCGCACGTCTGTGCAACGGGAACCCCAAGCCAAGTTCTTGGCATTGAAGTCCCCGAGGACAAGCACGGGGAGGGAATGGTTTCCGACGACGACACTCAACTCTGCGAGAGAGTTGTGGAACTCGGCGAGAGTTCGGTTCGGGGAGAAGTAGACTCCCACTACGACGATCTCCCCGAACCGGGCTGCTACGCACCCCCGACCCCTCCTGACACTTTCAAGGGTCGGGGTGCCGGCGGCGGCCGACGACACTATGGTCACTGAGCCGCTCAGGTCCGCCACCCAGTCTTCCCTGGGCAGGACGAAATACGGCTCAGCGACCACAGCGATGTTGATCAACCACTGCGCCATGCTCTGGAGCAACAGATCCTGAGCACAGGCGCAGTGGTTGATGTTCGCTTGGAGGAAGCGAAGTGGAGCCGTTATTGGCATTCCATCGACGCTTCCTCCCTGGCCCCCTGCGAGGGCCCCTCTGTGGCAACGGCAGAGGGAGCGGCAGCAGCGGCAGTTGCGGCTGCGGCGGTGGCGACGGTGGCGGTGGCAGCGGAGGGCCTACCCTTGCCTCGGGTGGCCTTGGTGGGCGGAGCGCAGGCCTTGCTCCCAGCCCGGTGATCGGCCGGCTTGCCAGCCGCCGCACATGCGTCGCAGTGCGGCGTGGCACAGCACCCTGCAGACTGATGACCGGGCTGACTGCAGCGGAAACATAGCCCGCTGCGGTCAACCTCCGAGGCGCACCGGACTGACACGTGGTGTCCCACGTGGCATCGGTAGCACCTCAGAGGTCTGGGCTCCAGCAGCTTAACCTGCGCTGAAACCCAGCCCACCAGTAGCCTTCGGCCCTCCACAATTGTTTTCGCCGCCGTCACAGGGCAGCATACCGTAACGGTATGCATACCCGTGGGGTCCGGACGTAGGGTGCCTGCCCTGACCTGCTCAGCAGGGCACCCTCCGGACCTGGCGACGGCGGCCACCACCTCCTCCTTGGTTACCGAGTCGTCCAGACCCAAGATGCGCAGGTCTGCGCATCTGACGGGCCTGGACACTCGGGCCTCGTCCGCGTTTAGGGACGCTCTGAGCTTCTCAGCTAGAGCGTCAGCGGACGGGCCACTGGCCTCCCCGGGGACCTCGAGCATACGAGCCCCCGTCGCCGTGACCTTAAGCCGGAGGCCCCCGGTGATCCCGAGCTCCCCGAGGTCCACCGCCTCCTTTGCCTTCGCCAGCAGGTCGCGATAGGACACGCCCCTCTTTTCCGCGTCCGGCTGTAGTGTAATCACTACAGCCGCGGTCTTCGGGGCGCGGAGCCTAGCCGCGCTCTTTCGCGCCCTGAACTGGTCCTGGGCCTTTTTGGCCGCCTTCCGCCCCTTTTCCTTTTCCCCGACCACCTGCCAACCGGCTTCCGCCGCGGGAGGTGTAGGGGACTGCTGGGTGGGCGGTGGCGGCGGCGGCGGCTGACGTGCCGCCGGCACTGGCCCACTCGTCACTGGCACCGGCGGCTGCACAGTCACCGCCTGTGCAGCTGCCTTGCCCTTCCTCCCCTTGGGCGCCTTCTTAGCCGGCGTCGGTTTCGCCGGAGCCGGCTTTGGGGGAGGGGCCACCACTGCTGTGCCGGAGGGCCGGCTGGACGGCCCCGGTCTGGGTGCGGCAGCCGTAGCCGCCGCGTACGAGGCCGCCTTCGGGCCCGTGGCCGCCTTGCTTGCCGCCAGGGGGGGGCGCAAAACGATTCCCTCCAGGACGGAAAACCGTGCCTGGAAGGAGGCCAGCTCCTGGCGAACCAGGTTCAAGACCTGGTTTTCGACCGGCTCAGGCTGGCTCTGCCGCTGCTGCGGACCCCCCTTCTGAGGCGCCACGCGGGAGCTAGGCTCACGCAGACTGGCCAAGTCCGCTTGTAGCCTAGCGTTCTCCTTTCGGAGAGCCTCCGTGGCGGCCGTCAGGCGGGCCACCTCCACCCGCAATTTGGCCACCTCCTCTCCGTCTATCGGAGGAGGAGGAGGCGGAGGAGGAGGTCCCCCGAAATTGGCCTCCGCTGCCGCCATGATGGAGGCGGAAGCCCCGGGTATGGCCTTGAGTTTCGAAGAGGTCTTCTGTTTCAAGGCCACTCCCCTTATGGCGGCTTCCACCTCCTTTGCGAACCTGGCCTTACGCTCCGCCTCGGAGCTGCCAGGTTCACCCGCCTCTTCGCCAGGCCCAAGAGCAATGCCCGGGTGGCGCCCCTCCTCGGCCAGTCTGGCCGACCTTTCGGAGGCAGAGAGGCCCGCCCTCTTGCCGCGGATCCCCCCGCGCCTGCTAGTGGGGATCTTCCGGGCCGAGGCCAACTCTCCCTCCGATGACGACGCTTGGTCGTCGTCCTTCCTGGACCGCTTGCGGAAGAACTTGCTGTTCTCCCCTGCGGTCCCGGCCCTCTCGCGGCGGGAGCTCACTGAGCCTCCCCCGCTCACCTCACTGGATGCTACGTCGGACTCCGACCCCACATCCCTCCTCTCCTCTTCGTTGCCGTTGCCGGCGGTGTTGGTTTTTTGGTTTACTGTTTCCATATTTGAACCCACGAGTATGGGGGAAATAAACTCCTAACTAGGCAGAGACCCCTGTACCTAGTAGGGCAGATTCTAAGTATTTATTACTCGCCAGGGGGTCTGCAGGTACCCTGGCGAGGAGCGCACTAGCGACTGATTCGTTCTATGGAACACCCGTCAGCCATACATCCCCTCGCGGTGCGTCGCCGCTTGGGATTCGGGGTAACTTTTTATAGAGGTTGTCTACCTCGCGGTCCGGGCGGTTAAGCCAAGACCCTCGGTCCCTGTCGAAGCCGCGAGACTTGATCCACGACACTTCGACGGTGGGATTACGAGACCGGCGGTGACAGAGGAGGACGATCCTTCTCTGTCTGCTCGGAGGCAGGGTAAGTGCACACCGAGCCCGCCCTCACTCCTCTGCTATGCCCTCTGCTAATCAGAGGGCACGCAAAGGAACGCACCTTTGGTCCGGGTCGGACCCCACCCATGTCAGAATAATTGGCCGCGGCAGTACCACTCCCCGAGGGATAAGAGGAAATTCTCATTTCCCCTCATTCCCCGGAGAAGGATACTGCCGCGCCCGGGGTGCACCGGCCCAGCAGCTGCTCTTCCCTCCAGACGTATCGAGAGGGACGAGCAGCCGCCGGACACACGTGGAGGACTTCTG
Source organism: Xestia rhomboidea (assembly GCA_963853795.1). NCBI lineage: Eukaryota > Metazoa > Arthropoda > Insecta > Lepidoptera > Noctuidae > Xestia > Xestia rhomboidea. The sequence goes on from OY970759.1 coordinate 1,195,762, forward strand.
ACTTCGCACCCCTCTTGTACCATACCTTTGGTTGACTTGAATGGTCTGCCAGCTAGAACCACATTATCACCACACTGCACCGTGCCACAATCCTCACCATTAGTCACCATTTCACTGAACATTTTGTGTCAATTATTGCAAAGAATCGCGCGCGAAAAACTATTTGCATAAGTACACTGTACGGAAGTTAGCGCGTGACTAAATATTGTTTACATTTATTTAAGTTACTTTGATTGTAGGCGCCGCCGCCGGCGCCGCCCGGTGGCTATCTCGCTCTATCCCAGGTTTTTATTTTGCACGATAAAGGGAACGAAAACAAGTATGACATATTTCGCATTTTGTTGGTATGGGTAACTATTGTTTCCTTTGTATCCAGTGTCTGTTAGTGTGTGTGTGCGGTTAAATCGCCAAGTTTACTTCAACTGTTTTTGTAAAGACTTTAACTTGCTTGAAATAAGGTTCATTTTTCTTTATTTTGTATTGAATGGCGGAATTTGTATTAATACAAATAAAACTGCACTTTTAAAAGTCTTATTGCCTTGAGTTACGGTCCATTTCAGTTTACTTGGACTATACAGGGGTAGTGTGGCTATAAATTACGTAGCTTTAATTATTTTTGGGATAAAAAATTACCTATATTAAAAATTATAGAAATCGATTCAGTAAACGATTCTGAACAAAGTAATTTCAGGATGTGCGTTAATTATGTTACATGTTGTATAGACCCATATTTGGTGCTTTATTTTTAACTTTCAAATGCCGGAAATTTTGTCAGAAACTTATTAAGGCAATCGGTACATACATTAGATTGTAACACATAGTTCACATCATCACACAGAGGATAGCACCCGCAGCTTAATTTCTTTCCACTATCATCTTGCAACTTGTACAACTCATCTGCAAGCAAACCATCACTCTTATAATATTTAACAATGTTTACTATTGCTTAGTAATATTACAAAATTGTATGATAATCATAGCTACCCTTGTGTTTAGCCAAACAATGTAGACCATTGATATCGCATAACTGTTCGTCACCTGTGATAAGACATAACAGTTACATAATTATTAGCAGTATTCAGTATGACGGGTAAAGCTGCGCTGTTCCATACAATTGATCAGGTTAGTGTTGCACTTTTGTATGGAACAACTAGAAATCAACAACATAAAAAGGTGGCTGGATCTTTTCCAGTCCCCTGTTTTGCGGAAAACAGACTGGCCTTACCAATTCTCCTGTAGAAGTGCGGGATACACCTGCAGTACTTGAGACACAGTCGTATGCGGCACTCCATGCGACACATGGTGTATGTGTATATTGAGTTGTGCTTCAGATTGTTTTCATGAGGAAACCGACAGCGACGTTGATTCACACTCAACCTGAAGAAAGTTGGGAGTTCTTTAGCGTCCAGATTTCACTTTTTACTGCTAAAGCCGCGTAAAAAGAAAATTCTAAAACAAATAGCGTTCAATGTTGTGAAAAATAAAACAATTAACACCCTTTCTAAGACGAATAAATGGAAACGATAGAAGCATAACGATAGAACTATAAATCACCTAGCAGCTTCTGGCGAGGTGTACACGGTGAGTGCTGTGACGTATAGCTTCATGTAGTATCCCTCAGCTGAGTGCTGGAACTTGGTCGATATGTCCGGCACTTCTTGAGGACCGTGGATGTACACCTGAAATAGTTCAAGAACTTAAGGGACTTTCCATCAACGAACTAATCAAAAAGCTGCTGGGACTGACGTGTGTATGAGGTGGACAAGAGAGTAGCGTGGGGTAACTTGGAAGAGGTTTATGACCAGCAGTGGACCTTAATAATGAGTTGATTGATTGAACGTGAAATGACGAATACTATCATGATGGCACCGAATGGCGTCCAAGAACTGGCCAAAGAAGCGTTGGTCATCCAGCGGCAAAATAGGCAGACAACATAGTTGCCATCGGGGGAAAAACATGGATGAGGCTGGCACGGTACCACGGAGATTGGTACAAGAAAAGATAGGCCTATACCCAGCAGTGGGGGAGTTTGGGCTGTGGATGATGATGTGATCATGATGTAGTTTAGTCTTCTCCATAACAGCAATGTTACTGATAAACTTACATCATAAGAAGTAGAAATATTCATGACTTGAGCAAATACTTCCCCATCTAGAGGATGAATGAACAGCGACTTCTTGCCATCTTTTATAACATCCCATCGGTTTGCGTCTCTGTATCTGAAAGACAAAGAAACAAGAAACTAAGTAAAGAAGAAAAAAATAAAATATTTTTAGATATTAAGCGCAAACACTTACTCAGGAGAATTATACACAGCAATTCTAGAATTTACAGCATAACATAATCCCATTTCAGTGACAGTGGGTACTATAGACAGCGCCACATTCGACACTCCAATGGTCAAGGTTGGCTTGAAGGGAGCAGACAGGTTCATCAGCAGCTGTATATACTTGTCAGGAGTGATCTCTTCGTAGACCGGAATCTTCTCGAAGTTCTTGTAGGACGCGTTAGCGAGAGTTATGATGAAAGACTCCAATACGGTCTTGTTGGGGTCGTTGGAGTTCCTAAAAATCAACAGTAAATGGGACAGTAAAAATGAATTGGTGGCAAAAATGAGTATGATTTTATAAGTGTGTTTATTTATTGTTTATTTATTTTTTATCTTTTCATCATCATAATTGTTTAAAAGTCGTCCGCTACTGGAAGTCGCCATCATTCGTTTCTTCAGTTAAAACATTACCCGTTCTATTTATCCAACAGTTTTCGATAACGGCTTAAGTTAAGAGTAGTCCTAAGAAACTTTAGCTTTAGCATCATACTCCAACATATTCCATCCATAACGCCCAGATCATTCAAATATTAGCAACAATAATTGTGACTACATTCTAGGCCTAGTAACCAAAAGAAAATAGGTAACATGTGCAAACCTCAGAAAGATATCAAGCTTCCTCTTATCAATGTAGTTATTGGGGCACACGGTGACGCAGGGGAAGGTGGTGTTCCAGGCGAACATGTCCCGGTCCATGGAGACGACGGTGGGGGAGGACTGGTAGCGACTCCAGGTCATCTGCGACAGGTACAGGGAGCCGAACCCTGACAGGAATATGATGGTGAACCAAAGGATACTGTTGAAAAAAGCATTAAAAGATTTAGGTACTTTTGATTTGAGAAATTGTGACCATATTGTATATGAGCACATTATTTACATTTCTGATCATGCATATATACACAGTCATGTTAAAAGTGGGTATAAAAATGGTGCAAAAGGACAGTCAAACATAATGATTGATACACATACGAGTAGGGTTGACTTTACCAGCGCCAGAAATCTTCTATCCATGAAATAAAATTGACGTGGAGTTATCCTGGATTAAGTTATCAGGTGGTAGAAAAATCTACCCTTTATAACTTACATTTCAGAAAGATGTGAGCCCGCCGACACCAAGTGGTTAAATCCATGAATGGATGATGTCTCAAGAAACAATTTTAGATAAAGTTTTGCTTTTTCCACCAGGACATTGTTGAACCTATTCTTCTTAGGTTTAAAGAACAGCTTCTTCGGTGTACGTTGCAAGTCATCTTGAATTATCTGAGCCTGGAAAGTTCTATCAGGGAACATTTTTTCTGGAATGAAAAAAAGGAATAGTGTTTTCTTTTTCTGTTAGTATTGCAACCTGAAGGCCTCCCACTAGGCGGACCGATGACCTGGTGTAGGTTGCGGGAATCCGCTGGATACAAGTTGCTCGAGACCGGTCAATGTGGCGACACTTGGGGAGGTCCATGCAGTCAGAGGTCATAAGGTCAGAGTCCAGCAGTGGACGTCCTTCGGCTGAACTGATGATGATGATTTTGATTGGTACCTGCTGAATCTTTATTAAAAAAATGAATAAGAACAAGAAAGTTTCGCTTTGGTAGATCGTCACTTCATAGCATCAGGTTATACCCAAAGTACTCCATTTCCTTTGAACTACAAATATAAGAATCTCATACATTAATTCCCAAGTTACTCCAAGGAATTATTATTACTTGTCAATTTGTTCCTATTCTGCTCCATAGGTATCGGACATTATTCTCAAAGTACTCCACCGATTCAATTCTCATTTGTTTTTGTACAGTACAGTCAGCCCTAAAAGTTACAAGGAATCCTCTTGTTAATGTTGCTATTTTTTGTCTCTCTCGGACACATAAGGTTTGTCACGAGAGAACTCAAATTTAGAATTTGAACGGAAAGTACTAGGAGAACAAAATCAAGAAGGAGATGTTGATGTCTTATTACTGACAACTTGTGTGAACAGACGGAACTGTTGGAATAAATACTACCTTTTTTTTCTGGTGGGAAATCATCAAATGGGCTTATTCCCAAAATGACCCCTCCCGCTCTGGATGGACCGGAAGGGAGTGTCAGACTTTTACTGACTAAAAACCATCCATGTTCCTCCTTTACCCTTTGTGTTCCGGAGCCGCGGTATCTCGTATAATATGACGGACCAACAGCAAGCTAGCCCATAGCTCACCGTCCATAGGCCCGTGCTTACGGTGGCCCCCGACGCCCGGTGCGTCTCCCGCGGCAGCTGGGACGTGAGATTCTCTTGTCGCATGTCTGCTTCGGAGAAGGACTATTATTTGTACCGACACGACACCGACCGACAGTTGTAGAGACACGACACGTCAGACACGGGTGCCTGACAGTTTTTTTTTTTATAAAGCAAGGAACTTTTTTATACATTTCATCAATTTAATCCATTTGGAATCGATTCGCAAGAAATTGAATTTGGACGATTCCGAAAATATAAAAAAAATGCAAAGCTTTGGAGGATGTCTGTACGGCAGCTACCCTTTCGTAGTAAAATGCAACATAAAAATCCGGTACATATTTAAATTAGCTTTTCTATAAAAATGGCATGGAGTTGAATGAAACCTAATTAAAAATATTATATTTTACATGGAGCAGTTTGGGAACTCTTTTTGGAGTACTTTGGGAATAACCCGGTTCATCGATAATAGTAACCTTATTATTTTTTGGATTGTAAAGACAGAAGAAAAACATAAGGAAGGATTCTTATTCCAAATCAAATAATTCTTATAGCATAAACCTTGACTATCGGCCAATTATCACTAAAAGCAGCACTCCACAATATCGTCACACTTACCTTCCACCTCGGTTCGAAGCCAACTCTTCAGCACACAACATTGACACGGAACAAAAATGATAGCTCTCGTGCCAGGACTCCATTAATACGTAACATTATAAACATATCGCTAATAAATCTGTTCGTGCGTTTAATTAGTTTGGGGGCACAGGTGTCGACGAGACAGTAAGTCAATTTGGAACAGGCAGGGTTACACTTCATTAAGTTAAAATGAATTATTACTGAGAAATGGATATGAGGTAATTCTTAGATCCTGAAGTTGTGTTTGATATCTGAAAGGATCAATAACTTTTTAATGAGATTCTAAGGACCGCTCGTTCAAAGAATGTATGAATCAATCATCCCAGCTTATCGCAGTTCACTACTGGATATAGGCCTCTCCCAGCAGCGCCACAACTTCTCCGTCTTCCGCGTGCAGTCTGTCACAGCCCAAGGTCATCGGTCCATCTAGCTAGTCTGCACTCCAGGACTCGATTGCTCAGATAATGATTAATTATCATTCCAAATTATATTAGGCAAAATTTTGTAAGGTATGTGTGTACTCTGCCACGCAAAAACTATCGAACGGAATTGGATGAAATTTAGCACACAGATAGTTTATGACCTGGATTAACACAAAATGGTATAATTAACAATGGAACTCCACGCAAGCGAAGCCGCGGGCATAAGTTATCCTAATAAACATTAAAACAAAAATACATTTTAGAACATTGAACTCGAAACCGACTGTCTCCGTACTTCCGTAGTAATATTCTTCGAGTTCAGAAAGTTTGGTTCCTCTGCAATAAACTTTAACATCAACCTTCTGTCTACCCTGCACCATTATAATAACCGTGAATATTACCGAGTTTCCACTCGGCGGGCTTCTGATAATAATCGCCGGTGATTTTATTACAGCCCTTTGTTTTAATCGCTGTTTCAACAGCTTGTATTTCGGACAGGTGACATCATTACTTGCGATAACTCCATATTTTGTACCCAAAGTATTGGTTAATAGTTCTTAATTTTGATATAATTATGACACTTAAACAGCTTTGGTCAGAACTTTTAAGACGCGTCAACAGATTTCATCGCGGAAAACTATTTCTCAGACCATACAAAGCATAGACGCCTATTTAGAACCAACAGCACATTATAGAAATGAAAATTAAACCTTGAAATAGTCAATTCAGCTTCGTTTTGGTTTACTCCAAAGCCATGTGAGACAATTTAGAAAAATTGTCTTATGACATAATGGTGAAGCGAACCACCAATATTTTGAGACAGTTTATGCTAGCAGCAGTAAGTTTACGAAAGTTGATAGAACGTGAGGGCTAACGAAAGCGTTTCTTTAGCTTTTTATTAGCCTTATTGTTATGTGTAACTACATGTCCAAACTCTGCGCACTTACAAAAAATTGACAATTTAACACATAAGAAAATACGTATATTCAACAATTTCTGCACATAAATTCGAATCCTAAATTAAATAACGAGGACAAAAAAAAATTGAAAGCAATTCAATTCCCTGCCAAAATATTTTAAGACCAATCAACACCAGGACAAATAAAAAAATCAACAGAAAAAATATGCTCGTGATATCACAAGGTAAACAAGCAGAAACCTTACCTACGGCAAGGGAGGCCCTCCTAAAGTCTAATAATTTCCGAAGTGTCATGTCGCCCAGAAATAAATGAAGTGAAGAAAATAAATTTCATTTAAAAATCACGGCACACCATTATTTTCCCGAGCTTCCCCTAATTAATTTCTTGTCACCGTCTGGATCGGCCGTTGTGGCTCTGACAGCAGCTTAGAGCGGGATAGAAGGCTACAAGTGTAGCGAGTGTGACAGGGACAAGTATAAAAAGGTGAGTGCGCTTCATTACCATCTTTTAGTAGTTAACGGAAGCAGATACGAAGATCGCTCCGGTCGACTTCTGCTCGCCTAGTTCTTCTTATTAATGACCGTGAATAATAAGTTCAGGATAGTCGGTGTTTTGCTTATCGAAAAATATTCTAAGGGCCAGTTTATCTAAGCTCTATGTATATAAGTCATAGGTATATAGATCTAAAAACAAGGATAGGCTTTAAAATCCAATGATTTGAATTAAACCATATGGAGAGATCCCCGTAGAGATCTACGCTTTGGAATGGGCAACTACAGTACTTTCACAAGTTATTATGCCTTGTGACTGTGACTGTAGCTTCACTTTCTGTGTATTTCTGTCATTCAAAAGTGCCCGTAATGGCCTTTTTTTTTCGGATAGGAAATCATCAAATGACTCCTCCCGCTCTGGGCGGAGCAGGAGGGAGTGTCAGACTTGTACTGACTAAAACCCATCCATGTTCCTTCATCGTCCTTTGTGTTCCGGGGCCACGCTATCACTTTCGAACAGTCCCGCAGGCCCGGCAGGCGGTAAATGATTTGAGTTTGAGAAACAGACACTTACTCAAAGGCTGAATCCTGTTTCAAAACGTAGATTCCCAACAACCACAAACAAGCCTTCATTACAACTTATCGATTTACCTAATTATGCACGAATCACATACCTATAGCTCGAGATCGCGACAGGGTAGCAACAGTACAGCAAGTTAGATAATTAAACAAGCTTAATTTTCTTGTACGAGTTATATTCGCGATGTTCAGGCTCTGTTTGCAGAAAGTAACGGGTAAATATTGGCAACGGGAACGCTGAGGTGGAAATCTTGCTAGGGTAGTGTAGTATGGAGATGGATCTTTGAAATGAGTGAGAATTATTACTGAAATTTTAACATACTAATTGAATTAGTTTTGTCAGAATAAAACCTCCATAATTTGGTTTTGTTTTAGTGATATTCCAATCTCATCACGATTTAGACAACAGCATTCAATGCAAATAAGATCAATCGGATTGACTTTTATTTTATAGCCAAATATCATTTTCACAGAAGTTGCTGCCAGTTCTGTTAATAGTATTTTATTTTTATAGCAAAAAAATACGAAATATATTGCAGTAATTCAGTTACAATAACAAATTAAACTAACCAATAATTAAATATTACACAATGCTACAGGTAGTATTTAAACTAAGAACATGATCCAGAAACACAAAGTTACCAATTTTCACTTTTATTTTCCTCATAATTTCATAAGCAGAAGCACACTCCATGAAATAATACGTTCGACACCGCTTAATTTGAATATCCAGCAGAGGAGTGTTTAATAAAACATCCAGTTTGATTTACATTCTAACAAATCCGTACCTTTTGCGCCGCTGATGTAAACACCGCCTTACTGTGCCTCCACCGTGTACACACGCCTTTACAATTACATTTCCTACTAAGGCATTTGAATTTTCAAATTAATTTGTTGGCTCATCTCGTTTTGGATATATTCCTGCGGTTTTAGGTGGAATAAGGAATTCGTGGGATGCTCAAAATGGTTAAGGTGTTTCTTTCTGAGGATATTAAATGAAGGTTCAATTCGATTCCTTAGGGGCTGGTCAAGCGGTCAGTGGTACTACTACTAACGCACTTGTTAAGTCTTAAGTCGTTCATAGTAATCTCACGTGTCATTTTCTTTACAACACCAAAAAGCGGTACCTGTCTCAAAAATATATTAAAAAACATAGTTCTTTTTTCTTCTCTTCACAACGAGAGATGTGAAGAGAAGAAAAAAGACACATCGATTTCTTATCGCTGTACGTGGGCACTTGACACTCCTATGTAAATAAATATATCAATGCCTTTATTAATTCCCAAACGCTAAAGACAAAGTACCTATTCCATAACATAGCAACAAAAACCAATGTAGCATTTATCAACGTACAAACCTAACCCAAAACACCTTCTAAAACAATAAACGCTGAAAAAACAAATGAATCCGACGAGATGAATCGCCCGCGCCGTGTCGACGGGATCAAACCGTTTCGGACTGACCGAGCTACCGTGCAACCAACCTATGGTAGCTGTACGACCGGACCAATAAAGGTAGCCAAATGAGTGAGATGCAAAAACAAAGCGGAACGCAGACAGATACGACGGGACAATATATGGTTTCAGCGGGTCGTAGTAGGGGTGTAATATTGTGGTATCGATATTTTGTACTTGTCGATGATTCGGAGTCGGAAAAAAAATCCGTTTAAGCGCAGAATGTCAAATTCGCAAAAAAATCTTGCCTTGAGTTACCGCGATGTTTACTACGACGCGACGGAACTCAAGCAAAGGAAACAAGTGAAAAACGCGTGTAGCGGTTGTCGCAAGTCGTTTCGTCAGAGATCGTGCATGGTCGTAAGGCGTTATTGAAATAGTGATCTTTGTACAATTTTTTTGGCATTGATTGTCCCCTACATTCAATGGCAATAAAATTCCCGGGCAAAAAAAAAGGGTTTTCACACTAAGTATCTAAAGGGCTAAGAAGAGGAGGACGACAGGTGTGTTTCCATTTTGGTCAAGTCCATTGCTAAAAGTACCAAATTAAAAATTCAATTCGAGATCTCAATCTCAGAAAAATTAACACCTCACCATGATTTTCTTTATTATAATGAGAAAAGATACTGGATCCCTGAAGCGTAATCACTCTGATGGAGATATCACGATGTCCTGCAGAAGTCCTGAGCCCATATCAGAAATCTATCGATGTATTACTATCCCACCTCTTAATCCACAAGGTGAAGCTGGACTTATATTCGTTTCTGCTCGGCCCATTGGCGCCGAGTCGTGATGGATGGCGTCATGTCACACGCCATTTGCAATCGTTCTCATTATACATACATTGTTAGCTTTCTGGCTCCTCTTCAATGATAATAATTAGGCTGTTAGCTAATATTTCAACTATCGACAGGTGTATTTGTGGTTAATTTATTGTTGGAACTCTTAGTTGATTTCTCACCTGTGTTTTTCGTTTTGGCTTTGATTGTTTTTATTTACCATCTTCGTAAGCTACAGGAGTTGAAGTTGTATTAGCAGCTCATTTTTTTCTCTCTCCAACTTCAAATAAAAGACAGTTAAGATTTTCACATTTCCCAATTTTCAGGACAGATACACCGGATTCTGGGTTCCTGCAAGTTTCTCAAAAAAACAATGGAAATTGGAGAGCCCATTATATTTGGTCACACAGAATGGATGGCCTTCGATTCGACACAGGGAACACATCTCACAAATCTCCATACAAACAAAATTAAAAGTGTTCGGCACGGTAAGCGATGCTACAATAAAACTGTTGGGTCCCCTCGGTAGGTAGGCTCCTAATAAAAATTCCAGCAAATCAATAGGTTCACGTTTAACGCTTTTTGTATTGTATTTTATTTTGTTATTCGCCTCCGTTTCGTGTTAAAGGGACAATACTGGGATATAGTGGATTTGTACTGCGATCTCACAATCATGATACTTGTTATCTCGGTTCGAAGAATTAATGTGTATTGTCTTTTTATTGACAGATATATTTGAGTTTTCCAAACATCAAAAAATTTACTCTTTCGACTGTAATACATATTATTACGGAGATACTCACGTGGTAAAATGCATTTTTTATTACGAAAGGGAAATCTGTTTATGTTCAGGATTTGTGGTAATGGCCCTAGATTTTCGATCAAGTTTTAAATATTTGTATAACTTTCATTGAACCTTCTTGAATCATTTAGCGTAGCGTGTAAATCCACTCATAGGTGAACAACACAGTTGATTATTGTGAAATCAAAGATTAGATTGCCCTAATTTTATTTCGTAAGTTTGTTCCTCAAAGTAAACAATTTCAATCAGTTTGTTGATTAGACTTATTAAGTATCAGTAACAATAAGTCAACATAAATGTAAGAAATGGAAACATTACTGATACTCAGTTAAACAAGTACACACCCCGTTAAAGCACAAATTACTCTCAAATTTCTAAATAAAGTATCAACACCGTTCCTACTATCGCACAAAGCAACAGTAAATAGAATACACGTTGGATTCCCTGTTCCGTCTTTGCGATTTGCATGTCCCGTGCACGTGTGCGTGCGTGTGCACATGTGCCTGTGTCCGTGTGTGTGCCGATTGACATAAAGAAGCTAAATGCCGCGGAGTGTGAACAGTTACAACCGTTTAACGTATGTATTGGCACGTAGAGCTATTGGCAAAAATTCCAATAAAAGTCCCCGCCGGGTCCCTGGGAGGAATTCCTTCGAAGAATAATGTTTAATTTGCAATACGAGGACCGGCTGATTTATTTAAGTAGCTTTTGTTTAACATTCACGTGTTTTATGTTTTTTTGGTCCTTGTTTAGTAGTGTGAGCACGTTTTCACACAATCGCTCAGACACGTGCTCAGTTACGCGTTCCAGGTTATTTTATGTAAGCACGTGTCATTTTATGCCTCTTAATATGTTATTTGATATCACACTATTTGTTGTTAAATAATTAAAGATTATTTATTACCTAAAAACATAATTTAGCTGCAAAACAATATTAAAATAATTTTAACTGTCAAGCTCGCAATTATGGCGCCATCCCCACCATTATTGTATAAAAGAGCATGACACCATCACTGCGAGCTCAGTTTGTGCGCGACGTTCGTGGAGTTAACATCACCCATTATCGAGTAAGTTGATTGCTTCATATTTATTTTTCCAATGTTTAATTTAGATAATTATGATAAATAAGTATGTTGATAAATAGAAATATTTAAATTATTGCAATTCTCTGATTTTTGTAATAAATAAAACAAGCATAATAATAACTACTCTTTTATTTTACAATTCAGAAGTGGGATTAGTAGCTCATTCTAATGTGTGTGTGTTTTTTTTTTCTTTTCGGTCGAGAACATGGATAAACAAAGAGTGCTTGCCTCTCCGATTTTGGAAAGTGTACTAGTGCAACCAATCGAACGTGCAGATGATCATAGACACCATCACTCCTTGGAGCAGCAATCACAAGGTTCAAGACTGAGTTTGCAGCAGATACGAGGTCGCGTGATGGACCCAATTTGCCATATACCCCGCAACAGTCGATCGCGCAGTCCTTTGCGCAGTAGCCAGCGGCGCAGCAGCCCGAGGCGCAGCAGCCAGCGGCCCAGCAGCTCGAGGCGCAGCAGCCAGCGGCCCAGCAGCCCGAGGTGCAGCAGCCAGCGGCCTAGCAGCCCGAGGCGCAGCAGCCAGCGGCTGAGCAGCCCGAGGCGCAGCAGCCAGCGGCTCAGCAGCCCGAGGCGCAGCAGCCAGCGGCCCAGCAGCCCGAGGCGCAGCAGCCAGCGGCCCAGCAGCCCGAGGCGCAGCAGCCAGCGGCCCAGCAGCCCGAGGCGCAGCAGCCAGCGGCCCAGCAGCCCGAGGCGCAGCAGCCCGAGGCGCAGCAGCGAGCGGCCCAGCTGCCCGAGGCGCAGCAGCCAGCGGCCCAGCTGCCCGAGGCGCAGCAGCCAGCGGCCCAGCTGCCCGAGGCGCAGCAGCCAGCGGCCTAGCAGCCCAAGGCGCAGCAGCCAGCGGCCTAGCAGCCCAAGGCGCAGCAGCCAGCGGCTCAGCAGCCCGAGGCGCAGCAGCCTGAGGTGCAGGAGCCCACGGTGCAGTAGCCAGCGGCGCAGCAGCCCACGGTGCAGCAGCCAGCGGTGCAGCAGCCCGCAACAAAGCACGAATCGCAACGTGCAACATCTTCCCGCAGCAATACAAGGAACTACAGGTAACACTGCTGCTTCTAACGGAGGCAGTGGTGATTTAAATATTTTAGTGCAGGCATTGAGGTCACTAGCCCCGGGTCATGAAAACATAGGCTCTTTCAACAATACCATACCCGAGTTTGACCCTGCAAGAAAAGAGCAAACGATGGGTATGTGGTTACACAAGGTGAATGAGTGTGCCACCATTTATTCATGGAATGAAAAACAAATAGTGCATTTTGCACTCCCTAAACTTCAAGGCATTGCAAAACGTTGGTATGAGGGATTACCATCGGTGCTCTTTTCTTGGAACGAATGGCAGACAAGATTAATATCGGCTTTTCCCTCGGAAGAGAACTATGGCCAAATGTTAGCAGATATGCTGTCTAGGCGTGCACGTTACGGAGACTCCCTTGAAGATTATTTTTACGACAAAATTACTCTTATTAACCGATGTAGTATAAGTGGTAAACGAGCGGTAGAATGTGTTCTACATGGCATAGATGATCGCGCTGTTAGGTTGGGTGCCGAAGCGGCTCAGTATGAGGACTTGGATAAATTGCTCACTTATTTAAGAAATTCAAGAAGTCTAAAACAAAATTCTGACCGCAAACCTAATATTAATAAAAATCAGCCTGTTACAAACTCCGCGGATAATAAAGCAAAGAATCCCAGTGCCAAAGACCGAGTCCTTCGTTGCAATAACTGTAAACAGGAAGGTCATTTTGTAAGTCAATGTACTCAACCAATCAAAAAGTGTACTAAATGTATGAAAGTTGGTCATGAGGCGGAAAATTGTTATTCAAAAATAATTCCGGCTCAAAAAACTGTTAACAGAGTAGATATCAATGGTACAATTTCAGATAAATATTTTAAAACTGTGCGTATTAACGACATAGAAATGAATTCCTTTGTTGATCTTGGTAGTGAATGCTCGATGCTTAAACAATCTGAATTGTCCAAATTGGGGAATATAGAGATAAAAACAAGAGATCTGCCTCTACTCAGAGGTTTTGGTAATTCTGTTGTGCATACATTGGGTAAGGTCAATACTTTAGTCGAAATAGACGGAGTCAAGGCTGAAGTTGAAATATTAATTGTTCCAGATTGTGTTATGCAAGTGCCCCTTATGATAGGTCAAACCTTTACTGAACAACCTCATGTATTGATTAAAAAAAACAAGTGAGCATTTTGAAATTTTACAAAATTCTATCGATACTATCCAATACAAAAAAATAAAAATTATTAACCTTAAAAATATTCAATTAACAGGTTTAACCATTTTAGAAGTCTATACAGAACCCAAATTCACAGGTGACCTTTACGTTGAGGGAGGCTTGCGTAACAAAAATAACTTTTTCTATTTTGTTCTAACTGGAATTTATCAATTTGACAGTGATGGTTTCGGACAAATTGTTATAAATAGCCTAAATTCCGAGCCTCTATGGTTAGAAGACAATATTTTAATAGCACGGGGTATCACTGCTAATCAACAAAATGAAAAGAAAGTTCTGCATGTAGCCAATTCTAAACTGCAAGATCAACAAATGAGTTTAATCTGTTCATCGAACCTAAACGTTGCTGGTGAATTAGGCAAAAAGGTGATTGATGACTTGCTTTGTTTATTAAATAATTATCGACATTGCTTTGCGTTTACGCTCTCTGAGTTGGGGCACTCTTCGGTTTGTGAAATGGGCATTGACTTGCACTGTGACACACCTGTAGTCTATAGGCCATACAGGCTGGCAATTAAAGAGAAAGAAATAGTCAGGGATATTGTAGATGAACTAGTTCAAAACAATATAGTACGCCCTTCAGTCTCCCCTTTTGCCAGTCCTATTGTGCTCGTACGAAAAAAAAATGGCGGTTACCGCCTTTGCATCGATTACAGAGCCTTGAATAAAAATACTGTACGCGAAAATTACCCAATGCCACTTATAGATGACCAGATTGATACGTTATCTGGGAATATGTACTTCACAGCTCTTGATTTGGCATCTGGTTACTACCAGATCTCTATCAGAGAGCAGGATAGGCATAAAACAGCGTTCGTTACGCCGGAAGGCCATTTCGAATTTAACCGAATGCCTTTCGGTTTAGCAAATGCTCCAGCAACATTCCAACGAATGATGCATCAGGTTTTAGGCAATTTACGTCATAAAGAAGCACTAGCTTACTTGGATGATATAATCATCCCATCAAAATCAATAGAAGAAGGTATGAGACATTTAGAATCAGTTTTAGTTTTGCTATCAGAAGCAGGTCTTACTCTTAATTTATCAAAATGTGTTTTCTTTGGCCGTTCAGTAACTTATTTGGGGTTTAATATTTCAAATGAGGGTATACAACCAGGCTCCGCTAAAATAGAGGCAGTAGAAAAATTTCCCGTACCAAAAGATCAACATAATGTAAGGCAGTTTTTAGGGCTAGCGAGTTTTTTCCGTAGGTTCGTGAAGGGGTTCTCGATTATTTCAAAGCCATTGACACAGTTACTAAAAAAAATGCTGTTTGGGTATGGGGACCTGATCAACAAACGGCATTCAATACCTTAAAAACGATCTTGGTTCAAAAACCGATATTAGCCCTATATAATCCAAAATCCATAACAGAATTGCACACCGACGCATGCAAAATAGGCATCGGTGGCATACTATTCCAGAAAAATGAACAGAATATTTTAAAACCCGTAGCTTATTTTAGCAGGCAAACTAGCCCTGAAGAACAAAATTATTGCTCCTATGACCTAGAAACTCTGGCTGTGGTAGCCTCGTTACAAAAATTTCGGGTATATTTAGTAGGGATACATTTTAAAATCGTGACCGATTGTAATTCGTTAAGATCCACTTTCATGAAACGTGATATGATCCCCCGGGTAGCCAGATGGTGGACCCAAATGCAAGAATTTGATTTCCAAATTGAGTACAAAGCGGGATCTTCTATGGCTCATGTGGACGCTTTGAGTCGCAACCCATCCATCAGTAGTAATCACTCAAAAAAAAAATGGTTAATTGCATAAAAGAAACAGACTGGCTTTCAACAGTTCAGAATTCAGATTCAGAACTTCAACGGATTATCGGGATTTTAAGTAACTCTGAATTTAACGATATTTTAGAAATAAAAGAAAAATATAAAATTAAAAATGGCAAACTTTTTAGAATCACTCCTGATGGAGACAGGTGGGTTGTGCCTAAAGGCGTTCGATGGCAAATCGTCAAACAGAATCATGACGATATAGGCCACTTCGCTTTGGACAAAACACTGGAAAAGATAAAAACTCATTATTGGTTCCCAGATATGCGTGCTTTTGTTTCAAAATATGTATCCTCATGTCTAGAATGCGCGTATAGTAAAGCACCTGGTGGGAAAAGACCCGGCTTTTTACATCCAATCCATAAAGTAGACGTGCCGTTTGATACTATACACATGGATCATACAGGTCCATTTGTACGTAGTGGTAGGGGTAACGTGTATATTCTTGTAATAATTGACGCTTTTACTAAGTACATTTATTTGAAACCGGTGAAAAATACAAAATCAAACACTACTATTAGAATTTTGCGAGAATATATTAGTATCTTTGGTGTCCCTAAACGAATTATATCCGACCGAGGCACGTCATTTACAAGTGACCTCTTCAAAAAGTTTGTGTTAGATAAAGGCATTAAACATGTATTAAATGCAGTTGCTACTCCACGGGCCAACGGTCAGGTGGAGAGATATAATAAAGTTATCGTTGACTCGTTAACAGCCAAATGTGTTGGCACTTGCGAAAGCAAATGGGAAGACCACCTGCCCGATGTCCAGTGGGGTATCAATAATACCTTCAACAAAGGTATCAATAAGACACCTGCAGAGGCTCTTTTTGGAATAAGACCACAGGGCTCTAGTGATAGTAGAGTAATTTCTGCAATTGATGATGATATCACCCCAATAAACAAAAGTCTCGAAGAAATTCGTACTGAAATTTCTTCTCATATTGAATCCACACAAGAGACTCAAAAAGCAACATTTGATAAATCTCGTTGCAAACCTATCAAATATAATATTGGGGATTTAGTAAGGGTCGAACGGCAAATTCCCTCTACCGGTGGTAGTAAAAAATTAATCCCAAAGTATCAGGGCCCGTACAAAATTACAAATATTTTCGATCATGACCGTTACCAAGTAGAGGACACGCCACTTACAAGGAAGGGAAACAAAAAATACTCTAGCGTAATTGCTGTAGATAAGTTGAAGCCATGGATTTGTTTCAATAGACCACATGACGACATTTTATCTTCTTAAGCGAAAAGTCTGATTACTACGTACATAGATCAATGGGGTCTACATTTTGATTTAAGACCAATGGGGTCAACACATTAAGACCAATGGGGTCAACATATTAAGACCAATGGGGTCAACATATTGAGGCCAATGGGGTCAATACATTAAGACCAATGGGGTCAATACATTAAGACCAATGGGGTCAATACTTTATGACCAATGGGGTCAAATATATTAATAGGGACTAATGGAGTCTGCTTATATTAACTTAGACCAAAGGATTTACCTAATTTTTGGTTAGATGGTTACATTTATATACATAATATTGCTATTCTACTAAATTGTTTTTATTTTATTATTGTTTGCTGATTTACATCTCAGTACGGGGACGTACTTACAATTTGCTTGGATGGCCGACTGTGAGCACGTTTTCACACAATCGCTCAGACACGTGCTCAGTTACGCGTTCCAGGTTATTTTATGTAAGCACGTGTCATTTTATGCCTCTTAATATGTTATTTGATATCACACTATTTGTTGTTAAATAATTAAAGATTATTTATTACCTAAAAACATAATTTAGCTGCAAAACAATATTAAAATAATTTTAACTGTCAAGCTCGCAATTATGGCGCCATCCCCACCATTATTGTATAAAAGAGCATGACACCATCACTGCGAGCTCAGTTTGTGCGCGACGTTCGTGGAGTTAACATCACCCATTATCGAGTAAGTTGATTGCTTCATATTTATTTTTCCAATGTTTAATTTAGATAATTATGATAAATAAGTATGTTGATAAATAGAAATATTTAAATTATTGCAATTCTCTGATTTTTGTAATAAATAAAACAAGCATAATAATAACTACTCTTTTATTTTACAGTAGTTTCCTTAATTTGTGTTTTTGAAGAGATAGCAGCGCGATCTTTAATGATATATGAAGTTGTTAGGAAGAAATTTGTTCTGTTGAGACGATTAACTTTGAATGGGTGATGCAATTTTTTTTTTTTTTTTTCAGAAAATGTAACCCATTATTATATTTCAAGCTCATGAGTATACTCCTCATGTCGCGATTACCAACACCGACAAAGCGACTGGAATTAATTCATCAATGTTGTTGAACTATGTACCACATTGCACAATAATTTATTCATTTTATTTTAGGAAAGTTTATAGACTAATAACATTAAAGTAACAAAAATTAAATAACATAATATAAAATCATGATCTGTCGAACCGACCGATTCGGTCGGAACGCCATTGTTTAACTATTGTGTCTACTTCGTGGACAAATCAAGGGCAAGCCTCCACAGGGAGGCTTGCCCTTGTTTTGTCTCTTCTCTCTCTATCTCTTGATCTGATCCTGTATTGACATACATTATTATTATTATTTATTTATTTATACAGATACTTAAATGCAAAAAAAAAATATTAATTCCCTAATCCAAAATAATCTAACACTACAGTACTGTCAAATTATTGATTAATTTAAAAAAGTTGGTTAATTTTATTTAATTGTTATTAATTTAAGCTCAAGAGCAAGAAAGTTTTCTTACTGTACTTGCATTGATTCAGCATAGACAATACCGGGTTCACAAGAAACTTCGTTAAAACTGCGATTGGCTCTTGGAAAGTTTGCATTACGCCTGTTTATTTTTAATTTATTTATAATTAGTGTTCTGATTAGTGCGTAACGTTAATTTTGAAACGAGTTCAGGACAGTCGATTGAACCATTTGCGATATTTAACAAGTAGCATAAATCATTAATATGACGTCTACGGTCAAGTGGTAAAAATGGTACCTCCTGCATCAGTGAGTGTAAGTTTATTTATTTAATACGAGACTTGTAAATCCCGTATTGAGGGTTCCAAACTTGTGATGCCCAGGTACTCAAGGTGGCTGCGTACGAACGAACAATACAATACTTTGATCGGTTTTAGCGATCGGAAACGTGGTATTTTTTTTTTTTATTCGGATGGGAAATCATCAAATGAGTCCTCCCGCTCTGGGCGGAGCAGGAGGGAGTGTCAGACTTTTACTGACTAAAACCCATCCATGTTCCTTTATCGCCCCTTGTGTTCCGGGGCCACAGTATCTCTTTCAAATAGTCCCGCAGCCCCGGCAGGCTTCGCCCCTTCCCTGTTGCTGACTCTCTTTGAGGCGCGCGTGGAACACGAACGCGCCTTCGACACGGCCAGACGGACGGACGGCAAGCTAGCCCATAGCTCACCGTCCACAGGCCCGCCCCTACGGTGGCCGGAAGCCACCACGTGGCCCCCGATGCCCGGGGCGTCTCCCGATTGAACCAGGGCCGGGAGCGAGAGGTCGCCGCCGCCGATCGCCACTTCGAGGACACGGCGATGCTCCGCCCAAGCGGGGCACACCTCCACAGTGTGTTCCACCGTGTCCTCCGGTCGATCCTCACAATGGAACCACCCGGGCGTCTCCTCCCGCCCGATTCGGTGCAGGAACTTACCGAAACATCCGTGTCCGGTAAGAACCTGCGTCAGGCGGAAGGTGAGGACGCCGTGGCGTCTCTCCAACCACTCCTCAAAGAGGGGACTTACCGCCACTATTGTGATGGCGTGCCCTGCACGGGGTTGCGATAGTCGCTCTCTCCATGTTGCCATGAGATCACGCCGGAAGTCCAGCGACAATTGGCCGCGGCAGCGGAGTTTCCCCCCGGCGTAGCGCGTCCGCGCGCCACTCGCGCGAGGACAATCGCCTCCAGATCCCATGGCGGCAATCCGGCAAGGAGGCCTGCTGCCTCCCGGGAGATCGTGCGGTAACCACGGACTAGCCTTACGGCTACCACCTTTTGGGACGCGTTCAGATAATGGGCAGCTCGCAGCCTCAATGAATGCGCCCACAACGGGGCCCCGTAAAGGGCCATGGACCGCACATCGGAAACATGCTGAGGTTCTCATAATATAAGCAAGTGCTTATTCACTATACTATCAATATGCTGATCGAAGAGTAGCTTGCTGTCTTGTATAATTCCCAGATCCCTGATACTATTGACTTTGCCTATATTGATATAGTATAGTTTGTATGTGGAATCGATTATAGACTTCTGGCGAGTGAAAGTCATGTGGAAGCACTTTCAAACATTCAGTTCCACTCTGTTACGTCTACAGTATTCTTCAAATCCATTAAAATCTTGTTGGTAGTTTTTTAACAGGTGTGTATCAGATAAGTTTTGGAAAATTTTATGAACCTTCAAATCGTCAGCATAAAGTAGAATGTAAGAAGTTTCAAAACAGTGTTTCACGTCAGCAATAAAGACAGTAAATAAAAGGGATCCTAAAATCGAACCCTGAGGAACACCAGAGGGGACAGAACTCCATCCAGATGTGTACCCCTGAAGTACCACAGCCTGCGTCCTGTTATCAATATAAGAGGAGAACCAACGATACAGATCTCCGTGTATTCCAGCTTTTAATAGCTTCTCTAAGAGCAGTCTATGGTCAATACGGTCAAAGCATTTACTATACTCAGTGTAAATAACGTCAACTTGTGCCCGCTGTTCCATATCTTTGGATATAAATTCATGGGCAAGATTAAATTAGATGTAGTTGAACGCTTCCTAAGAAAACCATGCTGTTCATCACCAAAGTTGCATTTCATAGCAGCGTATACGTAAATACAATGCGTTCGAGGATTTTGGAGAACAGATATATCATGGATATTGGCCGATAATTAGAGATATCCGACTTATTACCTTTTTTGAAATATTAGTATAATGATAATATGATTAGCTACTTATTAGTTCAAAAACAAACAATGCTCATCGTTTACTATTTGTTATCTCTCCACATTTTGACGACCGAAGTAACTGCAGTAATGACTGGCATGAGTCACAAAAGGGCGATTTCACACGGCATATTATAGTAAATGTATTGTGGATGTTTTTTGATCTCTGAGGTTTTTGGATTTGTAACGCACTAAGCACTTAGGTGGTCTTTGGGGTGCTTGAGTTAATAAATTGTCATTATAGACATTAAACTATTAGGCCTGAATTCCTGCTACGCTAATGTCGGTCGCGCGGACGAGTATACATTGTTCTATATGCATAGCGCCATACTGCGACGCTGACGTCAACGGCGCGTATGTTGCTACAGTTTTTCTCGCTGACGTACGCGACCGACCGTACGCGACAGACGTCAGCGTAACAGGAATTCAGGCCTTAGAGTCTTGACTCCAAGTATCAAAATTATGAGGTGTTGGCAAAATCTTGGAAATATGTAAGCCAGGTAGTCGACTTTGCCACAAGCGTAGTCCTATTTAATAATTTAATGGTCAAAACAAATTAAAAGACACCAATACAAACACACCTTTACTAACCTAAATAAGTAAACCAAACATACAACCAAACAATAATCCGTTATTCATTCTAATCATAGACACGGAACGTTACGATCGTCCAAAAAAAATTGATATTTTTCAACAAAAAAGTTGTCAACCATGAAGAGCGTGTGTCTTCTCGTCCTAGTGAGTTTGTGCCAGGTTCTGCCATTGGAGACCAAGCTGGCCCAACTGTCGGCTCCAAAGACGGTGAGAGTGGCGGTACTGGATCCTCCGGCGATAGAAGTTTCCTGGAGCAAGATTGACAGCGGTGATGATCAGGATCCTGTTGTGGGATACAAGGTTAGTAAAAAAAAAGTCTTTATTGTTATGTTAACTTGGGCAGTTTTGAGGTGAGAGATCAATAAATGTTTAATTACTATTAATATGTGGCCAAGAGGATCAACATAATTAGTCGTTAAGCATCTGTGGCAAACCTACTACACAATGTCACCAATCCAATCACAAACCAATCAATCAATCCAATCCAATCCTATCACATTATCAGTCTTAGTTTGCTTTGATGGAGTCTGCTGAGTGAAGACATGCTGCGTCGACAGCAAATTAATAATTGGGATAAGAGCAGGAGAATGATGATGACGATTATAATGCATATTGTTTTGTGTACGTGTCAGTACCTACTACAGACGGTATAATTTTCCAATATTTCGTAACAGGTCAAAGTGTGGGAGGTGAAGAACATTGAAACCACTAAGTATACCAATATCGACGGAGAAGTGACACGAGTGGAGGAAGAACAAGAAGAGGTAGGTTCCCTCTAAAATTCAATGCTTGTAGTACTTGAGCTATCTATTGTTAGAAATTGTATGGGAAATTCCACAAAAGGCCTTGACACAGTTATTATGTTTTGGTTCTTGGTTTTAATGCAGTAGTTATGATTGACAAATACTACAAGTGGGTAGGTACGTTGTATGGGTCTGGTGCGAGTGGAACATGATTATTATTTTAAATTCATAAAGGAATAGGAACTGAATATAACAGTTTTTTTTTTAAAACCGCATCAAAGCTTAATGAGAAATGGGGAAACGCATATTCTCAAATAGTGTACTGGTTGAAAGTTAAAATACAAATCTCAGTTATAAGAGCAGTTTCAATGAGAGTAAGAGGCACGCGAAAACATATCAGGGCCTTTCAATGTGAAGATGGAGCAGGAATGCTTTAGTTACAGCTTGGTCTCGTGAATCAGAATTCTATGTTTATGTGTGCAATGTACATTAACTCTCGAGTTGTTCTTGTCTAATAAATGTTATTTACATTTTGATAATTATATCCCCCGGCTGCCTTACATCCTCTAATAATATTATGATGAGTGTGACTTTAGGTTCCGTTAGGTTCCAGCTCTGCTACGAATGACCTAGCTAGATCGATCTTTCGCCCCCGTAAAACGCTATATTGCAACGATTATCGAAATCGTTAAATAATATATTGCTCATTTAATAGTATAAGATAAGGGGTTGTTCCAGACCCAGAGCCCGCTTTAATAATAACTTAAGATTAAATAAACCAATAATATACCTGTTCACTTTTACGATTGATTGTGTGTGGTATTGTTAAATTTAACATTCATTTATATTGATACATTTTATACCTAATTCCAGCCAATGGACATGATCTCCGGCCCCGATGAAATCCTAAGTACAGCAGAGAAAACCTCCGCCACCTACCACAATGTAAAGCTAGATGTCACTTACGAAGTCAGAGTGCAAGCCTTCACGAAACACGAAGATGGTCCCATGTCTGACCCTATCAGAATCAAGCTAGATAAGGAATGATTAAGAATATAGAACGAATAAATATTAGATAGGCTATACAGGATATGCATATAATGAGAATATTGTATCATATTTAAAAAAAAAATGTACCTAATTATGTTGTATTCTTTTTGTTGAGTTTAGTGACCTTGGGTGACCTTAAGCTTAAAACGCTTCACTAAAACATGCTAAAACATTTCATTTTTCGCTTTTCACTTCCATATTTTACTAAGCCTCGACATGACCTGGTGATTTTTTACATAATAATTTTATTGTTTTGGAAGGAGACAAACACATGACCAAAATATTCTCGAGATTACCTTAGGGATAATCTATCTTACAATTATTACTCTGTAGTAAATAAATGAATCATTCTATGGAAACGTACATCCCAAACAAACCAACCAACACAATATAATAATGAAGGAAAAAAACAAGAGGATAAATAACAAACTAAACGTGTTTCATCACGAACATACAAGTAATTATAATCATCTTTAAGTACTATACGCTCATTCTGACAGCGGACGCGGGATTGACCACACATACAAGTTAATATCCAAGAACAAAGAATATATAAAAAGCAAAGGTTATGGAGACTCTAATCCTTCTCCTGTTAGTGGCAGCATGTAATGGAATACCAATAGATCTACAGCAGCCTCAGCAGGCGCCGCAGCTTAATTTGCCAATACCTGTGCTAATAAGATCTGAGTCAGTGGACGATGCAAATAATATAACCTCTCATGAGATAGTAACTTGGGCTGCAGTGGAAAGTGATGAGCCTGACAATCCTATTATTGGTTATAAGGTAAGTTTTATATTCATTGGTCATAAGTTGTATAAAGTGAATTTGAACCATATAGGAACGTGTTCCAAGCTAAGGTGGCGTCTTGTATGAGTTTATGTATGTATATGTAAACAAAGTTGTTCAAAACCAGTCATGACCGCTGACTCAAGGTAGGATTTTAAGTACAAAAAGATTAAACGCCTTAACTTTTTGTGAGAATTTTATTAGGAAAATTATTTGTTTTTTTTTTTTTGCAATATGCAAATCAGTTAGGTAATTTGTAGGTATGTTACAAACCAACTGATTTGCTTCGTAAGAAAAAGACATTTATACCTGTAATTGTAGTTTGTTTGAAACATGATTTAACTCAATCACCAAGTAAAATTATGGTTAACTAGTATCCGCTCTTTCTTTTTTACACATGAATTTCCACATGTTATTCTGATGTATAAGCTATATCTATATCATTGTTTAGTCTCATTCAAATCTGTTCAATAGTTTTTAAGTGAACGAGTAACAAACATCCGACCTACCAATCGCATATAAAATCGTTTTAAAACACTTCGAAAGGTTTCTACAAAAGTACTCAGACATTAAATTAATCTGTTTGAGAGATAAATGTAAAGTTTTTAGGTACTGAGATATTCCCAGCTGAACTCCACAATACCTAATGTTTTGTTTTCAATATAATTTCAGTTAAAAGTATGGGAAGTGAAGAAAATCAAGCAAACAAAATACAAGAAACAAGGAGGTGAAGTCGTCCGGGTTCTAGAAGAGTCCTATCCGGTAAGTGTGACGATTTAATATGATTGAGAACGCCTTAAAGAAAACACAAAAGTAACAGAGGATCAAAAGGCCCATAACCGGGTGTTATACTGCAACTTGAGAGAGGATTTATTAATTTTGAAAGTAAACAGTGCACAGTAAGAACAACGAGTACAGCTGAGCAGTTCAGATTTTGCAACTATTAACTGTGCACACAGTGTCTAAACGTCAAGTCAAGACTAAAAATAGAAAATTAAATAAAGAAGTAAGTACTTTATCACGTCAATCAAAGTTTATAATCATTTTGATTACTAGCTGGAATAACACATCAATCAAAGTTTCATTTTGAGATTAATCTCTTAACCTTTTCTAGTATCAAACATACTAGCTGGAATTTAAACAATAACGAATTATTTACACCTATGTAGACAGAACAAAAAAAAACCGGCCAAGTGCGTGTCGGGCCACGCGCAGTTTCGCAGGGTTCCGTTGTAGCCCGTTATATTTTAAATTTTGTTTTTCAATGCAAGTCTTTACCCGTTATAAACAAGCAACCACTTCATCTTAGTCATTTTATAGGATTTATTCTAAGGATTTTGTATTCGGTACAAAATTATCCAACACCCTAGTTCAACGACTATTACTGCTAAACTAATAAAGTTATCCTAACCGCTATATTTTTTCTTTAAAGTTCATGAAATGCACTACCATCATGATTTTTTCCAGATTTTTCAAGCCAGCAGTAAATCTTTTAGAGGGGGGGTGGAACAAAAATTTGCACTTTATAATTTAATTTTTCATAAATGGAGCATTAAATCGAAAAGTATATTCAATACCCCTAAGTCATTTTAAAAGACCTATTCAACGATACCCCACACGATGGGGTAGACGATGAAAAAAAAATCATCCCTCCAAAATTTTATTTTACCACTTTGTCGGCGTTATTGATACCCACACCTCTACAAACTACATTACAGCTTTCTAGTACTAACGGTCTCTTAGCAAAACCTCGGACAGACAGACAGACAGACGAATGGCGAAACTATAAGGGTTCCTTGTCAGGACTACGGAACCCTAAAAACAGACTAAGAAAGGAGAAAGAGAGTCTTTTGCCTTGCAGTGGGACGACACAGTTTAAAAGTAAATAAATTCGCATTTGCAGAAAATCAGTATCAACGTTATTCCGGACGGAGTGCTAAAGGAGATCATAACACCGGCCAACGTCACGACAGCCATATTTCCTGATATGCACTTGGATGTCCCCTACCAGTTCGCAGTACTGGCATTCACGGCGATGGGAGAAGGACCACTGTCGGCCCCTATACGGATCACGCTACGTGTTAAAAACGAAGCTACAAATCTAGAAGATTCGAATAAGCAAGAAATAAGATACAAATAGCAAGTCTGTTTGAAATTTATGATTTTTTTATATAATTGTAAGCCTTGACATAATTATATACCTTTGTCCTTCATCTTATAATTTTCTGTAATACATAATGTTTCCAATGGGATACATGCCTGTGGCGCCGTGTGCCGGATGATACATGTTAATTATCTTCTAATTTATTGGTTCTGAGATAGTGCTCTGTGATGATTTCCTTTGCCGTGTTGGGCGGTGATAAAGCCAATTGACAAAATAAAAATATTTTCCAGGATAAAAACCTACAACCTACAAACTCAAATCTGTTATTTATCATTAAGTTATTTTTTATTATTTTACAGTGTTACAATAAAGGGTGCAAAACACCTCTTAACGAAGCCGAAAGGCACTTGTTCTCCCCGTCATTGATTTCATTTTTTTGTTCCACACCATACCTGGGAACCTTCTAGTTACGAAGATATTGGGGGTTAAAGTTCCAACTTTTTGACAAGTTTTTTTTAATACAAGTTTTTAATGTAAGATTTTTAATTTAAACATCTCCACGACCCCTGTATATTTTTCACCTCCAAAAAAAAGTCGTTTCTCAGCAACAATTTTTGCGTAAAGTTTAGTTTGATGTACAGAATGCTTGGTTGACGGCTTCGTGATGAGGTTGTCTACATCCTGTATGTAAACAAGTTTAAGCCCCATTGTAATAGGGGCTGACCCTATTGCATAAACCGGGCGCAAATCCAGACTCCGGAACTGTTCACAAAAAATAACAAATCAATTCGTATACCTACATACTTATCGTTTGTAGACAGTGATCTAACAATAGTGTATGTTTAGAAGTCAGGTTGTTCAACGAACACAGAAGTGAATGTGAACAAAAACGATGTCGATCTACAGCCGTCCGGTTCGGACAGTCCGGCTTAGCGGGTCATGTGCCCGGCATCCGGACACATGTCAGCCGGCATTAGTCGAACTACTGTGTCCTCCACGAGTCAGTGATAACGGTCTGATGGCCGGATAAACTAGTTTTGATGAAGGTAACTCCAAAGACTTTTTATCTTATAAGATATGTTTCAAATAATAACCGAATTAAAGCGCTCCTGTTCAGTAGAGGTTATCGCAGAGATTTGTAAGCCTTGTGTCCGATATTTTGGAGTCGAGAATGGCTTGAAAGCTTTTTTGGTATGGACCTGTTTATATCACTGTATACAGATAACTAGTAAATTAACTAGATTCTGTGTGTGAAATCAAACGCAGGTTTAGGTAAGTGTTATCAACTAAACTTTTAACCACATACAGAGTGGATACGGTGAACGTAAGGGGAACTACCTTAACCGTTGCAGTTACACGAAAATGGTTTTAGGAGACTATCCATAATTTTTCGTGAAACACTGATCTCCATTCACAGATTTTCGAAAAAATGTACAGTTAGTAAGAAAAAGGCCATTTTACACAAAACATTTTTTTTTATGCCTATCGATCCTGCTTCTAATACTGATCAAAAACTCATATGGGAACAATCCAGGTTGGAGAACTAAAAAGTCTGAAATTCGAGTCAGTCAAAAAACCCGGTGGTGTACAACCAGAGGACTGGGATTATCACATTATCGCCCGGTGCCAGTAAAAAGTACTGACTGTTCAACTACCTTCTCTGCTCACTGTTAAGTGTTTACCTCAGCGAAATGCAATTACATTCATCTCGGGAGACCGACAGACCGACTAGCTATCTATTCAGACACTGTGTCATAGCAACCTCTGTAAGGCTCTGAAATGAAAACTAAAACGATTTTATTTCAAACTGTTATATTTTTTAATTGATAAAATTAAGACTGAGAGAATTAAGTCATGTGTATTGTTAACACGATATTTTAGTACTTGGAATGAGGAAAATGTCGTGAGGAAAGTTTTGAGTATGAATGTGGATGGGTATAAGAGTAGAGGAAGACCAAAAAAGCGAAGGATAGACTGTGTGAAAAATGATATTATTATGGAAAGGTAGGACGTGTCTGATGATATGACGAGTAATAGATGATATAGATGTATGGAAGAAGACAATCTGCGTCAACTGAAATATATTGGGATAAGGGCAGGAGAATGATGACGACGTTATTTTAGTACTTTTCGATTTCAAAGTTCTCAGAAAAAAAAAAAATATTAAATTGACTATACAAACATCCATTCATACAGGTGAATTCAGCTATCCAATGCTAAATCCAGTGATTTAGCATTGGATAGCTGAATTCACCTGTATGTACCTTTTTACAGTTAAAAAGATACAGTCTCTTCAGCAATAAAACATCCTACAGTATAATGTTCAATTATCGAATCTTGCGACCCCTACAAACGAGTCAGTCAGAGCAGTCCTCCCGCGGGCCGCGCCTCATTTACATATAAATTGCAGCGGTTCACGTGGCTTCTCCTACTTTTAAATGTTCTGTACCCCTGCTCGAATGCGGGGCCCATGTTTTACTTGATACATGTACAGTCGTACAGGTATGACGTAGTTAAGCTGAGAGTTATCTGAAATTGTCAAGTTTGCGTAGTTTGTGTGATAATGGGTAAAACGGATTCACACGTAATCAGCCTTCCCACTGTTGGGAAACAGGCCTGTTCTCTGAATAATCCACCACGCCACGCACCACTTCACTTCACACCAAATACAAAGAAAGAATTTGTAGTTTCTCTACAGAATAGTTTTGCAGAATTGAGGAGTTACTCGTACAAAATTTTAACCACCGCATCAAAACAACCTTTATTGTATTGTTTAACTTGATGAAACATTCTTTGAAAATAATTTAATTAAACCTCAAAAGATTCTGTTTATTAACAAAGCATCCATCACGTTCACGTCCCATACTTTGACCAACAAAAAGCCAAGGCCGTGGAAATATATCCCATAGTTGGTGGACACAGTAATTCAATTTGGTAAATTCGATTTTCCGTCAGTTACCTGCGTCTTCGCCCCTCGGAGCGCGTTGTTGCGACATCCAAGTTATTATGGACAGCCAATGTTGGAGCCAGTATTCGTCAATGTCGGTACTTGACGCTCTGGAAACTATCAAGAATAAGTTAATAATTCGAATTGTCTTAATACATTTTCTATGACTTTTAAATAAAGATTGCTAGACAATTTCTTAATACTGCGGACAGCAAACTTTGAGAGATAATGAACTGAAATAAAGTCTGCTTGCAGTCCGCTGTCCGGTCCTCTCGGTTTGACAGCACATTTTAAAGTTTTTAATTTGCACCTACTGTATACTCAATAAACTATAGTATCAGTCATGAAACTTCAAAAACTTTGTGTTTTTATGGTGATGCTAAAACTACAATTTAAAAGTTTTTGATTTGCACCTACTGTATACTCAATATACTAGTATCAGTCATGAAACTTCAAAAACTTTGTGTTTTTATGGTGATGCTAAAACTACAGTTCACATATAAAGAGTTGGACACCAACATTGGCCCAACTTTCCAGGAGGGACAAAATTAGATTAGTACAAGTGGGGTCAAGCGAGACGACGGGGACAATGACGGAAGAATATATGAAATGTTATCTTGGATATATCAGATAATATAAAAGAAAATATTAAGGTAAACGTGAGATGCTCTTAGTAGAATTATATCTTGCGATGTCCACTGCTTTCTTTTGGGGAGTAATAATAGGTATATCTAGGTGTAGATAAATACACTACATGTTATAATAATATTGTGTGCGAGACGGCAATTTTATAAAACTACAACAATATTGAAGCTCGAAAGTTTAGAATTGAACTACGTGCTGTTTCTAATAACTTTTTTTCCTAAAATACAATTTTACAAGTTAGAAAAAATACACAAAGAAAGTAAATAATTTCATGATAACTAAATAAAAAGTAACTAACGTCGACAATGGCAAACACGTCTGAAAAAAATATTTAGACCTCACGATTTTTGAGTCGCACAGTCACACTTTACCACATCATGAGAAACGGAATTATCCAGATTGAATTTGTTTCTCAAAATGACATAACATGGCTAACGGTTTTTGTATCTGCCTCTTTCCATAGTAAATAGGCAGGAGTCATGTACCTATAACAAAACAACATCAATTTCACTTTTATCTGGCGTGGATACCTAGTCCAGAAGCTCAAGCTTAGTAGACGCACTTGCGACCCCTAGACCAGCGAGGCGGTCATGTCATCATCATCATCATCATCAGCCTATAATGAGGCGGTCATGTCTCGAATAAATATTGAATAGACACTTAGTTCGTAAACAAAAATGCATAAGAACGGGCTCTAAATAATAAAGCACAACTAAAACAGCTCATTCACAATTTTTCAGAGAAGAAAACCCTTTTCAAACCGTAGTCGTATCGTCCCCTCTAAACGTTCCTCTCGTGAAGCATTTCTAAATCAAAACACGGCCCGTTACCCCGGAGACTGACTTGCGGAAAATTGGAAAACGAAACAAGGTGAAAAATATTATTAAGTGGAGCACTCACCGACTGCACTCGAGGGAAGCTCTCGTCTTCAATACTTTAACCTGCGAGAGTTAAATTACACATTTTTATTTACTCGCTCAGCTGGGAAATAGAATGAAAATATTGAGTGCAATATGGTTGTTTGGAAATTAGGTTTTGTGACGTGTTGTTTGGAAATTAGAGGTGTAGAAAAATGACTTTTGATCTGATGAAAAGCATAGGAAAGGTCAAACATGTAATCGATTGGCTTATGCTACCAAAAAGCGTATAATTATAGCCGTCCAGTATTTTTGGATTTAGATTTTAGAATATTATTTTTGAGCTTTTGTCTTTAACTCACTAAGAACATTGAAATATACCAAAGGATTCAGCTGATAGACTTATAGTACCATATTTTTTCACAGATAATAATTATTGTGACTCCTTAATAAACTTCGTCTCCATCTCCTCCATTAACAAAATTCATTCGTCAAGTCATGAAGATTGGTCCTGCTCACCCTAAACCTACCACATCAACCCTAATGGCGGTCCATAAAGGAGCACAGAGGTAAGTAGTGGCTACTATTCATTGATAGTCAATTGGGTCCACAAATCGTCCGGTTAACCGACACGACCGCTCTTATAAAGGTAGGGTGCTTGCCACGGTCTACCTAAGGAAGGGACAACCGTTTTTCTTCCAGCTAATGGCACACACGTTCACTTTGTCCGCCATTTACTTTTCGACCGGTTAAGGGGAGAGGAAATGTAGTGCGATTTAAAGAGTTACGTAAGTTAGTATGATCAACGTATAAAAGTGTAGGTAATATGTACCCACTGAGTAACAGCGTTAGTGTAGAAGTAATCGCTGTGGTATCCTTAATTATAACTAAGCTTATTTTGATGTACAATAAAGTATTCTCCATATTTAAAGGGTGTAAAAAACCTCATAACGAAGCCGAAAAGTACTTGTTCTCCCCGTCATTGCGATCATTTTTTTGCTCTACACCATACCTGGGAACCTTCTAGTTACGGAGATATTAGGGGTCAAAATTCCAACTTATTGACAAGTTTTTTTTAAATACTAGTTTTTATTGTAATATTTTTACTTTAAACACCTCTACGACTATACAATCCATCCATCAGCACAATGTTTTGAATGAGTTACATTGAGTTCTACAACAAAACATGATTTTTCACCCCAAAAAAAGTCGTTTCCCAGCTATATAATTCCGTAAAGTTACTTAGTTTGATGTACAAAATGCTTGGTTGACGGCTTCGTGTTGAGGTTGTTTACACCCTGTACATCTTACGTATTAAATAGGTACTTCACCAGAAACCAATGTGTTCAAAGTAAACAAGTTATTCAATTCACTTCATCATTCACATTCACTTTATTTCGGGCGTAATGGAAGTTAAAGTGTTTTGTATCACAATTGAGGGCACATTCCATTGTAGTCGTTTTTCAGATAATAACTTCACCACTTTATGATCTGATAATGAGACAACTTATTCGCCTACTTCTCTAATATTTTCTAGTTACAGTAGATGATGATCAATGGCCGTGGTCAGTTCACAGTCGATCGGTTACCCAACTTACTTCACCTCTTTTTAGTATGTTAATGAGACAACAATTTAATCTCCTTGTTCTAGTATTAATAAATTTTCTCTAGTTACACTTAGTTATGTGTAGAAGGATGTGGTCAGTTCACAGTCGATCGGTTGCCCACCTCACTTCACCTCTTTATGGCCGCGTGGCCCGCACTCTGATAGCGCCAATTACTGGCCAACTGGAGGAAACAATTGTATGGATACGACTCACACTGTAATAATAATGGTGTAAAGTTTTAGACTTTTTTAGAGTAAAAGAGTAAGACTACTCTTACGAACACGACGTTCACTACAAACAGACGTTCGTCAATTACCTATTTGATACAAAACGACAAACTCACAGACGTAATATTTGTGTGGATCTAAATTAATATTAACAAAGACTTTTTTTAATAGCATCACGTAACGACGTCGTTAATTTGTGGCTAATTTTATAACTTGCATTGAATAGATGAACGTTTGTGGTGTTACCAAACTCTTTCTAAGACGTCTGTCTTCAGAACTTAGCTAGACTAAGTGGCAATTTCTTCCAAATCTTTCGATATTACTAAAACGACTTTAAAGTAACTTTGTATAAAATTCTCTGTACCTAATGTCAACGCAATACTTTTTGACTTTACCATCATCGTTATCTGATAAAATGTCTCTTTTTCTGGAACAAATCGACATGTTAAGAAGAATGACGAATAATTACTGTTCTCAAAATGTTCTCTTATCTAACAGATCCACGTTACTCTACCGCTTCCAAGCGATATATAGCGGTCGGTCGGTCCCTTAGACTTTGTTACCTCTGTCGTGAAATTCTGCCACCCGCTATACGATACCTAACACATACCTACTGTACCTACGAGTGTTAGTAATCGTTGTCTACGAATGGGAAACTGTGCTTGCTTGTTGATTAGGAATTTCCTGCTATAGTCATTTTAGTAAAGTGAAAATAAGTTTATATTAACAGTTACTTATTGCTGAGTTAACCATTTCCTGAGAAGTTCCGATTTTCTTATCTAATAGATTACATACGAACTCTATTTCATTTTTCTGGTAGATAATGCCTCTCTGGTTATGCAAAACGTCCGACAGTTTGACGACCCGAATGTCGCAGCGATAGTGAGGCTACCTTACGTTCTTAGTGTCCCGGGTTCGAATCCCGGTAGGAGCAAAAGTTTGTGTGATGAGCATGAACGTTTGTCTCCGAATCATGGATGTTTATATGTATAATAAGTATGTATTTACAATCAAAAAGTATTTATGTTGTACAACAACTATCTAGTGTCCACGACACAAGAGTCGTTGCTTAGCACTAGATGGCGCTGTGTGTAATGTCCAGCGAAATTTATTTATTAAAAAATGGCTTCAGAGCCAGCCGATATACATTGTAAATTAATTCGATCATTAAACAATGCCCAAGAACTGGGTAAAAGGAAACCGATTTTGTAATAATTTCTAGGTCGACCATAGCTCCCAGATATAGTGACGTTCTATCAGCGGTAACGTTAATGGAAAAATTGATTTTTTTAGGATCGGCAGAAAAACAGCTACTGAATAGCTTAATAATCCTGGTGGAATTCATTGTAGAAATAAAACATACTTTGAAAACGATTGTAGCCTTCTAGTTGCAGAGTAAGTACCCTCTTTCTTCTACCTTATATCACACCATACAATTTTAAAGGTAATGTTAACGTTGCAAAATATATGAGTAAAAAAGTATAGCCCGCACTGATTCACTTGGTAATCCAAATGTTAGCTTTAAGAGAAAAACAAGAGCGCTTCAATCAACGTCGGCCTGATTGATGGTGTTAATTAACTAAAGACGTATTAACTCATCTGTATACGGTATCCTCTGGAGGTACACACGTAAGCATTGAGCAAGGTGGTTCGTCGCCATTACATTCATTTTAATGCGTCTCTGATATTTTGAACATTTTCTGACCTTTGTCTAGTTATTAGATAGCTTAAAATTGATATAACCAAAGTGAAACCATATTTCTCCACTTTTGTTATACCAAATCCTGATTCAACAAAGACTACCTCATTCGTTTTTTGGGGTTCCGTACCTCAAAAGGTAAAAAATGGAACCCTTATAAGATCACTTTCTTGTCCGTCTGTCTGTCCGTTTGTCCGTCTGTCCGTCCGTCACCACCTACCACCACCCGATATTCTCAGGAACGGGTGGACTTAGCAAGTTGAAATTTATACCAGATACTGAGGTGTATAGTCCCTATTAGGTGTATAAAAACAACACGATAAAAAGACATGGGCCAATTTAGATTTTCGGGAAAACATGTGAGTACCAAAATTTACCTTAATTTTCAACTTTTTTTATTTTTCGGACTATTCCCTTTACTTGTGCTATAAGACCTTGCTTTCAACCAAAATTGACAATTCTAGGTCAACCGGAAGTACCCTATAGGTTTTGGGTCGTAAACCTACAGCACACGTAAAGGTAAAAATCTAGAAACCGTAAATATGTAGTTCAATAACCAAAAAAAGGGATTTTACTATTACAAACTTATTATTTGCGGTTGGTGCAATAGCCGTTTCTAGGGATCGAACAGCAAAGTTAAGTTTGTCCTTTAAAAAGTTTGTACGGAGCCCTCGGTGCGCGAGTTCGACTCGCTCTTGGCCGGTTTAATTTTGTTTGGTAATTTTCACAAAGCAGGATTCATAGAAAATATCATAATATTACTCATAGATTATTAAACGACATAATTAATATCTCTAGTATAATTATAAATTTTAAGTCTGACATTTTATTTTTACAATTAGATGACATATTATTACGGACCTTTCATAACAATTTGTTTTTATTTTCTTTCTACTTATATTTGACATTCTATTATTATTATTATTGATTATTCACAGAAAGTTAGATAATATGTTATTAATCTTTTTTACACAATTTAATTTTTGTACTGTTTTATTTTACAATTAATCTTTTTTACACAATTTAATTTTTGTACTGTTTTATTTTACAAAATTTCTACACAATGTATATTGTTCTGAAATAAATGACTTATCAATTACTTACTGCATATTTTGATTTTCCCAAATTACTTATTAAGTTGTTATAGCTTCAAATCGATTCTCGGTATTTTTAGATTTCGTAATCTTGGCGATCAGTCAAATAATTTTCCCTAACATCATCCTATACCATTCCCTATCATCTAATTTTCACCAAAACCTCAACCTCCCATTCGCTATGGACTCCTGGTATTGTTCCAACGTTTAGTAACCCGATGCCGGAGCAGGGGGCAACCGGATAGCACCTTTTACCGTTAGCAAACAGTTCAGGTGTTTGACTTATTTCCGCGCTAATGTTACTGTTTGCTTTTATGGGATCCTGGTGTTTGCGACTTGTTTAGCTGTGTTTAGATATACGAGAGATATGGAGAGGAAGATGTTTTTTGTCAGATATATTTTTTCTGAGGGGAAAATGCATTTCCCTATATGCTTTCTATTTGTACTTCACTGCGGAGTGGGTATCACATGTATTGGGCTTCAGCAGACATATTATAATAGATGGGAGACATTTATTTGTAAACAGATGACCGTCACCTTCTAAATCTTCATCTGCTTGTAGCAATCCGCTGCTAGAAAGAGACCTCTCCTTACTACATTATTGAGTCCAGCTGCCCTGTGAAGATGGCCGCTCCATGTAACCTTAAGCTTAGTCTATTGACAGTACTGAAAATAGGCCTCTTTGTCTGCGTCACTACATCCTATTCCGCATGTAGTCTGTCCCTGCCACTTATTTTTAGCTGATGATCCATCTAGCTGGAGGTAGTTCCACATTACTTTTGCCGATATGTGGTGTCTACTCCAGGACTCGTTTGCTTCATCGACACTGTAAGTTAAGTTACAAATCCCTTTTTCATCATCATCCATCCATCCTTAGCATTTTCCTCGCTAAGTGAGGGTCAGAACTTTTTCTTCTGTACTTATTTCTTGATTCTTTCTCGTATCGTAATAAATCATAACACACTGAAGTGCTTTCCTATTACCTGTAATAATCCGCCATTACGCTCCCGTACGTGCCTCTCCTACTG
The DNA here is from genome assembly GCA_963853795.1 of Xestia rhomboidea. Taxonomy (NCBI): domain Eukaryota; kingdom Metazoa; phylum Arthropoda; class Insecta; order Lepidoptera; family Noctuidae; genus Xestia; species Xestia rhomboidea. Next base: position 1,231,890 of record OY970759.1, read on the forward strand.
CACCTCTACTTAGCGGGAAATTGATGGGCAATCGGAACGAATTGCCGCCAAAACTCCCGCCGCCATTTTAACACTCCGCTTGTTACGTTATATTTGAAATTATTGATGGAGTTTTATTTGAAGCATTCTTTTAAGGTTTACTTTTAAGGGAAATGTAGGAGATGGAGGTTTTTCCAAATCTTAGTACCTACTTAGTTCATCACAATAAGTCAGAAAAGTATAGTTTTCATACGTTTGAAGAAAAGTGACTTTATAGAATGGAAGCCCGTTTTCACTAACTAGGCAAAATGTAAATAGATGCCTTCTATGCTCACTTTAGCCGATATTCCAATTAGGTATTCTGACATTCACTTAGGTGTTAATAATCTTAATATTAATGATAAGAAGAACAAGACTCGCTAATTTGGTAAGAAAAACCTAAATTCTGTTTTCTACCAGACCCGCTTTTCGTTCTTTAGATAACTTCAATGTCCGTCAATGTTTAATTCAAAATTCAACATAGACACTCTCCATTTCTATAAACATTTACTTAATTTCGAGACATTGTCCCAAGAAAACCACCCCAGCCAAAGTAAACAAATGTGTAAAACGAAATTGAGTCTTAACTTTAATTTTCCCTCCAATAATTGCTACACAATACAAAATATTACTGAAGTATTCTCTGCAAGTGACTGTTAATTTACCAAGTTAACTCAACCTTCACAGCGTGGGAATATAACTCTAACGCGGTTGTGATAAGGGTGTTGATGTTAGCACAGGTGTGTGGTCCCCGGTTTCTGGTGGAAATATCTTGAAGGTTTGTGACGTTTAATCTTGCGTGCGACGCGGCCGCCGCGCGTATCACTCGCCGGTCGTCAAATAGGGATGGGAAATTGTCGATAGTCAATTAGAGAGAGACAATTTCAAATAGATTTAGTAATTGTTTCTTTACCTAGTTAAATTTGGGCTACTATTAAATGAGGTTTATGCACAGAATGCCTAAGCACCTAAGTTATTAAGTTTCCAGTTATTAAGGTACTCGTATGGTATATATACGTATGGGTAATTAAAAAGAGGCAGAATCAACAATATAATAAAATCTAATTAAGTAGTCGCTTTATCACTTTTTTATTTCACATAAATGGAATATCACTTTTGTTACCTTTTAAACGAAACCCACTCTATTGAACCTTTCCCAAACAGTTAACTAACGGAACACTTCTAACCATCGACCTACTATCGAACTCCCCAGTAAATTCACCCCCTCACTATCGGCAAGCGTCTGCAGAAATTCAATTAACATTACCTCCAGTCGCGTGCACCTTTATTTCCGTTCGGAGTCACTTAGCCTCCCCCCTCCCACTCCTCCCTCCACACTTCCTCCCCCCCTCTAAGACGCCAGTAATGAGGTCCAGTGATCGTTTAGTTCGAAGGTAATGGCTGAAGTGAGGGACTGATACAGTTTCTCCGTCAGAGTGGACGCAGATATGGTCTACTTATAAGTATTTATAAGTGCTTCAGGGTGATGGGTGTGTATGGATACTGTTATGGTGTAAGTGTGCTGTTGTTGTTGATAAGGCTGTTTATCTATTAACTGGGGGATAAAGTAACTTAAACACTTGTATTTAGGTTAATTTTCGCAATATGGACTTGATTACATGGATACTGTTTCTTTTCGAAGAGGTGATCCGATTGTTAGTAAATAAAGTTATCATAAAGAATCATTAAATAAGACTATTGTGGTCATCAACCTCTCTACAAAGATATACTCCTTTTGGATTTGGCTCTCAATAGAGGAGGCAAGAGGTAGCTGCACCTACTGAAAAAGAGGAAGGTTCTCCTTGGTTAACTTTTTCTTATTTTGGTGTATGGTACAACTGTCACTTCACCGATACTTATTTAAAACATTCAAGAAAGAAAGACACTCTTCTTTGCATTGACAATAAAAAAACAAATTTAGCCCCTCCTTTTATAGCCAAATCAACAATAAAACAGAAACACCTCAACAACAACAGCACACGAAGGTAAACAACAGCTATGCGGAAGCTGAGTGACGCGGACGGATGAGCTGAAGATCATCAGCTGAGATAACGGACTCGTTCAGGGTATCGCAGCGAAGGATCGCGGGTCACCTATCCCGTGTGATGGGAGGTGGGGAGGATTTTTGGGGTTACAAGGTAGTTTTTTTAGGGGTGCAGTGCCGGTCTTTTGTCCAAGGAATGAGATACTAAGCAAGTGTCTATAATTATGATAATGTTGTGTGCAGATAAAATCAGAGTATGTGATTTTAGAGATAACTTTACGCATAACAAATGCTATCAAAGGGTCTCTAAAATCCCTGAAATTAAGAAAAGTACCATTGTTTTGCAATTTAACCAATACCGATTGGTTAACTCAGCCTAACGCAATTCACTGCTATTCATTGGCCTCTCCTAAACTGTACCAACACATCTTGTCATCTGCTTTCCTCATCAAGGTTAAGCCAGCCACTGTTTTAAGATCAATCGTTCATCTAGCCGAGTGTATCATAAGGTCATAGCAATACTGAACGAATACTTGCAACACACGTAACTCTCCATAACACATCAATTGAATGGAATCGATTGTCAGGTAAACAAAACCTTGCAATAAATAACATTATTCAAGACTATGAGTGCATTCAATACATTCGCTAGCAGCTAGTGATGTAAATAGCACAATAATTCATCGATATTCGCGAGACGCCAGACTGCATAACTCAACGTGTGGCCGTATTGAGACGTCGATAGACTTTTATCGATAAAATATATATTGTGGTTAGTTAATAAAAATAGTTACCGTGGTAGGCTCTGCAGTTCTTACGTCTAGTTTTACCATAGACGGTAAGACATAAGAAAATTCAGCTAATATTTACATTTAAATTAAATGACATCGGTAGCCCCTTTCCGTTAGGTCATAGCAATCTGCTCATTCACCGATTTATCTGTAAATCAAGGTGGTTAGGTTGTACGATTGCTATGTTTTTGTAGCGTTCACGTCTGTTTTTCTAACTCCGCCCTAGAGTGTAAAATGTGGTGCTGTTCCACAAACGGTGGGGCACGGAATAACGTGTCTTATCCTGCTAATTAGAGGAACACTGATAAACGCTATTGATGAAACTCGTAGCGAAGTTCTGGGCCAAATTAATCAAAATTACAATGCTTAGAAAAATATTATCTTTTGTTACATATTTTTCAATAAAATCAATAAAACATCGATAAAACAGCCCAGCTCTACCGCCTCGCGTGTAACAAATGTTATAGACCGGTGGACCGGGCGCACGGGATGTCTCTAAACACACAATTTCACTCTTATTTCGAAAACTAATGTCCCGATATGCAGTCATTTGTATTCCTACCGGCTTGCTGTATGAATGTATGAGTATCGTGTGTTGGAGAGGAGAAAGGGGATAGATTAAGTCATTGGGTTGTTGATTTTAATAGTTGTATCTAAGTACCACTATTGTAATTGAATAGGTTTCAATCATATACGGGTTTTGATATTTTCACAGCGCAGTTACAATTTTTCACCCTGGATTTTTATGGGTTGAACCAATAACGTATCACACATTCTCCGGTTAAGAGTTAGTCAGAGGCAACGTAGTCTAATATTATAGGGGTGAGCCTATTGCCATCCACAGCCTTAACCGGACACGTAAAAGTTCACACTCAGGACTTCTACTGAGACCGTGTGTTTTAAATAATTTCACATAAACAATAATAATGATTATTGTTTGTAACATTCGAAAAAGAGGCAGAAGTAGCTACAACTTTGTAATCCACTGGTAACATAATATCAAAGAAATGAAAAGTACTAATTTAAAAAAAAAAACCTTCAGATTTCACCGAGTTAAACTTTAATTGGTGAATGAGAAGACCCTCCGTTGAAATGGATCTTATTTTTTACTCGCGATGATAAATCAGTATAATGAAACACCTTAATCTTTCGGAATCTCTCTGCAGAAAGACGAGATATTGCAGTATTAATTACTTGTAAGGGGTAGCCCAGACTAGCCATTAACGGCATCGCATTTTTATTCGGCATTTTCCTTGAGTAGGAAAGTAAACAAAATAGTAATGTGTTTGCTTTTGTTTATTTTGTTTGTTAAACTTTCACGCTTATAATGTATATTTTCTGGGTGACACAACATACTTTTTAATTGACAACAGTATTGTAAGAAAATATGAAGCCAGTTTTCCGCTGATGCCGAAATTTTCGTCAAAGAAGAAGAATACTTCGTTTTAGTGTATACCCAAATTACCAACTTACGATGGTAAAGCGCCTCGACAAGAAACTACTTCGGTAAAAAAACTAAAACAACTTTACGAAATAACATTAAAAAAAATATCAATCACGCACCACACATGCTTCTCACAAAACAAACACAAAAAACGCAACTACAACGCACCCTCTCGTCCATGCGCACCCTAAGCGGGCCGCCTCAGTTTTGGTCGCGGCAGCAGATTTCTGAACGCAGTCAGACTGCTCTTAATTAATTGGCTTGCATTCGTTTGCATGAATTAGTCAGGTACGAACCCCTTTCAGATATTTTTTACCACCCTTTTTGGACCCCAGTCAAAGGGTTGTAGTTGTTGATAGAGGAATTTTTGATGAAAAAAAAGGCCGACAAACTAAGAGTTTTTATAAATTAGCAATGTCCTTACTTCTGCTATGTTTTAAGCTTGCTCATTTTCATCAGCTTTAAAAAAGTAAGCGATTTTCGCTAATACCGTTAAACTATCCACAAGTTCAAACCCCTGAGACTGCCTCTTTAGTCTAGTAATCACAAACACTGTTGCTGAGCATGAGGTCCCTGGTTCGATTCCCAAATCGAGCAAAGTGTAAGTGTGAGCCTCAGACCAAATAAAAAGGTAAAAACGGAACTCTGCGAACAGCAAAGTGAGGCCCGTCAAATTACGTCTCGCCGTGTACACTCAGACCAAAAAACAAAGTTAAGACGGAACTCTGCGAACAGAGAAGTGAGGCCGGTTTGTAAATATGCTGTGCATTTATTGAGGCATAGTTTAATTGTAGTTTGATGTAAATGTGTGCGTGTGAGCGTGTATGAACAGAGCGAGACGTAATTTGACGGCCTCACTTTGCTGTTCGCAGAGTTCCGTCTTTACCTTTTTATTTGTTCTGAGGTTGAGCGAAGAGTTTTCAGTAGCAGCAGTCCGGAACATGGTGCTGTGCCGGGTTAATGCCAAAATGTAACGTACACAACATTCACACAGGTTCTCTACCTTACCCTTGGGAATGTGTGATATTGACCCCCGGTACTCCGCCTGATTGACTTGTACTACATTATTCAAACGTATTTCATTCCCAACATTACCTAAAGCAACAAAACCTACTTTCTTAATTCCAAAACAAAACACAGTACAGTTCCCACGGAACCGCCCGCGCCAGTCTTATTCAATAAACTTATCTTCAGGAAACTTTTAAATCCTAACCAAATAGGTAGGAAACTTTCACATTTTCACATGAAACTCAGGCAGAGCACACACTGCTTGCATACATAACAATAGTAACAGAAGAACCACAAAATGTGTCCGTACTTATATTGTAAATGCGGAAGTAAATCTGTCTGTTAGCATTGCATGCCTTAACGGCTGAACGAAATTGGTTAACTTTGACTCACAAATAGACCATGACCTGGAAAATTAAGATAGTTTATTTCCGGGGTACATAGAGCTCCAAGCGTGCGACAAAACTTCACTACATAGTATAAATCAAAGTCGCTTTCTCTGTCCCTATATCCCTATGTATGCTTAAATCTTTAAAACTACGGAACGGATTTTGATGCGGGTTTTTTTAATAGATAGAATAATTCAAGAGGAAGCTTTTAGTATATAATTTGCGGGCGGGTGAAGCCGCGGGTATCAGCTAGTAATGTAATAAAGCACAATATTTGAGAAAGTAACACTAATAATTTTTCATATTGAACGTCAAACGTCTTCTTGATTATGGCTAAGTATATTATCTCAGTCATCATTTGAACACTGGTATAATGTTTGGGAAACAAGAGAATGTGTTTCATATTCTTAAATTGAATGAAGTTGCACTTCTGTCACCATTTTCGCCGTGACACGAAGCCGCCGCAAGTCGCCGCCGGATCGTACCGGATCAGGTGGACCGGATTATTCCGGTTCGGTGCGGTTCAAAGCGGATCAAACACGATTTTAGACTTACGGGTAAGGTACCTAAGCTTACGTGAAGGTAGATAATGGGCGTCTGTTAAAATGTGATCCAGATTGGGAGTAATTATGTTTATATTGTCTTGATTAGGGTGATGTTAATCCCAATGGAATGACATTAAATAAAGTTTTATAGCTCTAGAATTATTTGCTGAAGTTTCGGTATGTTCTAATGAATTAAAGCCATTATTAGTCACAACATATTAATGTAAAAATAGAATTCATTAATTTGACGATTAATAAACATACATGAAAGAAGAAGACATGCCGCGCCGACACCAAATAATTAATTATTGAACCAATTGCATTTCAAAAACATTGGGGTACTGTTATCTTTGCGACTATAAAGCCGTAGGTATAACACATAGGTACAGGGTCTCCGTGAGGATCATTTGTCAGCGGTGGGCGGGTGTCAAAAGTGGCCAAACTTCCTCGTCGGCCGCCAAGTTTCGATTAACACCTGTACCTACTGCGTGGGAAATTGAGGAGAGGAAATTTTTTATTGATATTATTTCTGCTCTAAGGCTGACGTTAACGTGAAACTGAATTTAGTTATATGCAGATCATTTAAGAGGTTGGGAAGACAAGTTCGTTCGTTCGTTTCATGCAAGAAAAGTTTAGTGGTGTGCTTTTACCAAAGGCCTTTGTTGCTATTATAACACGCGCGTTTGCCCGAGACATCGCCGGTGGACCGTAAGTCGGAAATTATCTTACGGGAACCTCTAACCAGAATAAAAAGTATCCTAAATACGGTCTCACCCAGATTATTCTCTACCGGTCACCGGTACCGGTTATTCTCTGTGTTCGCCTATATAGTTAACAGACAGATCAACAAACTCTTTCAAATTTTAATACCATTTCAATGTTTCAATCCGACAATCGGATCTCCCCCTTTACGACTGGAGCAGCATCATAATGTTCCTTAACATCAAAAAATAATCTTAACATAAACAGTCGCTACTGGTAATGGAAACAAATACCCACAATCACTTCAGTCGACACTATGTTGATGTTAGTAGGTAGACACACAAAATTGTAAATGATAATATACCTATAAGTATGTAGTTTCATCTGTCGTGCTCTGGCGGCTGTGATAAGTTACCGAACTTGGCACAAGTTGCCGGCCAAGTTTCGATTAATACCTGCGCCCCAGTGTGAGAGTGTTTCCAATATTTGCCTCGGCTATCAAATACATATTAATGCTATGAAGGGACTAAGGGAGTGAGAGTGCATGAAACGTGGTTTCAAAAGTGTCATCAATGTTAATTATTTTCTAATTAAGTATCAACAAAATACTTCAAATCACGTTTAATAAGTATGCTAGCTTTCATATTTATTATTTTTTCAGCTTGTAACTTTCTACGTAAAAGTTTCTGCATTATTTTTTCTTTTATTATGAGAACCGCAAACAAAATACCACAAGTTAGAGCATAAATTAAACATAAAAGCAAATGTTTTGAAGTGTCTCTTCCTCAAATATGCGAAGGTAATGATGTTACCAAAGTTCCCAGGGGCCGGGACCCGGGACTTTACAAATTGAAATTATTTTTTCATTAAAATTCCCAACTTGAAAGTTTTCAGGTGGAAGTTTCTTGAGTGGCCAATTCACGGCGCACTTTCAGTTAAATGATTCTTTTCAACTTTAAATAGATGTCTAGGTGGATATTAGGTAAGTTTGCGAAAGATCTCTTAAAGTTGATGACTAGGATTTAAGTTCACGTGAGGATTGCACTTAATGGGGAAAGTTAATTAGTTTTTGTCTTGGAATAAACTAACAGAATTTCTTGAGAGAGAAAGATTGCTCAAACTGTATAAACCGCCAATCGCTTTTATTTGATAATTGAGTTTCACATGTTAGGTGAAAGCTAGGCTGTTTTTTAGTTTTATCTTTTACCAACGTTGAACATTTCTTCTAAACACGGAAACTAAGAATGTAACATATTTTCCACTAATATATCATCGAATCAAACGACAAGCGTATCGCATCGCGACACGGGATCACAGGACAGTCCCGCGGCCCGGGATCACCTTAATCCCGCAGGTGAGCCGGGATTACGGGATCACGGCGTAGCCCACCCCTATCTATCTTGATGATGTATTATAGTGTTAAGTTCTATCGACAGATGTCGCTGTTAGTTTAGGATATTAGTTTTAAGTGGTCGTATTAGTTTAATCGTCCAATAATTGTTTTTTTGTATTATTCAAATTTGTTATTTCCGTAATAAGAAATAATGTCGAAGGAAATCATATTGGCATTACTTGTACCTCTTCCCACCAATAAATTAATGATTAGTTTCATCATACTGCTCTTTAAAACAGCATTTCAAATTAAATCCGTCACTTTTGAAATTAACTGGTATTTTTACTTACAAAATCCGTAGGTAATGAACCGAACAATATTGAACTAAACCACCAAAAACCAACTTAAAACAATAAATAAAACACTGTTAATTACCGAACGACGTTTACAAAGAAAATTAGGGCTTACTTCTCCATTCTTGTATTATTCAAGAATTTTAAAGTTGCGTCTCGTCGCGCCGGGACAAATAAGGCGGGGACACCGGGATACCGGGACACGGGACAAATAAAATTAATTACTTATTCGCAGCACTACCTGGCTAACGAGGGGGAGTCTTGTTGCAGCTTTGTTGCTTGGTTTTCTCTCTCCGATGACGTGACGGCAGTTTTAATGAAAAATATGCGGTTAGATTTGATAGGAATAAGATCTTTTTAAAGTCTAGTCTGATAGCGTCTACCTGAGAAGTACCTACTACATTTATTAGATACCTTCATTAAATTAATATTACAAACATATAGGTACATTCAAATTAAGAAGTACTACATTCGGAAATTCCCCCTTTTTTTCCTAACCTGTCATGTATCCCACTGCTGGGCAAAGGCCTTTCTTCGGCCTTTTTTGTTATATTCTGTTATTTCAGAAATGGATCCATACATAGGTAATATTTCGGAAACCTGCTTTCGTTAATTTCACAAGTTATATCTTCAACAAAATCGATTCTTTGCGTGTTTAATTTCATAAGTATGCCTATTCTATTTTTGATCGGGTACGATCCTGTTCCCGAATTCAACATTGCCTGTAAGTTCGTCACAGTCTATATTCACCACGTCACACGTCAACGCATAATAGCCTAATGACAAAACAATGATAATGTATTGCTCATTAGCGTCTATACCGACCTGTTAGCAATACATTGTAATGATCTACTGCAGTCACCATCTTGGCATCAATCCGACCAGTCCAGTCCAGAATGTCACAAATAATGAAGTGGAAAAAAAACGAACGAAAAGTGCCAATCGTTCTAAACAGTTCAAATTGATTCAAGAGAATTGACATTATTTATTTTAAGCCCGCCCAACGTCATGGCTTTATGACTTCGACAAAACAAAAGGATTTCTTTTTAATATCAAATTGGATGATTAGTGCACATATAGATTCTGGGATCAACTTTGTAAATAATGACGAAGATTGCAACTAAATTTGTCATGTTGTGGAAAAAAACGAAGATATTATATCTACAGGGTGTAAACCACCTCATCACGAAGCCGCCAACCAAGCATTCTGTACGTCAAACTAAGTAACTTAAAGCAAAAATTATTGCTGGGAAACGACTTTTTTTTTGGAGTGAAAAATCACGTTCTGTGGTAGAACTCAATGTAATGCACTCAAAACAATGTGCTGATGGATGAATTGAATAGTACGGGGGTCGTGGAGGTGCTTAAAGTAAAAATCTTACATTAAAAACTTGTATTAAAAAAAAATGTTGTCAAAAAGTTTGAACTTGACCCCCAATATCTCCGTAACTAGAAGGTATGGTGTAGAACAAAAAAATGATCGCAATGACGAGGATAACAAGTGCCTTTCTGCTTCGTTAAAAGGTGTTTTACACCCTGTATATAATTTCTTCGTTTTAAATCGCCAGTCATCGATCAATACTGGCCTACCCACGACGTTTACCTTGGGCCTCGGTCCCACTGACCAATATTCTTGCACATTTGTACCCGTCGCGAGTCCGACCCGGGTATTACTCCACCGGATAATCCCGAACCACTATTAACCGGTTTGGAACCCCAGGGATGGAATAGGGTGGTTCGAAGAATTTGCGTGGCCTTATGTGTGTTGTTTTATGAAGAATTATAAAGATTTTGTTTTATTTATTTAAGGACAACCAACAAAGCATACACCAAGAATATGTATTCTTGGTATATGCTTTGTTGGTTGTCAAAAACACTCTAAAATGTTAAACTCAACATGAGTTCTTAAATATGTATAGAACTCATGTTGAGTTTAACCAAGGGGTATCGTATTACTTAGTGCTGTCTGGATTGTGAAGGTCAGATAAGCAGTCGGTCCTTGTAAAATACTCAATTGCATCCGGTTAGACTGGAAGCCGACCCCAACATAATTGGGAAAAGGCTAGGCAGATGATGATTGCCTTTTAATTTAATTTTATATAACCAATTGCGCCAGTGTCCTATAATTCAATGACAAATGGGTTATAACTGGACTTTAAATTTACATTTCACACAGCAATATGACATGGTTTAAATTACTTTAATCGTGAATACACGTTTTCTTAACAAATACTAGCGATATTACAGTTTTTGTCACAATACTCCTTATTCCCTCCTCGTCAACCGAAACCATTCATATACTTCCTTATAAACATACGTATAATACGAATAAACAACATAAGCATGCCTTAATGCACTCACCATATTAATTTCACCCGAATCCGTCCCTTTGTGACAAAGAAAAATTGTAACGAATTGAGTGGGACCCTAGAACAACCTGCGTGGAAAACCTTTTGGTGTGGATTGAGAATTATATGTTCTATGCCGTCTAAATAGGGTTGGGTTTGCTTTAATTTGTTATTGTGTTACCTTGAGGCTGAAATTACAAGATATCGCGACATCTCATCGTAATATAAAAAACACGTATCGCATCATGTTCGTATAAATACATCTCCGAAAACCCCAATTTCAATACAATTGTGGAATGGGGTTCTAAGATAGGATTTATAGTTTTGCATCCGTGAGGTGCGCCGTTCGAAGCAGGGGTAGATTTTCAGTTAGATGTTTTGTTTATTGCCTTCATCAGCATCTCCCTGTCCTTCTCCCATCTTGGCTTCATCATCGTTCAACATCTTGGGTTGGCTTGGTGGGTTGGAATCTAAAGCAGTAGTAACTGGTGATGTTCTTCAGAAAGGTCAGGTGCGTAGTACTCATAATCGGTGTTGTTGCATGACCGTGCGGCTTGCGAGTTTATAAGTATCGTAGCTACAGGTGGCGTTTGTAGTAAAGGCGTGAGTTTATGTTCCCTTACGGTAACTTATTACCCAGGTAACGGTAACTTGGTACCCAGTATCACAATTTTCTTATATTACAACCATCCGCTCACCTTTCATCACTTGAGCCAAAAAAGCTCCATGCAAGGTAAGTCAGTCAAGAAGGTTGTCATTAATAGAGCCGGTGAGTAATGGCGGCCTGTAAACGTACAATAATGCGCTTGTTAGCTCCGAATGGAGTGATTCATTCGTTTTGTGGCGCTTTCCGAATGTTGCTGGTTATTGTTGAATGATGGTATATATTTTCAAAAGGTTTTCAAAGATAGACACGGTTTTTGTCGCCCACCGTCTGCTTCTTAATGTTTGTCGTGTCCACAATTCTTATTTTTCTGTAGAATGGTCTTCGACCAGAACTCTGTTACATCGATAGCGTGAGGTTGAGGTGTTAGCAGTGGTCCCAAAAGGATCCTTCAAAGTACCTACTGTCTGTTTTCTTCTTATACAAGCAATAGTATTTCAGGGCCTACCCTGAAATACTATTGCTTGTATAAGAAGAAAACAGACACATTCACATTTTCGAGGAAAATTCTGCTTGGCTTGTACCTATACAAGCCAAGCAGAATTTTCCTCGAAAATGTGAAAATTAAACACATTAGCCATAAAACACGGTTAATGTGCACAATGCAAATGCGGTGGTAACAATAATATCCGGGCAGAGTGTGGAACGGCACATAAATATGTGACGCGCCTTCCTGTCCTACTGTTTTAGCTAAATTTTATGTTCTACTTGTTTAGGAGCGTGCGAATTTATGGTCATACACATCGGGCTAGACGATTTAGAGACTTTGTACTGTGCTCAACAGAGCACTGAATTACTAGTAAAATTATAAAAGAATTTGCCAAGACCACAGAGTTTAAACAAGTGACAACCGGTTTTAAACGGTTACGTTTTTCTGCCAAGGTTTTTTACTGGATTGATTAAAGCTCTTCGGTAGCTTTTTTCAGTCCAATACAGTTTTGACTTTTCCATAACCGTTATAGCCGTTAGAATTGTCTAAGCCCTCTGTAGTTATCTTGACATTTATTCGTTCAAAATGACCAGTGACTGAACTTTTAACTAAACTGACTCGCAAACTGGTTGAACACGATTATCTGAAAAACAATGTTTCAATAGTAACTAGCTACCCTAAAAGTCTACCAATGTGATCACCCCTGCCGGTACTATCGACAATGAGGCGCAATGAGGGCAACACTCAGTCTGTACCTTTGTTTCATTTCCTGATACCAACCTATTTTTTTCACGTTCTAACTCGATAGCTTCGGTAGTATGGAAAAGGCTCCGTGTAAACCTTTTTTTTTTATTTATTGATATTAGAACTTGGTATACAAGATATGGATATAGTTTAAGAGAAAACACTTCCATGATGTTCTGTCTTAAGTGGTTTCATCATCACAGTCTCCCCATGACTGTAGTCCTTACCGAAGTTCTTGCTTTAATTTTATATATAATAAAATAAATAAACGATTCTAAGAGCCAGACTTCGTTACTTGGTGCAAAATCTTACAGTTAATACTTTCACTTTTTTTTAAATTTTAATTTTCTTTGTTGAATAACACACAAGAAAGATCTTTGTTTGCACCTGGATCATTGATGAACAAATTGCCGATTTTTTACAATTTTTACATTCACTTAAATTCATGGAAGCCGTCTCCACCCTATATCCCGATCACGTTATTAGGTATGAGCGTTCCAAAGCCGAACTGCGGATTTCAATAAAGCGCAACCTTTTGTTACGTGTGCTACCAATATTTGAGCCCGGCTCGCAGCTGCGATATTAAAAGATTCATTTCACAATGAGTTTGGAATCATCTTTGTGATGCTCAGGGTAGGTCAGGTTGCAAGAGAACTGATACGGTTCTTTGTGGAGGTTTTTTTAAAGGGTTAAAATGTATTTGTTGGATTTATTGTGTCTGACGAGATGACGAGTATGGAGAAGTATGGAAGAGGAAGACACGCTGCGCCGACCCCAAAAAAATGGGAAGGGAGCAGGAGGATGTTGATAAATGTATCTTGGCTGGTCACCAGGAAGAGAATACATTTATTTAGCACAGACATACAACACGCATATACAGACAGATATATAATATATTCTGCAAGATCAGCTTTTTAGTTGAAGAGGTAATTTCAAATCAACATGAAAATTTAACCTTCGACCTGGAAATCGGTTAAAGAGTCTCATAACGAGGCTACAGCGAACAGACAAACTTGAAATGTCTTTCTATTTACACTTTACTTGACCAGCAATAATACAAGTAAAATAAAACATAATATTTTCCCGTCATTGCATGCTGAACCCACGATGATTATATCTGAACAACTAAAAACAATACAGTCTTATTTATACGTAATTAAATACAAAAATCTGTTAAAAAACAAGCAGATTCCTTCGCTAGCACCTGACCCTAACTAACTTCTCCCAATTACAATGAATACTTTATTCATCGCGACCAACTTAGCCGGTTTCCATGATTTTTATACTCACCGCGAACTTTCTACAACATTACCTATGCATTGTCTCCCGCCACGTTATACTTATTTAATTTAACGGTAGGGGGCGCAACATCTGTGTAGCCAACTTTCTGGGATCTTGTTTTGAGTTCAAATTTTAATGTAAAAGTATAAAGATACGGATGTACCTGCTATGTAGATTGGTGTGTCTTTGTTCGAGTGTTTTAAGTTAGAGAAAATATTAAAGTTTTCAAATTGAAAATAAACTTTAAATAAGATCACAAATCATCATCATCATCATCTTTATCAAAGATACAACTTGTGATATCTAACTGAAACCAAATCGTTAGATAGTTTTGAAAACAAAATAAAAATCTATAATTTCGTACTGCGAGCAGCGGTGGCCCAGTGGTGGCGGCCCCGACTTACGAACAGTAAGTCGTGGGTTCGAACCCAGGCAGGCGCATTACTTTGTGTAATTTATTTCATCACCGCTGCTCTCAATACGGTGAAGGAAAACATCGTGAGGAAACCGGCATGTTCTAGAACCAAAAAATTCGAAGACATGTGACATCTACCAATCTGCACTGGGCCCGCGTGGTGGATTATAGCCCATTCCCTCTCATAGAGAGGAGGCCTGTGTCCCAGCAGTGGGAACATTAATAGGCTGATGATGATGAATTTCGTACTCAAGCAATATTTACCATTCTTTGTTAAACCTTGCACATCGCTACTTAATTTTGAGAAAATTATTTTACAAGGCGTCTACTGACTCGACATCGTTTTTCGTCATATTAAAGTACCATCGACAACATTCCTGTATTTTATTTTAATCACGTAAGACAGTCCCCAAAAGCGTCCGTTTTTCACTACTCTCCGCTGATGGTCACACGAAGGATTTTTACAACTGCAATCTTCCCGAATAAATCAAACAACTCTAAAATAAAAATTGACCTGTTCTGATTCTGAAATGGTAATGCCAATGAAATATTCAGCCGTTGACGTGCAGGTGGCTGCGCCATTGCGGCCGATTTCTTTATGCATGAGAGCCTCTTGTGATTCGGAACGCACGTCCTCGATATGTAGCCCAAGAATAACCAAGTAGCAGGATCCAGAGATTGGACAGATGTTACGGAGTTTATGCCTACAAGGTGGGTTGCGGTTAACTTTAGATTAAGTTTAGATCCTGCTGATCCTGGAGTAAGTACAATTTCTTAAAACTGTCTAAGACACTTGAAAGCATGGTGTACTCGGTTTTTCAGGAAATTAGAATTTGTCGTTACAAAAGTGTTTTATTCATTTTATAAATATTGTTAAAAACCATGGGAAAGGTAGATACTTCATTTATCTAGCCTTTTCCCAACTATGTTAAGGTCGGCTACCAGTCTAACCATATACGGCTGAGTACCAGTATTCTACATGAAGACTGACCTCCACAACCCAGTTTGTACTGGGGAATACTATACCCCTTTATTAAAACTGGTTATCAGACTTTCGGACCACTGACGAACCTGTACCGACTGTCAAAGATCTACAATTGACAGCCGCAGACATTGACGCAGCAGAGGAAACTCGCAATGGACTTCAAGAATGGACTTCAAGCTTGCTGATAGCTTGTGAATAATGTTTAAATTAACAAAAATAATCTTCCCCTAGGAAGTAAGTTTTCCAGAGCCTTGGCTTTTTGTTCTCTGTTTCACTTTTCCTCCCAGAGACAATACAGATATTATACCTACTAACCTCTCTGTACTACCGATCGGTTTGGGCAGCGTACCTCAGTACATTTACATTTATATTGGCCTGAGACGTCCAGCGCCCTCTTGAGCACTCCTCACAGCGGTGAGAGGAATCAATTCCATTACAATACTTTTTGGTGATCCTTGAGCTGGCATTTTGTTACCTATGTTAGATATTTTAGATTTCATTCGAAAAAATTAAAAATTAAAATGTTTGCAATTCATTGCATCCACAACGCTCTTACAAATTCAAATAGTGAATAACTAGAAGATTTAAGAGAGTATTTCAATGGAATTCTGTACACGACATTACTTAGTGACTTAATATTTTATTGTCGAACTCTTAAAAGTTGTACGAAGTAAGATCCAACATTCCTCTCGCAGGCTGCTAGAAGAAATTTCTTATGAAATAAGCAGTACCTTTGCTCTCTTATATATTAAAGTAGTACCTTTGCTTTCTTATATATTAATGTAATGTCCTGTTAAGTATTTTGTGTGTACATAAATAAATAAACGACGAGCGTCAATTCAGTCGTCATACGATTAAAACACAAATACAAACGACAATTATTAAAATATATTGAAATGGAACATTATTAACTTTGTATGTTAACCAACTTATAAAAATTTATTGAAATATAACATTGATAACTTGGTATGTTAACCAACTATTTAAATCAATCTTAAAATTAAGCCTACCACAGCAATACATTTCCAATTAATCTGCACCATGATTGGTATTCAAACATCATTTACATCCAGACCAATCTTCTTAACATCTTTCAAACTTAGGACTCTTGCACACCGCGAGGATGCCAGCAAGTTTACCTTCGATTGCCACCAAGTGCCATGAATAATTCATCACGGGAAGTTTTGTTCAAGGAGTTTCCAATACACCCCTGGAATTAGAAGATGCGGGAAAACAATGAAAAATTAACAGCGGCTAGTTAAAAGTGTACACAATTTACTTTGGTTGACTGGAAAAAGATACAATAAAGATTGAATTCGACAATATGACGCCAGTTTTTTATTTTTGTTCATTTAGAAAGAAAGAAAGAAAAAGCATTTATTACACAAAACAAACAACAAGACAAAACACATAAACAAAATGGTGAAATTATCAACTAAAAAAAATTAAACATAAAAAGAAAATAAAAATAAAACGAAATTGGTCCTGTACAAGGCCAAAAGGCTTGCCCCCTATTGGCCCCTATCTCAGCATGCATTTACGGTCTCCTTCATAAGATCCCAGTCCCACCTGGTGTCCACGACACAAGCCTCGTTGCTTAGTGTGGCACTAGATGGCGGTGTGTGTAATGTCCAGCCATATTTATTTTTGATTATTTATTTATCTAGTGAAAGCCTTGGAACCTTACTACCTTCTTCCTCAGTTTTTACGTCCGATGAAACGAATTACCGCTACCTTTAAATCTGTAATTATAAATACTTCACATAACTTTGAATCTAAATATTGCTAAGACATATTGACCAGGCGACTCTCATCTTATTTGTTCCATGAAAGTCCTTCATCATCCTTACAGTTTCCAAGAATGTAATGGTGTTCAAAACATACTAAAAAAAAGCCCCCATTGATCATAAATTTAATCACACGTAACGATAGCTCGTCCATAGGTAGGGGATTATTAGGGCTTCGGAATGAGGGATCGAGGTGAATGACATTGATTGATTCACCTTCATTCATAGACGATTGTATCGACACACCTCACACATTTATTTACCCCATAATTATTCAACTTTCAACCTTAGAATAAGGATGATAGGGAAGATGTGGCCAGTATTATAAGTTTGTAAATAGAAGAATGGCTCCTTGAATTTGACAGTGAAACGGATTGATATCTAGGAGGATTTATCATAAGCTTAGTTTCATAAAGCAAGCACCGGTAAGATGTTTGCATAGAAACAGTGTTGGGGTCTTCTGTGAAGATACTCTGAATTGATGGATTTTATTGGTTTAGGTAGATGTGCCGTTACAGGACATGCTTGCTTAACATTCACGAAACCAGCATTGTGATCTTGGCAACGATTACTTTCAAAAGTTTTCCACCAAGGTGTTGAATTGGTTGCGATTTCCTACTGAAATCTTACATCAGTTCACTAAAAGTTTTAATTACTATTACGTTCACTTTCCACCAGTGTATTTTAAACACTAGGAGGTCTAGAATCATGTGCTGAACCTTTTGTGAAAGTTTGTGTCACAATGAGATTACACAGTGTAAAACTTGCGAAACCGAACTCACGACCCGCGCACAATTCCAAACGCCTAACCACTTTACCTAACAAATAATCACACTCTTAACAAAAACCCAAAACAAACATGATAACATATAAAAATCCCCTCCAAATAC